>JAUPMV010000001.1:2060000-2742785 GCA_030848855.1 Branchinecta sandiegonensis
GGTAGAGCCTAGTGATCAAAATAAATAAAGAAATAGGCACGAATGAAAAAAAGAAATAAAATTAAAATGCATTCTTTAAATGGTCAGACTTTATTAAACAAAATATTGATGCATGATACTAAACGGCTTCCGGTGTTCAAGTATTATATAATTGAATCTGAATTTAATTTATATGGTCTAATTCATTATCGTTTATATTGTTTAAATAATATATCATTTAAAGTGGACCACAAAAAATGGTGTTTCTACCACACTCACAATGCTAACCATCACTACTGTCACTATGAATGTTCAAAACAAAACAAAAACACGGTCAAACAATGAGCAAATTAAAAAAAAACTCCGAATTCCTAGGTTTGAAATAATTCGGTCTGGACTAAATCCCAGCCGATTATCCGGGGCAGCCGTTATGGCACGTAGGGAGCCAAGGATCAAAATATTAATTTCCATACAGTGCTCCAACTGTTTATTACAAATACAAATAAATTAAAAGCCTAAGACCAGTGTGGTATTTCTGAAGACATACAAAAATAATCAATAAAGTCTTATAATTATTTGCTAATCAAACGTGGAAAATTACGTTATCTGGAGAAGAAGACATTCTCCGTGATTTTTTTCTCGAGCCCAAACAGCAACCCGGCAATCAAGTTCATATCTAAATAAACTGGTGGCTTGCGATCAGTAAGAGAAGGTAAACAGAATGTTTTAGGTCTTTTAGCCAAGAATTCGTCGGCTGGCAGAGCAGGATTTGGTTGAGGGTGAAAAGATTTGATGTCGTCTTGAGTATTAGACCGATTTACGATTGCGATGCATGAACAATGAATGGGGGGAGGGGGGCTAGATAATATTTCGACTGCTTTACATGAGAATTTTTCTTTCCCTTTGATCCTCCGGGATAGCATGTATGTTTGCTGTGTCTCGCTGTGGGTGCGACGGATCGGCGGATTTTTCTTGGAAGCTCAGAAACAACTATAGTTGCGTTTTTGCTGATACCATGGTATCTGTTACCACGGTAACTGGATCTGCTATTAGTCGTTTTTGCAGTTATCGTGGTATCTGATACACGGTGCTCTGCAAAAACGACTATTGCCGAAATTGCACTTTTCGAAGTCATACCAAAAGAAAAACAGATATCTAGTTGCATCACTAAGTGCTAAGCTTCTTTCTCACCAATCTGACAAAATTTGATGAAAGTGAGATGACTTTTCAGATACCACGGCCAGTTACCACGGTCGGACCGTAGTATCTGAATATCTGATACCACGATAACCGGCCAGATAATACGAGAACTGCAAAAACGCCTTTTGACCGTGGTATCAGACACCACGATAACTGCAAAACATGACTTTAGACCGTGGTAACAGATACCATGGTATCAGCAAAAACGCAACTTATATGTTCTGCCGACAGTTCCCAAGGTGGTTGGTGCCTGTGTGTTTCAGAGTTAAAGCGGGCCACAAAAAATGGTCTTTCTACCACACACACAATGCTAACCATCCCTACTGTCACTATGAATGTTCCAAACCACTAAAACACCGTAAAACAATGAGCAAATTAAAAAAAAAACACCAAATTTCCTAGGTTTGAAATAACTCTTTCTGGACTAAATTTCAGCCGATTGTCACGGACAGCTGTTATGGCACGTAGGGAGCCAAGGGTCAAAATAATAATTTCCATCTAATGCTCCAACTATTTATTACAAATACAAATAAATTATAAAACCAAGACCAGTGTGGTACCTCTGAAGACATACAAAAATTATCAGTTAGGTCTTTGCTAATCAATCCTGGAAAATTCCGCCATCTAGAAAAGAAGACGCTGTGCGTGGGTCTTTTCTCGAGCCAAAACAGCAACTCGGCAATCGAGTTCAAATCTAAACAAACCCGTGGCACGCGATCCCTAAGAGAAGGTAAACTGAATGTTTGGATTAGGTCTTTAAAGACCTAATCCAAACATTCAGTTTCCCATTCACAACGGGTTTTAGCTAATAGGTGGTTTTGAAACTCGCTCCCGAGACCGAAGCTTTGCCAGGAGCTAGTCTCGGACCCAAGTTGAAATCAGTTCAACTTTTGAGGGTACTAGTCAATCAGATTATTTTGAGGAATATCCCAATTGGCTAGTTTCGAACCAAGCCCAATAGATAACATCACATCAACTCCGTGGTATCTTGAAAATCGAAAGTGAATTTAGCTGATTGTTATGCGATGTGACGTCCTTCAGCATTAGCCAATCAAAATATTCCTCAGTATTCCCATAAGTAATCTGATTGGCTAGTACCCTCGTTGAACTGATTTGGGTCCGAGACTAGCTGGTACCCGAAACTGGCACCAATATCAGTTGCCAACGGCAGAAACCTGGCAAAGCTTCGGTCTCGGGAGCAATTTTCAGAACTAGCTGGTACCGAGTATTAGGTAAAACCCGTTGTGAATGGGCCTTTAAGAGTAAAAAAATTAACTCACCGTACTAGCAATAAAAGGTGCTAAAATACTGCCTACTCGTGCTGCCATAGAGCTGCTGCCGACGGCTGCCAGCCGTACCGCAGTTGGGAATAGTTCGGCAGTATAACTGTAAATGATGGCGTACGCCGCCGACACAAAGAACTTGCCGAGCAGTGAAAAAACAGATGGTAGCCATGAAGGATCTAAAAAAAAAGACGGATACTGCAATTTTTTTTTACCAATATTGACAAAATAAAAGAACTTGAACTTGAAACGTCAATTCGTTAAAATAGTAAGAGGGGTAACATTTCTCGGGCTCTTTGCTTTTTTTCGTCGTATTTTCTACTAATCCAAATCTTCCTCAAGTCTAAAATATAAAATTTAGATTTTTTCAAGCTACTCTAAATTTCAAGTGGATCAATTAGTAAGTAAGTAAGGAAGTAAGTAATTTATTTACGACCCGCCATTCTGAAAAAGCGGAGTAAAGGAAAGAAAGTAAATAAAACACATAAAGACACATAAAAAGACACTTAATTTTCAGTCTTCGGCCAGGAAGCAGTGGATAACGTCGTCCGCTGGTTGGGCCCTGTTGTCCATGATTTTTTATAGCGACGAGGAAACATCCAAAAGGGTAACACTTTTTTTTTTGCTTGTTCCACTCCCAGCATTTTCTTCAGCGTTTTTGACATGGCCCGGGGATAGGGATCTAGTGCCCCTAAACAATTAACAAAGTAGAGTCCCGCCCCCCTTTTTGGTAATTTAGCAAAAAACTTTTTTTTACTTTGTATTCAACATAGGATGCCCTGACTTCAGAAATAGAGAATTAAGCAGACCTAGAGATGAAATAGACAAGTAGGCTACCAATGGTATTTTTTTTACACATTATAATTTTTACATTTACTACTTCGGCCCCCCGCTCTGGGCCCATCCGAAGATGGGGCCCCAGGCAGCCGCCTAGTGTACCTAGCGTACCAGGTGTACGCTAGTGTACCCTAGTGTACCAGGCAGCCGCCCTACCGTGACCAATAAACCATAAACGTTTTTTTTCGAATACAATTTAGAAGTCTAGGACTCCATTGTCGGAGCCACGTAGATATATGATACTAGATATATGGTACTATGACATATGATACTAGAATGAAAAAGATCGTTTCTAACCTATATAGAAACTAAAGATAAAATGCAAATGAGGGTGTCGAACGTACTGAAAGCGGCTTTGCAAGAAGCATTTGTGTGCAAAGGATTAAAGAAAGAAACATCAAATAAAGAAAATATCTTGACACGCTAAAATCAAAATCTTACCATCTGGTAAGGCTCCAGCTGTTATGCAGGCAATACCCCCTCCAAGCATCGCAATGCTCAGCATAGTACGCCTGCCCAAGGTATTAACTAGGAGTATCCCAGCGATGTAGGATGGGATTTCTACTATCATAACCAGCTCATAGTTGAGGATATAGTCAGAGCTAAGCGTGGTCACGACCATGGACAGACCATAGTAGCACATTGACACAGCAAACCTTGAAAATAGAATTAGATCAAAGGGTAGTTCAGTCCATCACAAAGAAACCCCGGTGTTGGGGTACCCTGTGCCTAACGCTACCCTAAAAAAATACAGGGTTCCTTAAAGTTTAACTGAAAAGCCAACTTATTTATGCGTCATTTCATTGAACACACTGAATTAATTGGATTCTTCATAGGGATTTTTTTTGTTTTCCGCTATTATGCTCGAGTTAAGCCGTTCAGAATATCTACGGCGGTCCCCACAACGAAAATTCTACTATGTCTCTGAAAATTTTTAATATCAACACATACGCGGCTTTTCAGTGGGCAGTGGTGAGATTGGTGAAGATTGCTTAGTGCCTGAACAAAAAATAATCATAAATCTTTCTCGTAAGGCGTACAACAAAAATACAAGCGCATAGAGGTACCGCAAATCACACAGAAATTCCACTATTTGAAAGTCGATCATTCGTGAATAGCGGAACAACGAAGTAACGCATTTTCGGCGGGTCTTCAAGCCAACTTAAGCGAATAAGTGATGGGTAACAAGATTGTCATATTCCAGCCCTTTTCAGTTAAGCTTTAAGCCAATAAAATACGGATGAATTTAGTGAAGTTCAGAATTCAGCCGGTTCTACGCCTAAGCGTTGGACACCCTATACCAAATGCTGGACACCACCCAAACCCCAAAAAATGGATCACCTGAGTGAAGTTCAGAACCCAACATATTACATGCCTAACGTTTGACACCCAGTGCCAAATGCTGAGAACGCTAACCCAGCAAAATATCGATGATTTGAGTGAAGTTCAGAACTCAACCAATCAGAATTTCCGTATAGTGGAGTAGTTCAGGGTAAGGGTATCCACATAGACCCATCATCTGGCACAGGTGTTTCGGCGTTGGAAATAGGGTATCCTAAAACCAGGGATTTGTGGAAGACTGGTAAAGTTTGATACTGGCAATAAGTACCCGAACCTACCAACCAGGAAACAACTCCGCCATTGGTCTTCTATGCTCCCAAAACGAGTTCCCTAAAACAATTAGGGTACTAAGAGGGGATCAGTGTGTGACCGCTCATTCCTCAAAAGAACCGACGATAGGGGGTCTTAAGCTGTTGACACCCCCAACCGCCGGGGTAACACGGTAGCAGATGTACCTTTGGACTCCCGGTCCAGAACTGTATTCGGTAGCGTGGGGTCTCTCTACTAGGGCGTTATAGAGTCAAACGAACTAGTGTGCGAGTATAGGTTTAATAACTGTTTCAACTTACATGAAGTACATACGCTTGTAGTTCATCTGTAGCACTATTCGCTATTCACTGGCTTAAGATCAACTGCCTTCATTGATACATGGGCAAGGTCCTTATAGACCTGAACGATGCCGCAAAGACTGGCGCTTCGTCAGCAATGCCATAGCGCAGTGTCACATAGAAATAGGCACTGCCTGTGAAGTGATATTAGAAAAGGTGGCTATGCGATTGAAAAGCACTTGGCGAGAGTCCTTTGAATCGAATAATTATTCAAGGGAATTTCGCAGGTTTGGGTATCTATTCGAGGGGAAAATCGAAGTGATCTTAGGAAGCGTTTAGGTTCTCTTCACTACACCAGGCCCTGACCCGAGCTATTAGGCTATGTACACCAAAGCAAAGTTTTTTCTTACCATACGAAGAACATGCTCAGGGCTCTCTTCCGTAGGACTGGGTTCTTAAGAACATCAATCATGTTTCCTTGTACACCGCGAGATGGCTCTGAATCTGAATGCTAAAAAAGATATACAGTTAAGTGGGTCCTCCACTGGCGATCAGAAACTGTCGGAAGCGATCGTCACGCGTCGTAAGCGGCCATTTTTGGCAGTTTTCCACCAATGAAAGCACGCGGGTCCGGACGAACACGGTTACGACGGACTTACGATACGTCCCTCATAAAATTCCTCTCAGATTAGTTCTTTTTTGGCCGCTAGGTGCGCTATCGTAAAGAAAAATGCACCTTCCTTCTTGGTGTGCGTTTATCCAATTTTTTTTTGCTATTTTCAATTCCTCTGAGGCCTAACATGTTTAAAACTGTTTAAAATGCCTCTTCCCCTCTTTTTGCTTTACCCAACTCTGTTCTGTCAAGCGTCATCAAGTTTTTCATTTCTGGCTTCCGACTTCAGTGCCTAGTGCTGGCTCATTTTTCCACGGGGCTAATGCGCGACTCGATATGAAGCGAAAGACTAATCGCTTATTCACCCGTCAGATAACTTATCCCCAGATCTCACGTTAGATTGTTATTGTTCCTCTAGCGCGTCTGGCGGCAACTTGTCATCGGATTTTATGAAGGACGTATTTCCAGTGGAGATTCTGCTTCAATCTACAAACGTCACTACAGAAATTTTGAATTTCGGAGAGTACCCGGTGGTATTTAAAGTTTAACTGGAAAGCCAGCTTATTTTCATATTTTAGATTTTATAAACACTTATTTTGAGTCTGCTAGGGTATTTTTTTTTCTCGTCTTGGGGTCTAGTAGTGACGTTCAAAATGTACAGTGCTGGCCCTACAAGATAACCCACCCAGTCGCAGAGAATTTGAACTTCAACAAAAGTGTGCATTTCAATGGAAGTAAGGCTCAGGAAATGTTCAGTTCCAGATTGGTGGAAGGCCCGCTGTTGCGTGTCAACCAGCAATGACTTTTTTGCAACCTTTTACCGTACGTAGTTAAAGGCAAATAGAGGCACTTCAAATCCAAAAGAAAAACTTGAAATGATGAAAATCGATTAGAAGAACAGCGGAGCAACAACGTAATGCACTATGATGAAGGGTAACTAGGCTGTCATATACCGCCCCTGTTCGGTTAAAATTTAAAGGACCCCTCTTGCTTATTCTGCCTTTTATAATATACTTGGCTCCCATATGGAATTATAAGCTTCTAAAGTCCCCACCTTTCTCCATTGTTTCGTTTCGTAACTACGAATTTTTAGCGCTTTTTCGGCCTTGCCGAGTTTTCCCGCCACCCAACGAAAAGTTTGCAGGAATCTTCATTGTACGCTGACAACTCCTTCACACATAACTAATCTTCTGTTTATTACTTCTTTTAGTTGCTTAGTTTTCCCACTTTTTAACCAAGGCACGTTTAGTTTTCAAATCTTTTGCGCCCCGCCCAGTCGGAGAGCAGGAAGGCTGTATATAATCAACAAGCGCTAACAAGAGAATCCCTAGTTTCAGGTGGAATGTAATAATAATAATAATAATAATAATATATTGCAAAAAAAAGGCCACAAAGCCGCTACAAAGTTCTTTTGAAACATTTGGGAAAGAAACATTCCATCAATTTCTTTCTTGAATTGGCTTATTGATGGAGAGTTTGCTGTTTCTTCGGGCAGTTGATTCCAATGGGGTGGCACGCGGTTTTTGAAACTCCACCGACCAATATCTTTGCAGAACCTCTCTGCGGTGAGTTTGAGGCTATGACCGCGTAAGTTGTTGAAGTTGAAGTTGAGGATGTCGTCAGCTTTGACGTTTTCGTACATACCGTGGCATAGCTTGTATGTCTCAATGAGGTCTCCCTCGTCGGTACGTTCGAAAACGTTTTTTCTGATCCACTTTATAGGGAAAAGATCATTTCTAGTAAGAGTTGTGCTTTAAAGGAAGTTGTTGGGTCGCTCACGGAACTGAAACACGGAACACAGCGATACAGAGAACGATCCGGTACACTGCCAGAAGTTTCATAACAGACAACAGAAGCATGCGTGGTTTCAACAGACAATGTGTAACAGAGAACACTTGGGATGTTATCTGTTTTGTTGGAAAACGTTATACATGAAATGTTATGGAGAACAAGCATTGCCAGGAAGAGCCAAAAAACAGCCAAAAAAGAATCTACTGACTTTTTTGTTTGTCGTCATGGTGTCTGAAAATTCAGCAGATGCTTTTTAGCGATTTTTCGCCTCTTCCTGATGACAATGCTTGTTATGCATAACATTTTCAAACACAAGAGACAACGTCCGAAGTGTTATGAAACCTCTGACAGTGTAGTACTATCAGTTAAATACGCAAAGCTGAAATTCTGTCCAACTTTCTGGTGAAAGTGAAGGAAATCCGTCCGTTAAAACTTGATGGATGGGCCATTCAGAAACAATCGGCGAGGCTGTATGGAAATCCTTATCTTGGAGCTGATTATTTTATACCACTGAGAAGGTATTATATTTGGTTATTTTGAGAGAGAAGGGCACGGTGCGTCTCAGCCATAGGCTACCTAGGAAACCCGTCCCCACCCCCTCGTTTTGTTAATTGGTTTTAAGAGTGGAACTTAAGGTCCGGCCCGCCGGTCTCCAGAGGATTTCCACGTTATACACCAGGTTCCAGTGACCCTATTCAAGACCTAGCCTTATCAACCACCCTCGAAACCACATCGGGAATCAAAGTCAAGTCGAACCCTGGCATAAAATTACCAGACCTTACTTCACATTTAGCTTGCGGTGTACTTACGGACGGTACGGTAGACTCTTTCTCCTCAACTGGCATCTCAGATGGAATGTACAACAAGTATTCAGGGATATTTTTCTTATTCTCTTTCGCCGCTTTCAGGATGACTTGCCTGGCTTCAACATACCGGCCCTTGGTAGTGAGCCAGCGTGCCGGTTCGGGTATAAACCTAGAACGGGAAAAGGGCGCTGATCCGCCGAAAAGCCATTACTACATCCAGTCAGCCCGATGAAATTTTTTCGAGAATTAGTCGCATGGGGTTGTCCGAAAAAGTAGCCCGCAGTAGTAAACTGTTGCCACTGCATGCTACTACTAGCAAACAGGATGCTACTACAGCAAGATTGGATGCTATCGGATACTACTACTTACGATTAACCCAATCGAAGGCATGTTAAATCAAAGAATTCCATACTACTACATATCAATACATGCAACTTTTTCGTAAAACTACCATACAGCTACACAGTCAAAGACTTTTTCATCGGGAGCCTTTGAGACATCTATGATTGTGATTAAAGATTTGTAATTTCCCATCTCCAAAAACTTTCGTGTTGTCAAACTACCCTTTCGACAAGCAAAGGAAGCAAATACACAATGTCTGTAGTTCCTCGTTCAATTTTTCCCATTTTATCTGGCCCCTTACCCGAACCCGACCCAACTCGATCGACACACTAACAGCACTCCTGGTGTCGATAGGATTCCAACCCAACTATATATTCATCCCAAAAACTAATAGCATTTCCTGATGGGGGCGGGCATTTCTTTCTGCTCCTAAATCAATCTTCCAACCAATTTCATAAAAAAAAATTTCCTCTCAAAATTTCTAAAGGATAAATACCTAAATATGTCTGCGGTATAAAGTCGATTTATCCCGATCCCTTATCCCGAAAAAAATATTTCAAACTGTTCGGCAGTTACTTACACTGTAAAAGTTTTTCCGTATAAAGGTTAAAGTTGACTGCAGTATTTGCTACTCGGATTACTCTTATCTCTACGCAGATAAGGTTAATACTAAATAGAGATAAGATGAATCTGAGTAGCAAATACTGCAGTTAACTTTAATCTTTATACGGAGGGAACAGTGTAGCCATAGAGAGACGGAAGGACAAACTTTCATTCACATGGTACCTCTTATTTTCATCCGGGATTCTAAAAGGCCCAGGACTTACCACCAGTACGTCAGTATGAGAAACCCAGGCAGTGCGGTAGTCAGTTGAAGGAATCGCCAGTCTTTGATTCCGATTGCCAGAAGACCAACTAAGCAGGAGCCAAGGCTATAAAAAATGCTGACGATGAAGCCACAAGTGAAGCGGTACTGGCTGCCAACAAACTCGAAGCCTAGAAAAAAATTCTTCAAATATACATGTTTATTGTGTTGCGAGAGCAACACTTTGCTTTTGTCGTTTTTTTCTTTTAGCTCAGAGATTTTAGGACGGCGAGCGCCCTATTCACTATTTGTCTCAGCGACTCAAGCGCCCCGAAATACGCTGCTCCGTCATTGAGCAGGAGTGTCTGGCCATGAAATGGGAACTCAGTCGGTTCCATTACTACCTAGCAGGGCAGAAACTTGTTATACAAACTGACAACAACCCGCTCAAATACCTGCACAGGATGCAGAATGAAAATGGACGCCTCACGAGATGGCGGCTGGTGATGCAGGAGTACTTAATTGATGTCCACCATCGCAAAGGCAAACAAAAGCTAATGCAGATGGACTTTCGAGATTAGTGTAAATGGGACTGCGGGGAAAATGTACATATGTAAACACATTTTTTTTTTCTGTTTTAACAGATGGATGACGAAATTACAAACGACCCCACCGAGTTCTGTCAGTCATCACCCTCTCTTGTACCGCCAACAATAGCTGAGCGGGCAAACAGACACTCTGTGCCGCCAGCCGTAGCTGAGCAGGCAAATCGAAACTCTGTGCCGCCAGGAGTACCCGAGCAGGCAAACCAACATTCTGTGCCACCAGCAGTTGCTGATCTTGCAAGCCAAAATCACGTGCCGCCAGCAGAGCCGGCAAAACCCAACCCTATTCCTTCCCACCGACGCTCGTTGAATCCGACAAAACCAGCGCACAAGCCACAGCCCTATAGAAGGCCGCTGACGGAGACAAGACCATCATTCAGGAAAAAAGACCGAAAGCCCCCCAGGCCTAGATTTTCACGAGAAGAGTTGAGATCCTCACGACCAGCTGCAGCAGTAGACCGGTCAAATCAGACGACGAAAGAGAGCAAGAGGCCTTGCTCTAGTCGGAAGGACCCAGAAACGAGACCCGGACGAGAAAATCGAACGGAAATGACCGACCGCTTGAATATAGGGTACAACCGTACTCACAACCAGCAGCAGCAGCAGCAGCTTGCCCTGTTGCAAATCACGCATCAGAAACTAGGTCTCGGATTGCAAAGTCTGACGAGAACAAGCAACCGCGCGCATGCATGGCGATGCCTTACTCACGACCAGCGGCAGCACCAGCAAATCAGCCGAACACGACCGCTATGCGTAACCCACGGCGACGATAAAAAAAAAAAACGATCTGGTCGATGGCGGACAATTTAACGTCTTCAGTCGTCTGGGACCGAGGCCAGCCGATCAGCCGTTCAATGAGGAATCAGTTCCAGGTACTTCGTCGAGCCCGGTCACTGACAGAGAAGAAGAGCTAGGGCGGCCCAAGAAACGGCATAGTCAGGTGCCAAGGAGCCCTACCCTCCCAGTAATCCTTTTTCCGGAAATGCCAGAGGCATCAGTGGTACCTTGGGTGCTTACTCGCACCCCCCAAAGCGCGCCAGACTATGATAGGCTGATTCCGTTGGACCCGATGGACCCCCAAAACCCACCAACGAATCCCCGCCGAAAACGCAAGTAAGGGTGTGTCCCCAACGTTGGTGGCCGCGATGGCAACAGGGCACTTGAGCCCGCCAAGGGTAGGGGACAACCTACCCTTGGGACTGAAGAGCCACAGAGGAAGATCAATCAAGGATGTTATAATTTTTAATTCTTCAATAAGTTGCAGAAGAAGTGAATTACTTAATTTGAATGTGACTTTCAGTGAATAGGTGACGTTGAAGTGATGCCTGTGGATTAATTTTTGTGATTGTTTTTGTGAGGGCTGAAGGAATATTTATTTATGTGAGATTTTGTTTTCTCTTTTTTTCCTTGAAAAGAAAGGAATGTCACTGAACTCGAATTTTGAAAGTTATATGAATCAACGGAATTAAACTTATTATTTGTTTAATACACTATTTTGCAGAAAAGTATTCGGTGTGAAATTATCTACTTTAACACTATTATCAGTAATTGAAGTATTTTTTAAGTGTAATAGATAAATTGTTACATTAGTTTGAAGTTAATGCGGGTTTTCTTTCGAGTTCTGCGACAATTAGTATAACGCCCAGAAGTGTGTACAGCTGAAGATAAGCTCTATTTTTAAAACAGTAAGCGTTTTTTAACACTCTCTGTTTAGGGCGTATTTGGAGGTTCGGGACTTGGACGACCCTAGAACAGTCCGTGAGTCGGCAAAGGGTTTGCTAGCTCTAAAACCCTTCCGTACAGTCGCTAGTCGGTGCTGTTCGTGACAGTAGCCAGATTTCATCTTGTTGCTAGAAAGTGGCAAGGGTCTAACCTCTGCGGCTTTTACGGAAAGTGTGGTTCTTAGGCAGAATTGATGAATATGACATTACATCTTGGAAAAGCTTCGCAGAACTCTTGCCTGGGGCCAAAAACGATGGTTTATGCTAGTCCTCGAGCCAGAGCCTACGGTGTGTGAAGTGAAGTGGAGTTTTATTTTATAGCAAATGTCAAAGAGGGCTATCTGAAGTTATGCAGCCAAACTTTCATTTCGCCAAGCCATGTTTCTGCTTTCGAGCGGTAAGATCCGTTTTAACAGGCAAGCTGGCAGACACCAGTTTAAAATTGGAGATGGACTAAAATCTATATGTGCCACAGTTCCCTGGCCCCACAGCCAATATATCTTCTTTGATTGATAAATAGAAAAACTTGTGAGAAAAAAAGTGACATTTTCCCAGGGGTCCGAAAGTGCTGCCATCTGTTATTTCTATCCATTTCTGTTGGTGATCTCTGCTGAGTTTCATTCCATTTTGTACACTTGGGATTGAGGAAGAGAAATGGTTTCAGACCTTTTAACCCCTAAAGTTATCTGATTGCTAAAAAAATTGGAGCTTATCCTCTGCTCCTTTCTAAGTGGTGATTTTAAAGCTTGGCCTACGGCAAAAAGTCAACTTCTGAACTAATAAAGATAGACATTTTTGTTAGCGGCAATTGATAGACCTTGATGAGCTGATCAAAGTCTTTTGTTATCCGTATTTTGGTAAAAAAAATTCTTCATGAGATACAACAGTTCGAAAGTTCAGAGGGGTTGACAACTTCAGCAGTAAGGTACATAATGAAACCAAAAATAGGCCCATCCCAATTGTGAGACATGAAAGGGGCTTGTAAGCAACAATCGGCTGTTATAATCATCTTCGGCGATGAAGGGTTAGCAACTTTTGCTAGCTGGTGTACCTATTAATCCTATTATTTGTGGCCGGTGTATTTGATCGTAAGGGCAATTTGGTACTATGTCTATCACGGGGAAATGGACTTGTAAGTAAGAATTGATTGCTAGAGGGGGTTCATGAGGGGCTAGAAAATTGTGGAAATTCGTGCACATTTTACGTAATCTCCATAAATCTGAGGGTAAGAAAATTAGTCTCCATGGTCTGTCACTCTAGCTTAGTATTAAGTTTTACACAACAGATACAAATGATGATGTAAAACAATAACGTAGTTGCAATAATAGTAGTGTGTTAGTGTGTTACTAATAGTAAGTTCAACTGTCTGCAAAGTCAATTTAGTCCATTCTTCCGACATTCTGTTGTACTTTTTTCAACGTTGAAGGATAGCCTTTGATCATGTTAAAGATTCGAGGGGTTAACAACTTTTGTGGTTGGGTACACGCTCAGACAACAAGACCAAAGGTTTCGATGGGATCCCAAAATTCAATATTTGATCCAGACAATTGGGTCTTGTCTTTGCCAGGTCCAGTTTTTGCAAGACTCGTTGAACACATTTAATGTCAAAATTCAGAAACAGATTAAGGCCAAATAACTAATCATCTGAGAAAACCAAGCTAAGATATGGATTCAGCATGTACGTTTACCCCTATAAGTCATATCTATTTTGACGAAAACTGCCTGCATCACTCCTACCAATTTTCCGGTTTCGGCCGAATTCTCGAACTGCTTGTCCGGCGGAAAAAGAAAGCTAAAAACTGAATTCAGCGTATCTCCTTTCCCCAATATCGAACATCTATCAACTTCAAAGAAAAATTGAACCTATAACAAATTTTCCGGTTCCAGCCAGATTCCGGGCGAACTATATGTCCGGGTGAAAATTGATTGTCACATAGGGATTCAGCATCTCTTCTTACCCCTTAATCGGATATGTAATCAACTACAAATAAAACTTTTACTTTCAACAAATTTTTCGTTTTTGGCCGGATTCCGGACGAACTACTTGCCCGGGTAGAAAATGATTTTCACCTCAGTTTTCAGCATGTCTTCTTACCCCGAAATTGAAAATCTAACCAACATCAAATAAAACTTTTACTTTTAACCAACTTTCCGGTTTTTGCCGTATTCCGGACAAACTACTTGTCCGGCGAGAAAATGGTTTTCATCATCGTGTTCAGCACCACAATCGCCCCCCATTGTCGACTATCATATTAGCTATTTAAAAATATTTTGTTTGCCCCTTAATTTGAACCCTCTACCCCTAAATGTAGGGCTACAGAGCCCATCTACGAACTTGACCTTACACTTGACCCAAAGAATACTCACACCAAGGTTCATCAAAATATCTCATTCCCTTCAAGAGTTATCGTGCTCATAGACGGACGGACGGACGGACAGACGGACAACTTTTGTGATGTCATAGGTATCCCTCCACTTACGTTTTGGGATCCCAAAAAAATGGAGGAACCCAATTGTGAGACATGTCAGGGACTGGTAAGGAACAATAGGCTGTTAGACCATAACCATCTTCGGCGATGAGGGATTTGCGACTTTTCCTAGTGTGTGCACCTATTTTGTTTCCGTTTTTTGGGATCCCAAAACGTAAGTCGAAGGATACCTATGATTTCGCAAAAGTTGTCCGTCTGTGAGCACGATAACTCTCGAAGGGAATGAGATACTGTGATGAAACTTGGTGTGAGGTTTCTTTGGGGCAAGGGACAGGTCGAGATCGTAGATAGGCTCTATTGCCCTACATTTAGGGGTGGGGTAGGGGTCTCAGGGGCGAACAAAATATTTTTTAATAGTTAATGAGATAGTTGATTAAGGGTTAAGGAGACATGCTGAACACGAATATGAAAATCATTTTCTCGTCGGACCACGTCACGTCGCTGCAGACCGGGTTCTCAAACACTGCAGGCATCCTGCGGTCATTCGTGTGGAATGCGCAACGGCGAAGAGGGAAGTCGACGGGCATCAACTCATACCTCACGCCAAGTACCTCTAGCTCCGCTCAGTTTTATCGGAGTATCCATAGTTGCTGCATAGGACCGAAAACGGAGGTTCTATTCGATTATATGTTCTTGCTAAAACTTACCAGTAACAGTGAGCACGAGATAAAGGCCAACGCCGGTGGCACCAGCTAATATCCTCATGAAGAAGAACATGATTGGGTTGACGGAAAAAGCGGCAATGACCTGTTCCGTGGCAGTGGCAGCGGCAGTCAACATGAGGCAATTCTTCCTTCCAATCCTATATATAGCATACTGAGCATAAGTGGTGTGGCGGAGACTTTTCGCAGATGGTCTCTCTCTTTTTGGGATCCCAAAACGCAACTGGAGGGATCAGAGGCGTTACTAGCCAAAATGTTTGGGGGGGGGGGGCAAGGAATTTACCGACTGGCTGGTAAATTTTACCGACTGTTTTGGGAGAAATAACGACTGTTTTAAAAAAAAACGACAATTCCGAAAAAATCGACTGATTTTCAGAAAAAAACGACTGTTTCGACGAAAAATCGACTGTTTTAATGAAAAAAAAAAAAAATTTGGCGATAAATCGCGGCGCTTCGCGCCGACTCGGTTATTTTTACCGACAGGCCAACAACATTGGGGGGGGGGGGGGCGTCCTCCCCTCCCCCCCCCCCCCCGGTCGTGACGCCCCTGGGAGGGATACCTGTGACACCACAAACGTTGTCCGTCTGTCCGTCCGTCCGTCTTTCCGTCCGTCTGTGAGCACGATAACTCTCGAAAAGAATGAGATATTTTGATGAAACTTGGTGTAAGGTCAAGTTCGTATATGGGCTCTGTAGTCCTAGATTTAGGGGTGGGGGAGGGGGTTCAAATTAAGAGGCAAACAAAATATTTTTAAACAGCTAATGTGATAGTCGGTTATGTATTAGATTTTTAGATAATATTAGATTTTTGGGATCCCATCGAAACCTTTGGTCTTGTTTACTAGGCTAATAAAGAAACTGAAGAATGCAGTAACACCCAGTCAAGGATTGGGAATGAATGTAGTTTGGGGCGGTCGAAGTCCTTTCTCGCGCGGCATGAAAAGATCAAAGAAATCGTAGAGGAAGAAGTTGTAAATGTTTACTTATCTGCCAGTGGTCCAAAAACTCCAGATCCAATGAACATTCCAATCATATAAGCCGATCCGAGTACTGGTTCGACCCAGGACTTGTCACAAACTAGATTGAACTGAAAAAAAAAAAATCATGAAATAACTTCAGGAATGTCGGGACTAATCCCTCTGGACGCAGGATACCTCAAAACCAACAAAAAATACAGAGAAAAACGAAGTAGCAAGCAGTGCAGCTGTTCGGTCCGCAACATACTAGTTCGAAACCTTCTTTGAGTCTCCACATAACAGGGAAAGAAGATCAAAGGTTCGATGGGATCATATTTTGATTGGCTAGTTTCGAACCAAGCCCAATAGATAAAATCACGTTCACTCCTTGCTGTCTTGAAAACCGAAAGTGAATTTAGGTCATTAATTTTCGTTCTGACGTCGTTCAGCATTAGGCAATCTGAACATTCCTTAATTTTCCCCTAAATAATGTGATTGGCTAGTACCCTAAAAATTTGAACTGATTTCAACTTGGGTGCGAGACCAGCTGGTACCCGAAACTGGCAACAATATCAGTTGCGAACGGCAGAAACCCAGCTAGTTCTCGGTCTTAGAGTGATTTCCGGAACTGGCTGGTACCGAGTATTAGCTAAAACCCGTTGTGAATGGGCCTTTACCCCTGTATCGAAGCTCTAGTTGACCTAGTTGACTTCTACTAAGTTTCCAGTTTACGCCGGATTCCGGGCGAACTACTTGTACGGCGAAAACATCTGGCTCATAAATGGATTCAGCATGCCTCCATACCCCTGAATCCCCTGTAGTTTTGTCCTAAAAGTAAATTCACCCTTTAGTTTGAAACCCCCTCCCAAGCCCTATGTGTAGGCTAAGGCTAGAGTGCAGATTTACGAACTTGACCCGTACCCGCAAAACATCTCAGCCTTCTTCGAGACTATCGTGTTAACAAATAGAGCGATGGAAAAAAATGTAGACTCATAGGTATAGACCGAGTGGAGGTCACGTTTTCACTCGGTTTCTGGTACTTTGAACACATATTGACTGGGAGGCTCTAGTTGGCTGGTAGGCTTAGTTGTGTTTTTGCAGATGCCATGGTATCTGATACCACGGTCTAAAGTCGTTTTTGCAGTTATCGTAGTATCTGATACCATGGTCAAAAGGCGTTTTTGCAGTTTTTGTGGTATCTGGGCAGTTATCGTGGTACCTGATATTCAGATACCACGGTCTGACCATGTTAACTGTTCGTGGTATCTGATAAAGTCATCTCACTTTCGTCAATTTTTGTCAAATTGGTGGAAAAGAAGCTTGGCACTTAGTGATGTGACTGAATGTCAGTTTTTCTTTTGGGATGATTTCGAAAGGCACACATTCGGCAATTGTCGTTTTTGCAGAGCTACAGTAGATCAGATACCACGGTAACTGCAAAAAATTCCTCTCAGATTAGTTCTTTTTTGGCCGCTAGGTGCGCTATCGTAAAGAAAACAAGGACACGTTACTTCTTGGCTTACGTTTATCCAGGTTTGTTTTGCTGTTGTCAATTCCTCTTAGGCCTAACCATGTTTAAAATTGTTTTAAACTGTTTAAAATGCCTCTTCCCCTTTTTTTGCTTTACCCAACTCTGTTCTGTCAAGCGTCATCAAGTTTGTCATTTCTGGCGTCCGACTTCAGTGCTGAGCGAAAGCCTAATCGCTTATTCACCCGTCATATAACTTATCCCCCCATCTCACGTGTGATTGTTATTGTTCCTCTAGCGCGTCTGGCGGCAATTCGTCATCGGATTTTATGAAGGACGTATTGCAGATCCAGTTACCGTGGTAACAGATACCATGGTATCTGCAAAAACGCAACTAATGGCAACTCCGATCAACTAGAGATGTTTTTCCCCATTTGCCGTATATTAATCATCTCCGTAGCCTTACCTCCGAAACAATTGATCTTGACACTACCGACTGATCATATATCCATTCGGAACATTTCACTTCACTAGAGTTACCTAGTGGCGCGCACCACCCATCATCCGTGACATTGTGGTATCGACTACATTTTCCTTCGCTAGATGACGGGTAGCTCGACGAGTTTATGCTTTCTGTCCACAAGTTTGATCTTCCTCTTTCGTCACCGCATTCTGGCAATGAACATCTGCAAGACAAGAACTCAAGACTTAAGACTCCTCTTACTTTTTGGGATCCCAAAACGTAAGTGGAGGGATACCGATGACATCCCAAAAAATGTCCGTCTGTCTGTGAGCACGATAACTCTTGAAGGGAATGAGATATTTTGATGAAACTTGGTGTGAGGATTCTCTGGGTCAAGGATAAGGTCAATTTCGTAGATGGGATCTGTAGCCCTACATTTAGGGGTGGTGGAGGGGGGTTCGAATTAAGGGGCAAAAAATATTTTTAAAAGCTATTGAGATAGTTTATTTAGGGGTAAGGATATATGCTGAATCCGAATACGAAATTTTATGTTCTTGCCGGACAATTAGTTCACCCCGAATCCGGTGAAAACCGGACACAAAACTTGTCGACCAATTTCGGCTATAGCGGTCCTACCCCTTTATTCTCAAATGATTATAGCTCTGCGCGCGTGGATGCCGACATGCATCTATTTATTCTGTGTACGTCGGAGAGACATAGTGTAACCGAAGATCGAAGGGGTTCTCTAACGTTTTAAACAGAGGCGAAAGAGACATGGAGTGAATGTGTTTATTTTCAAGCGGGTTTCGATAGGGGGGAATTTAAATTATTAATTAGTATGCGTATTTTAGTACGTATATTTTACCGCTCGGAGATAGGAGGAGGTACACGGGTAGGCCGATTGGGAGAATGGTCCTTACATTCTGCCCGATGTGCGGAGACATGAATGAGTGTGTGCGACGTCTTATGTGTGATTGATTGTAGGGAATTGAATGAGTTGAGAAGTGAAATATTTGGAGTAAATGATTTATGGTTGGAGCAAATGTTTAAGAGTGAGTGTTATGGTACTATAAAGAAAGTGGGTAGATTTCTCAAGCTGTCAATGATTTATAGAGCTCATTTTTTGTAGTTTTAGTGGTAGTTAGAAATAATATGTCATTGTGTTTCCTTTTGTTTGTATTGACATGGCCCTTGGGCTTTGAAGGTAATAAATATCTTATCTTATCTTATATAATGTTCAAATGAGGAAATACTGTTGTTCTAGCGAGGATGTTGTTCAATGAGGATTAACTGGTAGAGTACAGGTCAAGTCGTAGATGGGTCCTCTAGTCTTATGTTTGAGGGGTTTCGAATTTACGGTAAAACATGTATGTTTTATAAGCTAATAAGGTATTCATTGATGGGGTAAGGAGGTCCGCTGAATCCATATCTGAACTTAGTTTTCTTGCTGGACAAATGGTGCATCACTGATTCGGCTGAAACTGGAAATTTGGTTGAAGCTCAAAGTTGTTTCTGAAATCGATTAGAGATTCGGTATCGGGCAAGGAGACATGCGGAATCCATTTTGGAACTTTATTTTAACAGTAAAAATATTCAAGGAATCTGACGAAGACTGAATGGCCAAGACTGAATGGCGAAGACTGAATGGCTAAGACATGACCCAATTGTTTGAATGAAATGTTAGATTTTTGGGATCCCATCGAAACCTTTGGTCTTGCTTCCGTATGGTATTATAAGATTCTGAAATACCCACTCTTCGGCACTATATGGTATTGCACGTATCGCACTGTTTTCGCTTTTTTGGCCAAGTTTTCCAGTCAATCGCAGCACACGTTTCACCAAAAGCTTGAAGGTCCGCCATCAATCCTTTCAAAGACATGAGCAGACGTTTTAAATTTTGATGTCATCTTGGTCCCCCCTTCTTGGCTGGATGACATTAAATCCGGACTTACCTTAATTTTTCCTTTTTAATGTTTAACTGAAAAGCCAACTTTGTTTGTATAATATAAGTGAATTTACTGCATTACGCTATTATATACATTATGCGTTAAGGGATTTTTTTCACTATTTGCTCTAGTATGACGATCAAAATATCTACGGCCATCCTCACAACACAAAATTATACTATGTCACGGAAAATTTGAATTTCAATTCAAACGCGGTTTTTCAGTGGCCAGTGATCAGCTCGCGGCAGGTAGCTGACGGCGTGAACACTCATTTTCCGAAAAATCGTTTTTGTCAAGCATACCACACAGATCAGGTAGAGGTACCCCAAATCCGACGGAGAAATTCCACTATATGATAATTGATCATTCATGAAGAGCGGAGCAGCGAGAAGCAACGCATTTGCATCGGGTCTTCAAGCCTCCTTAAGTGAGTAAGTGATGGGTAACTAGATCTTTCTCTCTCAGCCTTTTTCGGTTAAACTTTAATGTCATCCACACTAATAAAAAAATTCAAAAATAGTGCTTCCTAATTTCATAAACTAAATTTCAGATGCTTTTATTCTAACAATATTTACTTGTCAATCTTTCAAAGGCTTTCAGAAATTTCCTTCATTCCTATCAATCTATCTTTAGTTATAAATTTTGCTTAAACCTAAAAAAAAAACTACCCTTAAAACTCCAATGGTCAAACTTATATTTACCAACTAATTCAAAACTCTAAGAATTGCAAGTTGTCAAGGAATAGCAAGACGCATTCTTCAAATACAAAACCCAAAATGAAACTGACCTGTGGTCGAGTGAAGCTGCTGTAAATGAAATTGACATCGTTGCCATGGAGCAGTACATCGAAGCTATCCACAACAGCAACATTACCCTAAGCTGAAACCGTCCAAACCCTCCAAGGTGTGGCAGGATCTTGTCATAATCCAAGAGCTGTGGGTATTCACTAAGTCCACCATTTTCAACTGATTTATCCATTCCTACGTTGACGTCGTTGTCACTTCAATGTCCAAGATAACAGGATGAGCAAGAGCTTCTGTGTGGTTTAATGCACTTCTAGATTTTTTTTTCGAAATAATGAAGTACGCGAAACCTATATTGTTTTCCATGTAAAGTGTCACTATGCCCTCAACTTGCACGCTTTGCGAAAATAATTAACGAGAGCATCTATGGTTCAACCCAAAATAACAAACAACCCGACGAAAAATTTGTCTCAAAACAGTAGTATGAAGTTGTACGAATAAGGAGCATGCAGTACGTTTGATGCTCCTACATGCTTCTATATCAAGGCTACCGTGTTACTGCATTCTACCGCATGCTACTATTAGCAAGACAGGATGCTACTGGATACTACTGCTTAAGATTGGCCCAGCCTGAGGCACTTTAAATGATAGTATTATTTACTATTAAATATCAATACATGCAACTTTTTCGTCCAACTATCATACAACTACGCAGGCTACACATTTTTCATCGGGAAGGACATTTCTCCCCACAGCATAACTATTAACTGTTGAACTCCTGGAGAGAACACTAGCTGCAGTTTGTAAACTAACTTACGGAGCCTCAGACTTTACTTTTCAAGCTTCGAAAAATACTTTATCTTCATTCAAAAGTATGACAAATCGAAATCTAATCCTCACTAATCAAATGACAGCTAAGCAAAACGTTCTGATTGTGGAGGGGAACTTTGGACTCCAAAACTTTGTTTCCTTCCAATCCCGAGAGCGTCTTAAGCGAAGGTGTGAAGAACAGTGAAGACACACAGATGACAATCTGAGGCTGATCTTGACAAAGGGACCTTGACGACCGTCAAAGACAAGCGGTCGGGATCAATTTTACGGGACCAAATACTCTTGATGACTAACTCTTCTTGTCGATGCAAAATCGCCCTGTACCTAGCGGAAGAGCCGGAAGCGGTATCACAGCTGCTCCCAATCATCGCAGTGATTGGTTAACACAGGATTTAGTTGTGGAGTTTGAGTCGGTAGTGCTACGTTTTCTCGTTCTTCCCGAGGATCACTGTCGTGTTTTGGACTTGGATGTAGAGTATCCCGAGATCCAGCAGTCGTCTGTGGCACGAAACTGTTCGCTCGCAGACTGCCTTGATGCGCTGCTGCGCGGCACTCTGGTTTCTGTTTCAAGCAAAAGCTTCTTGTGTGTGTAAAAGCTTTCTATTTATAGAGGTAAGCAGTTATGTAGACTTTCGCGTGAATGCAAACCCTCATAGGTTTTTTCTCCAGCGCGAAAGTGTTGTTTTTATGGCACTTGCAGCCTCTGGCTCAAGTGCCATATACCGATCACAATTCCGTCTGTCGGTCTGTCGGTCGGTCCGAGTTTTTTGTCCCACTTATCCGAGTTAGGGTACTTCCAGATGTGCTAGGACAATGAAACTTGGCAGGCATATCAGGGACCCGACCAAACTAACCTGGAAATAATCAGTTTCCCGATCCGACCATATGCGGGGGAGTGCGGGGCGCTGGAAACTTGAAAATTTATGGCATTTTGTCTTTTTTTTCCGAGTTAGGGTACTTCTAGATGAGCTAGGACAATGAAACTTGGCAGGAATATCAGGGACCTGACCAAAGTAACCTGGAAATAATAAGATTCCCGATCCGACCATATGCGGGGGAGTTGGGGCGCTGGAAACTTGAAAATTTAGGGCATTTTGTAACACTTTTTCGAGTGAGGGTACTTCCAGATGAGCTAGGACAATGAAACTTGGCAGGAATATCAGAGACCCGACCAAACTAACCTGGAAAGAATCAGTTTCCCGATCCGACCATATGCGGGGAAGTGGGGGCGCTGGAAACTTGAAAATTTAGGGCATTTTGTCACACTTTTTCGAGTTAGGGTACTTCCAGTTGTGCTAGGACCATGAAACTTGGCAGGCATATCAGAGACCCGACCAAACAAACTTAGAAATAATCAGTTTTCTGATCCGACCATTTGGGGGGGGGGGGGTGGAGGGCAGGGGAATCCGGGAAATTGAGAAGTGTGTAACTTTCGAACGGATAATCGGATTGTAATGAAACTTCATAACTGAATAGAAAATATACCTGTAATGTCCCGTTTAAAGTCTTGACCGGATTCGGTGGCCAGGGGGAGTTGGGGGGGGGGGAGACCGGAAATTTCAAGAAACGGTTAGAATGGAGGGATCGGAGTGAAACTTGCTGGGAAGAACAAGCATCTGCTCTAGATAAGTCCTTTAGACCATTGTACTTGATCCGGACACTTATGGGGGGGGGGGGGGGGGGGTCCCGGAATTCCGGTGATGGTGGTTTTGGGGATTTTCACGATGAAACTTGGCAGGCCTATCAGGGACCCAATCAAACTGACTTCAAAATAAAAATGTTGTCGATCAGATAATGGTGGGGGGATTGGAGGGAGGGGAATCCGAAATTTTCAGTCATGCGTAATTTTGGAATGGGTGATCGGATTCGAGTGAAATTTAAGAATTGAACAGAGGACATTTCTCCGATGATTTTTTTCATATCCGGACCGGATCCGGCAACTATTGGGGGTGGGGGGAAATACGTGACCCGTTTAGAATGGAGGGATCGGGATGGAACTTTGTGGGAAGAACAAACAGATGCTCTAGGTAAGTCATTTGCTGAATCGGATTGGCTACGTGCACCGCGGGGGAGCTGGGGGGGGGGGTGGATCGGAAATCTCGAGAAACGGTTAGAATGATGGTATCGGAGTGAAACTTGCTGGGAAGAACAAACATCTGGTCCATGTAAATCTTGTACATAATTTGACTAGATCCGGACATTTGAGGGGGGGGAGGAGGGGGTTTCCCGGAATTCCGTTTTTTGGGGGATTTTCACGACGAAACTTGGAAGGCATATCAGGGACCCGGTCGAACTGACTTGGAATAAAAAAAAATCCTCGATATGATAATCTTGGGGGGGGGGGAGTTGAGGGAGGGGAATCCGGAATATTGAGTCATGCGTAACTTTGGAACGGGTGATCGGATTCGAGTGAAATTAATAATTAAACAGAGGACATTTTTCTCTTGTGACCTTTTTCATTTCCGGACCGAATCTGGCAATTATTGGGGGGAGGGCGGAAAATACTTGACCCGCTTAGACTGGTGTGATCTGGATCGAACTTCGTGGGAATTACAAACAGATGCTCTGGATTAATCATTTACAGAACCGGATTGGCTCCGGTTATTGTGGGTGGAGTTGGAGGAGGGGGATCTGGGATTCCGGTGATCGCGCGTTAAGGTACTTCCAGATGTGCTAGGACGATGAAACCTCGCTGTAATATTGGAGACTCAACAACATTTGCTTAGAAATTGCTACTTCCCAAATCCGATTATTCCTTAAAGTACCAATCTTGACCGCAAAGTAAAAAAAATACTTTTAAGCAATATATGCATCAATCAAATCATCTTGACCCATGCAAGTGCCATATGAGCTTACAGCTCTTGTTTATTTATGTATTTGTGAATGTTGAAGAATAAAAAAAACTTAAACTTAAACTTAACTTAAACTTAAACTTAACGGAAAGGACTGCGCACTTCCACAGGAAATCTTGACCGGAATCCGGTCTTGGAGACGGATAACGGTTCTACGCAGAGGGAAAATATTTCCAGGCACAGAATCTTACAAAACTTACAAGCATGGATTCAACTAACCAACAGGTAAATGTAATGATAGTAGCATTGGCATGATTATTGATAGCTCCTAAACTTTAAAAAAAAAATTTTAAACTTTTTTTTTTAAACTTTTCCTTGTACTCTTCACGAACAGGATTCCTTTCTAGTGGACTTGAATTTCTGCCCCAGTAAACGCTACGTTGGTACAAAATAAATAAGGTGTAAAGAGTTCGGCCCTCTCAAAGTTTATAAAAAAAAAATTTGCTTCCGGCCGTCAAGACTTTCCTTTTCAGAATGCTCTGTTCCGGCGATTCTGGCGGTCTGGAAAGCTGCGCTTACTTTTGCGCCGGCTGTTTTTGCGACTTCGGCTAAGACTCGCTTCGCTTTCCAAAGCTGTTCTCGCGCTCCGCTAGTTTCCGCCAGCACTTCGAAAGCGAATCCACTTCGCGAGTGGAAAGTTCAGATTTCGGCACGTCAGCGAGAAGTTGTAAAGGTGCAACTGAGACGCAACTACTTTCCGTTTGTTCTTGCGCTCGGCGGATTCTCGCTTTGCTTTTCGGAAAGCGAATGCAAGAGATCGCAAGAATCGCCCTTATACTGTTACTGTCCTGTAATTAATGCATTGTTCAAATAGGTGTAATAAGGTGTGTTCCGGCGTATAGATTCCTCTTATCCTCGGGGCACGCTGTAATAAGGCGAATAACGAGAATAGAACCGGGTTCTATTTTGGCTTATGCAGAGCCAATCAGATCGTTTGGTAGGTTCCGCCAGCGGGCCGAGGAAAGGAGCAGCGTCGTCAGGGTTGCCACGTGAAGCACTTAAGTTCTACTTTGCTGGTAGTTGAAGAAACAACTTTTCTTCAAAAGAACACGTTTTGTTCTGGTACGGTTGCTTATTTTTATTCAAGGACCAATGCTGTCCATCCGTTAATTTAGTAGCTTTCAAGTTGTAGGTACTAAGAACACTTTTTCTGATCTTAAGAAGCTCAAAAAATTGTATCAGTGTGGCAACACCGACGCTGCACTGATAAGAACCTTTTTACTTTCAATTTGAACAAGGATGTGTATTAAGACGTAAACATCACGTTTAAGCATTGTTCAAATGGGTGTAATAACGTGCAATACGGCGTATACAGATTCCTTTTTTCCTCGGGGCGCTCTGATAAGGCGTATTAGGGAGAATAGACCCGGGTTCTATTTTGGCTTATGCAGAGTCAGATCGCTTGATTGTTCCGCCAGGGGGCCGAGGAAGGACCAGCGTCAACAGGGTTGCCACGGGAAGCACTACTTTGTTGGAAGCTGAAGAGACAACTTTTCTATAAAAACACGTTTTGTCCTTACGATTGCTTATTGTTAGTACGAGGACCAATGCTGTCAATCCGTTAATTTAGTATGTTTTTTTTCAATATAACGGGCGTCAAAATTGTACTCGTGTACTTAAAGTAGTCCTAAGAACACTTTTTCTGATCTTTCGAAGCTCGAAAATCGTCTCGGTGTGGCAACATCGAACGTTGCATTGATAAGAACCTTATTTGAACAAGCGTGTGTATTAAGACGCAACATCACGTGTAGTAGCGCTATGCAGCATGTTACACCTATTTGAACAATGCTTAACCAAGAATAAATAAGGGAAGAACTGAGAACTCGCATAACCACGATGTCAGCATGCTGGATCGTTTTTTTTTCTTTCGTTCTTATTTACCAGGGGTGGAGCTTCGCGTGTTGCCTCTTGCAGTATTGAGTGTTAACTCCAGAGCAAAAATGATGAAGCATTCAGAAAAGGCGGGAAGTTCAAACTGTGCTGACTTCTGAGGATTATACAAATTGAAACGAATTCCAGTTTCGGGTCCGATTTGCAATAGGAAGTTTATGTTATCACGACCCTTCACAGAGACGATGAAGCAAAAGGGAATGCGGCATTTGATGCCTCAGGGAGCAATTAAGCAACTTGAACGTTTAGGCATAGTTGTAACCAGAGGCGTTACTAGCAAAAATGTTTGGGGGGGGGGGGGCAATGAATTTGCCAAATGGCTGGTAATTTTTACCGACTGGTTTTTGCAGAAAAAACGACCTGTTTTCAAGAAAAAAAACGACAGTTTCGAAAAATTTACTGATTTTTAGAAAAAAAAGACTGTTTTGACGAAAAATCGACTGTTTTGATGACAAAAATCAGCTGTTTTGGCGAAAAATCGCGGCGCTTCGCGCCGACTCGGTTATTTTTTACCGCCTGGCCGACAACGTTGGCGCTGGTTCAGATTCAATAGGATCGGTGTGAACATTACTAATTTATTTTGGTCTTCTCATGACTGTAAAGAATCGCTTCTAGTTTAAGGTTAGCTGGCGAAATGTACTCAATGAGTTTTGTTTTTAAGTTGTACTCTCCGCACAAAATTTAGTTCATATCGTTTTCTCGTGAAGTTGCTAAAGCCAGTTGGCTATTAAGTATTTCCTAATTTTAATTTATTTACTCGCTGATTGTAAGATATCTTTCAAAACGTCTCCATTTGTGATAACAGCTTATTATTCTTGGTGAAAATGTATATCAATATCTTGGATAGTTGCATTCTACATCTGGCTAAATTTGTCATTATCTACGCTATCAACAGTTTGTTCTTTCATCATCGTTGTTTTCATTACCATGTTTTTACATCATTCAAATTCAAATTTTGGGCATAGATGGCGGAATGTACTCAAAGAGTTCTTATGTTTTGTTTGTAAGTTGTACTCTCTTCACAAAATTTACTTCATACCCTTTTCTCGGATAGTTGCGAAAAACAGCTGGCTTGGAAGTATTTCCTAATTTTAAATTAATAACTGATTATTGAAACTGATAACTGTAAGATATCATTCAAAAGGTCTACGTTTGAGATAACAACTTATTATTCTTGTCAAATTTATATCATTATCTCGGGTAGTTGGCTAAATTTTTCATTATCCTATTAACAGTATTTTTTCATCACTAATAATCTGCCATAGGTATTTAAATGAATGTTTTTGTATGACAAAAATAGTAAATCTTTATTCTCACTTCTCCAGAGATGGATATTCTAACTGACGTTCTAAGCCTAGTGTACAAACATCTGAAAGTATGTCCCTTCCTTCTTAAACTTGCACTGTACTGTACAGTCCAAAGTACTATCGGTCCTTTTCTGTGTTTATTTGCGCTATTCTTGAATGTAGGATTGCACAACTTCTATCATCTCACTGTACTTTAGCCCCACATCTCGTCTTTCAAACTAGTGGTAGCTGCGATTTGTTCGAGGGAGAACGGCAAAATGTCGACCTCTTTCTGTTTAATTTGTAATCGGCGCAGTTGCTTGCGCGAAGAACGGCGATCAGAAGAACCAGCGTCAATAGTTACTGTGTCATCGCGACAGGCACCGAGTAGGCTCCACCCCCGGTAAACAGAGTCGGAAAAAAGCAACGTCGCAGATTCAGGTCGTCTCAATACTCTATATGACTAAGTCCAAAACACGCCAGTGATTCTCAGGAAGAAGGAGTAAACGTGTCCGTAGCGACTCAAACTCAATGACGCAAATCCCGAGTCAGCGCAGCTGTGACACCGTTTCTTCCTTTCTTCCGCAGGCACCCGGAGATTCTGCATCGGCAGGGAGAGATAGTCATCAAGAGTATTATTCCCTTCATTTATTCTTGGCTTAACCCACCTGAGAGGCGCGAACGCGTCCTGTACAATAACTCTTTCCAATGGTTACATGAGGTGCGTTTTTGACAATTACGCTCAATAGCTGGCAAACATCTCTGTAGCTTTTTTGTCGTTTTCGCTACATATTTTACCAGCTACGGCATAACTGGCCCGAAAACAACAATTTGGATCTTTAATTTCTCCTTCAGGCCAAGTTGACTGCGAATCATATTTGATAGTGCAAAACGGATACGTCAGCTGAATTTTATTAGAGCTATACTTCGGCCAACTTGTGGAAAAAAGTTCGTTTTCCCACAAGTTCCTTTTTCCAACTTGAGCGGCTTTGAGCCGGAAGAGGACCCTTGCTAAGAAGGGCCGAAATATAGCTCTAATAAAATTCAGCTGATGTATCCTTTTTGCACTATCAAATATAATTTGGATCTTTATCAAAGAAAGTGGTATTTTTCCTTTCCAAGACGCCTCCAACAGTAAAATTACTGCTTGTTTGTTGTCTTCACGCTAAGCGCCCACAACTCAAAATGCCCACGACACAAAATGCCTGCGATTCCAATCCAAATACCCACGGCTCAAAATGCCCACGGTTCAAAATGTCCACGACCCAAAATGCCTGCGATTCTAGTCCAAATACCCACGGCTCAAAATGCCCACGACCCAAAATGCCCACGACGCAAAATGCCCACGACCCAAAATGCCTGCGATTCCAATCCAAATACCCACGGCTCAAAATGCCAACGGTTCAGAATGCACACGATTTAATTATTTGAGATGTTTGAACTGGAACGATATTAGCCTTCCTTGTGGGGTCGGCATTCTGAATCGTGCGCATTTTGAGCCGTGGGCATTTTGGTCGTGCACATTCTGAATCATGGGCATTTTGAACGCGGGTATTGTGAGAGCGGTCAATATTGATGATTTCGGCGACCAGAATACTACCAGGGACCCATAAATTTCCTGTAATGACTCGCCATTCAGGGGGCTTGTCAATATGAGATTTCTGATGCGCTCTTGACCGAGCGTCAGATAGTTCGATAAATACCCACGGGGATAAAATACCCAACAAGCCAGATAGACAAAATTTTTTGCAGCTGTTGTGCTGAACTAGGAATATTTCTCTGTGATGGAAGAGTATCCTGGATCTTTTGTCCTAGCTTAGGTAGCTGGTGGCATGCAGAATAGTCCCAACAAATGTCGTTTATCTGAACAAGAACGCCGATTCGACGCAAGCGGAATTTTTGGAAACTAGGTGAGGCTCGGGCAACATAGCAACATAGAAGCATAGGAAATGACAAGCCCCCTGAATGGCGAGTCATTACAGGAAATTTATGGGTCCCTGATACTACCAAGATTCAACTTCCGGTTGAGTCTCACCTAACCGTGACTTCCAGTCATAAATCGAGCCACAAGTGAGGTCGAAGAATCCGGAAGCGAAATTGTCTAAAATTCTGACGGCTCGTAATGCCGACATTACAAAATGCCCAAGGGAAAGGCTAAAATCGTTCCGGTTCCGACAGCTCAAACTGTCGACAGGGGTGGCGGAAATCCTCATTGGATAACGAACAACACGATTATAAGGGGCAGTATGACCACGGAATAGGTACTGAAAGAAATTATTTCATTGCGTACAGGTCAGTCCAGAATTGTTTGCGTTAAGTACAGAAGAATTGTCTTGTTAAATTGTTCCAACAGTCAATTTGCAACATGAAGATAAGAACAGTTCCTTAATAGAAAATAACAGGATAGCTGTTCGGGATTCAGTTTGTCTATTCAGGACTCGGCAGCGAGGAAAAGTCTTACAAATTTCACAATCAGAATACATTTTGTACTTTGGTACCCCGAAACGTTATTGAGAAGGTACATATGAATTTTCAAAGTCTTTCCGTCCGTCTGTCTATCTGGAAAATAATACTGGAAGATGCCTACCTGTGCCTACCTATTTTTTTTTCTTCTTTCATTGTATGTCTCGTAAATTCTCGTGCTGGTGTCTGTGTTTGTTTTAATTATTAATTATCTTGTCCTAAAATTCTAGTGTTGATGTGTGTTAGTTTTTTGCTTGTTTTTTTTGTAACGCCTTAGGCTAGGATTTTATTAATAATTTTTACAAACAAATCAGATTTAGTGAAGCGTCGTCTTCTTTCACCACTGGCATGTCTGACGCTTTTCAGCAACGTCAGGTTTATTTATATTTGTCAATAAAATTGTACCTTACCTTACCTTATGGTGTATTTACCATTATAAATATATTTACTACGGACTGAAAACATTTTGAGTCGTGGGCATTATGAAGCGTTCAAGTCGATCTTAGCCTGGCTTCACCTTCCAGATCCGTCTCGACGAAAATGGCTGTCTGGAATCCGGAAGAAAAATCTGTGAAGCTTTAAGTTAACTGTCAAGTACAGCTGATGAACAAACCCAGATTTGTTACTTTATTGAAAAATAAGTTATTTGGTGTGAATAAAAAGAGCGCTTACTTAGGAAATTGTGCGACTGACTCTTCAGCATCTTTTGAGGTATCTGCTTCGCAGCAGGGCAGATTCATTCGGCCTCTAAAAAGAAGAAACGCCTGAAATTGTGGAAGTGCCCATAGCAAAAAGTGTCACTAAGAACAAATTAGAAGTAGAACCTCCGTCTCCCGATCTCTGTATTACAGCCATGCCGAGTCAAATAATAAAAGAAATAGAAAACCGTGATTTTCAGGTTTTTTTTTCTTGATCAGTAAGTTATCCCTCTAAGATGTTGTGCGAGGGATAAATATAATTTCGGATATTTCGCCGGCAAACTGTCCTCAGCGAAAAAAAAGCTGATCAAGAAAAAAAAAAACCGAAATTCACGGTTTTCTATTTCTTTCGTAATGAATGGTCAGCTTGGCTGCAAACCTTACACAAGTCGAATAATACACTTAATGACTAACTCTTTGTGTCGTGTCGTCCTTCGTCGCCGTGTGTCTAGCGAAGAGCCGGCAACGTCACCACAACTGTCCCCAACAAACGCTGTTGATTAGTTGACACAGGTTTGATTCATTGTTTGTGTGACGTTTCTCGTTCTTTCCGAGGTTCACTATGGTGTGTTTTAAATAATCAGATAGAACTTATATCTTTAGTCGCATGCATCGACTATGAAAACCCCGACAAAATTGAGCGGACCTAGAGGTATTTACTCTGGCTTAATTCGAGCTTATGTTGATACCCGTTTACTCCTCTTCCGTCTTCACCGTTGCTTATCGCACAAGAAATACTGAAGGAGGCTGGCAGGAGGCGTACTCCGCGCGCCGACCCGCTCTGGAGCGCGTCCATAGAACCAGTCAGCTTTGACTGCTAGATTTCCTCTTCAGCGACTTAACAACGATATAGCTATTTGTAGAGGTAACGAAACGTGATGTGGCGCGAAGCTAGTAACCTCCGCTCGTTTGCGTCGGAGTCGGCCGTATTTTACTTGACTCAGCATATTTGTATGACCGAGGTAGGGAGACAGCAGTTCTATCTCGTTATTTGTTCTTGGGAATATAGAGTATATATGGACGATTCCCGACGCAAACGAGCGGAGGTATGAGCTACGCGGAACATCACAATTCGTTACCTCTACAAACAGCTCATCGCAGTAGAGCCACAGAGAAGAAAAGTCGAGAGTAAACAGACTGTCGGGTATATGAACCACTCTGGCATCACACGGCTGCTACGCTCTTTCCCTCTCAAATGTTAAATTAAAGGCTGCATGAAAGACGATAGGCCAACTATTAGGTGGCGTTTTGGCGAAGCCCACTTGGAGGATGGTTGCAGTAGCAGCTTCTATCTATTATACCCAAGAGAAAATGAAATCGAGCGCCGCATGCGAAAATTTCCGAAATGCATTTTTTTTTGTAGGCTTAAACTTAACTGCTTCTCTTCAAATTCTATTGTTTACCGTGTACAAAGTACCGAGACTCTAAGAGGTTCCAGACACCGGATGGAGCGACGTTTCGGCAGCAGTAGCTACTGTAGTCCAAGTCTCTCAAATGTGCAGCGGTTAAGAGGAAAGCAGACGGGCGTCAACTCAGAGCTCAGCAAGTAGCTCTAGCTCTGCTCAGTTTTGTCGGGGTATCCATGGTCGGTTCATGGGACCAAAGACGAAGGTTTTATTTGGCTTATTTGTTCTTGGTGAAACGGAAGGTGGACGTTTACAATCTACCATGAAGTCATAAGAGGAATCCTACTCTGTTTTTGCTGCCAACCGCGCATGACTGAGTGGTTTCAACCAAATTCAAGAGCCCGGTGGTAAAAACAGCACCCGGAGACGAAACTGTGTCTTACCGACCGAGTATGAACCTGGAACTAAGATACTTAAACAACGGCAAAGTTTTGCCCTCCACGATCTCCTTCGACTGTACCTTTCGCTCATCTTTCCCCTCCTTGAGTACTGTTGTTCAGTCTGGAACAACCTGGATTAGTATTTTGGATCTTCATTCACTATTTAGCCCAAAATTGCACTGCTAACGTTTAAATAACTGTTCAAATAAGCATGCCTCTACTGAATATAAATGCGCTCTTAAATTTTCTCAGGGCGATGCGAGAAGATCTCAGAAACTTTTTCAGTAGGCTAAATCCCTTCGAAAAAACTTACTTCTCAAGGTCCAAGGCATCTTGGAAGGATTGGGGAAGGGGTCTACCCTTCGTTTCCGGTAGCATCACGATTGCGAATCCGGAAAGTAGCGCAAATACGCCGAATATGGTGAACGGTATGACTTTTCCGGCTGAGCTCTGCAATGGAAAAGTTTGGATAGTTATTTCGGTGCATACATATATATATATATTTATATATATATCTCTATTAAAAACCCCAAAGGATAAACAAACAGGATAAACAAACAATTCAAAGGAAACTAAACAAAATAAAAAACTAAAAAACAGGATTTCTCAAATCGAGTGCTTTTTGCACAAAATTACCAAAAGAAACAATCCCTCCTGGTGACGTAGAGCGTAAGATACAAAGAAGCTGCCCACCATTCCCAGAAAATAATGAACCCCTTAAGTGCGAAAGCTCCTGGCACCTGAACAGAAAATGATCCAGACCATCTCCATCAAGATTAACGTACTCCATCCGGACACCTAGAATTCCACGAAAAAGTCCGTATAATCCCCTGACTGTTTTACTAAATAGTTCATTATAAAGAATACAGACGAAGTTCTGAGCGCGCTCCTAGTCAAGACCCAGTCATACACAAATCCTCAACGTTTTGGCATGGTGCCCAACGTATGGACATGGTCATCATACACTGGGGCATCATGCCCTGCAGCAATAGTGGCTGACGTCCATGTTCTTGTTAATTCTGTCCTGGGAAAATTTGTACAGGCGAAAGACTTTATGCTGCATTTAAATTAGTATTTACTCGTTATCACCAAAATTCGTGAGTTGTAATCCCCCCCCCCCCCCCCAAACACCCCACAGCGACACCCCTGCTAGTCACAACTATATTATAAGGGGGAAAAATGTATCATATTAATATTTTATTTTTCACTCATCCTTCATGAATAAACAGGACACTCCGTGTACCCCAAACTAGGCCCCTGAGTAGTTTGGGGCAATACCAATTACAATGGCTGAAATATCGCTGTAAAAAATCGTACCTGACCTTCCATTTTTATTGTTTTAATATATTTTCATCCATAAAAAGCGCAAAGCATAGACGGAATAAGAGAAAAGAACGAAAATCTACAATAAGAGTATCACAAAGCAAAGGAGATATTAAGGAAGGAAAAAGTAATGAAAAATTTTAAGGTTTTAAAGATGTGATGAAAATGGCAAAATGAGAAATAAGGGTAAAAGAGGAAATAAAGAATATAAAAAATAAACGTAGAGATAGAGGAAGGTGTAGGTGACGCTAAATATATAGGTCGGTCACTGATTTTTTTTTTTTTTTTTTTAATATTAGAGGTTAGGACCGTTGGGGTCACCGAGGGCAAGTGGAAGCGTAGTCACCTGGCCAAATCATACTGGACAGGAAGAACGGAAAAGATACTACGCGGCAAATTTTTTTTAAAAAATACTTGAATGGACTTACGGTGCTTGCAATGAATGGCGCCAAGACGTTGCCAAACCTTGCCGCCATGGAACTACTGCCAAGCGCCGCCAGACGGACGGCTGTTGGGAAAAGCTCGCCAGTGTAGCTGTAAATAATGGCGTACGCCGCCGACACGAAAAACTTTCCAACCAGCGAAAACACAGACGCCACCCAAGATGGATCTACGGAGATGGATACGATACAGGGCATGTAAAGAGGTTAAAGCAGAAATGAAGGGTCTAGGCCCCCCCCCCCATTCCACTACAAACCCCTGATTTTTGGATACCCCATGCCAAACGCTCGATATACCTAGCGTTTGGAATAACCTATGCCAAACGCTGGATATACTGGATATAACCCAATAAAATATTGATGATTTGAATGAAGCTCATAAATCAAACAATCAGAATTCAACTATAGTGAGGTAGGTCAGGGTCAGGGTACCAACAGGTATCCAGTGTTCGGCATAGGGTATCCGGTATCCGGCGTTAGGCATAGGCTATGCCAAATGCTAGACATATCCATCGTTTGGCATAGGGTATCCACAAATCAAGGGTTTGTGGTTGACTACCCCCCCCCCCTCCCCCCCCCCGGCGAAAAATCCACCGGTACCAAAACCCTCCTGGCGACATTTGATTTGCGAAATAAATGGGGTGTAAATGAAAAATAAAGTAAGAAACTGGGAAGGTCACACAGTAGCGGCGATGATCTGCAGAAGTTTGTAGATTTTTTTTTTTTTTTACTATAAGGGTGGGAAGAATAAACGCGGGAAAAAATATATTAGATTACGACGCAGCAGAATAATCCCAATTAGTCCCAGGATCCCAGGATTGACTGGAAGGCTTAGCAGCAGTATTCCTAATGTCTGAAGTCTGTAGATTTGTTTTTCTTTTATTATAGGGGTGGGACGAATAACCGCGGAAAAAAATATATTGAGATTACGAAGCAGCAGAATAATTCCAGTTAGTTCCAGGATTAGTTGGAAGGCTTAGCAGCAGTATTCCTAATGTCTGAAGTTTGTAGATTTGTTTTTTGTTTATTATACGGGTGGGAAGAATAACCCTGGAAAAAAATATATTAGATTACGACGCAGCAGAATAATCCCAGGATCCCAGGATTAACTGGAAGGCTTAGCAGCAGTATTTCTAATGTCTGAAGTTGGTAGATTTGTTTTTCTTTTATTATAAGGGTGGGAAGAATTACCCGGAAAAAATATATTAGATTACGACGCAGCAGAATAATCCCAGGATCCCAGGATTAACTGGAAGGCCTAGCAGCAGTATTCCTAATGTCTGAAGTTTGTAGATTTGTTTTTTGTTTATTATACGGGTGGGAAGAATAACCCTGGAAAAAAATATATTAGATTACGACGCAGCAGAATAATCCCAGGATCCCAGGATTAACTGGAAGGCTTAGCAGCAGTATTTCTAATGTCTGAAGTTGGTAGATTTGTTTTTCTTTTATTATAATGGTGGGAAGAATTACCCGGAAAAGATATATTAGATTACGACGCAGCAGAATAATCCCAGGATCCCAGGATTAACTGGAAGGCTTAGCAGCAGTATTCCTAATGTCTGAAGTTTGTAGATTTGTTTTTTGTTTATTATACGGTTGGGAAGAATTACCCTGGAAAAAAAATATATTAGACTACGGCGCAGCAGAAATAACCCGAGTTAATCCCAGGATCAACTGGAAAGCATAGCAGCGTATTTCTAATGTCTGGTTAGAAACGATAGTTTCATCCACCTAAAACTCTTGAACATAGACCTGCTTTTTCTCTGTTTTCTTGCGAGATTTCGCTATTAGTCTGTTCAGGCAGCTCGGGGAGCAAGTGCCTTTTTATTTTTAGTTGACGCGTCATTAGTATACGTGATTGGTACGTGAGGCGCCACTGGAGATGCTATCTGACAATGTTGAGACTAACAGTCTAAGAAAAAATTATCGAAGAAAAATTACAATAAAAAATTATTAATAAGAGGCTGTGACGCCCCGTGAATTAAGTTTGTATTTAAAGCTCACATTCGGCGCATAGGCTATGACAGATACCTTTGAGGAATAAAATCTGTCTCTCTAATAATTTATTTGGATTCTGAGCATTCGAAATCACGCAAAAAAACGATGAACAGCGTTTCTGCGAGTTTCAACTTGTGAATCGAGTGTGTGGCATGCGGGTCTAGGGGGAAACCCAGTGGTGAAATCTGAGCTCTAGGTTTTCCCCTACAGTAGTATCCGGGGGGCGTCACGATTAGGGGGGGGGATGAACCCCCCTCCCGAATGTTGTCGGCCAGTCGGTAAAAAATAGCCGAGTCGGCACGAAGCGCCGAGATTTTTTGTAAAAACATTCGACTTCTCGTAAAAATGGTCGATTCTTTCTTTAAAATAGTAGTTCTTAAAATCAACCGATTTTTCGTCAACACGGTAGTTTTTCTCAATAATAGTCGTTTCTACCTGCAAAGACAGTCGGTAAAAATGACCAGCCAGTCGGTTAATACCTTGCCCGCCCCCCCCCCCCAAGCATTTTGGCTACTAATGCCTCTGGTAGTATCGAAAGTAATTATCCCGAACAGGCACTAATAGTCGGTAGAAGCTTCAGTTATTTATTACAGGTTCGTTTCTTCCCCAACGTTGTCCCTGAATTTCGACAGCCTGACGAGGACCCTTGCCAAGAAGGACCGAAATGTCGCTGCCATAGCATCGTAACGTATCTGTTTTATCCATTGTTTTAACATATGAAAACCCCCTGGCGACCCCCCCCCCCAATGCAACTTGAAAACTGCAGTTTTGACTGCAGGTGTGGGGGGGGGGGGGGACGCGGACCCCGCAGCACACATTTCTGTTTCCGTGACGAATTCTCAGAAATAGGCGCGGCAAATACCAAACCTAAACCGACCCAGCACCAGACACACCGTAGCAACAGTAAATTGTCCGAAACTTGTTCGCCCAAACACCCATTCTACGGACAAGTGCCTCATGTCCTTTGTACCCTATTTCGTACATCACTTCAATTCTATGTAGTAATTAATAAGGTAAATTGTATATATTAAGTGTCAACTGTGAATTTTTAAACTTATTATCAAAATTACTTCAAGGTTCATGGACTCGTTTGTGCCCTTTTTTACAGAGATTTTTAACAAAGTGAATAATTAGTGTAATATATTTATTTTATTACTGTGTGCCCAGCGTAATTTAGCATCTTCTGGCGAACAAAGCTATGAAGTTGGTTTGTCAATAAACGATTTGATGATTTGAAAATGTATATGGGCTGCACCCAACAACCCACACCCAAGTTCTTAAAGGTGACCTAGGTATATTCTCTATGAAAATACAAAGGTTATCCCAAATTCTTAGGTTTTGGGTAAAGTTAACTCAATTGCCTGACAATAGGCTTTTGAAAGCGGCTTATACGGAATTATTAAAGATAGGAAGAAAGAGAACGTGGCCTTAAAGAGTCTACTGGAGGAATTAGGCCTAGCGTATGTATGGAATGAAGGCCTTGGCCCAGGTGAAGGTACGCAAGATCACTTGGCAATAGCAATTAGAGTGCTAAAAGACCAATAAATCCAAAAATGGGAGGGGACGGTAAGTAGGTCAGGGACATTGAAATATTATAGGCAAGTAAAAGAAGTATTTGGTGAAGAGGTATATTTTAAGTTAAATTTTCCCCAGTTATATTTGCGGTACTGGATCCAGTTGCGGGCCGATTGTCTGTCAGTCCACAGACATAGTTACTTTTTGAAGAGAAAAGGTGAAGACCAGCCATCCGGGTGTGCTTGCCCTCTATGTGGTAATGGAGTTGATGATTTGGTCCATGTCCTGTGCCGGTGTCCAGGGCTTTCTGGGTTAAGAAGGGAATTATTGGGAGGTGAGGTTTTGTTACTTCCTGACATCTTAAAGAGCACAACGCCAAACGTTATATGTAAAATTTGCAGATTTGTTGATGGCGTGGTGAAATTTCGAGAGAGGGATGAGGAAATTTAGTTTAGTTGATGTAAAGCTATTTTGTTGTGTTGTTTCATATGTATTTTCTTGTATATGGCCTTTGGCTTTGAATACAGTTATTATATTGTGTTATGATATGTATCGGTGGTAAACTGTACGACAATCCAATGCTAGCGAGTCAATTGTACGAGCTATTAAGGGAATTAAAGATTATATATAAATATATGCGGCGGAAAACTTCAACAGAATACAGCTTACCATCTGGAACAGCACCAGCAATAATACATGCGACACCCCCACATATCATTGATATGATCAGCATAGTCCGCCTCCCAATAGTGTTGACTAGAAGAATACCAGCTATGTAGGATGGTATTTCGACGATCATGACCAGCTCATAGTTCAGGATATAGTTTGGACTTAGGGTAGTCACGACCATTGACAGACCGTAGTAGGACATGGAGACGACGAACCTGGAAGAAAAAGATCGTAACCAAGAGACGAGAAACTTGACCCCTCCTTCTAGCACACAGCCAAATTCCGCACATATCTAGAACCCAACGACTTAAACCAGAACACCTACTAAACGTCAACATAAACCCCAATCACCACATAACTCGGACCCCCCCCCCCCCCCCACCAACACCAAATCGGATCGCCACACAGCTATCCCACTATTTAACAATAACAATTATAATAAAATGCAGTAAAAAGAATTTCGCCTCGAACATTTGAACTCGAAGATAAACCTGGAAAAGGGTAAAGAAAGAAAGTAAAAATTTTAACGCGGGATTAAAAAGAAAGAGTACGTGCAAACATCGATGGAGTACAACTAAAAGAAGAAGACGGAATGAGGGCCGACAGTCCCATCATCTAGAAGAAGAAGAAGAGCCTCGGGCATTTCAACAGTCACTCGCAGTTCTCAATAGTTGCGTTTGTGCAGTTACAATGGTATCTATTACCAGGGTAATTGGATTTGCAATTAGTCGTTTTTGCAGTTACCGTGGTATCTGATATACGGTTGCTTGCAAAACGAAAGAAATACTGATATCCAAATTGAGAGTGACATAGCTTCTTTCCCACTAATTCGACAGAAAACTAGACTCCTTGAGATAAATTTTTCAGATACCACGATCAGTTACCACGGTCCGACCGTGTTATCTGAATATCAGTTACTCACGGTGTGGGCAGATACCACGATAGCTGCAAAAACACTTTTTGAGTTTTGACCATGGTATCAGATACCACGGTAACTGCGAAAACGACTTTAGACCGTGGTATGAGACACCATGGTATCTGCAAAAACGCAACTAATAATAACAAGCGTGTGCGTCCGGAGCCCCGGAGGCGAGTGCAGGAATTATCAGCACGGGGCTTAGATTTAAGTTCTTATGTGGATGGTGTTTTTATTTTTTGTTCAAGAGTTGTTGTGTTTTTCTTCTTCTTTCCTTATTTTTTCTATAACACCCTTTTAGCGCTCATGTAGACCAGTTGCGAATAAAACGTAACAAATTCATTCCGTTTCAACACGCTTTATGCAGTACTATGAGTACTGTAACTGCCCAGTGACCAGTCATCACGTCAAAAATAATACGCAGATGGCACTTTACACAAGGGACTTGTACCGTGACCAATAAACCAGAAACAGTTTTTTCGAATATAATTTAGAAGTCTAGGAATCCAGAAGTAAGGATTCACTGTTCCTATGGCCGGCTTCTACCAGACTCTAGTAGTGGTTTGCGAACTCTGTTCACAAGCCCCTCGGTAGCTCAAATGGTAAGAGCGCCTGCCTTGTAAGCAGAGGGTCCTGGGTTCAGATCCTGGCTGAGGAGCATTTTTGTCGTTCAGTTCACTACTTACATCATGTCAATTTTCTATGCTAACACCACCTTTCATGCTCATGCGTCCAGATGTAAAAAAAAAACATGCTAGGCTTTCACATCCGTTCCATCGCAAAAAAGAAAGTTCATAATTACCACACGAAAAACATGCTGAGCGCCCTTTTCCGAAGCACTGAATTCTTAAGAACATCAATCATGGTTCCCTGCATGCCGAGAGATGGGTCTGGCTCAATATTCTGTAAAAACCAACCATAAGAAGCTTGAATAGGACCACTTTTTCCACGGATGTCTCTCACACCCGGACAAGAAGTCAACAATTTAAAATAAAACGGAAAGAGGAGGTGCAACACTTGTGTCATGGATTCAAAAAGGAGGAGGGATTTAAATAAAAAAAAAAGGTCTTAGCTGAGATTTGTCTCCAAATTCGAATCCGAACTGATCAGCTACATGTCTTCCTAAGATGTTAGGCCAGGGATGAAAATAATCGCAGAGATTCGAATCCTCAGTATGAAATGGTGAATTCTGATTGTTTATACCTAGCCCTGGATCTGGCTTTGGATTCGCGCGTCTCTAGTTAAAAGGTTTGGGACGGACCCGATGTAAGACAAATAACAGCATAAGCTCACTGATGACGCTACCGACGCTGATCAGCTAAATATCTTTCTAAGATGTTAGGCCAGGGATAAAAATATATCATAGATTCGAATTCTTAGTACGAAATGTTGAATTCTGATCGGTAGAGGTGCAACACTTGTGTCATGGATTCAAAAAGGAGGAGGGATTTAAAAAAAAATAAAAAGGTCTTAGCTGAGATTTCTCTTCAAATTCGAATCAGAACTGATCAGCTACATGTCTTCCTAAGATGTTAGGCCAGGGATGAAAATAATCGCAGAGATTCAAATCCTCAGCATGAAATGGTGAATTCTGATTGGTTATACCTAGCCCTGGATCTGGATTTGGATTCGCCCGTCTCTAGTTAAAGGTCTGGAACGGACCCCATGTAAGACAAAATGACAGCATAAGCTCACTGATGACGCTACCGACGCTGATCAGCTAAATATCTTTCTAAGATGTTAGGCCAGGGATAAAAATATATCAGAGATTCGAATCCTGAGTACGAAATGTTGAATTCTGATCGGTACCTAGCCCTGGATCAGGATTTGGATTCGCCCGTCTCTAGTTAATGGTCTGGAACGGACCCCATGTAAGACAAAATGACGGCATAAGCTCACTGATGACGCTACCGACGCTGATCAGCTAAATATCTTTCTAAGATGTTAGGCCAGGGATAAAAATACATCAGAGATTCAAATCCTCAGTACGAAATGGGGAATTCTGATCGGTACCTAGCCCTGGATCTGGATTTGGATTCGCCCGTCTCTAGTTAATGGTCTGGAACGGACCCCATGTAAGACAAAATGACAGCATAAGCTCACTGATGACGCTACCGACGCTGATCAGCTAAATATCTTTCTAAGATGTTAGGCCAGGGATAAAAACATATCAGAGATTCAAATCCTCTATACGAAATGGGGAATTCTGATCGGTTCCTAGCCCTGGATCTGGATTTGGACTCGCCCGTCTCTAGTTAAAGGTCTGGAGCGGACCCGATGTAAGACAAAAACAGCACAAACTCACTGATGACGCTACCGACGCTCTCTTGAGTACTGGCATCTCCGAAGGGATGTATAGGAGATGTTTGGGAATTGTCGTCTTGTTTTCCTTCACGCCCTGTAGGACGATTTTACGAGCTTCTTCATAACGCCCTTTTGTAATCAGCCAACGTGCAGGTTCAGGTAGCAGCCTGAAACAAGACATTACTATGCTTCGACAAAATTGTTTGTCCTATTCGACGAAACCTTTAAAGTTTAACCGAAAAGGGCTGAGATAGGAGAATCTAGTTACCCATCACGTATTCACTGAAATGGTCGCCTTACCAGTGCCGAAATTACAGCCGCACACGCACAGCCACACTCGTTACGTGAACAGCTTTGTGCCCAGTTTCGTAAAACTGTATAATAACAAGAATGAATTGTAAATGACTTTAGTGTTGTTGTTTGTTAGCTTTCGTAATTGTATAGTTTTCGTATAAAGTTTTATGGCACGACTATGTATTTTTGTGCTATATTTATATTATTGTTAACCCGATAACTATCGCACGTGAACATATCTACTGACCGAGCTGTTGTCAGCTGAATTTTTATATCTGTTTCTTATTTTGTTGTATTATGTTGATGTGACACGAAACCTACTAGTCGGCTTGTCCGTGTTATGGCTTTCTTGAATATAACTGAACTGAATTGAACTGAATTGAAATAGGCTTGAAGACACGATGAAAATACATTACTTCGTTGCTCCGCCATTCTCGAATAATCGATTTTCGAATAGTCGACTTTCACTGTCGGGTTCGTGGTACCTCTATGCGCTTGTATATGTGTTGTATGCTAGACGAAAAAGATTTACGAAAAATATAAGTTCAGGCACTAAGCAGTCTTCACCAAGCTCACCACTGGCCAATGAAAAGCCGCGTTTGTGTTAAGATTCAAGTTTTCCGCGTAATAGTAGAATTTTCGTTGTGGGGACAGCCGTAGATATTCTGAACATCACTACCTCATAGATCGGACAGTAGAAAATCAAAAAATCCCTTAGCAGAATCCGCGTAAATCATTATTCGATTAAACGATTCGAAAATAAGTCGGCTTTTCAATCAAACTTTAATTACCGGAGGAAGAAGATCACTTCTTCAACGACAGCATTTGACTGGGTTAAGCAAGCTAGGTGTCAACAAAACGCGAATTCTCGTCTGCTAGGCGAATTCGGCGTCACAAGCGGAAAAGTCTGTGTTCGTCAGGCCACAAAATCCGCGCCTCACCGTTTCAAGTCGAATTTTATTCGCGTCGCGTCTCAATTGGGAAGCAGAAAAGCTTTGCTTTCGTGCGGCACCTAGCTAGCCAAAATATTTTTTTTTTTTTTTTTGGGGGGGGGGGGGGGGGGGTGGGGGTCAAGGTATTTACCGACTAGCTGGTCGTACTTGCCGACTGTTTCTGCAGAAAAACCGACTGTTTTTGAGAAAAAACGACTGTTCTTACAAAAAGCTAGTTTAGTTTTATTAGCTAGCTAGTTTTACTCTGGCAATATATCAGACCTTCTAGGGAATGGGGCCCAAAACTGATCCCTGCCCCCCCCCCCCCCACCCAGGTTTATTGAAATGGCGCCAAAGGCCATACTACAGCAGGGGCCAATCCAGCAGCTGCATGGAAACGGCAGTTTAGGAAGCCCAGTAGCTGTCTTTGGGACTTTTTCTCCTATTCATCTGTCAATTCCACTGTCAGATTCTAACCCATCTTCTAACCCATTTCCTTCTGAAAAGACCAAAGGTTTGAGAGTAACTTCCTTGCAACCCCCTTGCAATCCGGAAAAGTAAATCTCTCTACTTACCACCAGTATGTTAATATCAGGAATCCTGGGGCTCCATAGATCAGCTGAAGAACTCTCCACTCCTTAACGCCTATCGCAACGAGACCAACGATGCAAGCGCCGGAACTGAAGAAGATGTTGAGAATAAAACCACAGGTGAGGCGGTACTTACTACCGACGAACTCGAACCCTGTAAGAAGAGATTTAATAAAAGCAAGTAAAGATACCAAGTACTTACGATGGATGGGTGGGTGTGCAATAGTTTGTAAAGTATACGCTACTAGTCTTTAGTACTGGCTGAATTCGGGGGTGAAAAGCTTCTGCGACAGGGAAAATAATTGCAAAAAAATCACAGATTTGTACAAAAACACAGAACTTTTTTAACATGTACATTTTATTATTCGCTATGTCATTTTTATTTGCATGTCGTCGAGTCCGCATTGTTCTTAAATTCTGGTTTTGGTTGAATGTCGTTTTGTCATTTGTCAAGTCTGCTGTTCTGAATCGTTCTGAAATCCTGTGATATAGTTTGTTATTCGCTGAAGACGGTTGCCGGAAGTGCAGCCTAAATGTCCCAAATTGGCGCCATAAAAAATTTCCACTTAGGTATTAATTATTAAGTATTAGCAACGAATGTACTTAGTAGTACTTCAGTTTTAGGTACGCGACTTGTAGGCTAGTCAAATAGGCTACTGCGCATTTTAAAAACTGCACGCTAAGAGAACATAGTCTTGCTTAGTCTTTGCAGCTTCGAATAAAGCCCGCGCCATCTAGTAGTACGCTTACTAAGGTGCCGTGTATTTGTCGACTACCCGAGTTTCATCATTTTTTTTTTTAAATGTTTAATTGTTGGGTAAATACTGCCAAAGAAATGTGCAAAACGATGTGATCTAAACAGAATGTACTTGAGACAGTACTTCAAACTTATTGGTCGGGAGAAGGGCCCACGTTCGGCACTTTTTTGGATTAGTATTTTTGCAGGCCACACTTTCGCATGTTTTTTAAGTTTAGCGACTCAGTGTTGTTTGCTCATGTCAAGCCTAGCTTTGGTAAAAAAAAATCTTTCCGATTCCTATCTAGCTGTGAGCAAAAGTGGTTTACCTGAAGTTGGTCAAAAGTGTCTTTGTCTTGGACCCAACTGTCAAGCTAAAAGAAATAAGTGAACATCTTCTGACATCATCGCATTTGCCCATCCCGATGAAAAATTTATCTCAGAATAGTACTATGAAGTAGTACGAAAAAGTTGCATGCAGTACTAACGATGCTACTACATGCTTCTACATCAAGGCTAAAATGTTACTGCATACTACTATATGGTACTATTAGCAAGACTGGATGTTACTATGTCAAGACAGGATGCTACTGGATACTACTACATAAGATTGGACCTGTCTGCGGCACATTAAATGATAGTTTTCTTTGCTATTACATAGTATTATATGCAACGTTTTCGTACTACTACGCAGGCTACAAATTTTTCATCAGGATTGCCCGTTGCGCCAGCTAATGCAATAAATTAATTGTTCTTTTCGTGTTTCGTTGTGTATTTCTTGTTTTGCGTTCATTTATCTTTTGCTGTTGTTGTAGATTTTGTCCACCCTATGTATTTCTTGTTAAGCCTTCATTTACCTTTTTTTCTGTATGTACTCTGCAAATGCCTTATCACTAGGCTGCATGTAATAAATTGCGAGGATTCTCGAATTTGAAAATATGAGCCACAGAAGAATCTTGAATATAAGCTGGCAACAAAACAACACCAATGCAGAAATACGCAGAAAAACAGGTCAGCCACCTGTCATCTCGCTGCTGAAAAGAAGGCGGTGGACATACCTCGGACACGTCCTTCGTTTGAAAGTGAGCCGCCTTCCTCGAAAACCTACGAGTGGAAGCAAGACGGGAGAAGAAAACGAGGTCGGCTCCAAAACACATTTAGGCGAACATATGACCGAGATCTGAGGACGGCTGGTACCTCGCTAGTACCTGAATAGGAAGACGTCACTCGCAATGCGGAACGAATGGAGAGGGTTTGTCGACGCCCTATATGCGCCACCGATGTCTCTGGAGGAACTAAGGTCTGAGGTAAGGTAATGTAATAAATTCATTCATTCATTCAGTGCTGAACCTGTCCCACCCCTGTCCACGTTCGGCATACATTGGTCCAGGTTCGGCATGTCACTATCTCGTACCAGGGCCAATGGCAAACCATGTTTCAAGTGGTTTTGTAATGTCTAAAATTGTGAAAATGAAAGTTCGGAAAAGCAAAAAAAAATATTTCTGACTGCTGAAATAACGGTAAAGGCTCTCTTACAAACTTATATTACACTGTACCCGTACTAAAAAACGAGCAATTTATTTTTTATTCCCCTCCAAGGATAGAATGCAAACCTAGAACTTGAAAATATTATGTAGCCGATGCACATCCTTATGCTGGCCCACGTTCGGCAGGGGGGGGGGGGGGGGATTGTATGGAGAACCGCATGCCGAACGAGGACCTGAATTAAGGGCCGAACCAAAGATGCCTTTGATTTCAACAATGGCACATATCAGATCAAGCCTACACGAAATCGGCACCGTTAATAGTTTTTTTTCTGCTAATATTTCAACCGACTTTCAACTTTTTGTGAACCCAAAAAGTTTAATTTAACGACTTAAAACAACTTGTCTCAATACAAACTTCAAAATTGAACAGGGAGCATCGAAGTTACAATCAAAGCATCCGGAACAACTGAGACAAAGTCCCAGCCGGACTTTCAGAATTTTTCGAAAGATGGCTCGCCCTTAAAATCAAAATGACGAACCTGGACCCTGCCAATAGTGGGCCCTTCTCCCCTAGGGGAGACTGGGGGCATCTTGGACAAAATCACTAGATGACACTTAGGTAGGAAATTTTAAGACCGACATTTATCGTTTGCATACCAAACGATAGGTAAATATCTTGGCTATCTATGGTAATTAATGAAAATTTTTGTGTCAATAGGTTTTTTGAAGGTTGATGATTTACCCAAGTCTGCCAACTTGTCCAATTTGCCCCTTAGACCAGGTCAGTTTGGACAGGCACTGGGTCAGTTTGGACACACTGTTGTTATAGAAGAAAGCGGTATATAAAATGCCATTTATTGGATAAGATAAGTAAGAAAAGTAAAAATGCACTTAGTAAATGATGTAAAATCAAGCAACATCATAGTTTGTCAGACTAACGTCAAATACCAGCTGCTCCACCTGTCTGCTTGTCCCTCCAGCCAACCTGGGCACCGGCAACTTAACTCTATATCACCCTTTTGGAATGAACAAATCTCTTAAGTGCGAACAAACTTGTTTTGAAATATGCGTTTGATGTACACATCTCCTTCCTTCACGATTTCGCCAATCGAATCCTTCTTCTTGTTCTTAACTGTTCCCTCGCAAGTCAGAACATAGTCACCGGTTTTGATTTCATCTAAAAGGAGGAGGAGGAGGAGGAGAAGTCTTCTCCCAAGTCACACGTACCATCAATCTCAAGGCTGTCATCAGATTCACTAAGAACCATGTCATCTACACTGACGTCACTGTCCAGGTTACTGACAGGGTACAAAGCCAGAATGTTGACACATACAAATTAATACTAAAGACATTGTGATGTTGGTACTATGCTATTAAGTCGCCTATAACTTGAAACCTTTAAATATTTGTGTAAAAAATCACCACTGAAATAAGTACCTTTGTCCAAACTGCCCCAGGGACACATGTCCAAACTGCCCCCTGGGTGTATGATCTTATAAATACCTCCGAAAACCCCCCAAGATGACACTCTGTAGAAAAAGCAAACATAACATCCGGTAGCCCTGAAAATGAAGTGTACAAGGTAGAAATTTGAGATATCTTACCCTTTTGTAGGCATGTCCATACAAAACTTCCTAAACTCAAAAAAAAACTTTGAAAGTTCGAAAATCAGACTTATCTATGTTTTCTTATAAAAATTTGGGCACATGTGCCAAGTGACAAGGTTAAACTAATGACCACTAGGTAGCAGTCATAAAGTCTCATTGGACCATATTTTTAGAGGGGTTCGCATAATGGAAAAAGTACCGTGTCCAATCTGCCCCTTGTCCAAGATGCCCCCAGTCTCCCTACTTGAAGTCTTTAAGTACCTAGTTATTTTAGTTAAGTCATAGATAAGTATTAGCACTCCAGGAAAGTCGTAGTTAAGTAAAACTCACCCGATGTTTAACTTAAGTAGTACTTCCCAACACTGCATCTCACACCAAAATTTCCCTAAAATGTCGCTACGCGCTGATTCGACTTACCGATAATGTTTAGAATTTGATACAGCCCAACGACAGTGCCACCAGCAAGGAATCTCATAATGAAGAACATGATAGGATCGACCGAAAACGCTGCCACTACCTGTACCGTCGAAGCTACAGCAGCAACAAGAATCAAGCAACTTTTTCGACCAATCCTGGAAAAGAAGTACACAACACGTTATCCTCTTTTAGTAGAGCTGAAACCGGACAAAATAGGAAGTATTGCGAAAAAAGTGGAGCGTAGGCTGGCTGCTTCGGATTCCCTGAGGTTTTATGCTGCAGCCAAGGAGACATGGGGGGAAGAAATTTATTTTCAGGCGGGAATTCCATTAGACCAAATTCAACTTATAATTAGCCTGAGGGCAGATTTTTTACCAGTTGGACTAAGAAGGAAATATTTGGGTAAGGTTAGAGTGCTCCGTGGTCCTTACTTCTGCCCGATGTGTGGTAAAATGAATGAATGTATTTTCCATTTAATGTGTGAATGTCAGGAGTTAAAAGACCTGAGGAAGGAAATATTTGGGGAATGATTTGGGGGGAGGAAAGGATTAAACAAACTTTGAAAAGTAGAAGTTTTAGAGATATTAGAAACTTGGGAAGATTACTAAAGGTAGCCATGATTCACAGGGAAAGCTTTTTGTAAATAGTGGTTGAGGTTATGGTTTCGCTTTTGTGCTGTTTTGTTGTTTCCATGGCCCTTTGTGCTTTTCCGGAAATAAATCTTATGTCCTGCTCAATAACAAGCGCCACAACCTTTTACAGTTGTGTTCATGCTTTTGCCCTCTATCCAAATACAATTTTCCCTTGGAGAGTCTTTTCACAATTAAGCCTCAGCCTTTCTAACCCCATAACCTTAACCGAGATGCAGAAAAAAAACCTCCCTAAAAACCTTGCTCTTCCCTGGTATATTGACATCGCTAAAGACAACGTTATTGAAATGGGGGTAGAATCAGGGGCGTCACGACGGGGGCAGATAACGCCCCCCCCCCCAATGTTGTCGGCCAGTCGGTAAAGAATAACCGAGTCGGCGCGAAGCACCGCGATCTTTCGTCAAAACAGTTGATTTTTTTTCATGAAAACAGTCGTTTTCAGTCGTGCCACCAGGTACCTAAGCTAGGACAAAAGATCCAGGATACTCTTCCATTACAGAGAAATATTCCTAGTTCAGCACAACAGCTGCGAAAAATTTTGTCTATCTGGATGGTCGGGTATTTTATCTCCGTGGGTATTTCTCGAACTATCTAACGCTCGGTCAAGAGCGCATCCGAAATCTTATTGACAAGCCCCCTGAATGGCGAGTCATTCCAGGAAATTTACGGGTCCCTGCTTCTAGCTAAAGCTTGATGAGGACGCTTGCCAGGAAAGGCCGAAATATGAATGAATGAATGAAAAAATTTATTTCCCATCAAAATTGGCCCGAGAGGACCTAGACGGAGTAAACACCCTTGTTCAAATAGGAAGTGAAAACGTTCTTATCATTGCACGGTGTTGCCACGCGGATACAGTTTTTCGAGCTTTAAAGATCAGAAAAAGTGTTCTTAGTACTACTTGAAGTATACGAGTGCAATTTGCCACCCATTATACTGTAAAAAGCTACTAAATTAACAAATGGACAGCACTGGTTCTCGAACTAATGACAAGCAGTCCAGAACAAAACGTGGTCTTTTGAAGAAAAGTTGTTTTTTCAACTTCCAACAAAGTAGAACTATTGCTTCCCGTGGCAACCCTGAAGACGCTGCTCCTCTCCTCAACTCGCTGGCGGAACCAACCAAGCGATCCGACTGGCTTTGCACAAGCGAAGATAGGAACAGGGTCTATTCTCCTCATTCGCCTTATTACAGCGCGCCCCGAGGAAAAGAGGAATCTGTAATACAGCTTATACGCCGCAATACACCGTAGTACACCTATTTGAACAATGCTTAGGTAACCTCAGCTGACTTGTCCCTTCGGCTCCAGGAATCATGATTGCAAGTCGGCTTGGATCGAAGAAATAATTCATAAAATAAAAAAAAAGAATGCAATAAACGAAATTAACGACCAAACAATAATAGACAACAAGATAATAAAAATGAAAGATAGCATTTAGAAATGGATAATATTCTTATTACTGATTTGCTCTGAACTGTGAAAAGGACACCTACTTATCTGCAAGGGTCCCGAAAGAAATGGATCCGAACAGCATCCCGAACATATAGGCTGAAGCCAGAAGTGGTTCGACCCAGGCGTTGTCACAAACCAGGTTGAACTATCAGAAGAAAGTTAATATTAAAAACAAGAGCTGAAAGCTCATATGGCACTTTTAAGAAATCAAATATGCGTCAAGGCTGGATCTCTCTCCCGATATTCCTTTCATCAAAAGATGGCTTGATCTAGTAAATCTGAAATGGTTATTCCACTCATTGACAACTGTTTCGGAATAGAAGTTTTGTCGTACTCTGGTTCCGCTTCGCGTATAACTCAATCGATGGTAGAAAACTGGATCTGACCAAAGTAGTTGGAAGGGTTTTCACGAGATTTCCAGCGAGCGGCCCTCTTGGAGCTCCGCACATCGTGTCGTGGGATCCATTCCGATCCCTCGACTTTAAGCGTTTCACGAGATTTCTGGTGCCGCCCTCCAGTAACTCTAGTAACATTGTCGGGCGCCGGTCGACTCGTTGGCACATCGGGTTCTTTTTACACACAAGAAATCGAATTCTGTATGCTTTTGTCGGGACTCACTATTCCCGTCGGCACATCGGGTTCTTTTTATACATAGGAAATGCAAAAGAAATTAAATTCGTATGCTTTTGTCGGGCGTCGGTAGACTCGTCGGCACATCGGATTCTTTATATGTAAGAAATCAAATTCTGGAAACTTTCGTCGGGCGCACCCGGGAAGTTTAAGTCTCGTAGACACATCGGGTTATTTTTTTCACGTAAGAAACCAAGTTCTGTAAACGTTTATCGTGCGCATCCCGAGAGTTTAAGTTTCGTCGGCACATCGGCTTCTATTTACACGTAAGAAATAAAGTTCATTACTATTTTGTCAGGCAAAATACTTACTTTTGTCGGGTGTCGGTATTCTTGTCGGCAGATCAGGTTGTTTTTGTACGAAAGAAATCAAATTCTGCAAAGATTTGTCGGGCGCACCCGGAAAGTTTAAGTCTCGTCGGCAGATCGGGATTTTGTACACGTAATAAATCGGATTCGGTAAACTTTTGTCGGGCCAATACCGAAAGGATATGTCTCGTTGGCAAATCGAGATTTTTCTACACACAAGAAATCAAATGACTGCAAAGTTTTGTCGGACGAAGACCGAAAGTTAAGTTTCGTCGGTTCATCGGGCTCTTTTGCAACTATTTCTTTTGCAGTAAATTCAGAACAATTATAATTTGTGCCTACTTTACTGTGGATGGCTACTACTTTTTTGGCGTAAAGATCTGTGATTTCACAGGTAGCTTACTTTTATTTGGGATCGCAAAAGGCGCTCTGCTCATCAGCGTTTCCAAAAAAAATCGCCTGCCGCGCATTTCCTAGTATTATCTATTTGGAAGAACGGTGTTTCATTTCGTCGGCGTTTAGGATTGAAATTCTAGGGGGTTGAAACACATTAAAAGCTGGAAGCTTCGCTTTTTAGTGAAAGAGCCAATTTTATGAATTTAAATATACGAATTTTAAAGGAATAATCTCAACTGATGCATTCCAGTTAGTTTAGCACAAAAATTAGCCTGTGGCCCATTTCGTAGTATTCTCTATTTGGAAGAACGGTGTGTCATTTAATAGACGTTTTAGGATTGAAATTCTTAGGATTAAAAGCTAGAATTTGTATAGGCTAAATTTTTCCAAAAAATGCCGTTTTAAAAGTTTCGGCTGCGGCGCTTACTTTAACTTGTTCTGGGTACAGTTTTTGGAAGATTAGATTTCTAGCGAAAATTGAAAAGAAAAGCCGAATATATGGATTTAAATATACGACATTAGCCTAAAGGATTAATTTCAACTTACTCGTTACAATTGGTCTTGCACCCATTCTATTCTGTGCTGGTGGGAAGTGTACGCCGTTGCCGCTTTGCCGGCAAATTTCTGAGTCCGTCGGCAAAAAGTGGACGTCCCCCCCCCCCCCCCCCCCCCCAAGGTAAAAGACTAGTGACGCCCCTGGTTGGGAGACACCTCTCTTGTAGGATTTAAAAATCTTGGAAGGTTCAGGAAGGTTCATTTGTCTTCTCAGCCGGGCTCTGGACATTTTGTTATTTAGTTTGATATTAAAAAGAACCTGAACCTGAACCTGAACCAGGGAATGTCGCAAGGGAGAATTTTCTATAGTCTTGCCCGGTTTCGTTTTTTTTTATAATATTTAAATTTGATTTTTTAACTGGGTATTGGGTACACATAAAATGGGTATTATGAAACTTACCTTGTCCGCGAGGCTTTAGTGTAATAAACTACTACTACTAATATTACTACAAACACAACATATAAACTCAAATGGTCACTGGAATCAGAATGGCACCCCTCTAGCACTTACCTCTGAGATCATTGACTGTGACATCACCGAATCGTCATAAACCCATTCTGAGCAACGCTCGTCACTGCTGCCAGCTAGCGGAGAGCACCAGCCTTCTGTGACTGTGAGATTCTTGTAGCGGTTGCATTTGCCGTCGCTGGATGGCGGGTAACTCGACGAATTGACGCTGCCCGTCCATAGTGTCGATCTCGCTCCGTCGTCACCACATTCCGGCAAGGCACACCTACAAAAGTAACAACATACTGAGAAGACAGACCGGACACCGTAGTCAAAATTCTAATTTTATTGTGAAGTAAATATTGTGCTGCTTCTAAAACAAGACCAAAGGTTTCGATGGGATCCCAAAAATCTAATATTTGGTCCAGACAATTGGGTCTTGTCTTCGCCAGATCCAGTCTTCGCCAGGCTAATCATTAGACAAAACCAACTTCAGATATACCTCTACAAGCCATATCTATTTTGACGATAATGACTGAAACTTCCTGCTTTACTTCTGCCAAGTTTTCGGTTTCGCCCGAATTCCGAGCGAACGCGGAAGTCCAGCAAAAAAAAATTCAGAAACGAATCCAGCGTATCTCCTTATCCCCATAAAGACCATCTAATCAACTTCAAATAAAACTTTGACTTTAAAAAAAAATTCCGGTTACAACCGGATTCCGAACTAATTATATGTCCGGGTTAAAAACGATTGACATATACATACTCAGCCTCTCTTCTTACCCCTAATCCTGTCATCTGATTAACTTCAGATAAAACGTTTGCTTTTAACAGATTTTCCGGTTTTGGCCGGATTCCGGGCGAACTAGTTGTCCGGCGAGAAAATGGTTTTCACAATCGTTTTCAGCATGCCTTCTTGCCTTTGAATCGAACATTTAATCAACTTCAAATGAAATTTTACTTTTAACCAACTTACCGGTTTTTGCCGGATTCCGGACGAACTACTTGTCTGGCAAGAAAATGGTTCCCCATCGTGTTCAGCATGCCTTCTTACCCTATAATCGACTGTCATATTAACTGTTTAACAGTATTTTGTTTGTCCCTTAATTTGAACCCCCTCCCCCACCCCTAAATGTAGGGCTACAGAGCCATCTACGAACTTGATCTTACCCTTGACTCGAAGAACCCTCACACCAAGTTTCGTCAAAATATCTCATTCCCTTCGAGAGTTATCGTGCTGACAGACGGACAACTTTTGCGATGTCATCGGTATCCCTCCACTTACGTTTTGGGATCCCAAAAAACATTTCGATCATGGCAAAAAGATGATCAACGAAAAGGAGAAATACCTTCCACGACTGCCATCATGGCGCTCAGATGCTGACGTCACACTTTTCTGAATAATCGATCCGACCATAAAGAGCGAGGGGAGGCCAGATCGCGGGCCATAAAGCATTTGGCCGAGTATCACTAACCCGCCAAAAATTCAATGACTTGTTCTGTACGCTAGCCTAGACCCGTCACTACTTTTTGGTATCCCAAAACGTAAAAGTTGTCAATCTGTCCGTCTGTTAGCACGATAACTCTCGAAGGGGTTAAGATATTTTGATCAGACTTGGCACGAGGACATTTTGGGTGAAAGTACATATCAAGTTCGAAGATGATTTCTGTAGCCCTATATTTAGGGGTGGGGGAGGGTTTGAAATTAAGGGGAACAAAATTATTAAAATAGTCGATTTAGGGGTAAAAAGACATGCTGAATCCGAATATGAAAATTGTTTTCTCACCGGACAAGTATTTGACCCGGAATCCGGCAAAAACCGAAAATTTGTGTTTCTGAAAAGTTAAAAGTCTAATCTGAAGTTGAAGACAGAATATGAAAATTATTTTCTCGCCGGACAATTATTTCGGCCAAAATCCGGCCAAAACTGGAAAATGTGTTTAAAATAAAAGTTTTATCTGAAGTTGAATAGGGGTTCGATCTGCTTAGGAGACATGCTGAATTCGTTTTTGAGCTTTAGCTTTTTGCCAGACAAGTAGTTTGTCCGGAATCCGGCCGAAACCGCAGACTTGGCAGAAGTAAAGAAGGAAGTTTTGATCAATTTCGTTAAAGTAGATGCGACACAGGCTATGGGGTAAACACACATGCTGAATCCATATCTGAATTTGGTCTTCTCAGATGATTAGGCTACCATTGGCCTTAATCTGTTTCTAAATTTTAATTGTAAAAATGTTTAAGAAGTCTGTGGAAGACCTAATGTCTACACGACCCAATTGTCTGGATAAACATCGAAACCTTTGGTCTTGTTTTCTTTCCTCTTTTTGTAACCCTGTCTAATCAGGCATTATATCCGAAACTATACCCTAACATTGCCTCCAAAACTGCTTCTGCCGATCGAACACGAATCCACACTTCACGCAGACTGTCTCGTGTCTTCTTACTGGGTAAAGTCACAGCATACTTCCAATATCACCATTATAATCATGCACGCTCTCCCCTCACACCCCCAAATTTGCATCAAGGTCTGTTCCCCACGGACTGCAATCCTCTCCTCCCTCTTGCTGTAAGACGGTACAACTAAGGAGGCCTGGGGCGAAGAAATTTATTTTAAGTCGGGGTTATCTCCAGAAGAATTGAAATGTTTAATTAGTCTGAGAGGAGATTGTTTGCCTTTTGGCCAAAGAAGAAAATATATTGGGAAAATTAGGGTTTCGTCTGGTCCTTATTTCTGCCCTTTGTGCGGGATGATTGATGAAGATGTAGAGCATTTTATTTGTGATTGTGAGGGTTTAAGGGATTTAAGGGAGGAAATTTTTAGGGTGGGTTTTTTCTCGAGGGAGGAACTTGTTAGAAAATTAAAAAGTAAACATTTTGGGGATTTAAAGAGATTTGGAAGATTCCTTCGGATCGCTCTGTCATATCGGGAAGGATTTTTGTAGGTTTGTTATTGTTGTTGTTTTGTTGTTATTATTTTTTTTATTTTTTTTTTTTTTTTTTTGTATTTGCCATGGCCCTTGTGGCTTTTTAGCGCAAATAAATCTATCTATCTATCTAACGATACCGTTTAACCGTCATACCATTATTCCTGATTTCGAGGCCCAACACGCGACAGACCGAGGGACGCTGCTTCCCAGAGACTAGGAAGATCACCCAAAAAATCGACTGATCGTTATCTGAAACGTGTTTTACCCATTTTTTAATGCAATCCTCTCCTCCCCCCCCCCCCCCTTGCTGTAAGACGGCACAACTAACAATGCCCGTTATACCATTTTACCTGATTTCGAGGCCCGACACGCGACAGACCGAGGGACGCTGATTCCCAGAGACTAGGAAGATCACCCCCAAAACCGACTGGTCGTTATCGGAAACGTGTTTTACCCAACTTTTTAATTATAGTAAATGTCCAAAAATAGTATGCATATTAATTATTTAAAGTCTATTTACACAACTGTGTTACTTGCGTGAATGACGATCCAAGGCTAGCATGTAGCATAAAAGCTATTAAGGAAATAAAGTACGTTATTATGAATGGCCCAGAATTAACCTGGTGCTGAACAGCCTATTCCAAAATGTCGTACTGATTCAATGTGGTGGTGGTTCCTGTCCCGGACAGCATAGGATACTCAGCTTGCGAATTCGCAGCAACTCCCAACGGACGACAATCATCTCCTCCTACCAAATAAGAGCTGTAAGCTCATATGGCACTTGCATGGCTCAAGATGATTTGATTGATCAAAAGTAAGTTTCGACTTTGCGGTTGAGATGCGCGCTATAAGGGAGCTGGAACTTCATTTGTAAGCAAAACCCTTGAGGCAAAACTGCTAATGGGCTGATGGGCATCACGAAAATGCATATATTGCTTAAAAGTATTTTTTTTTACTTTGCGGTCAAGATGGTACTTTAAGGAATAATCGGATTTGGGAAGTAGCAATTTCTAAGCAAATGTTGTTGAGTCTCCAATATTCCAGCGAAGTTTCATCGTCCTAGCACATCTGGAAGTACCTTAACGCGCGATCACCGGAAACCCAGACCCCCCTCCCCCTCCTCCAACTCCACCCACAATAACCGGAGCCAATCCGGTTCTGTAAATGATTAATCCAGAGCATCTGTTTGTCATTCCCACGAAGTTCGATCCAGATCACACCAGTCTAAGCGGGTCAAGTATTTTCCGCCCTCCCCCCAATAATTGCCGGATTCGGTTCGGAAATGAAAAAGGTCACAAGAGAAAAATGTCCTCTGTTTAATTATTAAATTTCACTCGAATCCGATCACCCGTTCCAAAGTTACGCATGACTCAATATTCCGGATTCCCCTCCCTCAACTCCCCCCCCCCCAAGATTATCATATCGAGGATTTTTTTTTTATTCCAAGTCAGTTTGACCGGGTCCCTGATATGCCTTCCAAGTTTCGTCGTGAAAATGCCCCAAAAAACGAAATTCCGGGAAACCCCCTCCCCCCCCTCAAGTGTCCGGATCCAGTCAAATTATGTAAAAGATTTACATGGACCAGATGTTTGTTCTTCCCAGCAAGTTTCACTCCGATACCATCATTCTAACCATTTCTCGAGATTTCCGGTCCCCCCCCCCACAGCTCCCCCGCGGTGCACGTAGCCAATCCGATTCAGCAAATGACTTACCTAGAGCATCTGTTTGTTCTTCCCACAAAGTTCCATCCCGATCCCTCCATTCTAAACGGGTAACGTATTCCCCCCCCCCCCAATAGTTGCCGGATCCGGTCCGGATATGAAAAAAATCATCGGAGAAATGTCCTCAGTTGAATTCTTAAATTTCACTCGAATCCGATCACCCATTCCAAAATTACGCATGACTATAAATTTCGGATTCCCCTCCCTCCACTCCCCCCACCATTATCTGATCGACAAAATTTGTATTTTGAAGTCAGTTTGATTGGGTCCCTGATATGCCTGCCAAGATTCATCGTGAAAATCCCCAAAACCACCATCACCGGAATTCCGGGACCCCCCCCCCATAAGTGTCCGGATCCAGTACAATGGTCTAACTCCCCCCTGGCTACCGAATCCGGTCAAGACTTTAAACGGGACATTACAGATATATATTCTATTCAGTTATGAAGTTTGATTACAATCCGATCATCCGTTCGAAAGTTACACACTTCTCAATTTCCCGGATTCCCCTCCCTCCACTCCCCCACCATTATCTGATCGACAAAATTTTTATTTTGAAGTAAGTTTGATTGGGTCCCTGATATGCCTGCCAAGTTTCATCGTGAAAATCCCCAAAACCACCATCACCGGAATTCCGGGCCCCCCCCCCTATGTGTGCGGATCCAGTACAATGGTCTAAAGGACTTATCTAGAGCAGATGCTTGTTCTTCCCAGCAAGTTTCAGTCCGATCCCTCCATTCTAACCGTTTCTTGAAATTTCCGGTCTCCCCCCCCCATCTCCCCCCTGGCTACCGAATCCGGTCAAGACTTTAAACGGGACATTACAGATATATATTCTATTCAGTTATGAAGTTTCATTACAATCCGATCATCCGTTCGAAAGTTACACACTTCTCAATTTCCCGGATTCCCCTGCGGATTCCCCTCCCTCCACTCCCCCACCATTATCTGATCGACGACTTATCTAGAGCAGATGCTTGTTCTTCCCAGCAAGTTTCACTCCGATCCCTCCATTCTAACCGTTTCTTGAAATTTCCGGTCTCCCCCCCCCCCAACTCCCCCTGGCTACCGAATCCGGTCAAGACTTTAAATGGGACATTAGAGATATATATTCTATTCAGTTATGAAGTTTCATTACAATCCGATCATCCGTTCGAAAGTTACACACTTCTCAATTTCCCGGATTCCCCTGCCCTCCCCCCCCCCCAAAATGGTCGGATCAGAAAACTGATTATTTTTAAGTTTGTTTGGTCGGGTCTCTGATACGCCTGCCAAGTTTCATGGTCCTAGCACAACTGGAAGTACCCTAACTCGAAAAAGTGTGACAAAATGCCCTAAATTTTCAAGTTTCCAGAGCCCCCACTTCCCCGCATATGCTCGGATCGGGAAACTGATTATTTTCAGGTTAGCTTGGTTGGGTCCCTGATATTCCTGCCAAGTTTCATTGTCCTAGCTCATCTGGAAGTACCCTCACTCGAAAAAGTGTGACAAAATGTCCTAAATTTTCAAGTTTCCAGCGCCCCAACTCCCCCGCATATGGTCGGATCGGGAAACTTATTATTTCCAGGTTACTTTGGTCAGGTCCCTGATATTCCTGCCAAGTTTCATTGTCCTAGCTCATCTGGAAGTACCCTAACTCGGAAAAAAGTTACAAAATGCCCTAAATTTTCAAGTTTCCAGCGCCCCGCACTCCCCCGCATATGGTCGGATCGGGAAACTGATTATTTCCAGGTTAGTTTGGTCGGGTCCCTGATATGCCTGCCAAGTTTCATTGTCCTAGCACATCTGGAAGTACCCTAACTCGGATAAGTGGGACAAAAACTCGGACCGACCGACAGACCGACAGACGGAATTGTGATTGGTATATGGCACTTGAGCCAGAGGCTCCAAGTGCCATAATAAACCTGAACGCCCTCCGTCCCCTGAACCGCCCGTCTCTACCACACGACTCAAAGAAGACCTTAGGACATAACTCACCTATGGTCCAAGACAGCTCCAGTGAACGAGAACGACATCACCGCAATGGAGCAGTACATCGACGCAAGCCATACCAGCACAAAGATCCTCAGCTGAAACCTTCCGAAACCTCCGAGATAGGGCAAAATTTTATCATAGTCCAACAGCTGCGGTTCCTCATCCTTTTCCCTATCCAGTTCAGTCCCAAGTGCAACTGACTCGGCCATTACTATACTCTCTATTCCTATGTAAGCAGTCTAAAGCTTCTACTAGAGAATAGGGATACAATAATGCAATAGGTTCCACTACGACATCATTTTGGTGACTGAAGTGTTTTTCCTCTGATGTGTCTTTGTTTACATTGACGGCGTTTATCTTGTCGTGAGGACTGCCTGTCGTCTCAAAAAGATAAGCAATTCCAAGTACTTTTTAAGATTAAAAACTATCAGATGACTGAAAAAAAGAAAACAAAGTTTTTATCCTTATTGTCCCCATTTCGAAGTCTTGAGATTTCCGAAGAAAGAGGGGAATCAGTGTGACCTAGGATACTCTATATGACTAAGTGAACCCCGGGAAGAACAAGAAACGTCACCCAAACGAACCCTCAAAATGAATTCCAATCCTGTGTAAACCTAAATATTCCTTTAGCCCAAGCTGACTGCGAATCATATTTGATAGTGCAAAACGGATACGTCAGCTGAATTTTATTAGAGCTATATTTCGGACCTTCTTGGCAAGGGTCCTCTTCAGGCTCAAAGGCGCTCAAGTCGGAAAAACGAAGATGTGGGAAAAGAAGGGCCGAAATATGGCTCTAATAAAATTCAGCTGACGTATCTGTTTTGCACTATCAAATCTGTGTGACGTTTCTGGCTCTTCGCTGGGTACACGGCGATACTTCATCAGCACGAAGAGTTCTTTTCATTGTCCATTCATGCACTTTCCAGGGCTTCGTGCTAGTCATTCAAATTTGAAGTCTTAGCGGTGAGTCATAGTGGACCAATCCACGAATTTGCGCATTTTCTTCATGCGCGCACTACTTCGTATGCACTGCGGAGATCTTTGCTCGTCATCCAAATTGACGATGTTAGAACTGAGTCATTGCGGTCCAACACCCTCTGGATTTGCGCATTTCCTGCACACTGCGCATCATTTCGTCTGAATTCCGCAGTTCCTTCGGTACCCGGAGACAGGTGCTCGTCATCCACAATTGCGATATTATGATTAGCTCAGAACAAGAGTCAAAACTTGCATTTGTCATCTAGTACCTGCATTTCAACCCTTCGTCAAATGGTTAGAATGCATCCAACGCTTCTATCTCTCTTGGATCATTCATCGTCAAATCCACACTCTCTACGATGGCTTGGCATAATATTCAAATCTTCATATTCAAAATTTTGCTCTTCGGTTGTTCAAGAAGTTCATTAATCTGTCCGTACCGCCTATGGGCGCATCGTCCTCAACTGGAGGCGCTATAATCGTAAAGCTTTGGGAAATTTGCACAGTGCCTTCTGCGCCCCTTCTCTACTATTTAGTTCCGGTGTCACTCATGTTCAGCGAGAAAAGGAGATAAAACGATGAGAACGAGTTATTTCAAATATGCAAAGCACCTGCTTCACTTGTCGAAATTATGTCATAACCATACATTGACGGAGATTCAAAATACAAGATCCAAGTGTCACCCTTTCGGATGTTTCCTCGTCGCTAAAACAAATCACGGACAACTGAGCCCAATCAGCGCACGACGTTACCCACCGCTTCCTGGCCGAAGATTGAAAATTTAGTGACTTTTTTTTTTTTTCTTTCATTTACTGCGCTTTTTAAAAATGGCGGGTTACAAATAAATTACTTACTTATTAGCGGGACAATAGCCCACCCCCAGAATGTGTGCATTACTTAGTCTGCGTTGCACAGATCTTCGGGGACTAGGATACAAGTGCTCGTCATCAAAGACCGCCGATGTTAGCACTCCCTCTAAATTTGTGCATTTCCTGCACGCTGCGCATCATTTCGTCAGTAGTCTACCATTTCGTCAGTAGTCTACCAGGAGACAAGTGTTCGTCATCCACACTTACGGTGTGATGGTCGGAATTCGTGTCTAGTCACTAGTCAGGAAATGATTCAGTATCCCCGGGTATATGTGTCGAAACTTGCTGCTCGTGTTCTAAAATTGACATTTTGACCGTGAGTTACATTAATGGGCTCATACCCTCAGAATCTGCTCATTTGATGATGGCTGCGCGTTAAGCCGCTTTCACAATGACGCGCTGATCCTTTCACACTGAGCTACGCCACATCTGCGTCGCGCTTGCGGCGACGCAACGCAGAGCTTATGCAGACAAATAAAACGCAACGCAAGAACAGAACCAAGTTCTATTCTCGCGTTGCATAGACGGGTACGCGTCATTTTTAGCGAAAAACTGAAGTTTCTGAGAAAAAATGTCAGATTTTCAAGTTTTTTGAAGAAAAACTTACTAATGATGAAGAAAACTTACTAATGATGAAAGAAATGAAAACTCAGCAGAAAAACGCGAAAAAGGAAAACGTAAATACGCATCTAGCATGAAAGCTTCTCGCGCAGGTGTATAAGCTACGCAGCTCAAGATAAACGCATACGCAACGCATCGCAGCGACGCGCCAATGAGAAAGCGGCTTTACTTAGTCTGCCTTGCGCAAATCTTCGGGGATGAAGAGACAAGTCCTCGTATTCCAAAATTGACGGTATCAACCCCGAGTCATAGTGGGGCCAATATGCGCATTTCATGCATACTGCGTATCATTTCGAAATGCGCAAATCTTTGGACGACCATTAATTATTTTTTTTTTCAAATTCCATGGTATCGGGCTTAGTTGACTTGGTCCTTTGTCAAAACGAAAGGGGTAGACGACATATTCCCAAGCCGTTATGTCAAGGAACAAAAATTCCAAGTGAAAAACAAAATTCACTTGCTTATCACCGATCAGGATCGATGATAAGCATCTCGTCGAGGTATTTGGTTGATTTTCTTTTAGTGATCTTTTTCGATTGGGACTCCAACTGAATAGCCCCTTGTCTTTTCATCTGAAAACTGTGCTCTCCGTTGGAAACTGACATACACTGGCCGTGAATCATAGGGGGCAATTAGCATATTTGATATAAAACGGATGCGTCAGCTACATTTTATTAGAGCTATATTTCGGCCCTTCTTGGCAAGGGTCCTCTTCAGGCTCAAGCCGCTCAAGCTGGAAAATGAACATGTGGAAAAACAATTAAAGATTCTTCCTTAAATGTCTGATGTTGTGAACTTCTTCTCCGAAAATTGGTTGGACTTAAAGCTGGTGCTGTGATATTATTCTGGACATGGCTGCTGTTTTGCTGTTCGATTGGGTCGTCGAAAGGGTGGAGATTCTTCTGCACTTTGGTTTTGGAGTCACCTGTCTCTTCTTCTTCTTTCCAGCTATTACGATGGATACTTGTCGGCGGCATGTATGTGCGATTTGATAGGGCCAATCAAGTCAATCAATCAATCAATCAATCTAAATCTACGCACTTCCGCGTGTTGCGCATTACATCGTTATCTAATGCACTGTTTCAGAAGAATGCACACTCGCACGACTTATTCCATTCGTTACCCAAGGATTGCACAATTTATTCTCGCAACATGTACCCGAAAACGTAACAAAATATAAATACTAATACGGAATGTAAAAGAGCAAAGTTCTAAACCGTACAAAAATCCACACTCCAATGTCAAAATTACCACTAGATGGTAACAATACCAAAGTTTTCGATGGGATCCCAAAAATTCAATATCTGATCCAGACAACTGGGTCTTGTCTTAGCCAGATCCAGTCATCGCCAGAATCCTTGAACATTCTTACAATTAAAATTCAGAAACAGACTAAGGCCAAATAGCTAATCATCTGAGAAAACCAAGTTCAGATAAGGATTCAGCATGTGTGTTTACCCGTATAAGTCATATCTGTTTTGACGAAAAGTTCCTGCCACTTCTGCCAATTTCCCGGTTTCGGCCGAACTCTAGAACTACTTGTCCGGCGAAGAAAGAAAGCTCAAAAACGAACTCAGGGTATCTTCTTTCCCCAATAATGAACATCTAATCAACTTCAAATAAAAATTTAACTTATAACAAATTTTCCGACTCCAGCCGGATTCCGGTCGAACTATATGTCCGGGTAAAATATGATTGTCACACACGGATTCAGCGTCTTTTCTTACCCCTAAATCGGTTATCTAATCAGCTAGAAATAAAACTTTAACTTCTAACAATTTTCCGGTTTGGGCCGGATTCCGGGCGAACTACTTGTCCGATTACAAAATGGTTTTCACCATCGTGTTCAGCATGTTTTCTTACCCCATAATCGACTATCACATTAGCTGTTTCAAAATATTTTCTTTGCCCCTTAATTTGAACCCCCTCCCCCACCCCTAAATTTAGGGCTACAAAGCCCATTTACGAACTCGACTGGTCCGCCGACCCAACGAATCCTCACACCAAGTTTCATCAAAATATCTCATTCCCTTCGAGAGTTATCGTGCTTACAGACGGACGGACGGACAGACGGACAACTTTTGCGATGTCATAGGTATCCTTCCACTTACGTTTTGGGATCCCAAAAAGGCTTTCGCAGTAAAACGCAGCATGTAGCCAAAAAACATAAAAAATAAATAGTATAGTTCTGAACGAAGCACTACAGTAGAGGTATGCTGCATCGGACGTCGACTAACTTTGAACGGCACAGAACAATACATTGAAATTCAAGCCTTGCAAATATTTATGCACAGTAGTCAAACTGAAGTCACAGACAAATTTTGTTTAAATCTTTCGTTATTATTATTATCCGTCGAGATCTTAAAACCCTTTGAATCCACCAATATGAGTTTTAAATTGTCGTTATTTTGATTTGAGTCGTTCTCAGGTTGGCCCAGATTCCGTTATGTTTATTTATTCATATATTTTATGTATTTGTTTGGTTTAGTTTGTTTTTGGAGATGGGATTTTGGAGTGTATAGGTTTTTTTTTGGGGTGTTTGACCAGGAACCGAGTAAGTGCATAATTTTATTTCTTTTTTCTTTTCTCTTCCTCTCTTTTTTCTTCTTTCTTTCTTTATTATAGTGTTACGTAGGTTATTCTGTCAAAGGGGGTTTCTTAAACCTCTTAACAAGTGTAAACTTCTGGAGGGTTTTGTAGTTCCTATAGTATTGTCTCCAATAAACCCCAGATTTAATCTTAAAAAAAAATCGAAAAATTACCGTCAGAAGTATCCCAACAAAAGAAAGATAACAATATAAAATAAAGAGAACCGAAGACGAAATCAGAAGTCAAAAGAAAGCTAAAAAAACTTGTATCTCACTAGATTTTAAGTTCTTATTTTATCGTTCGCATCTGACTGTTTAAGTGCAAAAAGAAAAAGAAAAAAGGTTGTCAAATGATTCTGAGATGTGTTCAAAGAAGCACATAGTCCGTAAAAAAAAATACCACTCTGCTGGTGTCGGTGTCAACTTGCAAACGTTCCAACTAAACCCTGCTATCGGATAAGTACGAAATTTGGTGCCTGTATCACAAAGTCTAATTCCGACTGGACTAATGGAACGCTTCGCTTCGTAGAGAAATTCTTTCCATTTGACACAGCACTTTTGTTGCCCCGAAGAATCTTTCATCACGAAAATCTAATCTTCACGACGCAGTGAAAAAATTTAAATCTGAAAAGGTACAGCCGAAGTGTGTTTTTGGGATCCCAAAACGTAAGTGGAGGGATACCTATGACATCGCAAAAGTTGCCCGTCCGTGCTTCCGTCTGTAAGCACGATAACTCTCGAAGGGAATGAGAAATTTTGATGAAACTTGGTGTGAGGATTCTTGGGTCAAGAGTAAGGTCGAGTTCGTAGATGGGCTTTGTAGCCCTATATTTAGGGGTGGGGGAGGGGATTTAAATTAAGGGGCAAGCAAAATTTTTAAACAGCTCAGTCGATTATGGGGTAAGAAGACATGCTGAAAACGGTGGTGAAAACCATTTTTTCGTTGGACAAGTGTGACAAAATGTGGTGAAAACCATTTTTTCGCTGGACAAGTAGTTAGCCCGGAATACGGCCAAAACCGGAAAATCTGGTAAAAGTAAAAGTAAAAGTTTTATTTGAAGTTAATTATATGTTCGGTTTAGGCTTACGAAGACATGCTGAACACGATGGTGAAAATCATTTTCTCGCCAGGCAATTAGTTCGCCCGGATTCCGGCCAAAACCGGAAAAGTGTTAAAATTATTTGTAGTTGATTAGATATCCGATTTAGGGGTAAGAAGAGATGCTGAATCAGTGAATGATAGTCATTTTGTACCCGGAAATATAGTTCGCCCGGAGTTCGGCTAGAACCGGAAAATTTGTTTTAAGCTAATTTTTAATTTGAAGTTGATTAGATGTTCGATATAGGGGAAAGATACGCTGAGTTCGATTTTAGCTTCTTTTTTTTGCCGTACAGGTAGTTCCGGAATAAGGTCGAAACCGGGAAATTCGCAGAAGTAAGGCAGGAAGACAGATATGACTGGCTAAACACAAACATGCTGAATCCATATGTGAACTTGGTTTTCTCAGATGATTAGCTTTTTGGCCTTAATCTGTTTCTGAATTTTAATAGTAAAAATGTTCAAGGAGTCTGGCGAAGACTGGATCTGGCGTAGACAAGACCCAATTGTCTGGATCAAATACTGAATTTTTGGGATCCCATCGAAACCTTTGGTCTTGTTTTAGCACGTTGATAAAGCGCAAGCCGCCGCGAAAAACAAGGAAGGGCAAGATCCCTGTTCTGGGGTTTTATTATATGGTTTAGGCTACTATATGGTTTTATTCTTCTTCTTCTTTTAGAAAGGAGCCCTGTTCTAAGACAGGAGCCTTATTCTGAGGCAGGAGCCCTGTTCTGAGACAGCAGCCCTGTTTTGATTGACAAATGACAATGAAAAGGCAGTAGACGTGTTTGGGCAACGTTGGCCTCATTGACACACAACGCTCCAACGTGTATAACTTGCTCAATGTTATCAAGGAACGCCACCTACCTTGCACTTGAAAGTTACACCCCTCGTAAGTCGACTTCCGAAACCCACAAACCGCCATTTATACACTACAAATCAATCGCCAATGGGACATGGGGTGGCAGATACCCGTCACGAACCTGTACTCCGAAACCAAAAAGGAGGGGGGGGGGGTCTACACTGAGAGTAGCTTGGCGCCATCCCCTGGTGACGTCACAAACATGGCAGTGCCAATATTCACTTCCCGATCGAGTTTGTCGTAGAACTCGGTCTTGGCTTTTTTGAGCAAATTGTCAACTTCGGATGCAGGTACTAAAGCGACGGCGCAGCCACCCCATCTGGAAAAATGAAACAGAATCAGAAGTGGAACTAGAGGATTATATAGACTGTAAAAAGTTTCTCCGAGTAAGGATTAAATTTAACTGCAGTATTTACTACTGACAATTGGATGACAATTAGAGACAATGTTATCTTTTTAGAGGAAAGATTTATCCCACTAGCAATACTGCAAGATTTTTTTTTAGTGTATACTCAACTTCTCCATCAAAAGAAACCTTTGCTAACTTGAAAAGCTTCACAACTTTTCTTATTTCTTTGAAATCTTTGCTTTCACTCATTTTAATGGGTTGAGGCGACCCCCCCCCCCCCATACACACACAAAAAATAAATTTAAAAATATTAAATCCGAAAAGAATCTTCAAGTTAATAGTAGGCTTATTGTTCTCGCCTGGACCCCATTTTGATAATCCATTTCTTATCCATAGACCAAAAAATCTCCTCACTTAGTCTAGTTATTTTAAGGTCATTGATCCATGACCACGATACCCGAAATTCTGAACAGATAAGTATTCCCTTAGTTGTTACAACACTGTCTACGTTTTCTTTGCTTCATAGGGATTTTAGAAGTTGGAACCAATTAGTTCAAGATTTAAAAAACATTCCTGATATTCCTTCATTTAAGCGTCAAATTAAACACAAGCTGTTTAGTAAGTATGAATTTTGAGAAATATTTTAATTATGTTGTGGTTGTTATTTATTGTTGTTGTGGGTGTTCTGAGGATGATTATTATCTCTATCCTTTACATATTTATTGTGGTCTGGTTTGTGGTCTCGATTAGGACAATTGAAGTTGACTCTTTGTTCAGTAGTTCTTCTGCATTAGTGCGGTTTTTATTTTTTGCCACCCCCTAGGACAAGGTTACTTCTTGGGGTGGTTGTTAAACGGAAGTGTGTTATTTATTTATTCAATAAATTTCTCTCTCTCTAGTCCATGTAACTATCTGCACGCACACAAAAGCTGGCATACACCCTCATTTGTTTCTCCGAAAAGGATTACATTTCTCGGATAAATGTAGTTTCGACATAAATTACACTGTTGCACTGTAAAAAGTTTCTCCGAGTAAGGATTAAAGTTAACTGAAGTATTTGCTACTGGGATTAATCTTATCTCTACTGGGATAAGATCGATCCGGATTATAGATAATCTTATCTCAGTAGAGACAAGATGTTTACAGTGTGCAAAGACCCATTCCCGTTTGAGTTTTTATGGCACTTGCAGCCTCTGGCTCAAGTGCCATATACCGATCACAATTCCGTCTGTCGGTCTGTCGGTCGGTCCGAGTTTTTTGTCACACTTTTTCGAGTTAGGGTACTTCCAGATGTGCTAGGACAATGAAACTTGGCAGGCATATCAGGGACCCGACAAAACTAACCTGGAAATAATCAGTTTCCCGATCCGACCATATGCGGGGGAGTGCGGGGCGCTGGAAACTTGAAAATTTAGGGCATTTTGTCACACTTTTCCGAGTTAGGGTACTTCTAGATGAGCTAGGACAATGAAACTTGACAGGAATATCAGGGACCCGACCAAACGAACCTGGAAATAGTCAGTTTCCCGATCCGACCATATGCGGGGGAGTGGGGAAATTTACTTGAAAATTCGAAATCTCGAAAATTGAAAATCCGACCATTTTTTTTGGGGGGGGGGGGGAGTGGAGGGCATGGGAATCCGGGAAATTGAGAAGTGCTCGGATTGTAATGAAACTTCATAACTGAATAAAATATATATCTGTGATGTCCCATTTAAAGTCTTGACCGGATTCGGTAGCCAGGGGGGAGTTGGGGGGGGGGGGGAGACCGGAAATTTCAAGAAACGGTAGAATGGAGGGATCGGAGTGAAACTTGCTAGGAAGAACAAGCATCTGCTCTAGATAAGTCCTTTAGACCATTGTACTGGATCCGGACACTTATGGGGGGGGGGGGGGTCCCGGAATTCAGGTGATGGTGGTTTTGGGGATTTTCACGATGAAACTTGGCAGGCATATCAGGGACCCGATCAAACTGACATCAAAATAAAAATTTTGTCGATCTGATAATGGTGGGGGGAGTGGAGGGAGGGGAATCCGAAATTTTCAGTCATGCGTAATTTTGGAATGGGTGATCGGATTCGAGTGAAATTTAAGAATTGAACAGAGGACATTTCTCCGATGATCTTTTTCATATCCGGTCCGGATCCGGCAACTATTGGGGGGGGGGAATACATGACCCGTTTAGAATGGAGGGATCGGGATGGGACTTTGTGGGAAGAACTAACAGATGCTCTAGGTAATACTGAATCGGATTGGCTACGGGCACCGTGGGGGAGCGGGGGGGGGGGGGGGGTGGACCGGAAATCTCGAGAAACGGTTAGAATGATGGTATCGGAGTGAAACTTTCTGGGAAGAACAAACATCTGATCCATGTAAATCTTTTACATAATTTGACTGGATCCGGACACTAGAGGGGGGAGGGGAGGGGGTTTCCCGGAATTCCGTTTTTTGGGGGATTTTCACGACGAACCTTGGAAGGCATATCAGGGACCCGTTCAAACTGACTTGGAATGAAAAAAAATTCTCGATATGATAATCTTGGGGGGGGGGTTGAGGGAGGGGAATCCGAAATAGTGAGTCATGCGTAACTTTGGAACGGGTGATCGGATTCGAGTGAAATTTAATAATTAAACAGAGGACATTTTCTCTGGTGATCTTTTTCGTTTCCGGACCGAATCAGGCAATTATTGGGGGGGAGGGCGGAAAATACTTGACCCGCTTAGACTGGTGTGATCTGGATCGAACTTCGTGGGGATGACAAACGGATGCTCTGGATTAATCATTTACAGAACCGGACTGGCTCCGGGTATTGTGGGTGGAGTTGGAGGAGGGGGGGGGGGTCTGGGATTCCGGTGATCGCGCGTTAAGGTACTTCCAGATGTGCTAGGACGATGAAACTTCGCTGGAATATTGGAGACTCAACAATATTTGCTTAGAAATTGCTACTTCCCAAATCCGATTATTCCTTAAAGTACCAATCTTGACCGCAAAGTAAAAAAAATACTTTTAAGCAATATATACATTTTCATGATGCCCATCAGCCCATTAGCATTTTTGCCTTAAGGGTTTTGCTTACAAATGAAGTTCCAGCTCCCTTAGAGTGCGCATCTCAACCGCAAAGTCGAAACTTACTTTTGATCAATCAAATCATCTTAACCCATGCAAGTGCCATATGAGCTTACAGCTCTTGTTATGTTTAAAGTTACAAAAGAAAGATATATAATACAAAAGTTGTAAAATTATTGTTCTGCATTTTGCGTCTTATTTATTGTCTTTCACTTACTCCGCTTTTTCAAAAATGGCGGGTTAAAAATAAATTACTCCTTTGCTTACAAAAAGCACTTCCAAGGCGGTTTCACAGGATGAAAGTAGGAATTTGCCAATTCGTGGGTTTGTCCTGATCATTTTAAAGCAAAACCCTTGAGATAAGAATGAAATCACGAGAATGTATCGTATGGTAAAAAGAATTTTATTTTTGCACTTCGCTGTAATAATGCGCACTTTAATGGCGCTAGAAATTCATCTATAAGCAAACCCCTGAGCAAAAACGAGAATGGGCCCTTGTGGACCATTAATATATATCGTTTGGTCAAAAGTATTTTTTTTTACTTTTCGGTTAAGATGCGCACTTTAAGGGTGCTAGAGATTCGTTTTTAAGCCACACCGCTGTGGCGCAAACGATCACGGGCCGAAATTTATTGTCTGATCAAAAGTACTTTTTTTTTTACTTTACAGCTAAGATGTGGACTTTAAGAGAGCTAGAAATTCATTTGTAAGCAAACCCTTGAGGCAAAAATTGTCATAGGCCCATGGGGATCATTAAAATGTTTCTTTTGCTTAAAAGTATATTTTTTACTTTGCAGTTAAGATTAGTTAAGAATGGTCCCTCCACTCCCCCACGGTGATCGGATCGAGAAAATTACTATTTCCAAGTCAGTTTGGCCGGGTCCGTGATATACCTGCCAATTTTCGTCGTGATACCACCATCATCGGAATTCCGGGAAATCCCCCTCCACCCCCCACCCCCCAAGTGTCCGGATCCCAGCCCGACTGTGTAAATCTAACCGTTTCACAAGATTTCCGGTCCCCCCCACCCCCCCCCCCCCCCCCCCCAGCTGTCAAATCCGGTCCAGACTTTAAACGGGACATCAGAGACACGTCTTCTATTCAGTTATTCTAATCCAATCACCAGTTTAAAAGTTTCGCACGACTAAATTTTCGGATTCCCCCTCCCTCCCCCCCCAGGTCGTCGGATGGGTAAACTGATTATTTCCAAGTTAGTTTGGGTCCCTGATAAGCCTGCCAAGTTTCATCGTCCTAGCACATCTGGAAGTGCTCTAACTCCCCATCTTGGGACAGACCGCCCGACCGAGAGACGGAATTGCGATCGGTATATGGCACTTGAGCCAGAAGCTGCAAGTGCCCATAAAAACGGAGGCACAATTATAATTTTTTGATTTACCGTTTTGCACTTTGTGCGAATTTCACTGCTGGTGCGATAAATGGGACCCGCGCACTTACAATGACTGTTACAGAAAACTTCACCGACACCCGCACCGGTGTAGCGCCTCGGGGATGTTCGCAAAATAATCGTATGCCTTCGTTTTACGAACTAAAACATAAAGCAGATTTTTCGCTAAAAAGCCGCCTTCTCAGGTCAGACAACAACCTGATCCAAATTCTTTCCACTCCAATTTTTAAACTTTCACTGCCTTCGTGGAAAAAAAGGAGTGATGAACTTGTGGTTCGTTAATTTTTTTATACATATGTGGATATGTAGGCTAGTGATAATGTGTGTTTTTCCTCTATGTATATGACTACGGCTGAATTAAATAAATAAATAGTTTCTAAGGACTCTTACCCAGCACCAGTGAGCCGAGCGCCATAGGCCAAACTTGCCACGATCTCAACCAGTCTGTCAAGCTGAGGGTGGCTGCAGTCATATAGGTCTCTGCACGACGCATGACTCGCGTTCATCAGTTCACCAAGGCGTGCGAGTGCGTCAGCGCCAGGCGAGTCGCAGACTTTTTTGAACTCATGGACACGTGCTGCTTCTGAAACACAGGGTGTCCGTCAAAACCGCGACAGACGTAAGGATTACGGTCAAGACTGCCAAAGTCAAAAGCTTGATAGGAACAAGACTAAAGGTTTCGATGGGTAGCCAAAAATTCAATATTTGATCCAGACAATTGGGTCTTGTCTTCGCCAGGTCCAGTTTTCACCAGACTCCTTGAACATCTTTAATAGACAGAGAAAGATAAGATTAGAGATTAAGAGATTAAGGCCAAATAGCTAATCGTCTGAGAAAACCAAGTTCACATATGGATTCAGCATTTTCCCCTATAAGTCATAACTATTTTGATGAAAACTTCATGATTTAATTCTGCCAATTTTCCGATTTCGGCCGAATTCTGGAACTACTTGTCCGGTGAAAAAAAGAAAGCTAAAAAACGAATTCATCGTATCTTCTTTCCCCAATATCGAACATATAATCAACTACAAATAAAATTTAACTTATAACAAATTTCCCGGTTCCAGCCGGATTCCGGAAGAACCATATATCCAGGTAAAAAACGATTGTCATATACGGATTCAGCATCTCTTCTTACCCCTAATGCGGGTATCTAATCAATTACATATAAAACTTTTACTTTTAACAAATTTTCAGGTTTGGGCCGGATTCCGAACGAACTACTTGTCCGGGTAGATTTTCAAAGAAGTTTTCAGCATGTCTTCTTACCCTGCGAAGGATTTTAGAAGACCAGCTGCTTTTGCTGTGATCTGGTTGATGTGATATCCGAACGAGAGATCGTCATTTAATGTGATGCCGAGTATTTTGACTGATTTCTTTGCTTGGAGAGGTGCAGATTCGTCAATGCTCTTCTTCTTCAGGAAGTTGACACGCATCACACAGCTTTTCTCGAGGCTTAGCTGGAGCTTCACTTGATCAGCTTGATGTTGAAGCTCTGCAACCAGGGGTACAAGTTGGCTGTTAGTTTGTGACAGGAATCGCAGCAGGCTTAGCGAAAGATCATCTGCGAACTTATACCTCTCTTTGTGTTGTCTTTATCAGTCGGTTGATGACTACGACAAATAAGATGGGACCTAGCTTGCTTCCTTGGGCCGCTCCACATGTGATGTCTTGGAAGTTGGATGCTTCCCCGTTTTCAAGTTGTAAGCACTGTTGACGACCAGAAAGGAAACTTGCGATGATACATAGCAGAAACTGCGAGACTTCCAGGGCACGGGCTTCGTTGATTACAGTCTCGTAGTCAAGCAGATCGAAAGCTTTCACGAAATCAGAAATAATTATTTCAGCAAGGGCTTCTGAAATTTCTAGGTGTTCTTGTAGATCATGAAGTAATCTGACCAGATAATGTGTCGTGCTGTGTCCTCGACGAAAACCGAACTGCATAGGGTCGATTTTATGTTCTACTTCTGCTAGTAGCCACTGAAGAATAAAGTCTTCGTAGACTTTCGAGATGCTCGGCGTCTTCGATATCGGCCTGAGGTCGGATGTTGAGGTCGGTGATGTTAACTTATCTGTAAAAACGCCTTCAAGTAGACACTGGTTATACACCATAGCCAATGGCGTGGCCAGGAAGGAGGAGCATGCATGTGTCAGCCTGATAGGAATTTCGCTGGGGTACGAGACTTTCCTAATATCTAGATTTTCGAGTTTTTCTTGGACCTGGCAACTGTGATGACAGGGATGGTTTCGATTGGGCCATTCTGTGGCAAAGTCTTGAGGGGAGGCTGTTGGCGGCAAATATTTGAGGAGTGGGCATTAATTGTTTCTGCGGTTAGACTCTTTCCTTGCTCGTCCCTCAGAATGGATTTCGACTTCTGCTGTCCCGTTAGTTTCCTTACAGTTGTGTGGAACTTCCTTGGATGTGGAACTTCCTCCACTGGCTGACAACTTAGTCCTTAGAGACGCCTAGCTTGCTTTAATAGTCTGAGTACTCGTGACTTCCGTTTGTATTCGTCAGAGTGGGGCTTTGTCTGGTAAAGCATGTCTCGCTCTATCATTGCAGCTTTGATTTCGGAGTAACCCACTGCACTTACGCCCTTGGGCAGTGCGTCATAAATCCTTCATTCATTCATTCATTCATAGTTTACTCTGTGCCTTAATTGTAACTCGCTTTTCAGGGAAGAATCGTTCGTACTGTTCATAGAAGAGTTCGATCATGCTGTTTGTGTCTTTGTTTTCGAAGAGGCGGAACCAGCATACTAAGGGGACCCGTCTATTCGCCCACCCGTCGATTCGCCCAACCGTCATTAGACCCAAAATATACGTCACATCCCCCACTTTTCCGACAGTTCGCCTAACCGTCACAAGACCCAAAACATCCGTCGCTTCGCCCACCCACTGATTCGCCCAACCGCTGATTCACCCACCCGTCGATTCACCCACCCGTCGATTCACCCACCCGTCGATTCACCCACCCGTCGATTCGCATAGCGTCGATTCGCCCAACCTCGGTTTCTTGAAGCGTCGATTCACCCACTTCTAAAATCCGTCGATTCGTCCACCCGTCGATTCGCCCACCCGTCATAAGACCCAAAAAATCCGTCACAACCCCCACTTTTTCCGACAGTTAACCTACCCGTCACAAGACCCAAAAAATCCGTCGATTCGCCCAAAAAATCCGTCACAAACCCCACTTTTTCCGAAAGTTCGCCTACCCGTCACAAGACCCAAAATATCCGTCGATTCGCCCAATTTTTCAAAATCAACCTCTGACCTGGCGCGGCCTTTATCATTGAACGCAGTATCAGAAAGCGACTGAGTCGCAGGGGAGTAGCTAAGAAGGTTACGATACCGTCCCATGTAAATAAGGGTGAAAACTAGTAAATATAGCTTGGGGCAGAATGATCAGAAGCATCAAAAAGAGGATGAATGCAAGAGTGAAACATCAGAAAAAAGAGCTACCGTTTTATGGCACTTGCAGCTCCGTTCAAGTGCCATATACCGATCACTTTTCGGTCTGTCTGTCATGCCATTGTCCTCAAGTTAGGGTACTTCCAGACGTGCTAGGACGATGAAACTTGGCAGGTATATCAGGGACCCGACCAAACCAACTTGGGAATGGTCATCTGCCCGATCCGACCATGGGGGGGGGGGGGGGGGACGGGAGACCGCGGAATCCGGAATTTAGCAGCATGCATAACTTTCGAACAGGTGATCGGATATTAATGAAACTTGATATTTGGAAAGACCTCTTGTCTCAGATGTCTCCCTTCAAGTCCAGAATGGATCCGGTGACTTTGGGGGGGGGGGGGGGGGGAGTTGGAGGGTGGAACCGGAAATCGTGTGACATGTTCATAGTGGACGGATCGGGATGAACTTGGTGGGAAGTACAAGCACAAGCCCTAGATACATAGTTGACAAGATCGAACCGGATCCGAGCACTGTGGGGGGAGTTGGAGGGCGGGTTCCGGAATTCCGGTGATCCTGACTTAAGGTGCTTACACATGTGCTAGGACGATGAAACTTGGCAGGCATATTAAAGACCCGACCAAACTAACCTGGAAATCCGACCCGGTGGTCGGAAGATCCGACCTCCGTGGGGGGAGTCGAGGGAGGGGAAATCCGGAATATTGACGTATTTACAAATTTTGAACGGGGAATCGGATCTTAATGAAGCGTTTATACTTGGAGAGACCTCGTGTCTCAGATGTCACAGTTCAAGTCTGTGATAGATCGGATGACTTTGGGGGGAGTTGGAGGGGGGACCAGAAATCGCGTGACATCTTCAGAGTGGACGGATCTGGATGAAACTTGGTGGGAAGAACAAGCACAAGCCGTAGATACATAGTTAGAAGACCGGACTGGATCCGAGCACTGTGGGGGAAGTTGGAGGGAGGGTTCCAGAATTACCGTGATCCCGACTGAAGATGCTTACACATGTGCTGGGACGATGAAACTTGGCAAGCAGTTAGCGACTCCACAATTTTAACTTAAAGGACCCCTCGCACTATTTACTCTTCAACTTAAAGTATTTTAAAATATTTTAATACTTTAAAACTAGGCTGTGCTTCCAACCAATAACCCACGGCTTTTGCTGTTTTAAGCCTTTTCCGAGACCCGTTGACTTGTAGCGAAGACAGGGAAAAAATTTACATAACCGGTTTTCCTGGTGGAAAAACTTGTCGCAGACAACCGTCGACAGCGTGATCCACGTCGAAGGCAGCAAGACACAGCAAGTGAGAAAATCAGCATGATTAGAGGGGCTAGAATGTACCGTACAAAGTTGGGGTCTCCGGGCTTAGAAATATAAGGAGTGATTGTGGAAGTAGGTTGCGTTAGTATTATAGGTAAGACAGGTCCTCTAAGAACAGCCGTTTCTCCGATTTGGCACCCGTGGGGTGAGTGGAGGGAGGGGGAATCCAGAATCTTCAGGTATGCCTAAATTTTGAACGGGTGATCGGATCTCAGTTAAGCTTGATATTCGGAAAGAACTCATGTCTCAGATGTCCCATTTCAAGTTCGGACAGGATCCGATCAATGTGAGGGAGCCGGGGGGGGGGGGGGCGGAAATTTTGTGACACGCTTCGAATATAGCGATTGGGATAACACTTGGTGGGAAGAACAAGCGTAAGGCCTAGATACATCAGTGACAGAACCGGACCGGATTCGGTCACTCTGGGGGAGTTGGAGGGGGATCCAGAATTCCGGTGGCCGCAATTTAATGTAGGCTACTTCCAGGTGTGCTAGGACGGCAAAACATGGCTGGAACATTAGAGACTTGACAAGATTGGCTTAGAAATTGTCACTTCCCAGGTCCGACCATCCCTTAAAGTACTCATCTTAACCGCAAAGTACACAAAATACTTTTCAGCAAAACCTACATTTTCATGATCCCCATGAGTACATGAACATTTTTGCCAAAATGGTTCTGCTTAGAAATGAATTTCTGCACCCTTGAAGTGCGCATCTTAACCGAAAAGTAAAAAAAAATACTTTTGACCAACCATATATATTCATGATCCTAAAGGGCCCATGATAATTTTTTTTGTCAAGGGTTTTGGTTAAAGAAGAATTTCTAGCGCCCTTAAAGTGCACATAATCACAGCCAAGTGCAAAAAAATTACCAAACAATACATTCTCGTGATTCCCAAGAGTTATAATATTCAGTATGTACCCAACAATTGCGAAATCATAACAGAAAATATCACAAGTGTAGCGAAGTGCTATTTGTTATTGAACTAAATTACGTCACAGATATGTAATTTTTGATGCTAGTAAGACCATCCGCCTTACATGAGGGGAAGCTGGAGGGGGGAGGAGGGGGTATGTCCACAACATGCCCGTTTAACATCCTAACCACAGGCAGTTACGGTTCGGACCTAGAAACGGGTCAATTAGCTCATCAGCTCTTACGACAAGTCTCATTAGAGCCAAGCATTTTCCGGAAATGGCTTCCCCACTTTAAAACCTCCCGCAAATGAGTTTTTCATCAATTCCACACGCAATCTGGCGATCTACTAGTGATACTTTTCGCACTTCTGTGAAACTGGATACTGGATATTCCAGTTTTCCCTTACTTGATAAAAGCTTTGTTCTAAGGCCAAGTATCAGGCTGGAGAATTAACACACATATTTTCGTGCCGTTGGAAAACGGTAAGTAATGTCTTGTAAAAGTTTGACCAGAATCGATCAGAGTGCCGAGATAGGGGCATGAAAACCCTAAACAAACAAAAATGGGGATATCATAGACGTTTTTCGGGTGGTTCCCAAAATCAGCACGATCTTTTTGCCCACCTCACAATGCCCACGTAATTCGGGGTGAAATCAAAATTGTCAAAAATGTCATTCCGACAGTTGAAAATGCTCTCAGGGAAGGCTAAAATCGTCCTGGTTCAAAGTGCCGACGACTAACTGTCGGTAGGGGAGGTCAAAATGATCGGGGACAACGGACAGCGAGATTAAAAGGGACAGGATTACTACGGAAAATTATGAAAGGATTATTTTATAATTCATCAGACTAGAATGATTTGCGCGAAAATACGAAGAAATGGCGATCTAACCTTGCACCCTGAAGGTAAGAATCGTTAAAAATAACAGTTTTGAGCTCACTGTTGGTGTTTCATTTCTATTTTCAGAATTCGAAATTACATTGTAACTGAACAGTTTCAATGCACGATTATCGCCATCCTGATACTCGGTCCGCGCCTTTCGTTTCACATTCATCACTAGGTCCAATTTACTACGGCCTGAACACCTCAAACTGTACGATCGTGGGCATTCTGAAACGTGGGCTGGGTCGTAGGCATTTTGAATCGTGGACATTTTGAGTCGTGGGCATTTTGAGTCGTGGGCGTTGTGATCATGGTCATTATGAGCGTCAGCCCATTTTTCCTGCTGGAGCGATTCAGCTAAAATCAGGTTCAGCCCGGAACAACAAAAGAAATCCGGTAATAACTTAAGTGAAAAAGTTGACTTATAATTGTCGTCGGCCAGCTGTTCTGCAGAAGCTTGTAAAGCTACCGACTAATTAGTACAATTTCCGATTCATCCCACAAGGGTCATTTATAAGGAAGCATAAAATGGATCAGAATATCCCTTGGAGCTTCAGTATTCCAGCTGTAATAGTTTCATAAATATTCTCCTCTGGGTTTCCGTCGGAACCTTTGGTATTCCTGCCGCCCAACTTCTAGCCGACTTTGGGTCGAGTCTGCCGACCAAAGTAGTACCAGTCAAATTTTAATCTATTGAGAATCGAATGATCGTGTGGCGTTATAATTTCCTTTAACCGACCAAATAATCTCAACTTGTAGCCTACCGCTTTCGGTACATGTTGTACTAAAAAACATGGTAGCTCATTGATATTTTAGTCTTGCATTCATCCTCCATTTCCTCTTTCATTATCAGCACCGAGGTCTTATATCATGCTTCTCATCATTCTGGCTCAAGCTGTATCGACTAGTTTTCACCCTTATTTACATCGGACGGTATTGTATCCTTCTTAATTACTCCCCTGTGACTCAGTCGCTTTGTTCCATCGCGTTCAATGAAAAGAGCCGCACTGGATCAAAGGTCGGTTTTGAAAATTGGGCGAATCGACGGATATTTTGGGTCTTGTGACGGGTAGACGAACATTCGGAAAAAGGGGGGGTTGTGACGGATTTTTTGGGCGAATCGACGGATTTCTTGGGTCTTGTGACGGGTAGGCAAACCGTCAGAAAAAGTGGGGGTTGTGACGGATATTTTGGGTCTTATGACGGGTGGGCGAATCGACGGATCATAGAATTGGGCGAATCGACGCTCAAGCAACAGGACGTTGGGTGAATCGACATTGGGCGAATCGACGGGTGGGCGAATCGACGGGTGGGTGAATCAGCGGGTGGGCGAATCAGCGGTTGGGCGAATCAGCGGTTGGGCGAATCGACGTTGGGCGAATCGACGTTTGGGTGAATCGACGGTTGGATGAATCGACGGATTTTTAGATTGGGTGTATTGACGGGTGGGTGAATCGACGGGTGGGGGTAGTGACGGCGACCCCATACTAAGTTGAGCTATTCTCTGTAGCCAATTATGCCTTCCTCTGTGAGTGGACGGTAAGTGAACTGGGTTGGTTTACTAGGTTCCACTGTTGAGTTTGGTCGTAATAAAACAGTTGCGTTGTCGCTGGTTGAGAACGGTGCTTCCGCCGAGGGATTTCAGTAGAAATCACCGAGTGTAGTGAAGATCGTCGTTGAAGTCTCCACAAGATGTTTCAACCCACATTTAAATGGGGGAATTTCTGCGGGTTCGGCAAATGCAATGACCAGCTACTTCATGGAAAACATTTACTAGACTATCCGCGGTCTTTACAACGACGTCAATTATCAGACCATCAACAACAAGACCAAACGTTTCGATGGGATCCCAAAAACCTAATGTCTGATCCAGACAATTGGGTCTTGTCTTCGCCTGGCAAATTATCAGAGAAAACCAAGTTCAGATGTACCTCTATAAGCCATATCTAATTTACGACACTGACCGAAACTTCCTGCTCTACTTCTGCCAAATTCACGGTTTCGGCCAAATTCCGAGCGAACTAATTGTCCAGCAAAAAGAGAAAATTCAGAAACGAATTCGGCGTATATCCTCATCTCTATAAAGAACATCTAACCAACTTCTGATAAAACTTTAACTTATAGAAAAAATCCGGTTACGACCGGATTCCGGACGAATTACGAATTATATGTCCGAGTAATAAATGATTGTCATATACAAACTCAGCGTCTTTTCTTACCCCCAAATCTGTCATCTAATCAACTTCAAATAAAACTTTTGCTTTTAACAAATATTCCGGTTTTGGCCGGATTCCGGGCGAACTAGTTGTCCGGGTAGAAAATACTTTTCACATAAGTGTTCAGCATGTCTTCTTACCCCTAAACCGAGCATTTAATTAACTTCAAATGAAACTTTTACTTTTAACCAACTTTCCGGATTTTGCCGGATTCCGGACGAACTACTTGTCCGGCGAGAAAATGGTTTTCATCATCGTGTTTAGCATGTCTTTTTACCCCATAATCGGCTATCACATTAGCTGCTTCAAATATTTTGTTTGCCCCTTAATTTGAACTCTACGGGTCCGACCGAGGTAACTGATCGTGGTATCTGAAAAGTCATCTCACTTTCATCAAATTTTGTCAAAGTGGTGAGAAAGAAGTTTAGCACTTAGTAATGTTACTGAATACCAGTTTTTCTTTTGGGATGACTTTGAAAAGCGCAATTACGGCAATAAAGCAACCGTATATCAGATACCACGACAACTGCAAAAACGACTAATTGCAGATCCAGTTACCGTGGTAACAGATACCATGGTATCTGCAAAAACGCAACTACTGTATTTCAAAAATACTCATACTCGCCTCGTGAGACTAGGGATTCTTCTCTTGTTGGCGTTTGCAGACTCTGCCCGGGCTTCGCGCAAAAATGCTTGGTATTTCCCGCGAAAAGTTTAAAACAAATGCGTGCTGTGGTGAAATGCTGGCAACTGAGCAACTAAGCAAGAGCAATTGGTGGTTATTAACAACAACTGAGAGCGAAATCAGAGAAATTCGAGAGAAGTCGACCCTTAAAGGACCAATCAATCTTACCCAAAATTTCTGATTCAGGCCTTTAAAGGACACCTGAAGGAAGAGTACCGAGTATGCGTGCAGAAAACCCAATCCAAATACGAAATACTATTTCCAAGCTATGATTTTTGCTCCATTTTGCATCTGTCCTTATTTCAGTACCGAACAATTTTAGAAATGAACAAATGTCTCCAATCAACCCATCTTCTGGAATATTTTTTAACCAGTTAAACCCAAACGTATATTTAGAAGAAATTCCAATACGATCCGGCCAGCGCTGTACAAGATTTGAATGAATTGCGCTTTTTGTCTTGGAGTCTGCATGTGCAAACCTCCAGAAACGAACATCCCTATTTTGAAAACGTCATGCTCTCCGTGGCCATGTCTGTAAATGCATTCTCCATGGTGTGTTCAAGTATGGTTTGATTGTTCAGGTGTCCTTTAAAGGACCCCTTTTACTTATTCTGCCTTTTATTATTACTACTGCCTTTTATTATTTTATTATTAGCTCCCCTATGGAATCAATCAATCAACCTAGTTTATTATCCAAATAGCTTACAGCTAGAAGTGGAATACAATATTTACGAAATACACAGACCCGAAACAAATTAACTAATACATTTACAAGATATGACCAGAAATAAATGATGGGATGAAACTAAGTAAAAATTGGGCAGAAGAATTAGCAGGATATGGAGAAAACTGATTGCCAGTATTTCTCTCGGATCGACGCACAGAAGACGGGAGGGAAGGGGGGGGGGGAATAAATTAAATACTTCATTAATCCCCACTTTTCGGCATTTTTTTTATGGCACTTGCAGCCTCTGGCTCAAGTGCCATATACCGATCACAATTCTGTCTGTCGGTCTGTCGGTCGGTCCGAGTTTTTTGTCCCACTTATCCGAGTTAGGGTACTTCCAGATGTGCTAGGACCATGAAACTTGGCAGGCATATCAGAGACCCGACCAAACAAACTTAGAAATAATCAGTTTTCTGATCCGACCATTTGGGGGGGGGGGGAGGGCAGGGGAATCCGGGAAATTGAGAAGTGTGTAACTTTCGAACGGATGATCGGATTGTAATGAAACTTCATAACTGAATAGAATATATATCTGTAATGTCCCGTTTAAAGTCTTGACCGGATTCGGTAGCCAGGGGGGAGTTGGGGGGGGGAGAGACCGGAAATTTCAAGAAACTGTTAGAATGGAGGGATCGGAGTGAAACTTGGTGGGAAGAACAAGCATCTGCTCTAGATAAGTCCTTTAGACCATTGTACTGGATCCGGACACTTATGGGGGGGGGGGGGGCCGGAATTCCGGTGATGGTGGTTTTGGGGATTTTCACGATGAAACTTGGCAGGCATATCAGGGACCCAATCAAACTGACTTCAAAATAAAAATTTTGTCGATCAGATAATGGTGGGGGGAGTGGAGGGAGGGGAATCCGAAATTTTCAGTCATGTGTAATTTTGGAATGGGTGATCGGATTCAAGTGAAATTTAAGAATTGAACACGAGGACATTTCTCCGATGATGTTTTTCATATCCGGACCGGATCCGGCAACTATTGGGGGGGGGGGCGGAAAATACGTGACCGTTTAGAATGGAGGGATCGGGATGGAACTTTGTGGGAAGAACAAACAGATGCTCTAGGTAAGTTATTTGCTGAATCGGATTGGGTACGTGCACCGCGGGGCAGCGAGGGGGGGGGGGGTGGACCGGAAATCTCGAGAAACGGTTAGAATGATGGTATCGGAGTGAAACTTGCTGGGAAGAACAAACATCTGGTCCATGTAAAACTTTTACATAATACATTTGACGGTGCAAAACGGATAAGTCAGCTACATCCGTTATCCGTTTTGCACCGTCAAATGTGATACGCAGTCAGCTTGGGCCGTAGGAACATCTACTTTTACATAATTTGAGTGGATCCGGACACTCGAGGGGGGAGGAGGGGGTTTCCCGGAATTCCGTTTTTTGGGGGATTTTCACGACGAAACTTGGAAGGCATATCAGGGACCCGGTCAAACTGACTTGGAATAAAAAAAATCCTCGATCTGATAATCTTGGGGGGGGGGGGAGTTGAGGGAGGGGAATCCGGAATATTGAGTCATGCGTAACTTTGGAACGGGTGATCGGATTCGAGTGAAATTTAATAATTAAACCGAGGACATTTTTCTCTGGTGACCTTTTTCATTTCCGGACCGAATCCGGCAATTATTGGGGGGAGGGCGGAAAATACTTGACCCGCTTAGACTGGTGTGATCTGGATCGAACTTCGTGGGAATGACAAACAGATGCTCTGGATTAATCATTTACAGAACCGGATTGGCTCCGGTTATTGTGGGTGGAGTTGGAGGAGGGGGGGGGGTCTGGGATTCCGGTGATCGCGCGTTAAGGTACTTCCAGATGTGCTAGGACGATGAAACTTCGCTGGAATATTGGAGACTCAACAACATTTGCTTAGAAATTGCTACTTCCCAAATCCGATTATTCCTTAAAGTACCAATCTTGACCACAAAGTAAAAAAAATACTTTTAAGCAATAAATGCATTTTCGTGATGCCCATCAGCCCATTAGCAGTTTTGCCTCAAGGGTTTTGCTTACAAATGAACTTCAAGCTCCCTTAGAGTGCGCATCTCAACCGCAAAGTCGAAACTTACTTTTGATCAATCAAATCATCTTGACCCATGCAAGTGCCATATGAGCTTACAGCTCTTTTTTTTTGCACCTACGACTTTTTAGCGCTTTTTCGGCCGAGCCGAGTTTGTAAGTTAAGCAGCGCTTCACCGAAAGCTTAAGGTCCGCCGACAATTCTTTCAACAAGAGCTGTAAGCTCATATGGCACTTGCATGGGTCAGGATGATTTGATTGATCAAAAGTAAGTTTCGACTTTGCGGTTGAGATGCGCGCTCTAAGGGAGCTGGAACTTCATTTGTAAGCAAAACCCTTGAGGCAAAACTGCTAATGAGCTGATGGGCATCCCGAAAATGAATATATTGCTTAAAAGTATTTTTTTTTACTTTGCGGTCAAGATTGGTACTTTAAGGAATAATCGGATTTGGGACGTAGCAATTTCTAAGCAAATGTTGTTGAGTACCTTAACGCGCGATCACCGGAATCCCAGACCCCCCCCCCCCTCCTCCAACTCCACCCACAATAACCGGAGCCAATCCGGTTCTGTAAATGATTAATCCAGAGCATCTGTTTGTCATTCCCACGAAGTTCGATCCAGATCACACCAGTCTAAGCGGGTCAAGTATTTTCCGCCCTCCCCCAAATTATTGCCGGATTCGGTCCGGAAATGAAATAGGTCATAAGAGAAAAATGTCCTCTGTTTAATTATTAAATTTCACTCGAATCCGATCACCCGTTCCAAAGTTACGCATGACTCAATATTCCGGATTCCCCTCCCTCAACTCCCCCCCCCCCCCCCAAGATTATCATATCGAGGATTTTTTTTTATTCCAAGTCAGTTTGACCGGGTCCCTGATATGCCTTCCAAGTTTCGTCGTGAAAATCCCCCAAAAAACGGAATTCCGGGAAACCCCCTCCCCCCCCCCCTCAAGTTTCCAGATCCAGTCAAATTATGTAAAAGATTTACATGGACCAGATGTTTGCTCTTCCCAGCAAGTTTCACTCCGATACCATCATTCTAACCGTTTCCCGAGATTTCCGGTCCACCCCCCCCCCCTGAGCTCCCCCGCGGTACACGTAGCCAATCCGATTCAGCAAATGACTTACCTAGAGCATCTGTTTGTTCTTCCCACAAAGTTCCATCCCGGTCCCTCCATTCTAAACGGGTCACGTATTCCCCCCCCCCCCCCCCAATAGTTGCCGGATCCGGTCCGGATATGAAAAATATCATCGGAGAAATGTCCTCTGTTCAATTCTTAAATTTCACTCGAATCCGATCACCCATTCCAAAATTACGCATGACTGAAAATTTCGGATTCCCCTCCCTCCACTCCCCCCACCATTATCTGATCGACAAAATTTTTATTTTGAAGTCAGTTTGATTGGGTCCCTGATATGCCTGCCAAGTTTCATCGTGACAATCCCCAAAACCACCATCACCGGAATTCCGGGACCCCCCCCCATAAGTGTCCGGATCCAGTACAATGGTCTAAAGGACTTATCTAGAGCAGATGCTTGTTCTTCCCAGCAAGTTTCACTCCGATCCCTCCATTCTAACCGTTTTTTGAAATTTCCGGTCTCCCCCCCAACTCCCCCCTGGCTACCGAATGCGGTCAAGACTTTAAACGGGACATTACAAATATATATTCTACTCAGTTATGAAGTTTCATTACAATCCGATCATCCGTTCGAAAGTTACAAACTTCTCAATTTCCCGGATTCCCCTGCGGATTCCCCTCCCTCCACTCCCCCCACCATTATCCGATCGACAAAATTTTTATTTTGAAGTCAGTTTGATTGGGTCCCTGATATGCCTGCCAAGTTTCATCGTGAAAATCCCCAAAACCACCATCACCGGAATTCCGGGACCCCCCCCCCCCCCATAAGTGTCCGGATCCAGTACAATGGTCTAAAGGACTTATCTAGAGCAGATGCTTGTTCTTCCCAGCAAGTTTCACTCCGATCCCTCCATTCTAACCGTTTATTGAAATTTCCGGGCTCCCCCCCCCAACTCCCCCCTGGCTACCGAATCCGGTCAAGACTTTAAACGGGACGTTACAGATATATATTCTATTCAGTTATGAAGTTTCATTACAATCCGATCATCCGTTCGAAAGTTACACACTTCTCAATTTCCCGGATTCCCCTGCCCTCCACCCCCCCCCCCCAAATGGTCGGATCAGAAAAATGATTATTTATAAGTTTGTTTGGTCGGGTTTCTGATACGCCTGCCAAGTTTGATGGTCCTAGCACAACTGGAAGTACCCTAACTCGAAAAAGTGTGACAAAATGCCCTAAATTTTCAAGTTTCCAGCGCCCCCACTTCCCCGCATATGGTCGGATCGGGAAACTGATTATTTCCAGGTTAGTTTGGTCGGGTCCCTGATATTCCTGCCAAGTTTCATTGTCCTAGCTCACCTGGAAGTACCCTCACTCGAAAAAGTGTGACAAAATGCCCTAAATTTCCAAGTTTCCAGCGCCCCAACTCCCCCGCATATGGTCGGATCGGGAAACTTATTATTTCCAGGTTACTTTGGTCAGGTCCCTGATATTCCTGCCAAGTTTCATTGTCCTAGCTCATCTGGAAGTACCCTAACTCGAAAAAGTGTGACAAAATGCCCTAAATTTTCAAGTTTCGAGCGCCCCCACTCCCCCGCATATGGTCGAATCGGGAAACTGATTATTTCCAGGTTCGTTTGGTTGGGTCCCTGATATTCCTGCCAAGTTTCATTGTCCTAGCTCATCTAGAAGTACCCTAACTCGGAAAAAAGTGACAAAATGCCCTAAATTTCTCAAGTTTCCAGCGCCCCGCACTCCCCCGCATATGGTCGGACCGGGAAACTGATTATTTCCAGGTTAGTTTGGTCGGGTCCCTGATATGCCTGCCAAGTTTCATTGTCCTAGCACATCTGGAAGTACCCTAACTCGGATATGTGGGACAAAAAACTCGGACCGACCGACAGACCGACAGACGGAATTGTGATCGGTAAATGGCACTTGAGCCAGAGGCTACAAGTGCCATAAAAACAAGGACACGAGAAGCTTCAACATTTTGTTTCTCATTTTGGAAGACTTGGTAGGCCGACCTTTGTCTCGGGGTGCTTTGCTTTTTGCTGAGCTTTTCCCACTTAATCACGCCGCGCGCAGTTTTCAAATATTTTGCGCCAAGCCTCCACGTCAGAGAGCGGGGAGTCTGGATAGAGTCGACAAGCGCTAACAAGAAAATCGCTAATTTCACCGGGTATGTTGATTTTTTCAAGATATTTTCAAGAACGATGTTTCTGAACCATTCTATCGTGACAAGATCATTTCTAGTAAGAGTTGTGCTTTAACGGTTCGCGTACGATATTTTTTTCCCAGGATTCTAAAACGATTGCAGCTAAATTTTTTGCTATTTTTCCTTGGTCTGTTTTAGATTCTGTCACTGTGGGAACTGGGGAACTTTTCCATGCATGCAGCATACCACTCTTACCTTACCTGTGAACACATGTAGCAATCTTTGCTTGCACTTGAAGTTTTCGATGTTCTTCGTGTTGGCAGTTAAAACCGCATCTTCCAATGTCTGTGGACTTATGTCCAGCAATAGACATACCTGAAATAGACTCGAACATAAGACGATGAAAAACCAAGACAATTTTCGAAACGTCATTGGGGTAATTTTTACCTCTTCTTATTTTTCCTCATTTGTTAACCTTTTCCATTCGTGGTGGTCCATTGCCCTACCGACCCGAAGCTTTGCGCACTCTCCATGAACTAATTTAACCCTGCGCCTCCGATGATGAGAATAATACTTTATTTTTAACCTCGCATCAGGATGGTAATATAAGGAATGGACTCAAACTTAACCCCACCCCATGTCTCCTTGTATTCCTAGGGCCTATTCAGCCCCCTCCCTTCTATATCTCATTTAAGTTTACTGAAAATTTTGTATCATTTAGCCTAACTGAATACACTGCATTATTTGAATTGCGTTGAGGGTAGGGATTGTTTTATCCCTTGTTTTATTTTTCACGATTTGCTTTAGCATGATTCAGAATATCTACGGCCATCCTCACAACGCGAAATTCTACTATGATGCGGAAGGCAATGGCACTTAGCACGCTCTGTCACAGCATACAAGCACACTTTCCCAAGCAACCACTGAAGGTTCATGTAGCGCTGGTGCCAACCTCGTGTTTCGCTACCCTCGACCGGCAGTGCGATGCTTGGTTGGGACAGGCCACTCGACGCTTCACGTGCTTTACCATACATTTTTCTAGGAAGAGTTGCGTTTTTGATCGAAGTTTGCCGTTCGCTTACCCGGTTGCCTAATTTCCGTTTTCGAACGCCGTCGAAGTCAACCGTTTGCTTAATTAGTGTTTTTACGACTCCGGCGATCCTTGCCCGGTCGACGTTTCTTCGACGATTCAAGCAAACTTCGAACTTTGGAGCGTTTTCGCGAGATCTCGGAACCACTTTCCGGCGAGCGAAGCGCATCGCGAAAACTGTGGGAAAGCGATTCCTAGAATAACTTTCAACTTCCCGCTCGACTGATCGCGAAAACGCATGGAAACCTGATATCGCCATGAAAATGTTGAATTACAAACTTTTTCGACTAATGATGGTTCACTGAACGGTTCTTTGATTCTCATATATCCCATCGAAGTCACCGTAATTACGATTGCCATTTTTTATATTTATTAGTGAAATTTGCACTGTTTCTTCTCCACACTTTTGAAATTCCCGCCGAAACATTCAAGTTTCCGCGGAGCTTTCCACTAACCTCGTGGATCACTTTCCGGGAAAGCTGCTTCGGTTTCTAAAGCGCAAAAATCGGGTTGGAAAGTTCGGCAACTTTCCGAAGTAGCGCGAAAACCATTGGAAAGTGATTCCGACTTTGCTTTCCAACTCGCGAAAACCCTCCTCTTGCTAGCTCACGAAGTTGGACGGTCAGAGTCTGAAGGACAAAGAAACTGTGACCGGCGACCAAAAACGGTATTTAAATAGAGACGTCTGATTCTGAAGGTAACTTCAAACTTCGATAAAAAACGCAAGTAATGTGTTTTACAACTGGGTCATCTTACAGAACCGCACCACTGTTTCGGCGACTGTTGAGCGCTCTGGGGAGGATTCGAATTCGGGCCTTTACCAGCCTTAGTTCAAAGCCCAACGCCTTAAAGTTTAAAGGAACAGTCAGCTTATTTCTGTTTATTGTACGTCTAGGGATTATTATTTTTGCATAACAGGCTCTCGCAGTGATGTGGAGAATACGGACGGCATCCCGACAAGAACAATTTTAGGTCAGATCGCACAATTTGAATTTCATCGAAGACATGGTTTTTTCTTTTCTTGAACTCGCGAACGAGAGAATCGAAGACGCTGCTATATGTCTGGCTGCAAAGTAAGTTCAGAAGAGTCTCAGGATGATTATTTTTTTTTTTAAGCACAACTCTTACTAGAAATGATCTTTTCCCTATGAAACGAATCAGCAAAAACGTTTTCGAAAATACAATTGCTTTCCACCTGAAACTAGCGATTCTCTTGTTAGTGCCTGTCGATTATATCCAGCCTTCCTGCTCTCCGATGCGGCGGCTGGGCACAAAATATTTGAAAACTGGACGTGCCTTCGTTAAAAAGTGGGAAAACGGAGCAAATAAAAGAAGTAATAAACAGAAGATTCTCACATCCTTGTGTGTGAAAGAGTTGTCAGCGGACAATGAAGATTCCGGCAGACTTTTCGTTGGGTGACGGGAAAACGCGGCAAGGCCGAAAAAGCGCTAAAAACCCGTAGTTACGAAACGAAACATTGGAGAAAGGTGGGGATTTAAGAAGCTAATAATTCCATATGGGAGCTAAGTATATTATAAAAGGCAGAATAAGCAAGAGGGGTCCTTTAAGAGCAGGCAATCTGGTGGTGTTGCTGATCCTGAATATTTCAAGTTACACAGATCTACAAGAAGTTTGGAATGTATTACACACAAATAAAAGATCGTAATCTGGGAATAGCGGAGCAGTAGTGTAACGAATTTTGGTCAGACTTTCAAGCCTGTAAGTAAGTAATTTATTTATGACCCGCCATTTTGAAAAGGCGGAGTAAATGACGAAAATAAAGAAAATAAACAAAACACATATATACACACAGAAAAAGACACTTAATTTTTAATCTTCGGTCAGGAAGCAGTGGACGACATCGTGTGCTGGTTGGGCCTTGTTGTCCATGAGTTTTGAAAGTGATGACGAAACATCCAAAAGGGTAACACTTGCGTCTTGAATTTTGAATTTTTCCGTCAATGTATGGTTATGACATAATTTCGACAAGTGGAGCAGGTGCTTTGCATATTTGAAATAACATGATCTCATCTTTTTAATCTCCTTCTTTCGCAGAACATGAGTGACGCCAGAACGAAATAGTATAGAAGGAGCGGAGAAGGTGCTGTACAAATTTCCCAAAGCTTTACGATTATAGCGCCCCCGGTTGGGGACGATGCGCCCATAGGCGCTACGGATCGACTTATAAACTTCTTGAACAACCGAAGAGCAAAATTTTGACAATGAAGATTTGAATGTTATGCCGAGCCACCGTAGAGAGTCTGTTGATTTGACGATGAACGATCCAAGAGATATAGAAGCTTTAGATGCACTCGAACAATTTGACGAAGGGTTGAAATGCAGGTACTCACATTTTGAAAGGTTAACTTCAAGGCCAATTTTCAGAAGTTCTGACGACAGCTTACTTACAATTTTTGTGAGTGTGGATCGGCTACGGCTTACTACGAGCAAGTCGTCCGCGTAGGCTATGTAGCTGAAGGCATAGTCTTTATAGAAGTAAGCAGGAAGCAAAGAATCGAGACAAGAAGATATGGCCGATTTGAAGATGTAGGGAGATAAGACTCCCCCTTGGCGAACACCAGTTCGGACAGAAATAATCTCTGACAAGCTACCTTGCCATTTGAACCTTACTGAAGAATGACCATACCAAAATTTTAACAGATAGACGACAGACAGATTCACGCCAGAAGTAATGAGAGAAAATAGGGCCTGAGAATGCGTTATATTGTCAAAAGCACCAGCTATATCTATAGAACATATATGTATAGAAGACTTGTCGCGGGTAGCCTGTTTCATCATTTTTGTCAATATGTGATGAGCGTGCGCACAACTGGCGCTCGAACGGAATCCAAACTGCATTGAACCAAAGCTACATTTTTCAACTAGTTCTGGAAGAAGGACGTATTCCAGGATTTTGCTTATGGTACAAGAAACTGTAATTGGCCGATAGCTTTTGCAAAGGTCCGCGTCTTTCCCTCGCTTAATCACCGATGTTATAGTACCCAGGAGGAAACTATTCGGAACCAAACCCTGGCATAAACAAATTTGAAATAGCAGCTGAAGGTGTTGTGTTAAAGCTGGACACTCAATTTTGAAAAAATCGGAACTAAGGCCATCAGAACTAGAACCAGTTCTTCTTAATTTTCGGAGAGCAATTTCGATGGAAGAGCAAGTAACAGGAAGAACAGAAGGTTGAAATATTTTCCTTGGTAGGTATTTAAGAAGTAAATTTTCAAAGTGCTGCTGAATCTGGTTTTTGCAACCACTGAATAGACCACGGTAGTGGTTGGTCCAGTCAGCCATAGTTAGCGCGGAAGGAGGTACAGCTGAACCTTTATCTGTACGAAGGACCTTTTGCCACGCTTTTTTGTCACTGGGAGCATCTAAGCCATTCAAACGAGCATTTTTAAGTGAAGATTTGTATTCACGCTTCGTTTTAGCTTTTAGATTAAAAACAGTACCATTCCCTGGGCGTCCACAAGCAATCCAAATTTTTAGCCAAAATTTTGCCGTGTATTTTGCCTTCTTAACTTCAGGACTGACTTTCCAAATAGGTTTCCTTGTACCAACTCGAATTCTCTCAGTCGGTACAGCAATATCGGCTGCCAATTTCAAGCAATGGACAAGCTCGCTATAATAACAATTAATATCAACGGACGAAGTAGTAGCTGCTATACCAGTCTGAAGAAGGTGAAAAGGAACTTTTAAAAGCGAGAGAAAGGACAGACTTTCAAGCCTGTTTGAGTGAATTAGTGATTCGTAAAAAGATTTTCGTGTGCCGCAGCATTATTCGGAGTGGGTCTCACCTCTTCCTTCGTGTATTCCTGCTCATGTAGATTCTCAGTGACTAATGCTGCCATCTCTTCTAATGTTTTGCCAACTTTCTTTTGGAGCTCCAAGGGTTTCCTATAGTCCGTTGCTGTAAGGCCAAGTCTTCTGGCAAGCAACTGAAAGAACAAGAGCTACGAGTTCATATGACCTTTGTAAGGAGTAGTTGGTAAGAATTTAAATAAGAACGTCACAAAACAAACCCCTTAAAGCCCCCCCCCCCCATCCGTCGAACAATGCAAAATGGACCTAAAAATGGGATATCTATGGCGTCCGCTCGTACAACCCATCAAGTTTCACTCGAATTTGAGCATTTGCGGGAAATGTCCGGCACACTCCAACTCGAGCCGAGGCAAAATCTACCCAGGAGTCCAAAACGCATCATCTAGGCCAAAGGACCTTTGCAACTTTCCAAACATCCAAAACAATTCCACTCCTTTGCCACAAATTTCCAGGAATCTCCCTCAAACTCCCCCTACCGTGGCCGAGTCCTGTTCAGGCACATAAACTCAATCTCGAATACCTTACCCACCTACTCATCAAGTTTCACTCAAATCTGAGCGTTTTTCGGGAAATTCCGCTTCCCCCTCTACCGTGGTCGGATCGGGTCCGGACTCCGAAATGGATCCCCTGGTACCATCCTGTGATGTTTCTTACATTCCAACTTTAATTTAAATCGCTCCAATCGTTTGACTAATAAGAAAGCCACACTATTTCCGGGCTTTCCTCCAACTCTCTTCGCAATGGCCGAATCCACTCCTTTGACCCATATCTACAATATTTCCGAGGCCCCCTCCAACTCCCTCCGCATTGGCCGGATCCGGTTTGGCTACACACAAAAAATCATCTAGGGTATCATCTCTTACCACTCAGCGAGTTTCACGAGAATGGAATCACCAGTTCACAGTTTAAGTTCCGTAAGTTTACGGATTCTCCATTTCTATACTTCGCAGTTCCCGTCAATTATCAAGATTCATTTGGAGCCGAACACCCGTTCGAAAGTTATGCGTGACAGAAGCCTCCAGTACGTAGCCCTCCACTCCCCACAAAAATAGCCGGATCGGGTAAAGGCGTATCTCGCCGTTCCCTGAAGATTCCACTTCAGGAGTCACCGCGTCTTTAGTTTGTCCCTGGGACTCATTCCCCGTATTCTCGCGAGTCCCCACGGACGGGGAACGCTCCGACTATCATCACAATCATCAAAAAAGGATGGGAAGGATTCACATTCGGAGGGGAATCAATTTTTGCTGGTGTTGGTGCAATATAAATTAATTAAAAACAATTAGAATAAACAAAACCAAAAATAAAGTGGATCCAGACTAATTTCGTCATCTGCATATTTTTTTTCGAACAAAACCCGTTTTGGAAGCATTCCCGTGTTCTCGCTGTTTTCTGTACGCTGAGTCTGCGTGGAGTGACTCCCTCTATTCTCGCCTTTCTTTTCGATTTCCCCGAGGAGTCCTCGGGGAACGGCGAGAATACGCCTTAAATAACTATTTCCAAGTAAACCTAGTCGGGTCCTTGATAAGGCTGCTAGGTTTCAACATCCTATCATAACTAAAATCACCGGACTCCCCCTCTATAACTCCCACACAGTGTCCGGATCGGGTGTGGTTCTGTAGATGATGTATCTAGGACTTTCTCTTCGTTATGTTATTCCATTTTCTTGATTCAAGATAGCATATGCAACCTGCAAGTGTTAGATACATGCCTTAAAGGACCTATCGTACCTATGATGCCGATGCAGCCCACATCCGTAACATCAGCCATTAGTTCTTAAACCCGGGGACCCAAATGTTATATGTTACATTCTGAAACCGCTAACGACATCTCCCTGATGTTTGCACTTGCCGCGATTCACTAGTTTCCGTGCGCATTATCCTCCGGACGTGTGTTCGCGATAATGCTATTGACGCGCAATATCGGTTTTCTGAATTTTGCCGAGATCTTGTAGAAGTTGATGGGCCTGGCAAAAAGCTTGAGACAGGCAAGGCCGTGGATATTTTTTTTTAAAGCAGAGCCTAGGTTTAGAGTATTCAGATAGTTTTGAATATTGGAATATAAACAGTAAATAGTGCTAGGTGTCCTTTAAGCCTCCAATTTAACTTACCATGGTGCCAATCCTTCCCTCTACTACTCGGTGGTTGAAACTCTCAAAAGCTGCCTTGTTGGCTTCGACTAAACTGTTGAAAACGACAAAAACTGATCCCTCGGGTAGACGAACGTCTATGGCCCGAAGCGGGTTGAAATCGATCAGCTTGGCAAACCCTACAAAGGATGTTATCATTCGGTCAACGCGTCCATAACAAACAGTATAAGCTTTTATTCAAACACCGAGGACTCACAAAAGCACAGACTCGAAAACTCGAAGCCATCCAGAAAAGGGCTGTGAAGATTACGCTCGCCCGATGAAAAATTTGTAGCCTGCGTAGTTGTATGGTAGTTGTACGAAAAAGTTGCATGTAATACTATGTAGTAGCAAAGAATACTATCATTTAATGTGCCTCAGACTAGTCCAATCTTATGTAGTAGTATCCAGTAGCATCCTGTCTTGCCATAGTAGCATCCAGTCTTGCTAATAGTAGCATGCAGTAGTATGCAGTAACACGATAGCCGTGAAGTAGAAGCTTGTAGTACCATCAGTTAGTACTGCATGCTACTTTTTCGTACAACTTCGTACTACTATTTTGAGATAAATTTTTCATTGAGCGGTCCGGGCTATGTTTCATACGAGGATGAAATGGTCAAGCTTGACTTGCCTATCCTTGCTGAAAGAGGCCATCAATCAATCAATCAATCATTTATTAGTACCAAAATATCCATTGGATAGCATAGGCCAACGACAAAGTTATCGTACACTACATGACAAAAGAGACAATTAGAATACGTATATACAATTGGTTTGTCAAATTAATTAAAATACAACACTAGATATACGGTATAACACTAAAATACATTGTCGAACTTTAATAATTGTCTGTAGGCCTCTCGGTTATTTCTTTATGTTTTTGTAGCGTCGTTATAGTGTTGAATAAAATAAGGTACAAACGAGTGGAGATATCTTGTTGATGCCTTGACGGGTGGTTGTTTTAGGCATTTAGAATATGCCTATGCATTTCAGAATGGAGGCATTCGTAAATGAATTTCATCAGCGAATTATGTCGTCTTTCGGTTAAAGTTTACAGTTTTAACAATGAAAGACTTTCATTTTACGACGTATATGCACTGCTGAGTATTATTTTACAAGCACGCTTCTGGAGTCTTTCAATCTTTGTTTCTTGGTCCTGAGTGAGTCCAGCGTGCCATACTTCGCTGCAGTATTCGAGTACTGGTCTTAAATATGTTTTGTATAGCGTGCAGAGCACTTCATGTGAAAAACCAAAACGCTTCAGGTAAGCAAAAGATCTGAGGTGGATCACACCATTTTTTATGATCTTCTGTACATGAGGTCCCCATTTGACATCGCTAGAGATTGAGAGTCCTAGAACTTTGACACACTCGACGACTTGCAGGTCAGCCTCCAGTTCTACAGGAAATGGTTTCGATTTTGTAAAATGAATGCGGAGGACAGCGCTCTTTTCTCTACTTATTGACAGCTTTGCTTCCTCAGTTTGATTTGTGAGCTGATCCAGTGTGGATTTTAAAACCATTTCAGAAGAATCGACGAAGCGGAGGATCGAACGTGACAGGTCGTCAGCAAGTCGTCAGCAAAAAATCAGCTCACAATAGCGTTCGGGAACAAATGTCTGGCATCGCATGCTCATCGTGCCATTTTACCTGATTATGCGACCCTAGCAAGCACCAGGCCCAACACCCGACAAAGGAAGAGGGACGCTGCTTCCCAGAGACTAGTACGACCCCCCATAAACTCGACTGATCGTTATCTCAAATCTTTTGTACCCTATTCTACCAAATATTTTAATTATATTTAAATCGGGCCACAAAAAATGGTCTTTCTACCACACACACAATGCTCATCCCTACTGTCACTATGAATGTTCAAAACCAATAAAAACACCGTAAAACAATGAGCAGATTAAAAAAAACCACCAAATTTCCTAGGCTTGTAATAACTCTTTCTGGACTAAATCTCAGCCGATTATCACGGACAGCTGTTATGGCACGTAGGGAGCTGGTCAAAATAATAATTTCCATCTAATGCTCCGACTGTTTATTACAAATACAAATAAATTTTAAAACCAAGACCAGTGTGGTACCTCTGAAAACATACACAAATTATCAGTTAGGTCTTATAATTCTTTTCTAATCAATCCTGAAAAATTCCGCCATCTAGAAAAGAAGACGTTGTGCGTGGGTTTTTTCTCGAGCCAAAACAGCAACTCGGCAATCGAGTTCAAATCTAAACAAACCCGTGGCATGCGATCCCTAAGAGAAGGTAAACAGAATGTTTGGATTAGGTCCTTAAGTTAAACGTATAGATGAAATATGTCTCTTTATCTGTGTCACGCGTTATTTGTATGAATGACGATCCAATGCTAGCATGTAGAATACACGCTACTGAGGAAATTGCCTACATTATTCATTTATTAATTTATGCTGAAAAGTTTAGTTAATTGTTTGGCCGTACTTTAAAACCGTTCTATTTACATGTAATTGATTATAAAGTAGTCGTCTATTTAATTTCTAATTTATATCCCTCTTGTGCACTTCGAAGGAAATCCAAAGCCCAACCTGCCAAATAACTACACACATTGTACACTAGCCTTAAAAAAAATATAAAAGCAATCCATGAGAAATGCTAGAGATAAATAAGTAGGACAACACTTTAACTATTTCTAATAGTCATAATAACTATTATTGGTCAGCAGCTTCTGATTGTATTCATGAGCAGCACTGTACTCTTACGAACAAAAAAAAAGTGGTGGGCGACAGAAAACACGCATCACAGAGGGAATAGGAGAAGCATCATCATCGAAGAAATATGTGCATCAACGAGGGAACACATTCATATCTTTAAACATGTGTTCAAATTCCATTCCCAACACTGAATGTGAAAACGGTCCAAGAGCATAAATGCACTTTCTTATTGCCCGGTGTTTCAGAGCCGTCACGTATGGCGGGGGTGGGGGGGGGGGGGGGGGGAGGGGTAACAGCCCGATGCTGTCGACCAGCTGGTAACAACAAAATCGAATCGGCGCGATGCGTCTCGATTTTTCTTAAAATACAGCCGTTTTTCTCAAAAATAGTCGATTTAAGAATGAGAAAACAATATTGATAACTTATATATTAAAAAAATGAAACAAAAATTTAATGCAAAAAATTGGCCATTTTCCTATATAGTGTACGTCTAAGAGACTTTTCGTCAAATAAGATTTTTTCAGCGTACAGGTCGTCCCGGGAATCTTTGAGGGTGTTTATAAGATAGTCACTATAAATTACTTCAGACGGGAGGGCGTTCTAGCAGTCCAACACTCTCTTTTGGGAAGACGTCTGCCAGCAAGCTTGAAGTCGTGTCCGCGAAGGACGAAAACTCCGAAGTGTGTCAGTAGCCCCGCCCCCCCCCCCCCCCCAGTCAACCACAAACCCCTCATTTTTGAATACCCTAGCCAAACGGTGGGTATATCTAGCATTTGGCATAGCCTATGCCTAACGCTAGATACCCAATACCAAACGCTGGATAGCTGTTGGTACCCTAACCCTGACCTACCTCACTACAGATGAATTCTGATTGGTTGATTTCTGAGATTCACTCAAATCATCAATATTTCATTGGGTCCAAGTATCCAGCATTTGGCATAGTGTATCCAGCGTTAGGTATACTAAACGGGACCACCATTAGGTCCAAGTATCCAACATTTGGAATACTGTATCCAGCGTTAGGTATACCAAATGGGACCACCATTGGGTCCAAGTATCCACCATTTGGCATAGTGTATCCAGCGTTAGGTATACCAAACGGGACCACCATTTCCACAACCACCAAACCATACGATCAAACCACCATTTGGCATAGTGTATCCAGCGTTAGGTATACCAAATGGGACCACCATTTCCACAACCACCACACCACAACCACCATTTGGCATAGTGTATCCAGCGTTAGGAATACCAAAGGCAAGATAGATACCTAAGCGTTTCCCAAAATCAGGGTTTTGTGGTAGACTGCCCCCCCCCCCCCCCAAACATCTTTGCTAGTATCGACTCTGGTTGGTTCATACCTCTTTCAGCCATCATGGCAATAGCTTGATCCATTCCTCCGCCTTCTGTTCCAACAAACCGCTCACTCTTTGCACACAATGATGCTAGTTCACTTCGAGATAGTCCAACCTGGAAGAGACAGGGGCGTCCGGACTGGGGGGAGGGGAGGGGGGGCGCCCCCCCCCCCAGTCTTGTCGGCCAGTCGTTAAAAAAGAACCGAGTCTGCGCGTTTTCTTCAAAGCCGTCGGTTTTTCTGAAAATCGTTTGATTTTTTTGTCAAAACAGTCGGTTTTTCTGAAAATCAGTTGACTTTTTTTCAAAACTGTCATTTTTTTCTTGAAAACAGTCATTTTTCCTGCAAAATCAGTCGGTAAAAATTACCAGCCAGTAGGTAAATGCCTTGCCCCCCCCCCCCCCAAACATATTGGCTAGTAATGCCTCTGGGAAGAGATTATCTCATCTGGTGAAGCAAATGAATCAAAAAAGGAAGTGCAATAACTTACAGTTTAACTTACAAAAATAGGACGATCTACAGTAGAGGTATTCTTGTGTGAACGTCTGATAACAGTGAACGATCACCTAAGAAAAAGCTAAAACCCAAAGCAGACATTTTTTACTATCAAATACTAGAAATAACCCTTTATCCATTCACGTTTTTGTAACTTTTTGAACATTTTGCTGATAGTCAGCAGATAGTGACTCAACTGCCACCTGGTTTTCCTTTCACAATTTGAAATTTGCCAGGAGGAACGCACCTTCAATAGAGAAGATGGCAGTTCGAACCTACAGATGCCTAGAAAGAAGAAGAAGCTTATTTCTAAAGTCAGAATAAAATATAATTTCTACAATTTCTACTCCATGTCTGTGCCAGGATAACCCTGAAATAGTTGGCTGTTGGCTGATATCAAGTTTACAATTCCAATTCATTTATTCCCAAAATTCTGAAAATACAAAATGCACGGGATTGTCAAATTATAATTTGGTTAATTCACACTAAAATTGCGGATACAATAAAATAAGCGGTCACTACTATGAGCGGACGGGTTCATTAGCTGAGCTTTCTTAGCTGCCCTTGAGATAGGCCTACTCTTTATTGGGCGAGTATCCATTCTTTTTTCATCTTCGGGTGGCAGGATCTCACGGTGAATTTCCGAAGCAAGGCACTTTAGTCCGAATTTCATTGTGAGATTGTGCCGACGCGACGCAAGGGTTTGTTATTTTTCCTTTCTATTGGACTTTTTTATATGCAAGTAACAAAGCCAGGGTAGTGGAACAGTTGAAAAAGTGTTCAAATAAGCATACCTCTCCTGTTGTTACCCATTATTTATTCACAAAAGAGGCTTGAAGACCTGATGAAAATGCGTTATGGACTTTCCCCGTCGGATTTGTAGTATTTCCTTGCGCGTGTACATGCGTTGTATGGTTGGCGAAAAGGATTTAAGAAAAATAAGTGTTCAAGCAGTGCGCTCGTGCATTGTCCAAATAGGTGTAATAAGCTGAATGGCGCTATACGCGATATTTACATCTTAACACACACGCCTGTTCAAATAGGAACCCGAGAGGATCTTATGAATGCAGCGTCCGGTATTGCCACGCTGATACGGTTTTTCGAGTTTCTAAAGATCAGAAAAAGTTTTCTTAGTACTACTTGAAGTACACCAGTACAATTTGACGCACAATATATTGTAAAAAGCTTTTAAATTTATGGATGGACAGCATTGGTCCTCAACTAGCAGTAAGCAGTCGTTCAGAACAAAACGTGTTCTTTTGAAGAAAAGTTGTTTCTTCAGCTTCCAACAAAGTAGAACTTCAGTGCTTCCCGTGGCAACCCCGATGACGCTGCTCCTCTCCTCGGCCCGCTGGCGGAACCAACCAAGCGATCTGATTGGATCTGCACAAGGGAGAATAGAGCCGAGCTAATTTTCCTTATTCGCCTCATTGCAGCGCGGCCCGAGGAAAAGAGGAATATGTTATAAGCCTTATACGCCGTAATACACCTTACAACACCTATTTGGACAATGCTTCACTTTCACCAAGCTCACCACTGGCAACTGAAAAGCCGCGTTTGTACTGGGATTCAAATTTTCCGCGTCATAGTAGAACTTTGCGTTGTGAGGACGGCCGTAGATATGCTGAACGTCATACTAGAGCAAATAGTGACAAATAAAATAATCCTTTAACAAAATCCAAACAATACAGTGTATTCAGTTAAATGATACAAAAATAAGTTGCTTTTCAGTTAAACTTTAATGATAGTATTACATTCCTTTCGTTTAGCTTGACGGTCAGCCTAAAGTAAAGTTTAACTGAAAAGATAGCTTATTTTTACATACATTTGAAGACGCTGACTTATTCTGAATCATCTAAGGGATTTTGTATTTTTTCCCCCGGCACGCTAGTAATAACGTTCAGAATGTGCACTGCTTGCACGACAATCCAAAATACATCCAGACGCGGAGAATTTGAATTTCAACAAAAGCCTGCATTCCTTGTGTTACGGACGCTAAGCTCTGAGGAGTCACGGCTCAAGAAATTTGAAACTGACAATATCTCTTTGTTTTATTTGTTATTTTTCGGCAACGGCTTACCTTTGTAGTTGTTAAATTTTTCAAGCATACACTGTAAAAAGTTTATCCGAATAAGGATGCAGTATTTGCAACTGGATTAGTCTTATCTCTATCGAGATAAGATTAATCCGAATTAGGGGTAATATTATCTCAATAAAGATAAGATTAATCCCAGTAGCAAATACTGCAAGATTTTTGTGTACAGTGTAGTGGGACATGCACACAGAGGCACCACAAATTCGAAAGAATAAGTTCATTCGATGAAAACGATTATCTGTGGATAGCGGACAAACGAAGGGATGCATTTTTACCGGGTTTTCAGGACTGTTCCAATAACAACTCGTGCATCGTTCATTATCAGGAATTTTGCTACGAGTGTTTGGAATATAATCCCAAGTAAAGTCCGTGAAGCCCCGCAACTTGCTGCATTCAAGAACACAGTGAAAAGGTTCTTCCTCGCAAAAGAGTAAGCAAGAGTCGGTCGTTTTCTTTTCTTTCTTTTTTTTCTTTTTTTTTATATTTTTTTTAGTAATTAGAAATGTAGTGTTAGTAGTAGTATTTACTTTTCATTAGTAAATAGATGTGAATTTTGTTTTTCACCTGTTATTTAACAAGTCCCCCGGGACTTGTTCAATCAACACAATAGTTGCGTTTTTGATCCGAATTCTCCTCGCGATTCTCCTCCGAATTCTCCTCGCGATTCTCCTCCGAATTCTCCTATTTCGCGTTTTTGGACTATTCAGATGAAGTGAATTCTCCTTTTCTTGCGTTTTTGTCAGAATCGAGAACGGGGAAAACCTCAAGATTCTGCAGAACCGAGAAGTTGCTCCGATGGCGAATTCTCGATTCTCCCTCTCTGCGTTCTCCTCCCTGATTGGTCAACAGAGTGCGGGTGCTCAATATGCATAAACTCGTATACCGGGTTGCGGACGAGCTGCAAAATTAGTGTTTTTGTTAAAAGCGAGAATGGAAAAGTCAGAGGAGAAAAAACAGCAATTTGTACGAGAATCGAGAATTCCGAAGCGAGAATTCGGAACGGAGAATTCGGATCAAAAACGCAACTAATAGGCACTGCAGGTGATGCAGATTATGTGGTATATTTTTTTGTAATAAACGTGATCTAATCTAATCTACTCTAAAAAATAACTGAAGTGTACCTAGACTGGCGGATCTCGGCCCTATTCGGTCAAACTTTAAAGAGCCTGGCCAGTGGGTGACGGGACTATGACTAGAAAGCAACCGCAGATAATAGCGTTTCAAAACATTCATTCCATCCGAAATATTGTGACTCAGTCTACATTCCAGAGCAAATATTGTTTTATTTTTGCTTTTTCTTGGCTACTTGGGTACTATAGCCAACCTTCTGCTCACCCACATAGGCAAAAAAAAAAAAAAAAAAAAAAACTTCTGTTGCCTTACTTTGAGAATTTCGTTTGTCACAACAGCTCCCGAACAAACCAAAGCACTGGAGCTAGAGAGACCTGCGCTTGGCGGAATTTTCCCTGACACAACAGCACGTATACCACACTCTACGGGGATATTCTTCTTTTTAGCTTCTTCGACTACGCCGATAACCCCACAGAGGAAGTAGTTGGACCACTGTAGATTCTCTTTCTCTATCCTGAAATGAAAATATTAATGTAATTTAGAAAAAAAATATAGGGCTCAATGATGTTTCGGATAACTGACTCTCAGTGAGCGACTCGCAGCAAGCCAGTTTAAATTCCTAATTTCTGCTATTAATTGAACTTCTATTATCAGAAATTATATAGACTTCAACTAAGATTGACAAGCCTCATAGCATGGAAATCAAAAGACTTTCTTATGGATTCCGAATTCGGCCGGATTCCGGGCGTAGTACTGGTGTAGTGCACGAGAAAGATGGATGGTTCGGTGGCGTGGATCGATGCATGTAAGGCGGCGGGTAAGTAGACTAGGTTTTACGTTAACATTTAAATAGTTTTATTTCAGGCTTAATCTGTACAATGTAAATCCCAATCCGGACAAATACAATCATGGTTGATAATAACGAAAGTCTAAGTCATGAACGACTGGTAAAAATGACAAATAATTAAAGACATATAACGAATGATAACTCTCTAAGAAGGCTAGCTTATATACTTTATAATGCACGAGTGAAGTTAACTTTGAATTAACATTTGTTAACGTTAACATTTAAATAGTTTTTATTTCAGACTTACTCTGTACAATGTAAATCCCAATACGGACAAATACAATCAAGATTGATAATAACGAAAGTCTAAGTCATGAACGACTGGTAAAAATGACAAATAATTAAAGACAAATAACGAATGATAACTCTCTAAGAAGGCTAGCTTATATACTTTGTAATGCACGAGTGAAGTTAACTTTGAATTAACATTTGTTAACGTTAACATTTAAACAGTTTTTATTTCAGACTTACTCTGTACACTGTAAATCCCAATACGGACAAATACAATCATGGTTGTTAATAACGAAAGTCTAAGTCATGAACGACTGGTAAAAATGACAAATAATTAAAGACAAATAACGAATGATAACTCTCTAAGAAGAAGGCTAGCTTATATACTTTATTTTGGACGAGTGAAGTTAACTTTTAATCAAGGTCTGTTCAAGCTGCAACTGACGTCTCTTGAATCTGACTCTGTAGATGAGATGAAATTTTATTTACGCACTTAAGAACAGGAAAACAGGGCAGTATAGACAAACAAAAGGAAAAAATCCACTGAGCTATCAATAATGTAGTAAATGCCAAAGATAAAAAAAATAAACATTAGAAATGCCCAAAGATAAAAAAAATAAACATTAAAAAACAGAAAAGGGACTAATCGGTCTAAAAAATCTTCTTCCTAGATGGAATGCGGAGAAAGGCCAAGGGCAGAAACGAGAAGGTCCTGGGCAATTGAAGATTGCACAAACGTCAGAGGCCAAAAAAGTTGCAGTTATACGGGAATTCTTATAACGTCGAGGAAGGTCAATCAAGCTCTGATTCAAGCTACGACTGACGTCGTTTGAAGCTCGATTCAAGCTGCAACTGACGCCTCTTGAATTTAACTCTGAATCTTCACTTGTGCAATTAAAACTAGAAATACTGGAGGATCTTATTCCCTTTGCTTTCTGCATAGAGATAGTTCAGCGCTTGACACAGAGACCGACACAACACTGGTACGTCAAGAAAATAAAGTTCAAAAACCCAACATCGAACCTCTAATCTACTTCATATGAAATTTTGACTTTTAACAATTTTCTCATTTCGACCGATTCCGGGCGAACTATTTGTCGGATGAGAAAACAAGTTTCAGATACGGACACAGCATGTCTCCTTACCACCAAATCGACCATTGTATTTACTTAAAAAAAAAAATTGCGCCCTTTAATTTGAACCCCTTCGACCCCAAAGATAATTTCGTAAACCACACTGGCCTGACATATGGCACAAGAAATCCGAATAAAAGAGACGAACATGGGGTTTTTAAAGGCGAATGAAAATAATGAAAAGCGAAGCGAATATTTCGGTAGGCAACAGCCTCCCTTCTTCAGTGCAGACGGAAGATTTTGAGGGAAAATGCCAAAAAGTGGATGAAGACCATCAAACGAGACAAACCAAAACAAAGTCGAGAACCAACAAACAACCGAAAATGAAAAACCAAAATTGTAAGAATTCAGAAAACCTTAAATTAAACACGTGTTGTCCACCCGAAATATTCGGTTCGCTTTTCAGTATTTTCGTTGGCCTTTAAACAAGAGCTGGAAGCTCATATGCACTTGCAAGGCTGGGTCAGAGGATGAAAGTAGAAATTCATCAATTCGAAGGTTTTTTGTGATCATTTTTAAGCAAAACCCTTGAGATAAGAATGATCATGTGTCGTTGGAAATCAGAAGAATGTGTCGTTGGTAAAAACTATTTTATTTTTGCATTTGGCTGTGATGATGCGCACTTTAATGGCACTAGAGATTCATCTATAGTGAACAGTCTTAAAGCACAAATAACGAAAAGCTCACCGAGATCATGAAAATGTATTTTTCACTCAAAATTACTGTTTGTACTTTAAGGAATTCACTTGCAAGCAAAACCCCAGAGCCAGAATTATTCGTGTCCAGAATGAAATCACAGCACCAGCTTTAACTCCAACCAATTTTCAAGGACGAAATTTATTTAAGGAAGAATCTTTAACTGTTTTCTTTTTCCACAAGTTCATTTTCAGCTTGAGCGGTTTGAGCCTAAAGAGGACCCTTGCCAAGAAGGGCCGGAATATAGCTCTAATAAAATGTAGCTGAAGTATCCGTTTTGCATCGCAAAAATTACTTGGGCCCTTGGGGATCATGAATATATCGTTTTTTTTATTTTTTTTCCCTCCTTTTCAGTGACACAAGTGTGGCTCTTACTCTTTCCATTTTTACTTAAAAATTCTATTAGCTTTACTATTCTATTAATAACTTAACATTTACCTTAGTATTTACACGGCACGGCACGTCTAGTCGTGGCAAAAACAACTATATCAACAACAAAAACAAGAGCTGTAAGCTCATATGGCACTTGCATGCGTTAAGATGATTTGATTGATCACAAGTAAGTTTCGACTTTGCGGTTGAGATGCGCACTCTAAGGGAGCTGGAACTTCATTTGTAAGCAAAACCCTTGAGGCAAAAATGCTAATGGGCTGATGGGCATCATGAAAATGTATATATTGCTTAAAAGTATTTTTTTTACTTTGCGGTCAAGATTGGTACTTTAAGGAATAATCGGATTTGGGGAGTAGCAATTTCTAAGCAAATGTTGTTGAGTCTCCAATATTCCAGCGAAGTTTCATCGTCCTAGCACATCTGGAAGTACCTTAACGCGCGATCACCGGAATCCCAGACCCCCCTCCCCCTCCTCCAACTCCACCCACAATAACCGGAGCCAATCCGGTTCTGTAAATGATTAATCCAGAGCATCTGTTTGTCATTCCCACCAAGTTCGATCCAGATCACACCAGTCTAAGCGGGTCAAGTATTTTCCGCCCTCCCCCCAATAATTGCCGGATTCGGTCCGGAAATGAAAAAGGTCACCAGAGAAAAATGTCCTCTGTTTAATTATTAAATTTCACTCGAATCCGATCACCCGTTTCAAAGTTACGCATGACTCAATATTCCGAATTCCCCTCCCTCAACTCCCCCCCCAAGATTATCATATCGAGGATTTTTGTTTATTCCAAGTCAGTTTGACCGGGTCCCTGATATGCCTTCCAAGTTTCGTCGTGAAAATCCCCCAAAAAAACGGAATTCCGGGAAACCCCCTCCCCCCCCCCCCCTCAAGTGTCCCGATCCAGTCAAATTATGTAAAAGATTTACATGGACCAGATGTTTGTTCTTCCCAGCAAGTTTCACTCCGATACCATCATTCTAACCGTTTCTCGAGATTTCCGGTCCATCCCCCCCCCCCAGCTCCCCCGCGGTGCACGTAGCCAATCCGATTCAGCAAATGACTTACCTAGAACATCTGTTTGTTCTTCCCACAAAGTTCCATCCCGATCCCCCCCATTCTAAACGGGCCACGTATTTTCCGCACCCCCCCCCCCCCAATAGTTGCCGGATCCGGTCCGGATATGAAAAAAATCATCGGAGAAATGTCCTCTGTTCAATACTTAAATTTCACTCGAATCCGATCACCCATTCCAAAATTACGCATGACTGAAAATTTCGGATTCCCCTCTCTCCACTCCCCCCACCATTATCTGATTCTCAAATTTTTTATTTTGAAGTCAGTTTGATTGGGTCCCTGATAGACATGCCAAGTTTCATCGTGAAAATCCCCAAAACCACCATCACCGGAATTCCGGGACCCCCCCCCCCCCCATAAGTATCCGGATCCAGTACAATGGTCAAAAGGACTTACCTAGAGCAGATGCTTGTTCTTCCCAAAAAGTTTCACTCCGATCCCTCCATTCTAACCGTTTCTTGAAATTTCCGGTCCCCCCCCCCCCCAACTCCCCCCTGGCCACCGAATCCGGTCAATACTTTAAACGGGACATTACCGGTATGTATTCTATTAAGTTATGAAGTTTCATTACAATCCGATTATCCGTTCGAAAGTTACACACTTCTCAATTTCCCGGATTCCCCTGCCCTCCACTATTTCTATTTATAATCAGAAAACTGATTATATCTAAGTTTGTTTGGTCGGGTCTCTGATATGCCTGCCAAGTTTCATGGTCCTAGCACAACTGGAAGTACCCTAACTCGAAAAAGTCTGACAAAATGCCCTAAATTTTCAAGTTTCCAGCGCCCCCACTTCCCCGCATATGGTCAGATCGGGAAACTGATTATTTCCAGGTTAGTTTGGTCGGGTCCCTGATATTCCTGCCAAGTTTCATTGTCCTAGCTCATCTGGAAGTACCCTCACTCGAAAAAGTGTGACAAAATGCCCTAAACTTTCAAGTTTCCAGCGCCCCAACTCCCCCGCATATGGTCGGATCGGGAAACTTATTATTCCCATTTTACTTTGGTCAGGTCCCTGATATTCCTGCCAAGTTTCATTGTCCTAGCTCATCTGGAAGTACCAACTCGAAAAAGTGTGACAAAATGCACTAAATTTTCAAGTTTCGAGCGCCCCCACTCCCCCGCATATGGTCGGATCGGGAAACTGATTATTTCCAGGTTCGTTTGGTCGGGCCCTGATATTCCTGCCAAGTTTCATTGTCCTAGCTCATCTAGAAGTACCTAACTCGAAAAAAAGTGACAAAATGCCCTAAATTTTCAAGTTTCCAGCGCCCCGCACTCCCCCGCATATGGTCGGATCGGGAAACTGATTATTTCCAGGTTAGTTTGGTCGGGTCCCTGATATGCCTGCCAAGTTTCATTGTCCTAGGACATCTGGAAGTACCCTAACTCGGATATGTGGGACAAAAAACTCGGACCGACCGACAGACCGACAGACGGAATTGTGATCGGTATATGGCACTTGAGTCAGAGGCTGCAAGTGCCAAAAAATTTAAAACCAAATACTTACTATTTTTCGATAAAATTATATTAACACATTTACAATTATTTCCAAGTATAATTAAATTAAAATTTGACTGTGCAAATTTTCTCGACCACTTCGTACACTGCGAATTTATTTTTACCAGCCCTTTCAACCACCCCTCAAACTTTCACTCTCCCTCCTTTTCTTCGTCTTTTCCACACACACACATGCGCACATTACCATGAGACACATAGCTCGTTCTTTAAGTTTATCTTCCACTTCAAATTATCGACTCCTCAACACTCGCTGCGTTCTGATCCTCTCGCTCAAAAACCCTCAAAATATCTCTCCGTTCTCACAACATTCTATTCGTTCATGCCTCATACCGTCACTAACCGTTTCTCTACACCAATGGCACAAGGGGCTGAATATATATCGTTTGGTCAAAAGTATTTTTTTGACTTTTCGGTTAAGATACGCACTCTAAGGGTGCTAAGAATTAGTTTTTAAGCGAAAACCCTTCAGGCAAAAATGATTTTGGGCTCATGGTGATGATGAAAATGCATATTTCGCTTATAAGTACTTTTTTTACTTTGCGGTTAGGATTAGTACTTTAAGGGATGGTCGGATCTGAGAAGTGACAATTTCTAAGCCAATATTATCAAGTCTCTAACGTCCAAGCCAAGTTTTATCGTCCTAGCAGATCTGGAAGTACCTTAATTCGCAATCACCGGAATTCTGGACCCCCCCCCCCCCACACACACCAACTCCCCTCACAGTGTCCGAACCCGGTCCGGTTCTGTCACTGATGTATCTAGCACTGTAACATAGTTTCATCCCGATCGCTCCACTCTAATCGTGTCAAAAGATTTCCGGTTCTCCCCCCCCCCCCCCTAGGATTAGCACTTTAAGGGATGGTCGGATCTGAGAAGTGACCCGGTCCCCAACGCCACCCGTTGACACGTCCAGCGAAACAAACAATAAAAAATAAAACTAAAGATAACAAGAACCGAGGGAAAGTGATTTCAGTCCAAGGAAAGATCCTGGACTGAGTATTCACATCCCCCAGGTTCAGTATCTTCAAAACCAGATAAAATGGGAACAAACTTAACCTCCCAAAGGCAATCCGCACACTTATCACGAAACAAATTCTCAATATAACAACAAATTTCTTGCGCAACCCCCTCCCCCACCTCTAAATGAAGGGCTACGAAGCCCGTCTACGAACTAGACCTGTACTTTGATCAAATGAATCCCAATGCAAAGTTTGAACAAAACATCTCAACTCCTTCGAGTTATCGTGCTAACAGACGGACGGACGAACGGAAAAACTTTACGAAGTAATAGGTATCCCGTCACTAAGGTTCTGGGATCCCAAAACAGAAAAACGCTGAAGTAGACAAGATCAGCTGATAATAGCCTACTACTTACTTCAGTGATGATAGCCCAATACGGCACACCTCATATTTTGGATCAATATTATCCACAATTAATTCATCAGAGCCTGGAACAGCCAAAAAAGCGACATCAATTGTCTGCTCCAGTGCCATAGGAAGAACAGAGTACCCACAGTAGTCAATATGCTCTCCAATCAAATTGACCCTTAAAAAAAAAGAAGGCAAGTGAACCTCTGGCCTAAGTGGTCGGTATTCTCGTCGGTACATCGGGTTCTTTTTATACAAAAGAAATAAAGAAGAAAGAAAATGTCGTATGCTTTTGTCGGGCGTTAACTCGTCGGCTCATCGGGTTCTTTTTATACGTGAGGAACCAAATTCATTAGTCGGTCGCACCCGGGAAGTTCAATTCTCATCGGCACATCCGGTTCTTTTAACACGTAAAATCAAGCTCTGTACAGTCTAGTCGGGCAAAACATAGAAGAAATCAAATGCTGTATGGTTTTGTCGGGCGTCGGTATTCTCGTCGGCACATCGGGTTCTTTTTGCACGTAAAATCAAGTTCTGTAAACGTTTATCAGGCGCATCCCAAAAGTTTAAGTTTCGTCGGCTCATCGGCTTCTATAATGTTCTTTACAGCTCTGTTGGGCAAAACACGGAAGATATCGAATTCTGAATGCTTTTCTCGGGCGTCAGTATTCTTGTTGGAACATCAGGTTTTTTTTATACGTAAGGATTCAAAAATTTGTCGGGTGCACCCCGAAATTTTAATTTTAATTAAATTTTAAGCCTCGTCGGCAGATCGGGATCTTATTATACGTAACAAATCAAATTCAGTAATTTCTGTCCAATCCCGAAAGTTTATGTCTCGTCGGCAAATCGAGATTTCATACACACAAGAAATCAAACGAGTGCAAAGTTTTGTCGGACGAAGACCGAAAGTTTAAGTTTCGCCGGTTTATCCAGTTTTATTTTTACACATAAGAAACAATTTCTGCAGACTATAGTTCAAGTCTCGCCGGCAAATCGGGGTCTTTTTTGTAGCCTACATATGAAATCACATCAGATTCTGTGAACTTCCTCCCCGTTGATTTGTTTTTTAATGTTCCGTTCGACACTTTTTCGTTCCATTCCGTTCTTTGCCTTCAAAATTCGGCAAACTTGTTTTCCTTGATTTGTTTGTTGGTCTTTGTCTGTTCACATGCTGCTCTTTTGGTGGATCTGGCTTCATATCGATGATCGAAAAAAGACTTATCGGCAAACTTGGATCCTTGTTTCCTTTCTTGGTCGATTCTCGGTGTGGTCATAATCTCGAAGAGTAAATGACAAGATGCAATACAATGACGATTGCAGTACTCCAGTATTAAGTATGCCTTTTAAGGTGAAAACTACTTTCCTGGACAACATCATGAGCAACAAGGCCCAACCAGCGCACGACCTTATCCACTGCTTCCTGGCCGAAGACTGAAAATAAGAGTCTTTTTGGGATCCCAAAACGTAAGTGGAGGGATACCTATGGCATCGCAAAAGTTGTCCGTCTGTCCGTCCATCCGTCTGTAAGCACGATAACTCTCGAAGGGAATGAGATATTTTGATAGCTTGGTGTGAGGACTTCAAGTTCGTAGATGGGCTTTGTAGCCCTACATTTAGGGGTGGGGGAGGGGGTTCAAATTAAGGGACAAACAAAATATTTTGAAACAGCTAACGTGATAGTCGATTATGGGGTAACACGATGGTGAAAAACATTTTGTCATCGGACAAGTAGTTCTCCCGGAATCCGGCCAAAACCGGTAAGTTTGTTAGACGTAAAAGTTTCATCTGAAGTTGATTAGATGTTAGATTTAGGGGTAGGAAGACATGCTGAACACGATGGTGAAAACCATTTTCTCGACGGACAAGTAGTTCGCCCGGAATCCGGCCAAAACCAGAAAGTTTGTTAAAATTAAAAGTTTCTCATTAGCGTTTCCTCTGTCTCTCTCTCACAGTTCTGGTACGGCTTTGGATCAAAAAAGTTGGTTGAATGTTCGATCTAGGGCAAGAAGACATGCTGAACACTTATGTGAAAACAATTTTCTATCCGGACATGCAGTTCGCCCGGAATCCGGCCAAAACCGGAAAATTGTTAAAAGCTAAGTTTTATTTGTAGTTGATTAGATATCCGATTTAGGGGTAAGAAGAGATGCTGAATCCGTTTATGACAATCATTTTTTACCCGGGCAGATAGTTCGACCGGAATCCGGTTGGAGTCGGAAAATTTGTTATAAGTTAAATTTTTATTTGAAGTTGATTAGATGTTCATTATTGGGGAAAGAAGATACCCTGAGTTCTTTTTTGAGCTTTCTTTTTCGCCGGACAAGTAGTTCCGGTGTTCGGCAGAAACCGGGAAATTGGCAGAAGTGGCAGGAAGTTTTCGTCAAAACAGATATGCCTTATAGGGGTAAACACACATGCTGAATCCATATCTGAACTTGGTTTTCTCAGATGATTAGCTATTTGGCCTTAATCTGTTTCTGAATTTTAATAGTAAAAATGTTCAAGGCGTCTGGCGAAGACTGGATCTGGCGAAGACAAGACCCAGTTGTCTGGATCAGATGTTGAATTATTTGGATCCCATCGAAACCTTTGGTCTTGTTCTGTGTGTTTCTGTGTTTTCTTTGTTTTCTTTCATTTACTCCGATTATTCAGAATGGCGGGTTATAAATAAATTACTTACTTACTTCTTTCGCTGTGAATTCAGAACAAATCTACTATGAGCCTACTTTATTGTGGATGGCCACTACTTTTTTGGCAGAAAGATCTGTGATTCCACAGGTAGCCTTACGATTCTTTGGGCGTTTTAGTGTTTCTCATCAGCGTTTCCTCTCTCTCTCTCTCTCTCTCTCACAGTTCTGGTACGGCTGTGGATCAAATTTGTCCATTTCGCCTCTTCGCGGCTGGGCAGCGTAGCCTTCGTTACTTAAACTGATTCAAGCAGGTCTGTTGTCTTCAGAAAGTTAATGATTGTTTTGATCATGGAGGCTTCAGTGGCAGGGGGGAAAGCAGGATGCACGAGGGATCCAGTCGAGAGGTTGAGATGGTGCTTCTTGAACAATGACACCACCTGGGTTCTATGTTTGTTCAAGAGGATTTGGCGATGGGTGCACTGGAATAGGATGTGGTCCAGGGTCTCGTTCAGGGTTCTGCAGAATCGGCAGAGGGGGGAGGCCGGGGGTTGGCCATCAGTTTTCGGGATCTTGTACGAGTGAGCTGGGTGATTCAACCCTGTTGCCCCTGCTCGTATCCTGTGATAGAACTCTGCTTTCCACTTTTCCCCGGAATGGGGAGAACTTAGGGTAGGATTTTGAAGTCAGAAGGGTCTGGGAGCGGATGCCGGAAACGTCTCGAAGTGGGGTCTGCTGGTTGTTTGGCGGGCTGACGTTACTTCCTTGGCCGCTTTGTCGGCGATGTCATTCCCCCGTATCCCCATGTGGCTCGGGATACTGAAGGGACATAACATCCTTTTTTCGAGAGCTCGTTGATCAATTGGATAGTCATGTGGAGGTCGATATCTTCAATTTCGCATGTTGGGGCAGCTAACGACTGGAGAGCTGAGTAAATAGTCGCTTTCATGGGAGTTGTTGGGAGTCGTAATAGAGTCTCAAGTGCCAGGTTTATTGCACTGATTTCTGCTGACATGATGCAGAAGTGGGGAGGGAGTTTTTCCAGAGCGACGATGTTCAGGTCAGCCAGAATTGCGCTGCAGCCCGTTGAAGAGTCTGTTCTGGATCCGTCGACGAAGATCGGGAAGTGGTTTTTGTGGGTGGTCTGCAGTAACTGGGCAAACCTTATTTCGACATAATGGGGCGAAAGCTCAGACTTCTTCGTGTCGGCAAAACGGACAAATACTGTAGGCTTGATGATGGTTCACGGTGGGAAAGTACTGATTTTCGGTTTGACTGCATCTGGTGCAACAGGGTGATACGCTTGGATGCTCTTGATTTCGGTCGGGAGACTAGGGGAGGGCTGTTTATGTAGAAGCCAGCTGTTCAATATTTTATTTATTTATTTATCACCCGTCATTTCAAAAAGAAAATGGACGGAGTACAAAAACGAAAAGAAAAAAACAAAACAAAAGCAAAGCGTAACACTTTCATATGAAACACACAAGAAATCGACAATTACAAACTGAGACTCTCTGACTGAGTAAAAACTGAACACCAGTACATACATATACACTTAAACTCTGAGAATTTTACTCCACGGGTGGGACTGGATTTTTGAGTTGTACTTGCTAATCAGGTTAGAGATAGCAAGCTCAGGGTCTCTTATGTTATATATTTTCATCATTTTGGTGTTTCTTGTCCAAGGCGGGAGCCGAAGTAAGTATTTGGAGAATCTGAAGAAAGTGGAACGGAGTTTATTTTTTTCACTAGCTGAGAATATTTGCCAGAAGGGAGCTAGGTAAAGAAATTGGGGTATTGCAACGGAGTTATAAAGGGAAGCTAGTATTTTTCGGTTGAAACGGGTTACATTCTTTACAAGTAGAGCATAGGAAGCGCATATTTTTCTTTCAAAATGTTCAGAAAGAAGCCGGCGGGTGTGTTTTAATGACGAGCCAATGGGGAGACCAAGGTAAACAATGCTCTCATCGGGTTTTACATTGATATCACCAAGAGCAATGGAGGGAACGGGACCTTCAGCTTTCCAATTAAATAGTACGACGTCTGACTTAGCCGAATTATATTCAAGACCTTGATGAACGTATTCGTTTTGCATAATTTTAAAATTTTCTTCTACCCGTTTGATTGACCTGCTTAAATTAAAAATATCGTCGGCATAACATACGAGAGAAATGTCAATGGCTTGGAGAACACATGAACAAAGACATAAAGATTGCGCTTCTAGGACGCTATTATTGAACAATGTGGTGGGGGGGGGGGGGGGGGGTAGCAGGAGATCCCGCCGAGCTGAGACGGGTTCGATTCCTGTTTCGTGCAGAAGAAATTGTGTTTTGGTAGATCTGCGGAGACCAAAAGCGATCCTGAGGGCCGTATTTCGAGCTGGTTTGGGGGCGTTTTGGCGCAAAATCCGTAGACAATTAGTCCATAGTCTATATGAGGTCGGATGTATTGCTTATAGAACGCAAGGAGGATCTTCTCGGAGCATCCAAATGGGGTAGCCGCCAACCTAAGCATGAGGCGAATTTTGGGGAGGCATAGGGTAGATAGGTCCTTGACGTGTGGCTGAAAAGTCAGCTTTCTGTCCAGGATTATTCCAAGATATTTCGTTTGAGATGTCTCACGGATGATTTGTCTGTTGAGAGAAATGTTGCAGGGTATAGAAGATCTTTTTCTGTGGAACTGGACAACTATCGATTTCGACGGAGCAAGTGGGACTGATCTTTCAGAGAACTGCTCCACGGTAAGCATTGCTGATTAGAGTTTCTGTTCAGCCGCAGAGTTCGATGCACCAAAAGCCCATGAGCCCAAGTCCTTGGCAAATTCTCCATGCTCGTGTGAAGGTCCAAGGTCCCACAGGAAAAGCGGGGAGCCTTTTGCAGTATTCTCTACTTGGAAGATCGGTGTTTCATTTGGTTGGCGTTTTAAGCTTGAAATTCTTGGGGGGGTTCAAATACATTAAAAGCTAACTTGTATGGTAAATATAGATTACATTTTTACAGAAAAAAGGCACATTTAGAAAATTTCGCCTGTGCGCATAGTTTCACTTGTTCTGGGTACAGCATTGAAATCTTCGGTTTTAGGAAAAGCTGAAATGAAAAGCCGAATTTGTGAATTTAAATAGGTATACAAATTCACACTCTGAATTTTGTCTTCAAAACTAAACAATTGTGGGCTAAGAGGACCAGCCAATGATATAAATATGTCATATTTATGTGGACTACTTAGATGGCGGTGGCAGTGACATTGTACGGTATCAACCCCAGTTGGACAGTCTGAAAAAGTCAGTGTGCAGCCAGGATCTATACTGGGACTGTTGCTATTCTTGATCTATGTTAACCATATCGACAAGTGCGTAGAAGGGTTAGATCTAAACATCCTCTTCGCCGGCGATACAGGTTGCAGCGTATCGGGATCCGATGAGCAAGCGCTTTTAAGAACCTAGTAAATTGGTTCAGTGTAAATAGGCTAAACATTAACTTCAACACAACCAAGTTTATGGTATATTCGCGTGTACCACGGATATGCTCAAGCCTTCTATATTTTTTTTTTATTATTGTGCTGAGAGTTTGGTATGGCGTGTGTAAGTATACGAAATGGAACGATTCTTTCTTTTTTTTGCATATTACAGAGGAACAACTCATTCATATTATCTATGTGTAGTCAGTGTATAAAAGAGGACCGAGTTAACGAGCTTGTGTGATCTGTGAACGAGCCCAAAGTGATCTGTGAATGACCTGTTTTGTCGGCAAATTCTTTCAGTCCGTTGACACAAACTGGACGCCCCCCCCCCCCCCCCTCAAAGGTTAGTGAAGCCCCTGCCCACATCCTGGAATTAATTCCTCGACCTCTAAATGCAAAACTTGCTTTCTGGTATACTTGTCCATCATCACATAAATATCGACAATACATATGACTGTACCTCTAAGCCCAGTCATACACAAATCCTCAATTTCTTCAGGGGCACAGTGCTCCAACGTAAAGGTGCCAAGGCTCATATGCTGGGGCACCCAGTGACACTGCAGCACTGTGCAAAACAATTGAGGATTTGTGTATGAATGAGCCAGTCAACTGCAAATCCCTGATTCCTTGATACCCTATGCCAAATGCTGGATATGTCTCGCATTTAACATAGCCTATGCCTAAAGCTGGATACCCTACGTCAAACACTGAACACCTGTTGGTACACTAACCCTGACCTACCCCATTGCAGACAGATTCTGATTGGTTGATTTCTGAGCTTCACTCAAACCATCAATATTTTATATCCAGAATTTAGCATAGTGTATCCAGCTTTAAGCATAAGGTATCCAAAAATCAGGGGTTTGTGGTAGACTGGACTGCACCAGCCAAAGTAACCAATTAAGAGCAAGTAAGAACATCCACATGAGTGTTTTGAATTTGGGTCTTTGGTTACCAGTTGTGGTGGCATTCAGCCCAAAACTGTACTGTTCAAATTAAACTAATATTAGATAGATAAATCTTTTTATTCGCCAAAAACTGATCATGGCTCACGCCAAATTTGTTTGGTACAGTCATGTATATAAATGAACACATACATAATAGGCCTACGCATATACGGCTACAACGGTCATAAATAACATGATAAATTTAAACTATCAGCTCAGCTTATGCTTTGTTATACAACTTTAAAAAAGAAGGGACAAAACTCTTTGCAAACCTCTGGTGGGCACATTTAATCGGCTGCAACTTTTCAACCGTAGTAGCTGCCTTGCGAGGGAGCCTTTTTGACAGCTTTTCAGAAGGGAAAATATTTTTGTGGATTGGGTGATTCAGAGATTTGACACCAAACTCCATGCAGAGTTTCAGCCTTCGCTCATGTAAGGAGGTAATTTCGAATTTACGTAGTAACTCTTCATAGGACCTCTCGGCCACCTTTGACGCTATGATTAGAGCTCTTTTTTGAATCTTCTCAAGTCTGGCGGTCTGTTCCACCCTGAGGCCAAAATGCCAAACAGGGACTCCGTATTCTAAATTTGGTCGGATAAATGAAATGTAAATTTGGAACAAGTGTTTAGTGGGGCCCCATGCCTGGACATGAGCTTAAGCATCTGAAGTCCGGCATTCCCTCGCTTTATCATGCTGGTCGTCTGTGCTTCCCATTTTAAATCTTGAGTTAAAATTATCCCTAGGAGTTTAATTTTTTTCTACTCTCAAGGAATCTGAAATTTCAGGTTGAAAAGTAGGGTGGAAAGATTTAAAAAAAGAAATTGTCATAGTGCTCGATTTAGTGTCATTCACAGTCATATTAGATTTCAAAGCTTGCATTTTTACTTTACTCACGATATCTTGAACTTGACTCGAATCCTCGAAAACAATTGTAAGATCATCAACATACTTCCAACGATTTTCAAAATCATCAGCTATATCATTAATCACAACTAAAAATAAAATTGGGCCTAAGATGGGCACCTGGGGCACACCACAAAGTACCGCTTCTGGTTCACAGTAAACATTCCGATACTTTAAAATCTGGGATCTACCTGTTAAAAAACTTTGACTTATTTTTATTACTCTGGTATTAATGTTAAAAACATGATAGAGCTTAGAAATTAAAATTTTGTGGTCAATAAGATCAAAACCTTTTTTAAAATCAATTGCTATCAAATTCAACCATTTACCGGGCTCATCAACATGCTTGAAAATAAAATGGAGAAGACTGGTTAGATAATGTGAAGTTGAGGTACATTTTCGGTTTCCATACTGTCGATGATCTAGCAATAGTTCTATTTCTACTTTAAGCCAATCAGCAACAAAACTTTCGTATATTTTACTGAATAATGGCACTTCTACAACACTAGACACTGCAAAATCTTCAGTTCAATTTAATGGTTTATTGAAACCCAAGCACCTATAACAAAAAGGCAAGCATAAGCAAAGCAAGCATTTAACGCAACATAGCAATGAGCACAGACGCAAGCGTGCATGGCAGGATTCTTCATCCTCTTTCCTTTGTTGGAATTAGAGGTTGAGCCTCTTCGGTTCCTTCACTTGTCTGCCGGAACGTGTGGTGCGTATGGTCGGGGCTCCAGTTGGTACGCTGGATCGGACTGGTGATCGCACGGGAGGCAGTGCAGCGCTGTCATCATCTGGCGGAGTGGTAAATCTTTCTGCAGGTGTAGCTGCGGGAAGAGGTGACATTGGGGGTAGCATTGGGCTCGTATGTGAGTAATGCGCTGTTTCTGCTCCGACTATTGATGCTGGTGAAAGCGCTTGTTGTGCCTGCATATCGCTTTGCTGGTTCGTGTGCTCAAAATCAAGGTAAGTGGGAGAGGACTGGTTCGTCTCTCTAATATGTCGCCTATTGCGTCTGTACGTCTTACCATTCTCTGTTTGAATGATGTAAGACCGCGGGGTATGTTCGTGTTTTTGCAAGACCACTGCTTTTTGCCACCTAGCGTTTTCATCCAGCTTCACCCAAACATTTTGACCATTGAGCAGTGGTTTCAGGTCTTTCATTTTGTTGTACGACTTCTCCTGTTGTTTCTGTTGTCTTTCTCTGTTTTTCTGGAATGTTGACCGTGGAACGACTTTTGATTCCAGTCGTTTGGGAAGTATCGGAAGGACTGACCGTAGCTGTCGACTCATCAGCAACTGAGCTGGGGAAGCCAGTCCATCGACCGGCGTGTTCCGGTACTCCAACATAGCCAGATATGGGTCTGATTGGTGTTCTACGGCTTTCGCCATTATCCGTTTTACTGTCTGTACCGACTTCTCGCTGAACCCATTAGACTGGGGATACTTGGGGCTCGATGTTTTGTGTTCGATGTTCCATCTCTCCGTGAAATCTTTGAATTCTTTCGATGAAAATTGAGGCCCGTTGTCTGACGTAACGGTCTTCGGTATGCCGTATCTGGCAAAATGAGCTTTGAGTTTGGTAATCACTTGCTGTGATGTGCTGGTAGTGAGCTTGTCCACTTCTATGAATCTACTATAGTAGTCAGCAGCAACCAGATATTCGGTTCCCATGAATTCGAAGATGTCAGTTCCGACGTGTTCGAATGGGTATGAGGGAATAGGAGAGGTGATCATGCTTTCTCTGGCTTGATTGTGTGCCATGGAAGCACACGTGTTGCACCTCCCTATCATGCTCTCTATATCTTTGGTGATGTTGGGCCAGAATACGACCATCCTTGCTCGTTCTTTGGTTTTAACCATGCCCAGATGTGAAGCGTGTAGTTGCTCCAGTATGTTCTTTCGCAATGTGGCAGGGATTAATATTCGATCACCCTTCAGAATAAGGCCATCTAGGTAAGTTAGCTCGTCGCGATGGTTCCAGTACTTGAGGATTGCAGTGCTGCATTCGTGACGGTGATCTGGCCAGCCAGCTGTGATGGTTTCGATAAGTAGCTGTAGTTCTCTGTCGCTACTTGTTTGCTCTGCAATTTGTTGGATTTTGCTGTCACGAATCGGGACTGACTTGAGGAAGCTGAGTACTGCAAATTCCGAGTCGCGTTGCGTGTCGGGATCTGTTTCGGGTAAGTGCAATCTCGACAGGGCATCTGCAACTGGGATTTCTGATCCTGGGCGATATATGACTTGTATGTCGTAATTTTGGATTGCTACCATCATCCTTTGAAGTCTAGGTGGGGCCTTGGATATGGGTTTCCTCAGTATCGATTCCAGTGGTTTGTGGTCACTGGTTATCGTGACTGTCCTTCCATAGACGTACTGGTGGAAGTGTTTGCAGGCGTATGTTACAGCCAGCATTTCCTTCTCTATCTGTGAGTATCGCTTTTCTGCTTCGCTGAGAGACCGTGATCCAAATGCTACTGTCTTCTCGCCTACAACTAGCTGGGCTCCAAGCCCATGCTGTGACGCATCTACTATGACTTCTACGTTGTTGTTCGTGTGGTCGAAGTACGCAAGGTTCTCGCAGATGGACGACTGGATCTGTTTCCTTGCATTTTCGTGGCGTTGATTCCATTCGTAATTCTTGGACTTCGATAACTCGCGCAATGGATGATTGAGGGTGGATAGGTTCGGAATGTATCTGGCTAAATAGTTGTACATGCCGAGTAACACCTGTAGCTGTTCGTGTGATTCTGGTGCTGGCATGTTTGTAATCGCTTTCGTTTTCTGTGGGTCTGCTTTGATTCCTTCGGTGGTGAGTAAGTGTCCAAAGTAGGGGATACTTTCAGCATCGAAAACACACTTTTCTCGGTTGAACCTGACCCCTTTTTCTCTGGCTCGCTCCAAGACCATTCTCAGCTTAGCATCATGGTCTTCTTCATCCTTTGCTATTCCAGCGATGTCATCAATAATAAGGCCTATATCCAAGCCTTCAAAAACTTCTTCCATTTTTCTTTGGAACTCGTCCTGAGCTGACTTGATTCCGAATGGGTAACGTTTCCATCTGTACCTGCCAAAGGACGTGCTGAATGTGGTTAGGAGTGATGACTCCTCATCAAGTTCCATGGACCAATATCCATTTCTGGCGTCTAGCTTGAAGAATCTGTTGGCTGCTGAACATTTGGATGCTACATCGTCGAACGATGGGATTGGGTGGTGTGGGCGCTGTACCCACTTGTTAAGATCAACGGGATCTAAGCAAATTCTGAGGGATCCATTTGGCTTCTGAACTACTACTATTGAGTTTACCCATTCAGTGGGTCTTGATGTTTTCTCAATAATGTCCATTGACTCCAGGCGGTCCAGTTCCTCTTTGAGTTTCTCTTGAAGGGCAAAGGGAACTTTTTTTTGGTGGTTGTACTGTGGGCACTGCACCTTCTTTCAGGTGGATTTTGCACTTCCCTGGAAGTTTCCCTACTCCTTCAAAAACGTCCTTGTATTCGTCCAAAATTTTGGCTGTTTCATTTCTCATCCTGGGAGTTGGGCTGTCATGGGTTACGTTGAGAATGAATTTGATCAGCTTCATGTCTTGACTTGTTTTCCTGCTCAGGATGGGTTTGCGGTCAGTGTTCACCACATAGAATGGATGTATTTGGTTCTCACGTTCTTTGTAGCTGATTCGCAACTGTATGATGCCCATGACTTCCAGTTTTTCTCCTGTGTAGCTTGTAAGCACATCTCTAGTCGGTTGTAGTTGTGGTTTTGGAACCATGCACCTGTATTCACTGGCAGGGAGCACATTTGCTTCAGCCCCAGTATCAATCTTGAAGACCAAGTTAAGATTCTGGTCAACAATTCTGATACTGGCATCAGGTCCCTCCAGATGTTGTTTTTGAAGACTGTTTACAGTGTCTATCATGAATTCGCTTGCAGTGGTTCCTGCCTCCTGCTGGCTGATCTCATTTATTCCTTTGCTTTTGCATACTTTGGCAAAGTGATTCAACTTGTTGCACTTTGAACAAGTTTTTCCCCTGGCTGGGCACTTGTGGTTCCTTGAGTAGTTTGGTGCTCCACAGAAATAGCAATCTTGATTGTTTTGATTTCGCTTCAGAGCGTCTATTTCTTGTCTCACCAACGGTGATGGTTGTTGTTTGGCTGCTGTCATCTGTGCTTGGGTTTCCTGCACTGATTCAATGGCACGGCATACTTCTATTGCTCTGGCGAGAGTTAAGGTTCTGCCCTCACTCAACAATTTTTCTTGAGTTCTGCTGTTTTTTACTCCAAAAACCAGTCTGTCTCGTATCATGTTGTCACTGCTGCTGCCGAATTCACAGTCTTTAGCAATTAGTTTTAGTTCAGTCACATACTGTTCAATGTTTTCATTCACACCTTGGTCACGCTTGTGGAAGGTAAATCTTGTCACTATCGGGTTTGAGATGGGTTCAACATGGGCTCCGAATTTATCAAGGTAGATGGCTGTCTTGTTTGTCTCTTCTGCTGTTAGGGCCCATGTGTTGAAGATATCTCTCCCTTTTTCTCCAACCCATATCATCAAGTAAGAGCACTTGACAGCTTGAGATTTCCCTTCCAGAGGTCCTGAGAACATCAGCTCACAGTGTTGTCTGAACCTTTTCCAGGCTGATTTGAGGTTGGGTGATGACCAATCGATGGATGGGTGCGGTGTACTGTCCATGTTTTCTGTTTACTTCTGACACCATGCAAAATCTTCAGTTCAATTTAATGGTTTATTGAAACCCAAGCACCTATAACAAAAAGGCAAGCATAAGCAAAGCAAGCATTTAACGCAACATAGCAATGAGCACAGATGCAAGCGTGCATGGCAGGATTCTTCAGACACTAGACAACAAGAGCCAAAGCCTGAAATAAATCTCAGCTCATTTTTCTACTTTTATCCTCATCTGCTCATCAGAGGCGTTACTAGCCAAAATGTCTGGGGGGAGGGACAAGGCATTTACCGACTGGCTGGTATTTTTTGCCAACTGTCTTTGCAGAAAAAACAACTGTTTTCAAGAAAAAAATTACAGTTTTGAAAAAATCGCCTGATTTTCAGAAAAAAACTATTGTTTTGACGAAAAATCTACCGATTTTCAGAAAAATTGACTGTTTTAAGAAAAAATCAACTGTTTTGGCAAAAGATCTTGGAGTCCCTCCCCCCACCCCCTTGTTTGTGACGCCCCTGCTGCTCATCATCACATCAAATCAAAAATCAAACATAAATTAACCAGAACTGCAGAGACTATCAGTAAATAAAACGAATGAATCATACAAGCCCAGTATTAGCCTGCTATTAAAACACAGAAAGAATTCATCTTTTACCTTCCTGGAGTCCTAGAAATATTTTGAGGACTTGCTCCAAATTTGTTTTTGAAATGGTCCTTCAAAAATTTCAGATCACAGGGAAATTCCCTGGAAAGAACATCGATGGACATGTTTGGGGGTTTACAAATTTTTCCGAGAATTTGATTGGTCGCTTGGAGCTTTCTGTTAACAGCTTATGTTTATCAGATTAAACAAGCTGCTTTAAAAGTCTCATTTGACACTAGATTTGAAATTCGCGCTCGGAATATTCAGTTATGTGCTGCTAGAAAAGATAATTAATCCTGCCACAGTTATTCATTTTTCTAAAAAAATATACGCTGAAATGATAAAACTCATTCAAATGAATAACTTAACTAAAAAGTGGAATGGTACTCTTCGGTTAAGGAGTGGTTTACTCAACTCAAAGTTCGGTTTACTCAACTATTATTTTTGGTTGCAGGATCTACGAAGCGGGGACGTGGAGTTCTGCAGTTTCATCAGAGGCAGCGAAAATGAATCTCAGACACACTGGACATTTCCGAAAATTGGTGTTCTCTTCTACAAGGATTGGCAGAAGATCAGTTTCCTGCCTTGGATATTCTCAAAAGGTTCATAATTCTTTTCAAACTTTGTGTCTATTTGCTTTTTGTGGGCTAAAGTGAAGCAGTTCTTTATTGAATAGGGTTAATCCGAACCGTTTTTCTTGTTGGGCAAAAATCAGTATGTGCTTTAGTTAGGCCTAGTCTGTTCTGCCAAATTTCTTTTTGTCTCACATGCCTTTGCTAGGCCTCTAACACCTGGAGCAGTTGAATTAAGCTAGATAGTTGGACTGAGTTCAGGATTATTAGGCTACCTTAATTCGCACCTCAGTGCCAGCTCAGAGCTGCCTTAGAGCGAATGAGGTCCATGCTGGATCTGTTATGCTCTGCTTTTGGTGGAATGGTCTCAAAAGGATTTATACTCCCATTATGGGAAAGCACAAAAATTTGAACACATCAGTATTAAAACACTTATTCAAACAGCTCTAATTGGACACTTTATTTTATTTGTCATGGCACTTTTAATTCATAGCTAGCTTTTGTTTTGGCAGTGCTGTAATGGTTGATGAGAGAAAATTCTAATTAAAGGTTGGCCTTGAGATGTAAATTAGATTTTGAGTTTACTTGGAGAGGGTTCCACCCTTCTAAGAATAGTAAGTATTAGTTACTATTTCCGTTCCAGCCTCCCAAAAAGTTACTATGCTGACCGTTCCAACCTTCTCAAAATAGTAACTATTTGCTTACCACACTCGGGAGCATAGCAAGAGTGGTAACTACAGATCTCTGTAATGTGATTGGCTAGATTACCGCATGGATTGATATATTGGCAAAAATAGAAAAATACGTTCCAGCCTTGAAGTCAAAATTAGTGACATCATGCGTAGTAACTACTGTAAGTAGGGTGGAACAAGCCCTTAGTATCTGGAACTCCTGTAGATAGTTTTGAAGCAGAAACCTTTATTGCTCTAGGAATATGTTTATATGACAATCATAGAAAGACATGGACTACTATTAACTTGGTGGTAGAGGAGAATAATCAGTACTTTGCTGCCGCAGGATCGGCAGAACAGAATCTTGTGATCTTAAAATTCCCAGGATTTCGACAATTAGTACTTGACAAACTTAGAAGTTTTTGAAGCCCTCTGCTAACTTTCCACCAACTGGTAATCAGTCTACCAGGATATCTTTTCAGTGTGGAAAATCATCAAGTGCTTTACGAATAGACACTAAAGTTGTCCTGCTTCTAGTAAACTACTACAAAAGAATCCTGGGTTGGAGACAAGTATGAAACTGAACATTTTCTCAGTAACTTTGTGAGCAGTAGGCATGGCCATGGCCTCAAATGCCTTTGAGGAAATAAGAAGTCTAGCAAAGTGGATGAAAAAACAGAGATGGAGAAATGTTTCAAAGCTTGAACCATATGAGTTTGAGTACACAGGCAGAGGTATGAGAACAAGGAAGGGTCTAAAATCCAGAAGCATTGTTATTCAGATCCCAAAAAGCCTTCTCATGACAGCCGGATACTTTAGAAAAAGTCTGGAATGGGAGGACTTGCCTTATTCCAAAGACAGATTGAGTTGCTGTGATACTCTTGTGTTATGCTTACTTTGTGAAAGCAGTAAAAGAAAGCACTCGAGTTTCTATCCATATCTTCAAACTTTGCCCTCCTGTTTTAACATGCCCACAGACCTAGACCCAGGACTTGTATCTTTGCTTCCTGATTTTATTTCATCTAAAATCCTTGAGAAAGGCTTAGAGATGAAACAGTCATTCAAGAAACTACAGGGTTTTTATAATTTGCTTATAAAGACTGAGCTTCAGTATTCCCAGTTTGCCTGGGCCTACTATGTTGTGAATACCAGAGCTGTGCATCTTACTGGAAATAGTGGGAAGTATGCTGCTGATAGTGATGATTATATGGCTCTTGCACCTTTTCTTGACATGTTGAATCATAGTCCTTCAACCAGTTGTGTTTGCGGTTACAACCCATCCAGTGAATCATTTGAGATTGAAACCATAACTGAGATAGGAAAACGAAGTGAAGTGTTCATCAACTATGGGCCTCATGATAATCTGTTATTGCTTATTGAATATGGCTTTGTGGTTCCAGGAAATCCGAATAGCTATGCTCCTTTGAGATTCTCGTGGTTTTTGGCTGCTTGTAAGCATATGAATATCAGTATTTCAGAACAACATCTGAAATCATTGAAGTCTCTGAAGTTAGATGAGAAGTTGGTGTGCTGTGTTGATGGCCCAAGTTGGACTGTTCGAGCTTTACTGGAAGTTCTAACTACAAATCAAAGGGACCTAAAAAAGATTGAGAGTGCCATCTACCGGGATTTGGGGAAAATGACATCTCTTCAGGCTAAGTTGCTGAACTGTGTTGTAGGAAGTGCAAGAGAACAGTTGCAGAAATGTTTGGCTAAGATCATGGAGTATAATAACAGTGAGCTCATTAGAATGTTTCAGTGTCTTCTGAATGAGTGCTTGTCCTTACTTGAAATGTGTTATGTTGTCAGTATTGAATAAAGAAAATACTTGACTCCAGCAGAGACATGTATTGTTTGTCAGCTGAAGTTAAAGTACTGATAATGCAGCTATTGGGGTCTAAATGTTTGGCTCAGAACCTTACTTCAAACTTACTTTATGCAATGATGGATCTTTGAACCGGACTACTTCAGTTGGGTTGTAAAAACCTTTATCAGTAAATAAATAGTTTTAAGCAGTACATTTGCTATGCCTTCGAAACCAACAGCGATAGCGATAAGAAACATATAGTATATTCTATGCTGTCTTTAGGGTTGAAGCACCAAAAAGCATAGCATTTATTTGTCTGAACAAGGCTTTAAAACTTTATATCACCATCTGAAAACAGCAGAAGTCCAGTACTCCATGTCTTAATCATATGCAGTTAATTTTTCTGCGACATGTTTGTCTCACACGTTCAGTGCGTGTTCCACCCTTCTAACAAACAACAATACTGTTAGTTACTATTTTCATTCCAGCCAGCAACAGTTTTTCATTTCTGCTAGAGGAATTCCAACAGAAGAAACAGAACATTCAAATTAAACAGCAGACGAAAATTAAACGAATCAGACGTCTTGACTTACGGCGTTTTATCCGCGACACAATTGTGTGCCACACTTCCGATGGTTTGTCGCGGAAACAGGATTGTGTGCCAGCAGTCGAGTCACAAGTTGAGACTCGCGGAAACGCCGTTTGGTTTAATTTTTTGGGCAGTGATTTCAATTGTCTGAAAATAAAAATAAAATGGGGTCAATAAATAGATTTTCAGGCTTTCGTCCTTACCATCCTGTGCAAAAAGGATACTCGGTTTCATGTATACAAGCTTTTATTGTTCTGGCACTATGTTGGTACTAAATTTGAATTTCCCACAGAATTGAGACACAAAATCGACAACCCCCTCGGAAGTGGTTTTCACTCTTTGAAACACTCTTTTTTGAGCCACATTGCAATCGACCCACAAACTGTTTGTGGGAGCACGGAAAAACGCCTTTAGTTTCAAAGCGGAGTAAATGAAAGAAAATAAATAAAACACATAAAGATAATAAGCTAAGGTTGAGTTTCCACCGTTTGCAAGGTCCCTTTGATAAGTGCGACGAGGTGGGTTTCGTGGTCTTTCCACGTCTTGAGGCTGCAAGTTTACGATGGTTTTTGGCTACCTGGGTTCGTCAATGCGGAGGACGTGGCCTAAGCTCCATCTTCTAGTCCTGATAATGCCGTTATCGTCGGTTGGCAAGTGAGACAGCGAACCTCCGGATGTGACATCCGTTGCTGCAAGGCAAAGGCCAGTCAGGTCCGCTGCTTAAAGTTTAACTGAAAAGCCAACTTATTTTTGTGTCATTTAATTCAATATGGTAGGCTACAATGAATTATTTGGATTCTGCAAAGTTTTTTTTTTATTTTCCACCATCTGCTCTAGTAATGACGTTCAGAATATCTTCGGCCGTCCCCACAGCGTAAAATTTACTATGACGCGGGAAAATTTAATCTCGACACAAACGCGGATTTCAGTGGGCAGTGTGGAGATTTCTTAGTGCCTGAACAAAAAAAAATCACAAATCTTTCTCGTAAGGCATACAACAAAAATACAAGCGCATAGAGGTACCACAAATTACACGGAAATTCCACTATTTGAAAATCAATTATTCGTGAATAGTGGAACAACGAAGTAACGCATTTTCAGCGGGTCTTCAAGCCAATTTAAGTGAATAAGTGATGCGTAACTAGATTATCCTATCCCAGCCCTTTTCGGTTAAACTTTAAAGGACCCGTAGTGCCAATGCAATCCACTTCCGTTATTACGTCCATTTATTCTTAAGTCCGCAGACCCGAATTTCATATGTTACATTTTGAGCCCACTAACAACACCTCACTGATTTTCAAACTTTCCGCGTGTTACTGTTTTTCATGCGTATCATGCTGTCGACGAGTGTTCGAATACCATACTGTTGGTGTGTAGAACCGTTGTTATTTGAATTTTGTCGTGTTCTCGCTAGAAGTCAATGAACCTGGGAAAAGGCTTAACACCCAAAGCCGTCTACAATTTGTTAAAAGCAGAGCCTAGTTTTACAGTATTTAACCAATTTTGGATATTGGAACATAAGCAATTAATAGTGCGAGGTGTGCTTTAAGGCTAATCAGGTTCGTTGCAGAGCCTGTACCGAAACTTCAACCTGTGACTGCTTCGCATGCTCGATTTGAACTGAGTTTTGTGCCCTTGTTTGTTATTTTTTTTTTTTTTTTTATCTTTTTGATTTTTTAATCTGCTAAGTAGTTACCAATTTTATATATTGTAATTTTGTGTATGTTAGTTTTGACTCGTTCGACTGACTTACATGCTTTATGAGCTTAGTTTTGTGCCCTGGTTTGTTAAGTTGTTTGATTTTTTATCTGTATAATTTTTTAATCTGCAAAATATTATACTGTAGTTTTGTGTATGTTAATTTTGACTTGTCGCCTGACTTACATGTTTATTTTATTATGTCCGTCGCTTGTTTCTCGGAAAAAGTTAATTGAATTGATTTAATTGAAGGTAATGTTGGGATTGTGCAGAGACAATCTGTCTCAAAGGCAAGAATCCTTTTCTGCTGTGATGAGCTTCCAGCAATCATTGTTGCGTAGACCCGACGAAAAATGTGTAGCCTCCGTCGTAGTTGTATGATAGTTGTACGAAAAAGTTGCATGTTTTGATATGTAATAGTAAACAGTGCTATCATTTAATGTGCCTCAGACTGGGCCAATCTTAAGCAGTAGTATCCAGTAGCATCCTGTTTTGCTATAGTAGCATCCAGTCTTGCTAATAGTACCATGCAGTAGAATGCAGTAACACGGTAGCCTTGAAGTAGAAGCATGTAGTAGCATCAGTTATTACTGCATGCTACTTTTTCGTACAATTTCATACTACTATTTTGAGATACATTTTTCATCGGGTGTACTGTCAGTACATTCGTCTAAGACACAATGAAATCTATTTCTAGGACCGAACATCTAGTCATGACAAAACCAATGCTGCTAACTTCAGATTTCAGTCCCAGCTGCTGGCTCTCCCTGTACAACTGTCACCTGCTCTTACCAGTTGGAGGGGATTCCATGGGATGGGCGGAGGAGCGAGGGACAGTCTAGGATTACAAGAAAAAGATGTGACTGGGAAGGAAATGGTCAAAGCCATGCTGACCTATATATGGCCAAAGGTAAGCCAGCTGACCTGTTAGTGGAATCAATACAGGGAGAAACAAATTGCAAGTAAATTATGAATCCTTCATACCAAGAAACTAACTTGGTCGTCGGAATCTTTATCTTGGTCTGTTTGTCCCGCTGCAAATCCTTTTCTGAAACTAATTTTGATACTGTAAAATGTCTCATTTGTTTTGAATCGATTCTGTTTTACCACGCAAAATTTCCTGTTTTTTTCCTGTTTGGATTGCGAAGACACCGCTTCTTTTAAGGGTTCCGTAGGCAAGATTATGGAAATGCAGCACCCGAGTTGTGACGAAGAAAGTTGTAAATCCGAATATCTACTCTGTTTCCTGCAAAATCGAGTTGTTCAGAGGAAGAAAATCGGCAGATATAAATAGAATAGAATAGAATTTAATTTGATTTGACACTTTCGTTTAGTACGGCTCTGTCCGCAATCGTTCTTGATTTATTTCTATTTCTTCATTCCCGTTGGAGAATGAGATTTATCGGACTTTGATTTCGTCTTGGCATGAGCTAGTGTAAGGAACAAAATAGCTTACACCGCGTTGAGGTAAATTTGGATAACCTTCCACCCGAATTCGTAGTGCCCTCGAATTCGTTCGTAGTGTCCTCTCCGAAAAAAACAGTAAAATACAGATCAGTTATCCTTCAAAAAATCCGTTGATGAGGTGTGGGCTGACGTCGAGTGGAAGCTGAATTGGGATGCTGTTGATGCAATTATCAGTGTATAAAGTTAACCACAAGTCAATTTTTTATTTATTTATTATCAAAACATTTTCAACATTTCAAACATTTTCCTCGAGAAAAACCCACAGCCCCTCTTAAGAAGCCAGCAGCACCTTCTCACTGTCTGGATCCTCCTCCAGGGCGGGTCCAACAAAATCAGTCACTTGTCATCACTTGACTCCTCCCCTAGGAGGAGCCAACTGGTATCCACCAGAGTCTGAACAACCTCCTGTCATCACATCATTTACCCGCTCCCTCCTCAGTACGTCCATTGTATCTTGCGAAAATTGCGAATATTCGCGTAAAAATTGGAAAAATTGCGAAAAATAAAAAAAACAACCGAAAAATAAGATGCTGAGCTTGAGTATGGTGTCTGTACAAATTTCCATCTGTGCCAGAACAAAACCGAGGAAGTCAGTCAAGACTATGCTCTCACCCCGTATAACTTATCAGAAGTATCTCTCTGCAAGTGAGCAGATCAACTCTGTGGCAGTGGTTTGCTCACTAACACTCAGATCACTTCCCCTGTACAAAGGGTTCAGAACAATCTGAACGTTGGCGGCTAGATGAATTGGTTTTACGCAGAATCTGTTTGACCGCCACTTCTTCAGTTTTCAGTCAACGAGGGGTTGTTTTTACATATAATTTCCGTGGAAGACATTGTCCAATGCTCTAACGAACGAGTTTTGAGTCCCGGAATCCCCTCCCCTCCCTCCCCCTTAAGAATAAAGAATAGACCTAGTAAGAAGTCCTCATTCGAGATTGGTCCCATTGTTTCGATTGTGAGAAGTTCATGACTTGTTCACGTGTTTATTGATTATTATGGTGGGTTTTCATAAGAAATGAAAATAACTGGCGTAAATCAAGTTCACATGACTGACTGACCTCCAGCCTTCGGTAACATCCACTGACAGCGCAGAATAATTATACCGCACATGAGTAAACTTAATCTACAGAGGAGTTAAGGTAGGTTATTTCTGATGTTCCTCAAGTTCAATCGGTACAAGAATCTAATTTGCAAGACAAACAAGAAGTTCCGTCTTCCGGATATTGAACCACGGCCCCTCCCCTGCCGATCCTGTTTTGTCTAACCTAGTAATCAAATAAAATATAATCACCAGTTACAAATAAAAAACTATCATACGTATCCTTCGTATGTAAATCACACTCTAATTGCCTTCAAATTCAACGCAACCCTTGACTAACCTGACTCATCCCCAGTTATCCATCATAGCTGCAAAGAATCGCCTTCTTACGAACCTGTTGGACATGATTGCGTGCCGCGATTGGACATGACTGCGTATTGAGGGGGCACAAACCCCCGAAATTTGCAGCGAAATTTTTTTTCAATTTTTCCGTATTTTTCAATTTTGCGAAATATTTCAGTTTTTCGGAATATTCGCAATTTTCGAGAGGCCTCCGAATTTTGCGAATATTCGATTGAATTTTTCAATTAAAAAATTTGCTTTTTACATCTATACCCCCCCCCCCCCTCCACACACACACACAGTCGGAAGAGGTTAGAGGGCCCTTGCCAAGAAGGGCCGAAATATAGCTCTAATAAGATGCAGCTTACGTATCCGTTTTGCACTGTCGCAGTCAGCTTGGGCTGAAGGAATATCTAGTCCCTCCTGGGTTCTACCCACCCGACTATTTATCTCCCAAAACATGTCATTTTGATTTGCTCTTAGAAACAAATACGTTTTCAGCCTCCTAACGCTGACCGGAAGCTTATCCCGAACCGACACTTGCACTATTTCTAATTACAAATCCTGCTCTGCTTGTACTTAGCTGTTCGTGCATCAACTTGTTCGCATTTCTCGTAGAATAAAAAATGATAATTTGAATTAAGTTGTTCAAGAATTGTGCTTTAGAATAAAAGGAAGACCTTAAGTTGTGCGTTAAAGTTTAACTGAAAAACCACTTGTTTTTGTGTCATTTAACTGAATACACTAAATTATTTGGATCCTGTGAAGGGATTTTTTTTCACTATCTGCTCTAGTTATGACGTTTAGAATATCTGCCGCCGTTCTCACAACGTAAATTCTACTATGACGCGGGAAATTTCAGTCTCAACACAAACGCGGCTTTTCAGTGGGCAGTGGTGAGCTTGGTGAAGACTGCTTAGTGCCTGACCCAAAAAAATCCATAAATCTTTCTCGCAAGGCATACAAGACAGATAAAACTGCATAAAGGTACCATAAATCACAAGGAAATTCCACTATTTGAAAATCGAATATTCGTGAAAAGCGGAACAACAAAGTAACGCATTTTCAGCGGGTCTTCAAGCCAATTTAAGTGAATATGTGATGGGTAACTAGATTGTCCTATCCCAGCCCTTTTCGGTTAAGCTTTAGCTTAGGTCCTTCCCGAGACAAGACCACGCTTAGCCAATCAAACTGGGCTTTGACCAAGGAGAGTTTTTTTTTCACCTTTCGTGAACAACCTTCTTTGTCGTCACATCATTTACCCGCGCCCTCCTCAGTACCCCCCCCCCCCCTCCACACACACACAGTCCCATTTTCAAGTTCATTTTCCAGCTTGAGCCGCTAGAACCTGAAGAGAAAGAGAACCTGGTAAAAGTGCATAAAGGTACCATAAATCACAAGGAAATTCCACTATTTGAAAATCGAATATTCGTGAAAGCGGAACAACAAAGTAACGCATTTTCAGCGGGTCTTCAAGCCAATTTAAGTGAATATGTGATGGGTAACTAGATTGTCCTATCCCAGCCCTTTTCAGTTGTGCTTTAAATGTATTATTTTTGTCTTAGAATCAGATGGACATTAAGGCCCGGGTCGTCTTGTCCCTCGGTCTCCTCGCTGGGGCAAAAGGATTCAACGTCGCCGTCCCCTTTCTGTTCAAATTTGGCGTTGACCACCTGAACGCTCACACGGGGGAACTGCTGGCGTTCTCGGATCCATCAAGCGCCGTTTTAAGCACTGCCACTGCCATTATGCTAGGATGTAAGTATTTTTTGCCAGTTGGACCTCGAGCAAAAGCGCTTACACACGATAAACAAGAGCTGGATTCAGGATTCAACAACTTTACTAAAAAAATTCATTCCGGCTTGACGATCGGTTACACACAAAGCACATACGTGCTTGAAAACGCAACCAGTACACATTTACTACCATATTCTAATCAAACCTTCACAAATAAACTAAAAATTTATTAACTAATTTGTCAATGTGTCCTCTCTCGTCTTCCAAACCCTCCACTCACCAACTACCCTCAAGGAGAGGTTTCTTTCACCGCGTGGTACACTTTCCGCTTCAAAAGCTACGAGCTCATATGGGACTTGTTACGAGTAGGTGGTGTGAGAAACGAGAAAGTAAATCTGGTATTTTCCCGGGATTCCGATACCCCTCCCCACCGTGCTCGGTTCCGGTCCAGACCCTAAAATATGTCATCTAAGGCATACGATCTCGTTTAACATTTCCGGGACCCAACCCCCACAGTGCCTGAATTCGGTCCGGTTATGTCAGGGATGTATCTAGGACTTGTGCTTGTTCTTCCCACCAAGTTTCATTGCGATCCCTCCACTCTAGCGTTTCCAAAGATTTCCGGTTCCCCCCTCCAGCTCCCCCCCAAAGTCACCGGATCCGGTTCGGATTTGAAGTGGGTCGTCTGAGACACGAGGTCTTTTCAAATATCAGTTCCATTAAGATCCAATCACCCGTTTAAAAGTTACAAATACCCCAATATTCCGGATTCTCCCTCCCTCCACTCACCCCACGATCCTCGGGCCGGGTAAGTGACTATTTCCAAGTTAATTTTTGGGATCCCTGATATGCCTGCCAAGTTTCATCGTCCTAGCTTATGTGAAAGTGCCCAAACTACCAAAACCCGGACCGACGGACGGACAGAAATTGCGATCGCTATATGGCACTTGGCCGAAGGGCAAGTGCCATAAAAACTGAAATTTCGTAAATTAAATGTGAGTCGCATTAAACGGCTCGATGATAAGGCATAACGCTTGGATAGTATGGGTCAATATGGTTTCAAGTGACAGCTTTGGCTTATGTAAGGTACAATTTGATTTAAATGGAAATAGCAATAGGGCTACGTCATTAAATGTGCCAGTAGAATGCAACAAATGGCGCTTTGTTAGTTATCTGATTTGTATCTTTGAATAATATCCTGTTCCTTTCTATTCCTTTCTATTCTATTGTTTTTCTATCTTGTGTTTATCATGTTTTAAAGAAAAAGGATATCAAAGCTATTTTGTGGGAAACAAGGGGGCTAGGGAGGTTCCTGAAGATAGTTATGGAACATCGATGTAAATTTTTGTTTAATCTGGTTTATTTTAGCATGTTAGTTGTTGGGTTCTTGTGGTGTTTATATTTTGTTCCGCTATGGCCCGATGGTCTTTCTTTTTGGAATTATCCTGTATCATATCATATACGCCTGAAGGGCATTAAGTTCCTTGATTCAGAGATATTTGGTAAATATTTGTATTGTTTGCTTGCTTCGCGCCACTCGTGTTTCCTTTAATGTTGAGGTGATCACTCAGATTTTACTTGAAAGTGAAATTAATATTGGAAATCATCAACAAAACATGAAATGGATGGTGCTGAAAACCCTGGCAAGAATTCTAGTCTGGGATCGCAAGCCCCTGATCTTCCCCGTAATCACTCAATTTTCATAGAAGAAATAAAAGATAGATGTTCCTTCAACCAAACTGACTGCGAATCATATTTGACGATGCAAAACCGATGACGTCAGCTACATTTTATTAGAGCTATATATTTCGGCCCTTCTTGGCAATGTTCCTCTTCAAGCGCAAGCTGGAAAATGAACATGTTTTCCAGCTTGTCATGACAGTTAATTTTCCAGCTTGACCGGCTTGAGCCTGAAGACGACCCTTGCCAAGATGGGCCGGAATATATAGCTCTAATAAAATGTAGCTGACGTATCCATTTTGCATCGTCAAATATTCCCGTATAACTGCAACTTTTTTACCCTCTGACCCTTGTGCAAAGTTATCTTCAATTCCCCAGGACCTTCACGTTTCTGCCCTTGGCCATTTCTCCGCATTCCATCTAGGAAGAAGATTTTTTAGACCCGATTAGTCCCTTTTCTTTTTCTTAATGTCTATTTTTGATCTTGTGAAAGCTCAGTGTATTTTTTCCTTTAATGTGTCTGTAGGCTACTGCGCTATTTTCCTCTTCTTAAGTGATTAAATAAAATTTCATCATCGTCATCATATGGAATAAAATATGGGGTGCTTGTTTTTACTTTATTTCTTCTTCCAGATGGCGCCGCTCGACTCGGCGCCGCAGGCTTCAATGAGCTACGAAACGCCGTCTTTGCTAAAGTCGCCTCCCATTCCATTCGAAAAATTGCTAAAAATGTGTTTCTACATATGCACAACCTCGACCTCAGTTTCCACCTCAGTCGACAGACTGGCGCGCTATCTAAAGCCATAGACAGGGGTAGCAGAGGTATCAACTTCATTTTGAGTGCTCTAGTCTTCAACATTGTCCCGACCATTTTTGAAGTCTCTCTAGTCAGTGCTATTCTGGTAAGTGTTTTTGTTGCTGTTTTTTGCTCCTTTCGTTTTTTAATAACAACGTTTATTTCCTGAATAGCTCATATAATTACTCGCTAGCGTCTGATCGTCACACAATTTTTAACACGGCTAAAACTTAATAGTCACTTCTCAGTAATTACCTTAAAATATTTTTAACGTTTCTACAATTATAACGAATATATCACAGTTCAGAATTAAAATAATTTACGAAATATGGTACAAATGACGAAAGATACAGTAGAGTGGGTATCGGGGCGAACAAGTCTGATACAATTTCGGGTGGCAGCGCGAAGCCTTGTTTCAGGTCGAGTCGGGTTTGGGGCTTCGTAATCCGGCAGGAGATATCTATGAAGATCAGAGGACAAGCATTTTCGTCCAAAATCCACTGTCAACTTGTGTCGTCTTTCAGACAGAGTGGAGAGACCAAGCCTGTCTAGACCCGCTTCATACGAAGTGTAGGTCGGGCCTAGCATGATCTTCACTGCTCAAACCCTGCTTCACCATTTTTGTTTTCTTCGTGTGGGAGGGCGGACAAAATCTAGTTTTTAGTTGATTTTCGACTAGATTTTTTTCTTTTCTGTTTCATAAAGAGTATCAAACTCCCCCCCCCCCCCCCCCCCCAACAACAAAAAAATGTATTGGTGGGCCCATGATTCTGTTCAGATTGTTCGCGATTCCGCGGTGATTCTACTCCCTGTGTTCTAGTTTCTCAAACTTCTTTATTGTCGGTTTACGTGCAAAACGGATAAGTCAGCTACATTTTATAAAAGCTATATTTCGGCCCTCCTTGGCAAGGGTTCTCTTCAGGCTCAAGCCGCTCAAGCTGGAAAATGAACTTGTGAAAAACAATTAAAGATTCGTCCTTAAATATCCGATGTTGTGAACTTCTTCTTTGAAAATTGGCTGGAGTTGAAGCTGGTCCTGTGATTTCATTCTGGGCATAGCTGCTGTTTTTACTGGCAACTCCCAAGCAGTCGAAGTGCAACTGTACAAAACCGTAATCGGTGAGCTTGGCTCGACGATGAAAAAAAAAAAAATACAAAGTGAAAAACGACAAAGGAAACATGCACAAGGAAAAGTATACGAAACAGTCATAAAAAATCCTCATTTTTAGGGCACAGTGCTCATACGTTGGGGCACCGTGCCCTGTGGCAAGGAAACAGTAGCCCTACCCCCATTAAATCTGTTTGAAAAACAAATTTTCAGTTCATATTTACAATTGTGCCCAAAAATTCGAAATGTTTATGACTTGTAGGAAAGTCCTGAGTGTCCGCAAAAAACGAAGAAGATTTGTAAGATAGAAAAGCTTTTATTGTCCGAAGAATCCAGCAAACTAGCAGGAATATGCTAATCGCGTTTGCTAATACACTAAAAGCGTTTATTTCGTTTTAGGGTTACAAATGTGGCGTCGGCTATGCCGGAGTAACTCTAGGATGCGTCGGCCTATACACTGCCTATACTCTCGGCGTCACCCAGTGGCGAACTCGTTTCCGGGTCGATATGAACAGAGCGGAAAACGAAGCCGGAAATAAAGCCGTTGACTCACTCATCAATTATGAAACCGTCAAGTACTTCAACAACGAGAAGTATGAGGCAGATCAGTACGACGAGGTCTTGAAGAAGTACGAAAAGGCTTCGCTGAAGACGAATACGAGTCTGGCGGTTTTGAATTTTGGGCAGCAGGTGATTTTGAGCGCGGCGATAACATCAGTGATGGTTATGGCCGCAAGACAGATTATCGAAGGTAAACATTCTATTTGTAACCATTAAAACTGTAATAATAATGTACTTTATTTCCTTAATAGCCTGTATTGCACACGCTAGCACTGGATCGTCACCCACGCAAATAACACATGATAATTACATAAGTAGACATTTCATCTGTACCTACAACTTAAAAATTTAATTTGACTTAACTAGAATTAAAATATTGGGTAAAATGAGGTACAAAGGATTTCAGGTAACGATCAGTCGAGTTTGTGGGTGGTCTTTCTAGTCTCTGGGCAGCAGCGTCTCTCTGTCTTTGTCGCGTATTGGGCCTTCTATTTGCTATGGTCTCAAAGTCAGGTAGAATGGCACGATGCGCATGTGATGCCAGACGCTTGCTCCCGAACGCTATTGTCAGTTGATGACGCCTTTCAGCAAGGGTTGGCAGGTCAAGCTTGAACAGGCCATCCTCGTAACAAAGATAACCCGGGCCGAACATAATCTTAACAGCCCTTTTTTGGATGGCTTCTAGTCTAAAAGTGTCATCCGACACTAAAAACCGGGCTGAACAGTATAGGCAGTATTTTTATTGTGAAGAGTTAGGCTTATTTTGACCTTTTTACTTGATAGTGCATGTTATAACCATGTTTATCGAAAAACGCACACAGCAAAATTCTAAGTAGTTGGACAACTAAGGGCAAACTGCCTTCCAGTCCAACTCAAAGCAGAAGGTTTTTGAGAGAGGTAGTGTGGTTCCTGATGGGAGGTATACTTGCCCACTCGTGTGAGGAGGGGGAAGAAAATAATTTCCGGTCGGAAACATTTATTTGAACACAATTATTCGGACTTTTAACCTCCTCAACCCACACTAACCCGGGAAAGTTTTAAGTCGATGGATCCAACTAAGGGCAAACTGCCTTCCAGTTCAGAGCAGGCAGAAGGTTTTTGAGAGAGGTACCGTAGTGTGGTTCCTGATGGGAGGTATGCTTACCCACTTTGTGAGAAGGAGGAAGAAAATTTGGACCCAGAGCTTTCTGATTTAAGAAAAATTTATCTGGATGGTGTAATTTTGTCACTTCCCGAAATTCTGAGTAACATCAACCCTACCGTTATTACTCGAGTGGGCGTGTATGTAGATAAATGTTTACAGTTAAGAATTTTTTTTTGTATATAGCCCTTGGGCTTTTAATAATAACAATAATGAATTATTTTTAACCCACAAATCGTACAAGACGAAAACAGTGGAGTACAAAAGAAAACATGAAGACATAATTAGGGAAAACACAACACATACAAACAAAATCTACTTAAGAGTCAAACAGACGAATACGTCCATGAGAGGGCGACAGACGCGCGTACGCCGTTTCGGAGAACAGACAATTTCTATGCGGAGAACAGACAATTTCTCCGTGATATCCGGTAGCGAGTACTTACTAATAATTTTAGAATTTCTCTGCCAAGGAGGGAGAAAAAGAAGAAATTTACAAAAACGAAAGTAAGAGGATCGCATAGCTTTAATCAATCAATCAATTTATTTAATTCGTGATATTACACATCACATAATAAAATTACATTAACAAAGGACTTCTCTTTAGAACAGGATAAACACCAGATAGAAAAAGAACAGAATGGTCACAGAGGGATGAGTAAAGTTTGAAATACACTGATCTGCCGATCCATCTATAAAACAAAACAAACACAGTTATGTCTTCCCCAATCTAAACTAATCTATCTATATGAAATATAAGTGCTTTCTTTTCTTTCTTACATGGAGATTAATATTATTTATTTTTAATCTTCCCGTCTTTCCTCTGCTCGCTGCTACAACTTAAACAAGCAATCTGATTGGATCTGCATAAGACAGAGAGGTGCTTTATATACATATTTTGTAACTTCCGCGATAAGTCTTGTGGATTTGAGGCATGTTAATTTCAAAATGCCTATCAAGACTGGCCTCGTGCAGAGGTAATGCCCTGGTCACCAACCCTCATTTCCACATGATTCGTTTCCTATCCGGGATCGCACAAGTCTTTCCTATTACCGTGCCCATTTTTACTTCTTTACTTCTATTCGTAAGACCTTCATCTAAACTTTCAAATAGCCATTTCGATGTCTGATATCCGTGCGCACGTCGGACAGCAGTCGGACCAGTTTTTGTGAATCATCCGCTTGCTCTAAACTCTCTTTCTTTGTATCGAGATAATAGTCGTTTTGTTCCGGAATTTCTGCTCCCAGTATCCTAACACAAATGGCGCAATCGGGAGTCAGCGGAATAGATCAAAGAATAATTAACTTGTTTTATTTAGTCTCGTTGTATGTGGAAGAACCATTCCATTTGAATCCAAAATTGTTGTTTTGGTCAGTTTCAAACTGAAACTTTAAAAATGACGACAGTTAAGTTTCTAAAACAGCGAAAAAATATATAAAATAAGAATCACTTAAAATCAGTCACCTCGAAAAGAAAAGAGTGAATGAAAAATAATCCGTAAAAATGTCAACCGCAAAAAATGAACTTGGCTCGTAAATATCCCGACCATCGTCCATGACACGGGCCCCTTAAAGCCCCTCCCATCCCCAAACTTCCCGCAAATTTTTTTTTCCGTATTTATGGAACAAAAGAATTACAAAATCGCTCGATGGACCACGTACGCACGAGATCGAGCCAGTGAAGTGAATGAGCTTATCTGCAGGGGTTCAGTTTTAATAGGCATTATGAATTAGTCCTTTGTTCTATCTGCTAAAGAAGTAATCTTTAGGAAAGCCCGACTGATATGATAGATTCTTTCCCACTCAGTTTGCACACTGTCGGGTATTTTTCTCATCCTCAGGCAGATAGATTTGAATATATTTAGATTCCTCATTTTAGTTATTGCACACTCTTGTAAGATTTTTGTTTTGATTTGCCCTTGAGAGCCTAGGTCAATGACAAATGTGTAAATAATTAACGCAAAAAAAAATATTAAGGAGGCAGATATCAGATGGGGCTTGGGACGATAAAGGTTTCCTGTGTTCTTTGAATGTTTTACCTACCTGATATGTGCGAAGATGTCATTCAGTGCACAGCACATTGACGTTTCTGTACTTAAAGGACCCCTATTTCGTTTTGCTGTTTTTACCCCCCCCCCCCCCCCCTGTGGTCAAGTACGTGGTCTAATAACCTCTGAAACCGCTGAAAATCCATGTGAATCACTTTGTTCGAATTTTTCAGTTTTCAGAGTTCCCCGAGATTTTATGTTGTTGCCAATTATCAGCTTTTTTTCACAACCGTTTAATTCCAGTCTTCAAACTGTTTTCGAAGGATGTTGAACATTGGAACTTACGGAATAGTTATTCCACGGTGTGGGAAACCGCATTTCCTGACGTATTTGTAATCGATTTCGTTTGCTTAGCTATAAAACCACCTTTTGTTCATGTTTTAAATTTTACGCTTCGAAATCCCTGCTTCTTGCAATTAGCCCTTTGCCAGAGTCGACAAGCGCTAAGACTTTGTGCGGGGCAAGTGCGAGTAGTTTTGAAAAACAATATTTCCGAACAGTTCTATTTTTCCTGGAAAAAAAATTTCATGTAGGAGTTGTGCTTTAAAAAAAAGTTCCGAATTTTTAGGCCCGATATATAATCTTTCTGGATTTTTTTTTTTTTGTATCTTGTGCATTTACCAGGCCATCAAATGCTTAGTGTGATTTGTTTGTTCTTTGCTGTATTATTTTCGCGAATGTGCTTAATAGAATTTCACTCAATCATTAAAGGACCACTCGTACTAATTACTCTTCAATTTACAGTATTTTAAAATATTTGGATACTTTAAAACTAGGCTGTGCTTTCAACAAATAGCCCACGGTTTTCGCAGTTTTGAGCCTTTTCCGAGACCCGTTGACTTATAGCTAAAACAGGGAAACAATTTACATAACGGTTTTTCTGATGGAAATAGCTCTGGCAGACAACCGTATACAGCGTGATACACATCAAAACACGGCAAGTGAGAAAATCAGCGTGGTTTTGTTAGAGGGGTTAGAATGTTCCGTATGAAATTGGGGTCTCCGGGTTTAGAAAATGGAGTGATTGTGGAAGTAGGTTGCGTAAGTATTATAGGTAAGACAAGTCCTTTAAAAGATTGTGTTCCTATAGGAAACCTGACTGTTGGCGATCTGGTCATGGTCAACGGGCTCCTGTTCCAGTTGGCTCTTCCTCTCAACTTCCTAGGTACTGTTTACAGAGAAGTTCGACAGTCCCTCATCGACATGCAGACCATGTTCGCGCTCATGCGAGTTCAGTCCAAGGTCAAGGTGAGTGAGGGAATTGCACTTGCAGAAGTGCCGCTTAAAGCACAACCGTCAGGGGATTTTCACTTAACCATGTTGTCAAAGTCATGTACGAACTCCAGAAATCGACAAACCGCATATCGGCTTAGCTTATACAAGGGAAAATCACAGTAATCAAGTCTCATTCCCTCGTCGACACTCAGACCATGTTTTTATGGCACTTGCAGCCTCTGGCTCAAGTGCCATATACCGATCACAATTCCGTCTGTCGGTCTGTCGGTCGGTCCGAGTTTTTTTGTCCCACATATCCGAGTTAGGGTACTTCCAGATGTGCTAGGACAATGAAACTTGGCAGGCATATCAGGGACCCGATCAAACTAACCTGGAAATAATCAGTTTCCCGATCCGACCATATGGGGGGGAGTGCGGGGCGCTGGAAACTTGCAAATTTAGGGCATTTTGTCATTTTTTTCTGAGTTAGGGTCGGGTCCCTGATATTCCTGCCAAGTTTCATTGTCCTAGCTCATCTAGAAGTACCCTCTGGATTAATCATTTACAGAACAGGATTGGCTCCGGTTATTGTGGGTGGAGTTGGAGGAGGGGGAGGGGGGTCTAGGATTCCGGTGATCGCGCGTTAAGGTACTTCCAGATGTGCTAGGACGATGAAACTTCGCTGGAATATTGGAGACTCAACAACATTTGCTTAGAAATTGCTACTTCCAAAATCCGATTATTCCTTAAAGTACCAATCTTGACCGCAAAGTAAAAAAAATACTTTTAAGCAATATATGCATTTTCGTGATGCCCATCAGCCCATTAGCAGTTTTGCCTCAAGGGTTTTGCTTACAAATGAAGTTCCAGCTCCCTTATAGCGCGCATCTCAACCGCAAAGTCGAAACTTACTCTTGATCAATCAAATCATCTTGACACATACAAGTGCCATATGAGCTTACAGCTCTTGTTCTGTCACGCTAGCTCAGTTCAAGCAAAGTCAATAATAGTGGGAAAGACGGGTGACTTCGCTAAAGTCGGGTCTCTGAAAATCGATCGGAACGCTGCCTAGCGTTTGGACTTCCAAATTTCGAGCGGTAGATGATTAATATAATAAAGCAAGAGGGCGTGAGCAGGCAATGTCTGTCAACATTAACTGATTCGAAATCGTGAATTGAACATTTTTTTTCCCATAAAAAAGCTATTTACTCTTTTCCTACTTATTATGGCACTTGTAGCCTCTGGCTCAAGTGCCATATACCGATCACAATTCCGTCTGTCGGTCTGTCGGTCGGTCCGAGTTTTTTGTCCCACATATCCGAGTTAGGGTACTTCCAGATGTGCTAGGACAATGAAACTTGGCAGGCATATCAGGGACCCGACCAAACTAACCTGGAAATAATCAGTTTCCCGATCCGACCATATGGGGGGGAGTGCGGGGCGCCGGAAACTTGCAAATTTAGGGCATTTTGTCACTTTTTTCGGAGTTAGGGTACTTCTAGATGAGCTAGGACAATGAAACTTGGCAGGAATATCAGGGACCCGACCAAACGAACCTGGAAATAATCAGTTTCCCGATCCGACCATATGCGGGGGAGTTGGTGCGCTGGAAACATGAAAATTTAGGGCATTTTGTCACACTTTTTCGAGTGAGGGTACTTCCAGATGAGCTAGGACAATGAAACTTGGCAGGAATATCAGGGACCCGACTAAAGTAACCTGGAAATAATAAGTTTCCCGATCCGACCATATGCGGGGGAGTTGGGTCGCTGGAAACTTGAAAATTTAGGGCATTTTGTCACACTTTTTCGAGTGAGGGTACTTCCAGATGAGCTAGGACAATGAAACTTGGCAGGAATATCAGGGACCCGACCAAACTAACCTGGAAATAATCAGTTTCCCGATCCGACCATATGCGGGGAAGTGGGGGCGCTGGAAACTTGAAAATTTAGGGCATTTTGTCACACTTTTTCGAGTTAGGGTACTTCCAGTTGTGCTAGGACCATGAAACTTGGCAGGCATATCTGAGACCCGACCAAACAAAATTAGGAATAATCAGTTTTCTGATCCGACCATTTTTGGAGGGGGGGGGTGGAGGGCAGGGGAATCCGGGAAACTGAGAAGTGTGTAACTTTCGAACGGATGATCGGATTGTAATGAAACTTCATAACTGAAGAGAATATATATCTGTAATGTCCCGTTTAAAGTCTTGACCGGATTCGGTAGCCAGGGGGGAGTTGGGGGGGGGGGGGGGGAGACCGGAAATTTCAAGAAACGGTTAGAATAGAGGGATCGGAGTGAAACTTGCTGGGAAGAACAAGCATCTGCTCTAGATAAGTCCTTTAGACCATTGTACTGGATCCGGACACTTATGGGGGGGGGGGTCCCGGAATTCCGGTGATGGTGGTTTTTTGGATTTTCACGATGAAACTTGGCAGGCATATCAGGGACCCAATCAAACTGACTTCAAAATAAAAATATTGTCGATCAGATAATGGTGGGGGAGTGGAGGGAGGGGAATCAGCAGGGGAATCCGGGAAATTGAGAAGTGTGTAACTTTCGAACGGATGATCGGATTGTAATGAAACTTCATAACTGAACAGAATATATATCTGTAATGTCCCGTTTAAAGTCTTGACCGGATTCGGTAGCCAGGGGGGAGTTGGGGGGGGGGGAGACCGGAAATTTCAAGAAACAGTTAGAATGGAGGGATCGGACTGAAACTTGCTGGGAAGAACAAGCATCTGCTCTAGATAAGTCCTTTAGACCATTGTACTTGATCCGGACACTTATGGGGGGGGGGGGGGGGGGGTCCCGGAATTCCGGTGATGGTGGTTTTGGGGATTTTCACGATGAAACTTGGCAGGCATATCAGGGACCCAATCAAACTGACTTCAAAATAAAAATTTTGTCGATCAGATAATGGTGGGGGGAGTGGAGGGAGGGGAATCCGAAATTTTCAGTCATGCGTAATTTTGGAATGGGTGATCGGATTCGAGTGAAATTTAAGAATTCAACAGAGGACATTTCTCCGATGATTTTTTTCATATCCGGACCGGATCCGGCAACTATTGGGGGGGGGGGGGAATACGTGCCCCGTTTAGAATGGAGGGATTGGGATGGAACTTTGTGGGAAGAACAAACAGATGCTCTAGGTAAGTCATTTGCTGAATCGGATTGGCTACGTGCACCGCGGGGGAGCTGGGTGGGGTGGGGGGGGGGTGGACCGGAAATCTCGACAAACGGTTAGAATGATGGTATCGGAGTGAAACTTGCTGGGAAGAACACACATCTGATCCATGTAAATCTTTTACATAATTTGACTAGATCCGGACACTTGAGGGGGGGGGGGGAGGAGGGGTATCCCGGAATTCCGTTTTTTGGGGGATTTTCACGACGAAACTTGGAAGGCATATCAGGGACCCGGTCAAACTGACTTGGAATAAAAAAAAAATCCTCGATATGATAATCTTGGGGGGGGAGAGTTGAGGGAGGGGAATCCGGAATATTGAGTCATGCGTAGCTTTGGAACGGGTGATCGGATTCGAGTGAAATTTAATAATTAAACAGATGACATTTTTCTCTTGTGACCTTTTTCATTTCCGGACCGAATCCGGCAATTATTGGGGGGAGGGCGGAAAATACTTGACCCGCTTAGACTGGTGTGATCTGGATCGAACTTCGTGGGAATGACAAACAGATGCTCTGGATTAATCATTTACAGAACCGGATTGGCTCCGGTTATTGTGGGTGGAGTTGGAGGAGGGGGAGGGGGGTCTGGGATTCCGGTGATCGCGCGTTAAGGTACTTCCAGATGTGCTAGGACGATGAAACTTCGCTGGAATATTGGAGACTCAACAACATTTGCTTAGAAATTGCTACTTCCCAAATCCGATTATTCCTTAAAGTACCAATCAGGACCGCAAAGTAAAAAAAATACTTTTAAGCAATATATGCATTTTCGTGATGCCCATCAGCCCATTAGCAGTTTTGCCTCAAGGGTTTTGCTTACAAATGAAGTTCCAGCTCCCTTATAGCGCGCATCTCAACCGCAAAGTCGAAACTTACTTTTGATCAATTAAATCATCTTGACACATGCAAGTGCCATATGAGCTTACAGCTCTTGTTTTTTATTCCAATTAAAAGGAAATCTGAATGGAGAGGGGATGCTCATCATAAACGAAACGATAAAAATAGACAAAACGTGCTTTGATGATGATTCTGCGGAGAGCAGAACTACTGTGTGCAGAAGTGTCTCTTAAAGCGTATATGTGTCACTCTATGTACGAACTCTAGAAGTCGATAAGCCGCATTTCCTCTTAGTCCATACAGGGAAACATGGCAAAAGGTCTTATCTCAGTCTCTCATTGATATGCAGATCGTGTTTGTTCTCATGCGAGTTCAGTACAAGTGACCAGGGTTGCCACATGTCGCACGATAGAGTGAATTGTCACTCTATTTTATTTTTGTCACTCTTGTCCTACGTAGGACATAAAATTCACTCTATTTGTCTTCAACTGACAGTCTTCAACTGACCGTTGACCTGAACGGTCGCAAATACCGGTTAACTTTTTGTTTGTGAAACCGTTGAAAGCCGTTACTGAAAGTCTGCGTTTGTGGAATGGCGCCAAGTGAAGGCAATGACGAGATGTCAGTTAGTCTGGTTTATCAGCCAGTTTTGAATTTTTTTCAGAAAAGTCTTGACTCGGGAGTTGATACAAATTCGGTCAAAAAGTTTGCTGCAGAGTTCTTCACTGTTGACGCGATTGTGGCTGCGAAAAAGTTTCTGTAGGCTCTTGCCTTTCCCAGTGAGCTCCCCCCGAGAAGAAATGCCCAGGCCAATCATCTGTGTGATATTGTGGATGCTTTCCGTCGCTGTGATGACTTGGACGTTGCTGTTCCGGATTTCGTCATACGATTTCCGAGCGAAGTTCCGGTCGTTCCAGCTGTTGCCATATCTGTATTGAGTAGCAAGCTAAGCGCTGTTGCTAACGATGTCCGTTTTATTGTTGAAGCAGTTTCTACTCTTGATCGGTTCACCGCTATTTCCACTCGTGCCGAGGCTTTGACGGCCATCCCTCCCTCACCACCTTCAGATACGCACACTGTTGTTGTTAGTAATGTCCCGTCGGATCTTCTTAACATTGATTCCAGGACGCAACACATTGACACCGTTGAAGGTAACGAAGGGATTACTAATGTCAGGGCGAATACTCAAAGAAATCGTCTCATCGTCCACACTTCAAGTGCTTCTTATGCAGAGGTTGTTGCGAGATCAATCACCAAAGGTTTGCCGGAGGGTACTACTGCCAAAGTTATCTCTCCTAAATTTTTGGGTGTCGTCAGGAGTGTTCCAGCCACCATTACGGCCGACGCCTTGAAGACCCTGATTCCTGATTCTTGTGAAGTCGTGCCTATTTCGGGCTCTCGTTCTTTCAAAATCGAGTTCAAAAGTCAAGTTGGTCTCCTTACAGCTATGAAAATCGGGGTAAAAATCGGGTATGAAGTTTTTCGTGTTCATGAATTCCACCGAATGCCCAAGCGATGCTATCGCTGTCAATCCCCAAACCACGGTATAGCCAAATGCCCGCATCCATCTGATTCTCCAAAATGCGCTCGTTGTGCTGGTTTCCACAGTTATAGCAAAGATTCCCCTTGCTCACTGCCTCCAAAGTGTGCCAATTGCGACGGTGTCATGTCTCTTTTAGCCTCAGATGCAGCGTTATGAGGAAGGCCGTGGGACTTGGCAAATAATGGTTTTTCAGGAAAAGAAACTGCGCTGTGTGTCATTAAATGTAAATGGCACTAAGGACAAAGATCTTCTACTTGATGATTTGCTAGGCAGCTCGGACATTCTTTGTCTTCAAGAGCATCTGCTATCCGCCCCTAGTAGCGAAAGTTTGCGCCGATCTCCTGAGCACTTTGTGTTCATTCAGCCGGCAATGAAAACTAGAGGTCGAACTTCCGGTGGGTTAGCCATTTTTCTTCGAGCCAGCGAGTGTTCAGCGCCACCAAAACTGTTCCACTCTGGGCGTTATGCTCTTGCCGTTCAGTTGGACAATATTGTTCTTGTTAATGTATATTTACCTTGCGACCGGCGGAACATTGCATCACATAGTTCATTTGCTAAGGCTTGTCAGAAAATCAGAACACTTCTATCAGACATTTCAAGGAAAGGAATGAAATGGGCTCTTGTTGGTGATATTAACACTGATCTTCTAACTTCTTCTGTACGGACTGATTTATTTTTCGATTCTTTACCGGTAGCTCACAGTCTCATTGAGAAGTCTCTACCCTTTTCATATAGACATAATCGTGGCGCTAATGTTTCCAACCTTGATCATTTGATTGTTCCTGAAACAAGTCTCATTGACGGTATTGTTGAGGTTGATGAGGAGAAAATTGAGGACGACCATCTGCCTCTGTCTTTCTGTTTGGTTGTCCCTGTTGCTCGAATCAGTCGTCCAAATCCCAAGAAGGCTTGGATCCAAAAGCGTAACTGGAATTGTATAGATACTGTGCTCTACATTTCTACATTAACTAATCTTCTCTCGCTTTTAAAAGTTCCTTTTCACCTTCTTCAGACTGGTATAGCAGCTACTACTTCGTCCGTTGATATTAATTGTTATTATAGCGAGCTTGTCCATTGCTTGAAATTGGCAGCCGATATTGCTGTACCGACTGAGAGAATTCGAGTTGGTACAAGGAAACCTATTTGGAAAGTCAGTCCTGAAGTTAAGAAGGCAAAAAACACGGCAAAATTTTGGCTAAAAATTTGGATTGCTTGTGGACGCCCAGGGAATGGTACTGTTTTTAATCTAAAAGCTAAAACAAAGGGTGAATACAAATCTTCACTTAAAAATGCTCGTTTGAATGGCTTAGATGCTCCCAGTGACAAAAAAGCGTGGCAAAAGGTCCTTCGTACAGATAAAGGTTCAGCTGTACCTCCTTCCGCGCTAACTATGGCTGACTGGACCAACCACTACCGTGGTCTATTCAGTGGTTGCAAAAACCAGATTCAGCAGCACTTTGAAAATTTACTTCTTAAATACCTACCAAGGAAAATATTTCAACCTTCTGTTCTTCCCGTTACTTGTTCTTCCATCGAAATTGCTTTCCGAAAATTAAGAAGAACTGTTTCTACAGATTCTGATGGCCTTAGTGCCGATTTTTTCAAAATAGAGTGCCCAGCTTTAACACAACACCTTCAGCTGCTATTTCAAATTTGTTTATGCCAGGGTTTGGTTCCGAATAGTTTCCTCCTGGGTACTATAACATCGGTGATTAAGCGAGGGAAAGACGCGGACCTTTGCAAAAGCTATCGGCCAATTACAGTTTCTTGTACCATAAGCAAAATCCTGGAATACGTCCTTCTTCCAGAACTAGTTGAAAAATGTAGCTTTGGTTCAATGCAGTTTGGATTCCGTTCGAGCGCCAGTTGTGCGCATGCTCATCACATATTGACAAAAATGATGAAACAGGCTACCCGCGACAAGTCTTCTATACATATATGTTCTATAGATATAGCTGGTGCTTTTGACAATATAACGCATTCTCAGGCCCTATTTTCTCTCATTACTTCTGGCGTGAATCTGTCTGTCGTCTATCTGTTAAAATTTTGGTATGGTCATTCTTCAGTAAGGTTCAAATGGCAAGGTAGCTTGTCAGAGATTATTTCTGTCCGAACTGGTGTTCGCCAAGGGGGAGTCTTATCTCCCTACATCTTCAAATCGGCCATATCTTCTTGTCTCGATTCTTTGCTTCCTGCTTACTTCTATAAAGACTATGCCTTCAGCTACATAGCCTATGCGGACGACTTGCTCTTAGTAAGCCGTAGCCGATCCACACTCACAAAAAATGTAAGTAAGCTGTCGTCAGAACTTCTGAAAATTGGCCTTGAAGTTAACCTTTCAAAATGTGAGTACCTGCATTTCAACCCTTCGTCAAATTGTTCGAGTGCATCTAAAGCTTCTATATCTCTCGGATCGTTCATCGTCAAATCAACAGACTCTCTACGGTGGCTCGGCATAACATTCAAATCTTCACTGTCAAAATTTTGCTCATCGGTTGTTCAAGAAGTTTATAAGTCGATCCGTAGCGCCTATGGGCGCATCGTCCCCAACCGGGGGCGCTATAATCGTAAAGCTTTGGGAAATTTGTACAGCACCTTCTGCGCTCCTTCTATACTATTTCGTTCTGGCGTCACTCATGTTCTGCGAAAGAAGGAGATTAAAAAGATGAGATCATGTTATTTTAAATATGCAAAGCACCTGCTCCACTTGTCGAAATTATGTCATAACCATACATTGACGGAGAAATTCAAAATTCAAGACGCAAGTGTTACCCTTTTGGATGTTTCGTCATCACTTTCAAAACTCATGGACAACAAGGCCCAACCAGCACACGATGTCGTCCACTGCTTCCTGACCGAAGATTAAAAATTAAGTGTCTTTTTCTGTGTGTATATGTGTTTTGTTTATTTTCTTTACTTTTGTCATTTATTCCGCCTTTTCAAAATGGCGGGTCATAAATAAATTACTTACTTACTTACTATTTCAAAAAAAGTCTAGAGATGTCGTTTTCCAGCAGTGATTCCGACCAAAAGTGACTATTTCACGTTTTTTCAAGGACTCTAAATTAAGATTTGTAATTTTTGCAGCATTGATTCTGACTAAAACTGACCGTTTCCTATAAATTCATGAAAACAAAATTTCACTCCCAAATCACTCCCTGTTTTCGACCAAAAGTCACTCTCTAATTCTTTTCGATGTGGCAACCCTGCAAGTGACGGTGGGTGAGGGAATTCTACTGTGTGCAGAAATGTCTCTTAAAGCGAGTAAGACATAGGCGTCGGTGGGGATTTTTCGCCTCCTGTTACCGAGTCGTGTACGAGCTCTAGAAATTTTTTTCGATGTGGCAACCCTGCAAGTGACGGTGAGTGAGGGAATTCTACTGTGTGCAGAAATGTCTCTTAAAGCGCGTAAGACATAGGCGTCGGTGGGGATTTTTCGCCTCCTGTTACCGTGTCGTGTACGAGCTCTAGAAATCGGTAAACCGCATTTTCTCTTAGTCCACACAGAGAAACATGTCAAAAGGTCTTATCTGAGTCCCTCATCGATATACAGACCATGTTTGTTCTCATGCGAGTTCAGTCTAAGGTCAAAGTGAGTGAGGGAATTACACTTGCAGAAGTGCCTCTTAAAGCGCAATGGACATGGGAGTTTTGAAGATTTTTCAGTTGACCACGCTTTCCATACCTTGCAGGAACTCCAGAAGTCGGTAAAACACGGTAAACATGGCTAAAGTTTTTTCTCAGTACCTCATCGAAATGCACATTTCATTCATGCAAGCTCAGTCGAGGGAGTGAGTGGTCACTAAATCGTCGAACAGAGATGGGCGAATCCAAATCCAGGGCTAGGTCCGAATCCCAGTCCACCAATTCATGCTGAGGATTCGAATCCGGATTCGATTCCGACCTGTACTAAATAAACAAAAATCAAATCATATAATAGCCTATAGTTTAAAGACCTAATCCAAACATTCTGTTTACCTTCTCTTACTGTTCGGAAGCCACCAGTCTATTTAGATTTGAACTTGATTGCCGGGTTGCTGTTTTGGCTCGAGAAAAAGCCCACGCAGAACGTCTTCTTTTCCTGATGACGTAAATTTTCCAAGTTTGATTAGCAGAGAATAATAAGACTTTATTGATTATTATTTGTATGTCTTCAGGAGTAGCCTACCACACTGGTCTCGTTTTTTTTTAATTTATTTGTATTTGTAATAAACAGTTTCAGATGGAAATTACTATATTGATCCTTGGCTCCATACGTGTCATAACGGATGTCCCAGATAATCGGCTGAGATTTAGTCCAAACCAAATTATTTCAAAATTCGAAATTCGTTTTTTTTTATTTGCTTATTGTTTGACGGTGTTTTTGTGGTTTTGAACATTCATAGTGGCAGTAGAGATGGTTATCAAGTACTGATGCCTAAGGTAGATGCGACGGTTAGTTGGGCGATGTAAACCATATTTGAAGGTTTTTATGTGTGGTTGTTATAGTATGGGTTTCCTCTTCGCAACCGCAGGAGTGAATTGGGGGCTCGTTGAGCACAAAATCTAAATGATAGTGTGTACAAATCGGGAAAAGATTAAAAATTGGAGCGGGTTCGTAAGATTCGGGGTTTGGAATCCGAGTCCGAATGCGAATCCAGCCTGACAAGCAGAAGATTCGAATCCGGTCAAAACGACGAATCCTGGATTCTGATTCGCCCATCTCTGCCTTCGAATTCTGCTGCGTTATCTTGAGCCTTACCAGAGTTCGAGAAATCATTAGACTACATATTCAGTTCAGTTAGTTATAACCCGTCGGAAAACAGGCGTGTAGCGGGCGTGTAGCGGGCGTGTAGCCCTTGTGACGAAGTACTAAATTACAAACAAAAAAAATACTAAAGCTCCCACAGAGGGTAACCGAGTGTTACCGAGTACCCGAACTTCATACCCACCTTATTTTTGTGAAGAATTGAGGATAAAGCATAAATATTTGCTTTTCTTTGGATTTAAAGTTACTTGCGGTAAAGTTTCTGGGGCGGTTTAGATAGATAGATAGATAGATATCGCTTTTATTCTTTTCGAAATATCGTGGTAAAATCAAAATTTGTCGAAATCGTCATATATACATGTAGACAGTCATATATAAATATGTCAACGTCAGATATAAAAGTAAACACTAAACAAGATTGAAAATTTTAACGAAAGACGGTACGAATGTCTTTTCATACCGTACATTTTACGTGTTGGAGTTTTGGGATCACCACTGAGGCCGCTCTTGTAGGTCGTTCGCGAGCAGTATTGAAGGGTGGCGGAAGTATATACTTATGAATAGGGTGCTCAAGCATTTTCTTACCGGAAGCCATGCACAGTTTCAACCTACGGGACTCAAGTTTAAATTTCTGAAGGAGCTCATTGTAAGGATTGGGGGATCGGGACATAATTAGTAGGGCACGTTTCTGTATTTTTTCGATCCGATAAGCCTGGTCTTCAGTAAGGCCAAAGTGCCAAGCTTCCACCAGGTATTCTAGCCCCGAACATATAAAAGAAACATAAAAACAGCAAATCTTGTTCATGGGAACCTATTTTTAGCAAGTAATTTCAGCATATGAAGGCCGGTGTGTCCACGCTTTACCATCTCCTTTGTTTGGAGTTCCTGTTTTAAATCATTTGATATAATTAGACCGAGGAGTTTTATTTGGTTTACACGCAACGTATCTGGAATAGGAGGTTCAAAAATTGGCCCTTCTTTCAAGAAAGGAATTGTAAGAATTGCAGACTTCTTTTCATTCACAGCTATGTCTGAATTTAAAGCTTCGGCCTGTATCTGCGAAATTATATTGGCCGCTTCACCACAATCACCACTTTGTCCTTTGCCACATATTTCAATAAGAGAAAGATCGTCAACGTATTTCCATCTTTCCCATCTGTCAGAAGCTGTATTGTTAATCATTACAAGAAAAAGTAGCGGTCCTAAAATTGTTCCCTGTGGCACACCGCAGAAACTTGCCTGCGGGACAAATTATTATTATATTTTAGAATTTGGGACCTTTGGGTTTCTGGCGGGATTGGCTCAGTTAGCTTGTCCCTGTAAAGTAAGTAAGTAAGTAATTTATTTGTAACCCGCCATTTCGGAAAAGCGGAGTAAATGAAAGAAAATAAATAAAGACACAGAAAAAAACGCTAATTTTCAATCTTCTGCCAGGAAAGCAGTGAAAGATGCAACCATGTAGGCTATTTTTGAGCTGTTTGGAAAGTTTTCAAAAGATTTTGCTTCCTTCCTTCATTTCATTGTGTTCTTCCCTTTCAGTTTTCTTCTCTTTTTGTATGTGAAAATTAATGTAAAGTGAAATTTTTTGTTGTTTTGTTTTTTGACTGCCCCCACAGGCCCATTCGGGCTTTCCTGCAGTCAGAAGTATGAGCTACATGTATAAAGGATATTAAGAGAGTTGCGCAAAAGGTATGTTCATGTGGTTTAACATGTAAAAGTTGGTTCGTATAATAAAGAGTATTAAACTAAAAAAACTAAAAAAAAAAATTCTTGTTTCAGACGGACGTTTCCGCACCTGCCTTACTCATTGACCCAAGCACGGCATCAATCAAATTCCGCGATGTTCACTTTGAGTACGTTCCAGGAAAAACGATTCTGGACGGTTTGTCTTTCAACGTTGAACCCGGCAAAAAGGTAAATATTCTACTAATTATTGCTTTCATTGAATATCTTTATAGTTGCCAAATTGGATATTCCTTCAGCCCAAGCTGACTGCAAATCATATTTGACGGTGCAAGACAGATAAGTCGCAAGGGTCCTCTTCAGGTTCAAGCCTTCAGCTGGAAAGAAGAAGAAGAGACAGGTGACTCCTAAACCAAAATGCAGAAGAATCTCTACCCTTTCGGCGACCCCAGCAGCCATGTCCAGAATAAAATCACAGGACCAGCTTTAACTCCAACCAATTTTCAAAGAAGAAATTAACAAAATCGGATATTCAAGAAGAATCTTTAATCGTCTTTCACAAGTATTTCCCAGCTTGAGCCTGAAGAGGACCCTTGCGAAGAAGGGCCGAAATATAGCTCTAATAAAATGTAGCTGACTTATCCGTTTTGCACCGTCAAATATGAATTGCCAGATTACTGGTAAAGTGTTGGTTTTCAGGATAGTCCTCTTTTGGTGGGAATGAAATTTTACCATACAAAAAGTCTACGTATCACGAGGGATAGTGAAATAGTCCGACTGAGCATAGGTGGAAATCTTACCTACTATGAATAGTTAACTTTCATACATAGATTACACAGAAATTTGAATAGCAAAATTTTCGTCCCAGATGAAAATCTTACATTATGATCGTGCTCCACCCTACTAACAATAGTTGCGATTTTGATCGAAGTTTGAAGTTACCTTCAAACTCAAAGATCTTGGTTTAAATACCGTTTTTGGTCGTCGGCCAGTTTCTTTGCCCTTCAAGCTCTGACCTCGAACTTTGTGAGCTAGCAAGTTCGAAGTTAGCTTGAATCGTCAAAGAAACGTCGACCGGGCAAGGATCGCCGGAGTCATACAAACACTAATTAAGCAAACGGTGAACTTCGACGGCGTTCGAAAACGGAAATTAAGCAACCGGCTAAGCAAACGGTGAACAAAACTTCGATCAAAAACACAACTAGTATTAACTATTATTTAGTATTTCCGTTCCATCCTCACGAAAAGTTACTACGCTGACCGTCCCAGCCTTCTCGAAATAGTAACTAATAGTAACTATTTGCTTACCACGCTCGGGAGCATGGTAAGCGTAGTAACCACGTTTCTCTGTCACGTGATTGGTCGGATTCACCCGTGGCATGATATTCCGCTGGAAAATAGAAAAATCGTTCCAGCCTTGACGACAAAAAGGCAGAATTTGTGACGTCATGCGTGGTAACTACGTTAAGTAGGATGGAACACGCTCTTTGTGAGCTAGCAAGTTCGAAGATAGCTTGAATCGTCGAAGAAACGTCGACCGAGCAAGGATCGCCGGAGTCGTAAAAACACTAATTAAGCAAACGGTGAACTTCGACGGCGTTCGAAAACGGAAATTAAGCAACCGGCTAAGCGAACAGAACTTCGATCAAAAACGCAACTAATATTAACTATTAGTTTGTATTTCCGTTCCAACCTCACCAAAAGTTACTACGCTGACCGTTCCAACCTTGTCGAAAAATTAATTAATAGTAACAATTTGCTTACCATGCTCGGGAGCGTAGTAAACGTGGTAACTACGCATCTCTTTAACGTGATTGTTCGGGTTCGCCCGTGGCATGATATTCTGCTGGAAAATAGAAAAATCGTTCCAGCCTTGACGGCAAAAAACCAGAATTCGTGACGTCATGCGTAGTAACTACGTTAAGAAGGGTGGAGCACGCTCTATACCTCGCTACCTCTCACTTATTTAACTGCATCTGCGTCATATCTGTTTCTGGACTTCGGATCAAGAGTGAGGTCGAGTTCGGGGTGGTCTTTTAAGCTACAGTAGAGGTATATGCCTATGTGAACGTTTGTTGACATTGGACTTTGCCATTTTCATGCACTTGCTAAGTCTAAAGGTAACTACTAGTTAGCTAAATTAGGTAATTAAGGGCTTCTGAAAACACCTGAATAGGTATTTTGGATCTTCATTCTACCATTTACCCCAAAACTGCACTATTCACGTGTAAGTAACTGTCCACATAAACATACATCTACTTTATATATAATCAGTTTGGGGGGGGGGGGGGCTTGCATATGTAGGACGGACAAAGTATTCCAGTTACAGTGGCTTGTAGGAGTACGTCTGTTATTCTGTTCTCTTCCACCGTTTCATTTTGTTTGTTTAAGGTTGCAATAGTCGGTGGTTCTGGTTCCGGAAAATCCACCATTGTCAGATTGTTGTACCGATTCTTCGAGCCAAAGCAAGGATCCGTCTACCTCAATGACCAGGATATCTCACAAGTGAATCCTGATAGCCTGCGCAGAGCCATTTCCGTTGTACCACAGGTGAGCCAATCTAAGTAGGCTACTCCCTAAAGGACCCCTCGCACTATTTACTCTTCAACTTACAGTATTTTAAAATATTGGAATACTTTAAAACTAGGCTGTGCTTTCAACAAATAACCCACGGTTATTTGCTCAGTGGGCGATGACGGCCTTGTTATAGAAGGACCTTGCTGTTGCGTGGCCATACTCATTTAGTGGGCGAGCAAGGGCCTTACATAATATTGGAAACAATGAATTGCCCTTAGACGCAAATGTTCTTCTCATAAGATTCACAGTTTCTAGTTTTTTCGATGATCGTCTTATCTGACTCATCTGTTTGTTTATTTATAACCCACACAATGCAAAAAGCATAATTTTGGGAACAAGAAAAACGCAAACACAGAAGAAATAAAATTTGTATGATTTTGTCGGGCGTCGGTCGACTCGTCAGCACATCGGTTTCTGTTTAAACGCAAGAAACCAAATTTGGCAAACATGTCGGGTAAAACACAGAAGATTTCGAATTCTGTATGCTTCTGTCGGGCCTCGGGTGTTCTCGTCGGCACATAGGGTTATTTTTATACTTAAGAGTAACAGAGGAAACAGTTTTGTATTATTTTGTCGGGCGTCGGTCGACTCGTCGGCACACCGGGTTCTTTGTATACGCAAGAAATCAGAGAGTAGAGGGCACTAGCGTTCTTCAGATTCTCCCGGCGTCCATATTCAGACTCCTCGAAGTCTTGTTTTTCTGTCGAATGTCGACAGTGCCGATCAAAGTAGGAGATCCGCTAATTAAATAAAAAGGAGTTGAAACTGAAATCAAATTCATCTCCTGAAAAGGGCAGAGATAGGACAACCTATAGTTACTCATCACTTATTCACTTAAAGAGGCTCGAATACCCGATGACCAATTGGCCGTCCTATAGATCTGTGTGATCGGTGGGGAGACGGTCATCGAGTTCAGAAAAGCTGTAGATAGCACTTGGACAGCATCGTTTCGGTCTCAGCATTCAGCTTTGGGTTAGTTAGGTTTTTGATGCCAGAATTTGTCTCTAAAACAACTTATTTGTTCTTTTTGTAAAGTAATATTATGCGAATAATCAGAGACCAGTACAGCTTGTCCCTGCTTATGAAATCTGTTATAAGTGGAAAATGCAGCATCTAAAATTCAGCACTGAGAGATTGCTGTTATCACCATATTTTTCGGCCACGGGTTCATGGAGTCTTGACCTACCATATATTGATTACAGTAAATCTCTTCCGAATTGTATTGTTTCATTGGGTGTTTTGCCTTTAAGTTTCCGGCTGCCGGCTATCCTCGTTCGCGCATTGGGTTGTATTGGGTTTCGGATTCGGATGGATCTTTGCCGAGGGGTCGGTGGGCTTTTGGGGCGGGTTCCCATCTCCCATTGACTCGTGGAATAATTCTTTCTTATTTATATGACTAGTTGTATATCTTTCAGGCTTGTTCTTTTAAATATTCTTTGAGCCCAAGCTGACTTTGAAATTCAGACAATGTTTACAACGGATACGTCAGTTTGATTGCAGGTTTGTTTGCTTCCCTGACGTTGACCCAGAGGATTGACAGCCTGACGAGGACCCTTGCCAAGAAGGGCTGAAATATCGCTGATGAAGAATCGTAGCTGACATATCCGTTGTAAACATTGTTTGAATAAAGGATTTTAAAAATGATGGGGAGTAAATACTTGCTGTGTTGTAAAAGTGCAGAACTCCACAAAACTTTGCCACCGTTTGTGAGCATGCATGAAGTTCAGGGACTAAGGGAGGATCTTATATTTCTTTTTTCTTTTTATTTCTTTTTTTCCTTTATTTTTAGTTCTCTTATTTCCTTGTGCCTCCTGCTTTAACCGGTATTGACTAAACTTTAGCCGATTATCCATGACGTCATAAAAAATAGGAAAATTTGATTAAATTAATGTTGCAGAATATATATTTGTATATGTATATATAGAGAGCCGAGCGTCCAGCGAGGCGCCGGACGCGTTTACACTTATGAACCGTTCTAGGGACAATCAGTTCCGTTAGTAAATCGAATATGTAGACTTGTCGTGTAACGTCATGACCCGTAGATAATCGGGTAAAGTTTAGTGAACACCCTTTGACCATCTGTCTATAGTCATTCTGTATTCTGTGTAGATTGAAACCTTGAAACTTGAAGGGTCTCGAAAGCCTTTTCAGGGTTATATTTATTTATTTATAAGCGGCGAAGTAAAAACAAAAGAGAAGAAACGATAAACAAACAAATAAAGAGAAAATCAACTGTTTGGACAAGAGCATATTTGGTCCTGGTCAGTACAATACACCAACTGAAATACAAAAATGCTCGTTGGGCAGGGTTTGAACCTACGACCTCAGACTCCATATGTGGCCGTTCCAGCTGTGTTACCGAAGGGGTTGGCATCGTAATTTACAAATCACTATAGTTGGAAGATACCCGATGAAAAATATATCTCAAAACAGTACTATGAAGTAGTACGAAAAAGTTGCATGCAGTACTAACGATGCTACTACATGCTTCTACTTCAAGGCTACCGTGTTACTGCATACTACTATATGCTACTATTAGCAAGACTGGATGCTACTATGGCAAGACAGGATGCTACTGGATACTACTACGTAAGATTGGACCAGTCTGAGGCACATTAAATGATAGTATTCTTTGCTATTACATTTTTCACTACACAACGTTTTCGTACTACTACCATACTACTACGCAGGCTACAAATTTTTCATCGGGTATAAGCGGGCTACCAGACCAGTGACAGCTCGAGACACTTCTATCTGTACTGTTCACTGAATTCCACATTTACATTTATGTAAATATGGTAACAGACAAGGACAGAAATAAACCTGAAATAATTCTAGTGTGGTACTTAAGTCAAGGGGCCTGGTAGACTGACCTGGTAGACTCAGTATTGGAAACAAATGGGAAAACGGAAACCGAACTTTGGAATTGAAAATTGTTTCATCCGTCCTTCTGAGTCTATCTTTGTATCCACGTTTTTATGTTAACTTGACCTTTGCATCATTTTCCAGGACACAGTTTTGTTTCATAACTCTATCTACTATAACCTTGCGTACGGCAAATTCAAGTGTTCAGCTGAGGAAGTTTTCGCAGCTGCCCGAATGGCTGGGCTTCACGATTCTATCGTCTCTTGGCCCAAAGGGTATGATACCCAGGTAAGTGAAGCTTCTAAAATTGCTAAAATGGGTGTGTCGTCAAAGGAACCCTTGCACTTATTATGCCTTTATATGATCCCCGGCTCCTCTGTTGAACGAAAAAGTCCACGCCCTTGCTTCTTTATGCACCTACGACCTTGAAGTGCTTTTTTGGACGAGCCGAGTTTGCCAATCATGCAACGGCAACGTCGTCGAAAGCTTGTAGGTCCGCGACAGCTCTTTCAAAAATAATGATATTTTGTTTTTCATTTTGAAAGACTTGGTAGGCCAACAGCTCTGTTTACAATCAATCAATCTTTATTATTCAAAAAACATTCTTTACGGTATTAACAAAAAAACGAATATTTGTTCTCTCGTCAAACATAACTATGTACAATTGCGCTTTTACATGGTCAAATATTCAGTAATTACACAAGAACAAGAATTACAACAAATTAAAGCGCTAAACTTGAATAATTAACATAAAAAATAGTAAAAGAATTTAATAATGTCGCGTTGAAAAAACTCGCAAAGGAGGGGACAAAACTTCCTTCGTACCGCGCATGAATTGCCCGAATGGGTTGGATTTTAGGAACTGGTTGTGCTGACATTCTCTGCGGCAGAGACTCTTGTCAGACTCCTTTTCTTTCGCTTGTCTTTTTTTCACTTTTTTTCTTCTTCTGTTCATTAAGGGCATCGGGGCAGCTGATGGAGAGCGCGACCCTTTCCGCCTTCTGGTTGATCTTCTGAGATGTTGATGAATCGCTCTATGGCACCTCAACTGGGATCGCCGCCCAGAAGGAGTTATCCTCTTCTTGGTTGAGCTTGTGGAGTGGATAATGGCACCTCGACTGGGATCAGAGCCCAGGAGGAATTGCCCTCTTCTTATTAATAGTTGGGCTGATTTTAGCACGATGCGCATAGTTTTCAAAATATTTTGCGTCGAACCTGCGCATTGGTCAAGGAAGCCGCCATTTCACGGGGAAAGGATTTTTTTTATCAGTAGGTTTAATATCCAAAAAGCTTAAAGCTAGAAGAGGAGTAAAATATATACGAAGCACAGACGCGAAACAAATGAACTAATACACTTACAAGATATGAGATGAAACTACGTAAAAATTGGGCAGAAGATTTGGCAGGATATGGAGAAAACTGATTGCCAGTATTCCTCTCGTATTGGTATCTAAGAATTGGTATTTTGGTAAAAAACAAAAAACAAGTAAAAACAACTAACAAAGTAACAACAACAAAGTAAAAACAACTTCGCCGAAATCTTCTATGTCCGCCAAAGCTCTTTCAAACATAAGGTCATCAGAAGCTTCAAAATTTTGTTTTTCATTTTGGAAGACTTGGTAGGTCCGTCTTGTCAGACTCCTTTTGTTTCGCTTGGCTTTTTCCACTTTATTAGCACGGTGCACGTAATTTTCAAATATTTTGCGTCGAACCTCGCATCGGTCAAGGAAGTCGCCATTTTACGTGAAAGTATTTGTATTTTTAGGGTATTTTCGTAAAAACAAAACTTTTTAGACATTTAATAGTGAAAATATTATTTCTGGAGGAAGAGTTGTGCTTGAAAGCCTTGTGCCGATGTTCAGGCAGGGGAATGTGATCCTTGGACCTCTGACGTCACGGTTGTTTTGTCTGTCTATCCGTCCGTGATTGACTAGTGTAACTCCCGGGCAGATTGAGAAATTTTGATGAAACTTATTCAGATTGTTCAGGCCAAATGCATACACTGAAAACAAAAATCTTGTAGTATTTGCTACTGGGAATAATCTTGTCTACTGAGATAAGAATTTCTCTAATTCGGACTACCCTTATCCCAGTAGAAATCAGATTAATCCCAGAAGCAAACACTGCAGTTCAGTTTGATCCTTACTCAGAGAAATTTTTTCCAGTGCATTCATCGAAATTTCACAGAATTTGCGCTGCGAAATTCTGGAGGAAAAACTCCATAAAAAATCCCTTTAGTTTAAAGGACCCTTCGTACCTAAAATGTCGATATTGCCAATGCAACCTTCTTCTGTAACTGTATTCAATAATTCTTAAACCCGGAGATCCAAATTTAATAGGCTACATTCCAAACCCGCTAACGACACCTCACTAATCTTTGCACATACCACAATTCACTAGTTTTCATTCATATTATGTTCCCGACGCGTGTTCGAGTATCATGCGTTTGATGCTTAAAACCAGTTTTCTAAATTTTGCCAAGCTTTTGCTTCAACTCAGTGAATGTGGGCAAACGCTTAAAATAGCTTCAGTCGTGGAAATTTTTCTAAAAGCAGAACTTATTTTTAGATTATTCAGATAGTTTTGAATATTGGAAGATAAACAGTAAAAAGTGCGATGTGTGCTTTCAATCGCACTTGCAAGCAAGAAGGGTCACGAGAGCGTAAATAGGGCAGGGTCGGTGGCATTTCTCGATGGGAATAAAATAGTGGACCAAAGCAAGCTTTTATCATCAGCGTACGGGAATATAACTTGGATTCTTCAAAGAGGTATTAGTTGTGTTTTTGCAGATACCATGGTATCTGTTATCACGGTAACTGGATCTGCTATTGGTAGTTTTTGCAGTTACCGTCGTATCTGATATACGGTTGCTCTGCAAAAACGGCAATTGCCGAAATTGCGCTTTTGAGGTCGTCACAAAAAAAAAAGTGATATCCAATCACATCAGTAAGTGACTAACTTCTTTTAATTTGACAAAAATTGATGAAAAGTGCGATGACTTTTTCAGATACCAGGATCAGTTACCACGGATACCACGATAACTTCACAAACACCTTTTGTCCGTGGTATCAGATACCACGATAACTGCAAAAACGACTTTAGACCGTGGTATCAGATGCCATGGTGTCTGCAAAACGCAACTATTGAACTGGTATTGATGAGAGTCCGTCTGCAAACATCTTCAGCTCATGCTTCATTCAAATCCGCCATCTCTTGTGAGGTCACCGTCAGGGCGAGACAGGAATTTTAGGTGTCAAACATTCCTGTCCTCACTAGCAACCCATTTCGTTGAAAGCAAAAAACAAAAATGAAGGGAGACATCCAAAATATGAGCAAGCATTATGTGTCTACAGGTTCACATCTAAAGATCACAAGCATGCCATTGCCAATTATTCACAGATGCCCTTTACTGCGTATGGACGGGAATATAGGAATCCGATCGCTTTTGTTAGAATTTGTAGGTTCAAAGCTTCGTAAGACATACGGTGTGCTTGTTCCGTGTAAAGCTCGATATAAAAGAAGTATACTATCTAAAATCCAAAATGCATTTGCTGTGCCCCATTTGCTTGCTATGTCGCCTTTTTGGAATGTGTTCACTATCTCCGATAAAAGGACGCTGCGTTCGTTGTTATTTCGGTATGGCACGTTCTTACTTGGTATACCTTTGTGGGCAAGAATCCGGCGCCTGGTTTCTCTGTATGGGATCGCAGATCCGATCAAAGCCATCGCGGAACGGAGATTGCGGTTTGAGAAGTCGTTAGATTCGACGAATAGCTTGTTCAGCGCCTTTCTGTAAATTGTTACCTGAAGTTGTTAAGTGTGTTTCTTCTTTTTTTATGCAGTTGTTGTGATGAGAAGGTGTTTCGTCTATGTTTGTATCTTCTTTTTCTTCTTTTTTTTTCTCTTTATATTCACTCCGTGTTTACACCATGTGTGTATTTCGGGTAATACATTTATTGATTGATTGATTGATTGAATCCCGACATCACTTAAAGTTTAACTGGAAAGCCGACTTATTTTTCTGCCATTTAACTGAATATACTGAATCGTTTGGATTCGGCAAAGCAGTTTTTTTTATTTTCCACTTCTGCTCTAGCTATGACGTTCAGAATATCTGACGCTGTCCCCACAGCGTAAATTCTACTGTGACGCGGGAAATTTTAATCTCAACATATACGCGTCTTTTCAGTGGGCAGTGATGAGACTGTTTAAGATTGCTTAGTGCCTGAACAAAAAAGAAATCATAAATCTTTCTCGTAAGGCATACCAAAAATACAAGCGCATAGAGGTACCACAGCTCCCACGGAAATTCCACTATTTGAAAATCGATTAATCGTGAATAGCGGAACCACGAAGTAGCGCATTTTCAGCGGGTCTTCAAGCCAGTTTAAGTGAATAAGTGATGGGTAACTAGATTCTGGATTTTCCTATTCAGCCCTTTTCGGTTAAAATTTAATCGCCCGAAATGAGTGACAATGTAAGTGATAAGCAAGAGTTAATCAACAACTGAAGAACTGAGCGTACTCGCAGGTTCGTCGTAATAGTGTGCTACTTTGGGCGGAAGGACAGGTGTTAGGAGATAGAGGCTAAAGTTGATTTTAAGCAGAAATTAGTATTTATGTAAGTGTTTTTAGGTTGGAGAACGAGGTCTGAAGTTATCTGGTGGAGAGAAACAACGAGTTGCCATAGCGAGATCTATCCTTAAAGGCTCCCCCATTTTAATTTTTGACGAAGCCACCTCGTCCCTTGACTCCATTACTGAAAACGTAAGTACACTTAAAATTCCTTCAGCCCAAGCTGACTGCGAATCATGTTTGTTAGTGCAAAACGGATACGTCAGCTGAATTTTATTAGAGCTATATTTCGGCCCTTCTCGGGTTTTCTCACGAGTTGGTTTTTCCAACTTGAGCGCCGAAGGGGGCCGAAAGGGCCGAAATATAGCTCTAATAAAATTCAGCTGACGTATCCGTTTTCTACTATCAAATACGTAAGTACACTATTATCAGTTCCATCCGCATTCCATCTTGGGAGAAGTTTTTTAGACCCGATTATTCCCTATTCTTTTATGTTTATTTTTGTGCATTTACTCCGTTTTCGAAAGCTCAGTGTAATTTTTTTTTTCTTTCTCTATACTGCACTATTTCCCTCTTCTTGTCTAGTGCGAAAACAAAATTTCATCATCAGTAGCCTATCATATACACTGGCTGGGGATTTGCCACCCAGTAAATTTGTTCATACAAGGAATGCTTTCCGGTCTCTTGTCAATGGCTTGTCAGTTGTTCTTTTCGTGTTTCCTTGTGTATTTCTTGTTTTGCGTTCATTTATCTTTTGCTGTTTTTGTAGATTTTGTGTACCCTCTGTATTTCTTGTTCAGCGTTCATTTACCTTTTTTTCTGTATGGACTGTGCAAATGCCTTATTACTAGGCTGCACATAATAGATTCATTCATTGAATGGCTACTAAAAGCTACCACCTCGTTGGAGCTGGACGATCGTAGCTTTCCTGTAGAGGCCAATGGCATATTTTCCCTCGGCAACTCCCACGGCGATGTCCTTGTGTTTTTGTCTGGCCTACTAACTCCAGCTGCACGTTTTCTCTTAATGCACTAGTGCAGTGGTTCCCAACCTTTTCCGTGTCGCGTACCTCTAATTAAGGTTCAAAACGTTTGCGTACCCCTTTTTGAAGAATCATTGTTCTGCTACTACTATCTACTATATCTATATCTACTATATCTACTATCCCAGTTGAGGTGCCATAGACCGACCCATCAACATCTTAGAAGAAGATCAACCGGAAGGCAGAAAGGGTCGCGCTCCCCAGCTGTCCCGATGCCATTAATGAATAGAAAAAGAAGAAGAATAAGATCTTTCAAGACCACAACGCCAAAAAGACGTCAATTATTGTCATAAGTGGTAAAGGATTAATGTGTAAAAATATATACAAATGAAGGGGATACTTGAGGCTGCAAGGTTGTCAATTTCATTCTCGTCCGTAAACTGGTCAAGGATAAGAAAGACACTTGCGCTGTTTCTTTGAAACTTTTTAAGCCAAAACTCTAATTTCTTGACAAAAGCAGACATTTTAGAATTCAGAGATTTTGGGCCCCCGGTTGGGAACCACTGCACTAGTGGTAATATTGATGATTGTTTATACTTTATTATCTTCTTGAACGGATTTACAACCATGCCTTGAACCAGCAAAATTGCAGTAGCCTAATTTCCGATTATTAGAAATTTATTTCTTTTTACAGACAATCATGGACGCACTTAAAGTCGCCACCGCTGGTCGGACTTCGATTTGCATCGCCCACAGACTCTCGACTGTAGTTGACGCCGACGAGATCTTTGTCCTCGAAAAGGGCCATCTGGCGGAGAGAGGCAACCATGCACAGCTGCTAGCAAACCCCAACAGCGTTTATAGAAAACTATGGAACGCTCAGCATCAGGCAGCTTTTAAAAGTGCAGAGACTAAGTGAAAGGCAGTATAGAGCTCGTCGATCCAATTGATCTGCCATTGTATATCGGAATCTTTCGTTCGAAAACATTCCCAAAGGATGTGTGGTCGTACATTTCGATAACGTTATTTTTCGCGCAGTAACGTTGTAGTCAGGGGCGTCACGACTGAGGGGGGGGGGGACCCCCCCCCCCCCCCCTCCCCAATTTTGTCGGCCAGTCGGTAAAAAATAACCGAGATTGCGCGAAGCGCCGCGATTTTTGTCAAAACAGTTGATTTTTTTCATGGAAACAGTCGGTTTTTCTGAAAATCAGTAGATTTTTTGTCTAAACAGTCGGTTCTTCTGAAAATCAGTCGACTTTTTTTCAAAACTGTCGTTTTTTCTTGTAGCAGTCGTTTTTTCTGCAAAAACAGTCGGTAAAAATTACCAGCCAGTCGGTAAATGCCCCCCCCCCCCCAAAAAAAAAAAAAACATTTTGGCTAGTAACGCCTTTGATCGTAGTTGAACCTCTTTCACACTTTCAGAAGTTTGATAACAGATAACACTTGTTGTGCATCCTAGTGTTGAATGTTATGAGAACATATTTGTTATTACTCTTTTAAGTTGTATGTACCGCGAAAATATAACACTTAATATGGTCAGAACATATCTATTCGCATAAGGTCTAATACAAAGATGCGGAAACATGTGTTGTCCGTTATCAAACTTCTGACAGTGCCCGTTCGTATACTGACCTCTGTTCGCTATCTGATAAACTTAAAGGACCTGTCTTCTAAACCCCGGAGACCCCCATTTCGTACGGTACATTCTAACCCCTCTAGAAAACCACGTTGATTTTCTCACTTGGCGTGTTTTGCTACCTTCGATGTGTATCAAGTCAACGGTTGTCTGCGAGAAGTTTTTCTATCAGAAAAACCGGTTATGTAAATTGTTTCCCTGTTTTCGCTAAAGTCAACGGGTCTCGGAAAAGGCTTAAAGTACAACCGAAAAGGGCTGTGACATGACAATCTAGTTACCCATCACTTACTCTCTAAAATTGGCTTGAAAACCCGCTGAAAATGCGTTACTTCGTTGTTCCGATATTCACGACTAATCGATTTTTCAATAGTGGAATTTCCGTGGGATTTGTGGTACCTCTATGCGCTTGTATTTTTGTTGTATGCCTTACGAGAAATATTCGTGATTTTTTTTTTGTTCAGGCACTAAGCAATCATCACCAATCTTACCACTACCCACTGAAAAGCCGCGTTTGTTTGAGATTAAAATTTCCCGCGTCATAGTAGAGTTTTCGTTGTGGGGACGCCCGCAGATACTCTGAACGTCATAAATAGACTAGATAGTGGAAAATAAAAAATCCCTTTGCAGAATCCAAATAAGTCAGTGTATCCAATTAAATGACACAAAAATAAGTTGGCTTTTCAGTTAAACTTTAAAACAGCCAAAACCGTGGGTTATATGTTGAAAGCAGAGCTTAGTCTTAAAGTATTCAAAGATATTAAAATACTGGAAGTTGAAGAGTAAATAGTGCGAGGGGTCCTTTAACAGCCTCGTTTTAGGTTCAAAATTTAATTTCAGCGATCGAAACTATCACATATATCTCAAACGGTGCGGAGGAACTGTGCTTGCCTGATAAGATTACAATAATATAAAAAAATAATATTGATTTTTAGAAATCGGAACCGTGGGTTATTTCTTGAAAGCACAGCCTAGTCTTAAAGTATTCAAATAATTTAAAATACTGTTAGTTGAAGAGTAAATAGTGCGAGGGGTCCTTTGTTTTAGGTTCAAAATTTAATTTCAGCGATCGAAACTCGCATATATCTCCAGAGAAACCGTGCTTGCCTGATAAGATTACAGTAATATAAACAAACATAGCGTGTTGTATATAATATTGATTTTTAGAAATTGCTATGCAGCCAATCGTGCTGCTTTCCAAAAGCTTGTATTCTATTTTGACGGCTAGCTCCTGGCAGCAAAGCCTGCGTAGTGCGATCTAGTGTGAGCTTACCATATGCCAACTTCGTGATAAACATGTTAGTTGGAATCATCCTTGGGGAATGTTTTTAATTCAATGATTTCGGGGTACAAGTGCAACGTGGACCAGTTGTAGACGAGCCTAAACATTCGGCGTTCCTTTTCCGTCTTCAGGAAGAAGAGGAAGTTACCTGACCTGAAAGTGATGGGTAAAGGCGGGGCTTAAGCTTTTAAGGTGTGGTCACACGCGGAGACCAGTCGGGGTTAAGCACGAAGTTGGTGATCTGATAGCTAGTGAAGCGGACATTGACAGTGCGTTGTTATTGCGTACAAATTTATGAGCACGGGTTTTAGACTGTGTATAACTATTTTATTGTTGATATTGAGAATACGAGATTATTTTGTTCTAACGCCCGTTGCAGTTTGTATGAGAGGCACAGGTTTGGGTTGACTGTAGGCTGTCCTGATGAAAAATTTATCTCAAAATAGTAGTACGAAGTTTCACGAAAAAATAGCATGCAGTACTAACTGATGCTACTGCATGCTTCTACTTCAAGGCTACCGTGTTACTGTAAACTACTGCATGCTACTATTAGCAAGACTGGATGCTACTATGGCAAGACAGGATGCTACTGGATACTACTACATAAGATTGGACCAGTATGAGGCACATTAAATGATAGTATTCTTTGCTTTTACATAGTATTACAAGCAACTTATTCGTACAACTACCATACAACTACGCAGGCTACAGATTTTTCATCGGGGTCTCATTACCGAACTCCTCGATATCCGCCACTGAAGGTATCTGGGCCGTACAGTTAGGTTGGGTAAAACCATCCCGAACCCTGTCACCCAGTGGCATCCGAAGGGATCCAGACGAAGAGGGCGACCGAAGAACAATCTTCGCCGTACCTACCAGTCGAGTCCCTCAACATCAACGCGTCCATTACCCCGAATGGGAAGATGCATGGGCAGCAAAAGCAAATCAAGCAAATTTTCGCATGCAAACCATTTAAGGTTCGTGTAGCGCAGGTGCCGATCTCCTGATACTCCGCCCACGGCCGGGAGTGCGATGCGTGGTGGGGGGGGGGGGGGGGAATCATCCGACGCATCCCGTGCTTTTCCCTAGATTTCTCTAGGTACCCATTTGAAGCTGGGTGGACTTTTGTCTTGTCTTGCGGGGAGACGCCACTAACCCTCGCCCTAAAGCATTGTCCAAATAGGTGTAATAAGCTGAATAGCGCTATACGCGATGTTTACGTCTTAACACACGTGCCCGTTCAGATAGGAAACCCGAGAGGTTCTTATGATTGCAGCGTTCGGTGTTGCCACGCTGGTACAGTTTTTCGAGTTTCTAAAGATCAGAAAAAGTATTCTTAGTACTACTAGTACTACTACTACTAAGTACATCAGTACAAGTTGACGCCTAATACATTGTAAAAAGCTATTAAATTTATGGATGAACAGCATTGGTCCTCGAACTAGCAGTAAGCAGTCGTAACAGAACAAAACGTGTTCTTTTGAAGAAAACTTGTTTCTTTAGCTTCCAACAAAGTAGAACTTTAGTGCTTCTCGTGGCAACACTGACGGCGCTGCTGCTTTCCTCGGCCCGCTGGCAGAAGAAACCAAGCAATCTGATTGGCTCTGCATAAGGAAGAATAGAGCCGAGCTCCATTTTCCTTATTCGCGTTATTACAGCGCGCACCGAGGAAAAGAGGAATCTGTAATAAGGCTTATACGCCGTAATACATCTTACAACACCTATTTGTACAATGCTTAAACCAAACGGTAGGCACCACCGAGACTCGAACAAGCGACCCTTCACTTGGGAGTCCAGCGCGCCAAACCATTCGGCCACGGACGGACGGGGGGCAGCGGCTCATACAGAAGAAAATGACACTAGGGAGTAGTGCCAAAACCTATGCTTTCCATGCTTTGCAAATGGGTCATACTCATAGCGCCATCCATTACGATTGTAGCATTTAAAGCGAGACAAACTTTCGGGTTCAGAAATTTGTAATAAAGCAAAGGCGAGGTCTGCAAAAAACACGGAAACAATGGAGGCTGTATCATTTTTTTGCTATGTTCAGAATATGAAGTTACCGGAGCCAGCACTGACGAAAGACAGACTGAGTTTCAGTAGGGACGTTCTATATCGCTAGTGGTGCTAGTGTCCATGCTATTCGAGTGTGTGTCACTTTTGTCAAGTCTTGGCACTACTCATCCCTAGGGTTATTTGGCTCTGGGCTCATACGAGAGACGTCTGGCGACTCTTCTTAGAGCGTGTTCCACCCTACTTACCGTATTTACTACGCATGAATTTTGGCTTTTTGCCGTCAAGGCTGGAACGATTTTTCCATTTTCCAGCAGAATATCATGCCACGGGCGAATCCGACCAATCACGTTACAGGGATGCGTAGTTACGACGCGTACTACGCTCCCGAGCATGGTAAGCAAATAGTTACTATTAGTTACTGTTTCTATAAGGTTGGAATGGTCAGCGCAGTAACTTTTCACAAGATTGGAACGAAAATAGTTACTATTGTTAGAAGGGTGGAACACGCTCTTAGATACCCTAAGTGCCTGTGGAGGTCCAGGAGGGACTAAGATCTAAGGTAAGGTCAAGGTGGTCGCCGACCTTCTTCCCGCCCGAGTATAATATTCCTTCACAGCCGAAGCTGAATGCGAATCGTGATTTACTGTGTTGAACGGTTCGCTGAGATTTTGTTCAGGTTGTATTTCGGCCCTTCTTGGCAAGGTTCTTCGTCAGGATGCAGCTTGAAAAATTAACCAGCTATCAAATAAATGAAGTTCCAGCAACTATAAATACGCAATTTCAGGGACGCAACTTCGGATTCACGAACGATATAGAAATGGAACGGAACGACAAAAACTGTGGGAAAAACATCAAACCCAAAAACTTAAACTGAAAAAGGAAAGAGTAATGTAGGCTACTACATTACTTTACACTTGCGTCACTGAGAGAAGGACGGAATTAAAAAAAAAAATAACTGATTAGTTTAAAAAAATGCCGAGGCAGTCCAGATTGATGTATACTACAGGATGCAAAAAGTTCTGAGCCGAGCTACTACCAAAAACAACAGATTGCGACTATTTGCGACAAAAGAAAACGAAAAAAAAAACATGTTTATTTGTGAATTGCACAAATGGGGTGAAGGCCTTCGACTCTGCGGTGACACTTGGTCATTTTGTGTGAGTTTAATCTTTCATTTCGGACTTCGTTCGGTCAGTTAGCAGAATGTTAAGATACATCTGTTCTAGTTTAATCTTTCATTTCGGACTTCGTACCGCTAGCAGAATGATAAAATACATCTGTTCTATGTTGGTGAGATCGCAGTCGTTCGTAGGCGATTGCGGAAGTGACGCTTTAAACCTGTAAAGAATTTGTATAAAGGTAGGTAGGTTACGCATGCAGTTTGAAATTAGTTCCGTTTTTTATCTGAATTCTTCTTACGTTTCCTCGAAGTTTTCCCACGTTTCTGGGATCCCAAAACGTAGGTGGAGGGATAGGCCTACCTATGATTTGGTAAAAGTTGTCCGTCTGTCATCACGATAACTCTCAAAGGGAGTGAGATATTTTGATGGAACTTCGTGTGATGATTCTTCGGGTCAAGGGTCAGGTCGATTTTGTAGACGGGCTCTGTGTCTTTACATCTGGGAGTAGGGGAGGGGGTTCAAGTTAAGGGGCGAACAAAATGTTTTTTAAACAGCTATTAAGATAGTCGATTTAAAAGACATGCTGAAGACGTATATGGAAATCATTTTCTCGCCGGAGAAGTAGGTAGTCCGGAATCCGGCCAAAACCGGAAAAATTTTAAAAGTAAAAGTTTTTATTTGAAGCTTATTAGATGTTCGAGTTAGGGGTAAGAAGACATCGTGAATTGGCTGAACCCTATATGGCGTCGATTTCTACCCGGATATATGGTTCGCCCGGAATCCGGCTGAAACCGGAAAAATTGTTATAAGTAAAAGTTTTATCTGGAGTGAAATTATTGAAATTATTTTCTCGCCGGACAAATAGTTCGCCCGGAATCCGACCGAAACCTGCCGGAAATTTGGTAGAAGTAAGGCAGGAAGTTTTGATCAATTTCGTCAAGGTATATATGACGTATAGGGGTAAACACACATGCTGAATCCATATATGAACTTGGTTTTCTCAGATGATCACGCATTGGCCTTAATCTGTTTCTAAATTTTAATAGTAAAAATGTTCAAGGAGTCTGGCGAAGACCGGAATCTATAAGACCCACATTTCTGGATCAAATATTAAATTTGTGGGATCCCATCAAACCTTTGGTCTCGTTGCTCTTGCCGCTTTTCACTTCTTGCTTCAGACAAAAACACTAATTTAGCCACCTGTTAGTACCTGTTTATTCGTATTACACATTCGCCATTTGACCAATGAGGAAGGAGGGTGGAGAACGAGAGTTGACTATCGAAGCAGTCGCTGTTCTCGATTCTGGCAAAATCGCAAGAAAACGAGAAACTGGCTTCATCTCGAAAGTCAAAAATAGGAGAATTGCGAGAGAATTAAGACAAAAAAAGACCAAAGTTTTCGAGCGGATTCTAAAAATTTAATATCTGATTCATACAATTGGACCTTGTCTTCGCCAGACTGATTAAGGCAAAATAGCTAATCGTCTGAGAAAACCAAGTTCAGATATGGATTCAGCATGTGTGGTTGACCCTATAAGTCGTAACTATTTTGACGAAAACTTCCTGCCTTACTCCTGCCAAATTTCCGGTTTCGGCCGAATTCCGGGCGAACTGCTTGTCTGGCAAAAAAATTAAGCTCAAAACGAATTCAGCGTATTTCACCCCGATGAAAAATTTATAGCCTGCAAGTAGTATGGTAGTAGTCCGAAAACGTTGCATGTAATACTGTGTAATAGCAAAGAATGCTATCATTTAATGAGCATCAGACTGGTCCAATCTTATGTAGTAGTATTCAGTAGCATCCTGTCTTGCCATAGTAGCATCCAGTCTTGCTAATAGTAGCATGTAGTAATGCAGTAACACGGTAGCCTTGAAGTAGAAGCATGTAGTAGCATTGTTAGTACTGCATGCAAAGTTTTCTTACTACTTCATAGTACTATTTGAGATAAATTTTTCATCGGGACCCCTTTATCCAACATCTAATCAACTTCAAATGAAACTTTTACTTATAACAAATTTTCCGGTTTCAGCCGGATTCCGGGTGAACTATATGTCCGGGTAAAAATTCACTGTCATAAGGGTTCAGCATCTCGTCTTACCCCAAAACCGGACATCTGTATCAACTTCAAATAAAACTTTTGCTTTTCATAAATTTTCCGGTTTTGGCTGGATTCCGGGCAAACTACTTGTCCGGGTAGAAAATGATTTTCACCTAAGTGTTCAGCATGTCTTCTTACCCCTTAACCGAACATCTAATCAACTTCAAATAAAACTTTTACTTTTAACAAAATTTCCGGTTTTGGCAGGATTCTGAGCGAACTACTTGTCCGGCGAGAAAATGGTTTTCATAATCGTATTCAGCACGTCTTCTTACCCCTCAATCGTAATCTCATTAGCTGTTCAAAAATATTTTGTTTGCCCCTCACACCAAGTTCTATCAAAATATCTCATTCCGTTCGCGGGTTATCGTGCTGACAGACGGACGGACAACTTTTGACAATTGTCATAGCTATCCCTCCACTTACGTTTTGGGATCCCAAAACACAACTATGGTTAAGCCGTTCTTCTCTCTCTAAGTGCATTCATCGTGCTCATACTTCTTTCTGGTGTTTTCTCTTTAGTGTCTGTTGTTTGCTCTATCAAGAGTTCTGTGCTTCACCATACTCACCCACCCCCCCCCTGCGACCAGGTTCTGGTTAGTCTGCGCACTGAGGAAAAAACAGACACTAGTGAGTCCAGAAACGGGTTACAACACTAGCAAAGTTGTCATTTTCGTAAAAATCAGGGTACAGAGTATGCCCGAAGCTGTCCGACTACCCGGTGCACAATACGTGCCCGACAAATGGTACATCCTTGGGAAACTGATCCACGAAATTAAGACATTTTCCAGAAAACAGACTCTTCAGCGAAACTTGGACTTCACATTATCTTGTCGTCATCGATGCTGACGTTTGATTTCTTTTTAGCGCCGCTATCCATCATGGGTGAATTCCGCCTAGATTTGATTATTTTCACAGCCCTTCTATTTTTTCATTGTGGCTGCTCCGCTCCCGCGTCATTAAAAGAGTCGAAAGTCCCTCTCAACCAGAACGAAACGACCCACCAGGACCTAAACTTCAGCTCCAAATTGACCTTGCGAGAGGAATTCATGCTTTACAAACAACAGAACGAAGAGAGAATCTCCACCGTTGAGAAACGGGTGACCTTGCTAGTGAAAGAGCTGGCAGACCTGAAGAACAGCGTACCGCACTGCAAGCTCGACTGGACAAGAAAGTGTAGTGATCAAAGCTGCTTTTGCTACCGTGTGTTTTTGAACGATACTTCCGAAAACCAAGCAAGAGACAACTGTATAGCCCACGGTGGCCATCTTGTTTCTATACATAGCCAAAAAGAGAACGACGCTGTTGTAGAAGTAATGCGAGCTGCTGAAGTTAGTATAGCTTATATCGGTCTCAACAGTATAAAAACTGAAGGAGTTTTAGAGTGGGTGGATGAAACGCCTCTTGTGTATACGAACTGGCGTATGTATGAAAGCGGAGATTTGCACGACCATTTTCCTAGGTCTCCATGTGTCAGAATGTATGTAGATAAGTGGATCTTGAGAGATTGTGAATATAACCTACCATCGGTTTGTAAGGCCCCTGTATCGCTCTATTGATCTTTTAACTGTTAAAGCTTTCAATAAAGCAACTATATCAATTTAAAAGCTTTCTTAACTCTTTCGGGATCTTTAGTCCCTAGTTCAGACGACTCGGGACAATCATGGTGTGATCTAGTTACTCGATTCGGAAGTACGTGGCTACACTGTCAGAAGCTTCATAACAGGTTTGATAGTGCAAAACGGATCCGTCAGCTGAATTTTATTGGAGCTATATTTCGGCCCTTCTTGACAAGGGGTCCTCTTTAGGCTCAAAGCCGCTCAAGTTGGAAATACGGACTTGTGGGAAAACCCACACTAATGTAGCTGACTTATCAAACTGACAAGAAAAATCCATTAATGAACGATCTTCCTTCAACAAAGCGCCCCTGCCCCCCCCCCCCCCAAAAAAAAAAGGAAAGAAAAGAGAAGAAAGGAAATTATGTTTTCGATAAGAAAAAGGACTTGGACTGTGACTTGAAAGCTGAAAGGGTAGACGCAACCTTTGCCTCCTCAGGTATTGAATTCCACACCCCCTGAGCAAAGTATATGATCTGTTGTGATTTGGAAAATGTTATGCATAACAAGCATTGCCAGGAAAAGCCGAAAAAACGCCAAAAAAAATCTGATGACTTCTCCGATATCACGACGACAAACAGAAAAGTCAGCAGATTCTTTTTCGGCGGTTTTTCGGGTATTCCTGGCAATGCATGTTATGTTTAAAAGTTTTCGAAAACGTTAAAGGCCCATTCACAACGGGTTTTAGCTAAGACTCGGTACCAGCCAGTTCCAGAAATCGCTCTGAGATCGAGAATTAGCTGAGTTTCTGCCGTTCGTAAATGGTATTGGTGCCAGTTTCGGGTACCAGCTAGTCTCGGACACAAGTTGAAATCAGTTCAACTTTTGAGGGAACTAGCCAATCAGATTACTCCGGGGAATACTAAGGAATATTCCGATTGGCTAATGCTGAACCAAGACCGAATATCAATGACAATTCACTTTCGGTTTTCAAGACAGCAAGGAGTGGATATGATTTTATTTATTGGGTTCGGTTCGAAACTAGCCAATCAGAATATTCCTCAATATTCCCCAAAATAATCTGATTGGCTAGTACCCTGAAAAGTTGAACCGATTTCAACTTGGGTTCGAGACTAGCTGGTACTCGAAACGCTCGAAACTGGCACCAATATCAATTGCGAACGGCAGAAACCCAGCTAATTCCCGGTCACAGAGCGATTTTTGGAACTGGCTGGTACGAGTATTAGCTAAAAACCCGCTGTAAATGGGCCTTAAAACGACTCGGACGTTCTCGAGACGTTGTCAATGTATGTGTCTGTACATTATTTTGATTCTATGATTTCCTCGGTATTATGTGAAGCGATTTCGCGTCTGAACCTTGACAAAGCAGTTCAATTGATCATTAGTTGAGCTAAGGGCGATTCTGGCGATCTGGAAAGCATATGTGCCTGCTCTTCTTGCGACTTCGGCTAAAACTCGCTTCGCTTTCCAGAGGTGTTTTTGCGCTCCGCTAACTCACGTGGAAAGCGAATTAACTACGTGAGTGGAAAGTGATCTCGGCAATTCTGCGAGAAGTTGTAAAAGCGCAACGATTCTCTGTTGGCTCATTAGCTCGGAGGATTCTCGATTTGCTTTTTGGAAAGAGAATGCGTGACAACGCTATAGAATCGTCGGTTAAAGATTATTTTCAAGGTAAAGTGGAGGTTTGATAGTGCAAAACCGATACGTCAGCTGAATTTTTTTAGAGCTGTATTTCGGACCTTCTTGGCAAGGGCCCTCTTCAGGCTCAAAGCCACTCAAGCTTGTTCGTTCGAAAACAAGTTTTCCCACAAGTTCGTTTTTCCAACTTGAGCGGCTTTGAGCCTGAAGAGGACCCTTGCCAAGAAGGGCCGAAATATAGCTCTAATAAAATTCAGCTGACGTATCCTTTTTGGACTATCAAATTCGGTTCGCAGTCAGCTTGGGCTGAAGGAATATTCAAAATGGAGGGGTGAATACAACTCGGAAAAGTATCTTAATCACCTTCTACAACCTCTTTAGCTCATTATACCAGGCAACTACGCTTAAAGCCAAGTACACCAATAAATAAAACAAATGTAACAAACCGTTTATTTTTTGTCTTCTGCTATCAAAACTACAAGATCACTCATAATCGCTACCGGATTTTCTTCTTTTCTTGTAATATTTTTCGTAGGCATCATCATCGAGATCGTAGTAACTTCTAGGGGCTGAGTGGGTAGGGTAGTCTCCCCGACCTCGGCCTCTACCCCTTCCTCGTCCACGGTAAGGTCTTCGAGGGTAGTAAGAGTCTGTAAGATCAAAAAAATTACAAATAAGTAAAAAAAAAATATCGCTCAAATCTAGCCGCGGTCCACAAAGAAACCAAGTTTAGTACGAACCATTTATTAAATTATTATTCATTTATTTATTAATAAGACAGAGGTTAAGCCGAAGCTTCTCTCGCTACAAAACACATGAACTGTTGTTTACGAACTGTTACAACCAATATACACTAAAAGGATTCACATAAACGCTGCAACTAAACTGAGTACCACCAAGATGTTGCTTAAACGAGAGTAAATTTGGTTAGGAAACAGTCTCCTCAGGTAAACCGTTCCGTGCCTGGCACGCACGGTAACAAAATGACCGTTCACCAGTTGTCCTGTTTATTTTTTATTTATTTATTTAATAAGAAATTAGACTAAGCGGTACAATTTTTTTCGCAAACAGAGTTTTCCCCTGCGGAACTCCCGTAGCGAGGAGCCAGTGATGCGAGAAAAAACAGATGCTTTCAAGAGAAGAAGAGACAGTGAGACGTGACCTGGAACACTAGCTAGAGGGATCCGTGTCAACTTCCAGACCTTAAAGTTTAACTGAAAAGCCAACTTATTTTGTGTCGTGTGACTGAATTATTTGGATTCGGCAAAGGTTTTTTTTTATTTTCCACCATCTGCTCTACTTATGAAGTTCAGAATATCTGCGGCCGTCCCACACAGTAAATTCTACTATGACGCGGGAAATTTAATCTCAACATAAATGCGGCTTTTCAGTGGGCAGCGGTGAGATTGGTTAAGATTGCTTGGTGCCTGAACAAAAAAAAAAATCATAACGAAAGGCATACAACAAAAATACAAGCGCATAGAGATGTTTGCGAATCACTAACCACTACTTGAAAATCGATTATTTGTGAATAGCGGAACAACGAAGTAGCGCATTTTCAGCGGGTCTTCAAGCCAATTTAAGTGATTAAGTTGATGGCTAACTAGATAGTTCTATCCCAGCCCTTTTCGGTTCAACTTTAATTACGGACGACGTCAACAAGCTATATAGTCGCTGGCAAGTTCGATTTAAGATAATTCAAGGTAAGACATAAAAAAATAGGATAGAAAGAGACCTAGGCATTACCTTGCACTAGGAACTCGGCTTATCACCCTACTATGACACCGTGCAACGAAAAATAGCCGAAATCGTCCGAATTTCGTTCTGAGGGATCTCGCCGACTTATGCAATACTTGTCAAATACCTTGTTCAAATACCCCTGAACATCGACCCTGCTGCGAAAAGCACTGATCAGCAACGGGCAGGTTGCATATGTACTCATGAAAACAGAATAATGTAACGAAGAGAAACTTTACAAATTTTGCCCCGGTATAATAGTTGCCGACTCGGAGATGGGTGACTCCGATCATGAAAGGATTCGAACCCGAATCCACGGCTAGGTACGAACCCGCTTCCGAATTCACTATTTCATGCCATGGATTCGAATCCGACCTTAACAAAAATACCATAGATTATAGTTTAAAATCAGAGGTGACAAAAAAGCACTAAAGCAATCAGACAACGTGATACGATTATGATGATACATTATATGATAACGTGATGATTGCCTACGCAGTGTAGAAATTGGGAAAACGGAGACTGGAAGGGTGAAGACTAGAAATTTGAGCGGATTCGTAAAATTGAGGGCTTGTCCGAACCCAAATCCAGCGTGACAAGAAGGAGATTTGAATACGGATTCGAATCCAAGGAAAAGGACGAATCCTGAATTCGAATCCGGATCCGGATTCGCCCATCACTACATATACTCCGCGTGACAAAGTAGTCCGCAAGGAGCGCGGCCGCTTCTTTTAAAGGAGGACTTCTTTATTCATAATAAAAGAAGATAATTTAAAGGTAATATTTGCTTTTGTTTATAGTAAAAAAGTATTTGTTTATAGTAAAATAGATAGTATGATAATTCCGCCACTCCATTCAAACTATGTTGTAAGTACTTACAGTAACTCGAGTAACTGTGGTAACTCAGTCCTTCGTTATTTCCTTTTTTATACCTGGTCTTCAGTACGGTCCTACGCACTGTAAAAGGTTTCTCCGAGTAAGGATTAAACTTAACTGCAGGTTTTGCTACTGGGATTAATCTTATCTCTACTGGGATAAGACTCATTAGAGACAAGATTAATCCCAGTTGCAAATACTGCAAGATTTTTGTTTACAGTTTGTATGTCACGACCTTCGCAATCTCTCGACAGACAATTAAGCACAGACAAAATCAAACTAACCTCTGTTATAAGATCCGCGGTTACCTCCACGATGCGACCTCTCCTCCCATTCCGACCTTCGATCCGAGTACAACCTTCCATCGTCGTTTTCGTGGGGCAAATCCTTCTCCTCATCTGGGGATAGACTAGGAGTCCTTTCCTTTCTTGATCTTTCTTTCTTCCTATTCTCGTCTTTACTTTTGACCTTCCCGTGGTCCCTCTTATCACTTTTGCGAGCGCAATCTTCCGATTCTACCCTCACATTACCGTTAGCCGTCCTCTCCTTTGTTTCAACCCTTTCTTCAGTTCTTGTATTATTCTGAGTTTTTTCGCTCCTACTTTCTTTGCTTTCTTTCTCATTTTCACAGTTTGCACTTTCATACCTTGCACTTTCATCCCGTTCCTTGTTATTATTCGCCTCGGCTTCGACCTGAGCTTCACTGTTATTTCCCCCACTTTTCTCCGAATTATCACTGTTGCTCTTTTCCTCTTTGTCCACATTTTCTGTTTCACCTTGCCCCTGCTTTTCAGGTTCTTTCTCACTTTCCCTTTTCTTTCCATTCTGTGTTTCTTGTTCCCCTTTTTCAATTCTATCGATCTCCTTTGCAACTTCCGCCGCTTCTACCAAATTCATCTGGACTTGCTTTGCTCTATCTAGCTGTTGTTGAATTATTTCTTGGGTAGCGGGGTCGACGGTATTAGGTTTCAGGGGTAGGAGCCGTTTGCGCGGACGGCTCTGGGATCTAGAACGAGAACGGCTGCGGGAACGTCCACGACGAGACCTGGAAACAAAACGGGGATTACGGACTGTCGACAACCTCCAAACAAATTACTGGTTACTTTTTTTTTTAATAGTAAGATGGAACAGGGATGGAAAAGGAACGAACTATTCCAAGTACCAAAAGTTTGCTTGAAACGCAGAAAGCTAAAAAAAAAATCTTTCGCAAAGGGGTGTTAAAGAAGTACCTAAGTCCCAAAATTTTGTTCGAAACTGCAGAAAGCTAAAAAGAAATCTTTCGCAAATGAACGAAAAATTCAAGAAAAAGCATGGGAAAAATAATAGAAGAAAAGGCAAAAATCGCAACGACGAGACCTGGAAACAAAACGGGAATGTTGGACCATTGAAGACGGCAATAACTAGAAGAGCCCAGGGTATTTTTGCACAACGGGCCTTTCTGGCCAATGAGCCCAGAAACAATAGCTGGATTCGCTCCGAAGAGAGCCAGCAGGCATGGGAGATGCAAAAATCGGTGTAGTGCTGTTACGAAGACACAAATGACATCAGAAGTTCGAAATCTCATTAATAAGAATATAACGAACGACTATAGGTATGTAAAATGAAGCAACAATACAAATACGGCAGGCCCTTTTAGTCCAAAAAGCTGACCGAAACTTTGTGAAAAAGACCGACTTTCGCTTGGAAAGATACTTTGCTTTTTTTTAAAGACAATTAACTTTGTAAATGCTCCTAAGGTTTAAATGCGGGTTGCATTTTCAAAGGAGGGAATAATGTAATCTGAGTAATTAGCGTGCTACAACCTGTTCAAAAATTTTAGTTTATAGCAGAGCAACGACGTAACGCATTTTCATCGTGTCTTCTGGGGTCATCAACCCTATTTCAGTGAATAAGTGATGGGTAACTAGATTGTCTCATCTCAGCCCTTTTCAGTTAAACTTTAAGACTGTCGTGGTTTATTCTACACCTCGACTTTCAATACACTTAAAAATCAGTCATGATTCATTAATAGTTCTGGAATAAAACTTTGTGTATGTATGACGTGTTTTGTAGGTTTAGGACAGAGTTTGGGTACCCTAGGGCTTGCCATTCGTTCTGGTCGATTTCTGACGTTTTGGTAGGGTGGGAGGGAGGATTTGGGAGTGGAGAGGGTATGACCACATCAAACTGTTTTAAACAATAAAGATTGATTACCAAAACTTACCTATCCCTTGAGCGGCTGCGGCTTCTGCTATAACTCCTTGACCTGGATCTGGAGCTTCTCGAGCGCGATCGCGACCGCCGATGAGACCTGGACCTTCGCCTAGACCTCGACCTTGATCTTCGCCCCGACCTTGATCTATGCTTCGACGGGACGTAGCCGTGATGGAAGCCGTAAGGCGCACTGCCAGGCCAGTCGGGTTTCCGCTTCCACGGGGGGAAGGGGCGACCACGGTAGGGACGAGACTCAAGTCCCCGGAGCCACCTTAAAGCACAAATGACATTCATTTAATTGTGATTATGAATATGGGTCTAAGCTAACAAGCTAGTATCAGATTGACTTTTATTGTTGTAAAGTGCGGATGGCTGAGGACAGACTTCCCAACGACGCTTGGCGCTGTGAGCCTTCTGGCCTGCGTGCAAAGCTCAATTCAATTCAATTCAAATAATTCAATTCAGTTTTATTTCAACACCAATTACGGACTAGCCGAATAGCAGGTGGTAAAGTCAACATACATTAAAAACTAACCAAAATTGTCAACATATACTAGAAAGTGGTCGAATTTCATATAAAATACTGAGAACTAACAATATAAAAACTAACAATTGGGGAAATAGACAACGAGGGGTAAAATAATAACCCATTAATTTCTGTTACGTAGGGAAACAAAGGAGGGGACAAAGCTATTCTTGTATCTCACGTGTCGGCATAACACTGGTTGAAGGGTAGGGACTGGTTCGGAAGCTTGTCTTTGAGGCCTCTCCCTTTCTGTTGTAAAGTTGGGGGGCAGGATGTCGCGGAAGACTGGGTTCAGTAGAGTCTGCCCTCCAAACTTTAAGCACAAATTTTCGCGACGGTGAGACAGGGTTGTCAGATTAAATTTTTTCAGAAAATAAATATAAGGGACTTTCAGAGATTTATCCTTATTAGGAGAGCTCGGTATTGTATCCTCTCTAGAGCATCAGATTGCTCGCGAGTCACACCAAAATGCCATACAGGGCAGCAGTATTCTAGGACTGGGCGAATTATGATGAAGCCAAGTCAGGTCGGACCACGATGACCGAACTGTGGAATGCTCCCCAAGATAGAGCCATCTGGAGGTCAGAAGTTGTCGACTTATGCGCCACCAGGCTAAGTAAGTAAGTTGGAAAGAGTTTCAATGATTAACTCTTTGTGGATTCGTTTAACTGTCCAATCAAGTATAGTAGTACCTTTTTTTTAAAGACGCCGAACCTGAACACGAGCACCGCTTTCTGAATATATTTCAATCAATATATTAATGCTAGTTAATTTAACCATATTCATACGCTGTACATATAGATAAAATGTCTATTTAGTGCCATGCGTTATTTGCGTGAATAACGATTCAATTCTAGCACGTAGAAATGAAGTAGAGTTCTTACTTTCCACTAGGGTCTTCCGGTATCCTCGGCGGTAGTTTCTCCCCCCTCTCGACTTTATCCAGATAGTGCCTGAGGGGCATGTCCCGAACGTCTTTATAATTTGGCTCTTCCCGTCTATATCCAGAGGAAGGGCTGTGGGAACGGCTGCGGCGTTTCTTCTTGGATTTTTTCTTGATCTCCTTAAAAAAAGTTTACAAGAAAAATGGTATTTTTGAATCAATAAAAATCTGTTTGTCCAGGAGAGGCTACGAAATAGGTCCCTTTTCGGTTGAAGTGTTTTAATTACATAGTTAGCATCTGTTTTATACTTCATTTGTACCATGGCCCCTTGGGCTTCCTGTGTACAATACATAAATACATTTGAGCGTGCCGTATTATGCTACGGCTGAAATTTGGCTACAAGGCTTCCCTCCTGCTATTACGGCTGGAGCAACTACATGTCCACCGGGAAAAATCTAATTTTAAGTTTTGGCCGGTCGATCCGTGCCAGTCAAAAGCACACACGAGACATACTGAATGAACGAATGAAAAGATTTATATCCCATCAAAGTTGGCCCGAGAGGACCTAGACGGAGTAAACAAAACAGAAAAGAAAAAAAACAACAACACGCAATACAACATTACAACACAACAACAATGTAAGAGATTACGAACATTAGCGCGTAAATGAGTCGTATAAACCGTGGGATCTGTTTAATGAGCTTTGAAACTTCTTTATTCTTGCCTCAATCGCAGTCACAGGGTCGGTAAGATGGTACTTTGTACTGATTTTTGTATTCTTTGCCCATGGGGGGGGGGGGGGAGGCTCAGCAGATACTTGGCATACTGCCCCATCTAGCACCAGTGACAGGACGGACGCGGCACCAGAACCTCTTGGTGCCAGTGAACGGTCATACAGACCGATATTTGAATTCCTTCGTACCATATCTTACTGAAAAATTAACAAGAAACTGTTGGATTTCAAGTGAATATTTTATTTTTGTATTTTTAATTTTAACCCGTTAAAAATAATGGTCAACATCTGGTCGACAAATTTAGTGCCAATCCGGCGCTACGAGTTGAATCTATCTACTAAGTACGCTATTTGGCACTGTGCCACGATTTGTGCTTATGTTTTAAATAAATCAATCAATCAATCAATTTTTATCACCACTATGAATCCCTCCGCCCATGGCAATACCAAAATTCCAGCAGCAGTAGCTGTGAACAGAATAAAACTCCTCGCGCTAAATCTAACAAGTGACTAGAAATGGGAGGAAAACACAACAACAACCATCCCAAGATCCATCGTTGGAAAGGCCAAAACTCCTGTCGAAGCATCGCAGAAGACCTTTTGTGAGTATATATTTCCACAGAGAATGGCAGCACAACCAGTTCCTAATATATCAACGCGAAATTTTAAGTAAAATCCTTTTCCTCTCTTTTTGTGTTAATTATCGAAGTTTAGCGCTTTAATTTGTTGCAATTTTATTTTTGTGTAATTAATGAATATATGACTATGTAAAAGCGGAATTGTATATAGTTTTGTTTGACGAGAGACCAAGTATTAGGTTTTTTGATAATGCCGTAAGGAATGTTTTCGAATAATAAAGATTGATTGATTGATTTCATTTATACGACCATTGTTGTTTAGCCCTGTTACTTTTTATCTTTATTTTCTTTTTGTAGTAGCTCAATATTATATCTATCTATCTATCTATCAAAAGATCCATCGTCGGAAATACCAAAATTCCTCTCGAAGCCTCGCATCCGCAAAGAAGACCTTCTGTGAGTCTATATTTCCATTTTCCGGCCACCATGAGCGTGTTCCACCCTTCTAACAATAGTAACTAGTATTTCCGTCCAACTTCACAAAAAGTAACTACGCTGACCGTTCCAACCTTATCGAAACAGTAAGTAATCGTAACTATTTGCTTACTTCGCTCGGGAGCGTATTAAGTTAAGTGTGGTAACTATGAGTCTCTGGGATGTGATTGGCCGGATTAGCCCGTGGCACGATATTTTGGTGGAAATAGAAAAATGCGTTCCAGCCTTGACGCCAAGAAGCCAGAATTCGTGACGTCACGCGTAGTAACTACAGTAAGTAGGGTAGAACACGCTCTATATTTCCTTTTTCCAACCACCATGTGTGGCTCCACAGTATCCAATCCAAAGTATTGAAAAGAAAACGACAGTCGGGATCACCAACAGACGTCCAAAGATCCCTTACTTCTTTTCACTTATAGAGCGTGTTCCATCCTACTTACCCTAGTTACTACGCATGACGTCACGAATCCTGGCTTTTTGTCGTCAAGGCTGGAACGATTTTTCAATTTTTCAGCTGAATATAATGCCATGGACGAATCCGACCAATCACGATAGAGAGATGCGTAGTTCCCATGCTTACTACACTCCCGAGCATGGTAAGCAAGTAGTTACTATTGGTTACTATTTTGAGAAGGTTGGACGGTCAGCGTAGTAACTTTTACGAGGTTAGAACGAAAATGGTAACTAATAGTTACTATTGTTAGATGGGTGGTACACGATCATAAACTCGACTCCCTTGAGAAGTGGAGATGACTGCTCGGATTTTTCAAAGCCTTTTACCCCAACGTGAGCTTCAAACCCCTGCGGCACTCCAGGAAAAGTTAAAGAGCAAGGTTTATATTTTTATTATTTCTAACAACGATAATATTTTTATGTTTATTAATTCTGAATATTCTAGCTATAGGCTAAAAACAAACTTGTACCGGGAAAACGTAATGCAATCTGTACCGCAACGTAGAGCTGTTAAGAAGCATATTTTGCTTGCTTCCTTTTGATTATTTTAAAAGCACCTCTCGAATTTGTGTTATTTTATTTGAACTCATAAATTTGTGCTTAAATTTATATGTATCTCTACATCTGTAAATCTGATCTAAATGTTGGCCTGAAATGCAAAAAATTCGGCATTGCATGTAAGACATTTTCAAATCAGATTACACTCTACTTCACGACTGGGCCCGTGCCGACAGGAGTCGTCACTGCTCGGCACATGATGTGTACTCGGGATGAGACAATCAATTAGTTAATTACTGGTTGATAGCACTATCATCCTACCTCGTCACTTGACCCTTCTTCTTCGGTGTACACCCGAGCACTCTTCATTTTGGACGCGGACCCCTCAACTGCTCGACGTAGCCGCTCTTTCTGCTGCTCTAATCGATTCTCTTCGAGTGATTTGTACTTCTGCATCAACTTGGAACGCATTTCGTGCTCCAGCTTTTTCATCTTTTTCTGCTTTTTTGCTTCTTTGTCCTACAGAAAAAACAATCCATTAAAGCAAAACTCTTACTGGAAATGATATTTTCACAATGAAACGGATAAGAAAAAACATTTTTCGAAAATACTATTACTTTCCATCTGAATATAGCGATTTTCTTGTTAGCGCTTGTCGACTCTATCCAGCCGTCCTGCTCAACGGCGCGGCGGCTGGGCGCAAAACATCTAAAAACTGAATGCGCCGTTGTTAAAAAGTGGGAAAACTAAAAGAAACAAAAACAGAAGATTATCATATCCTTATGTGTGCAAGAAGTGTCAGCGGACGTTGCAGATTCCGGCAAACTTTGCGTTGTGTGACGGGCAAAACTCAACAAGGCCGACAAAGCACTAAAAACTCCTAGGCACAAAACAAAACAATGGAGAGATGTGTGGATTTTAGAAGCTTATAATTCTGTAAGGGAGCTACATATTTTATAAATGGCAGAGTAAGCAAGAGGGTTCCTCTAAAGATATAGTGCGTGCTATTTTCTCTACAACTATTAGCACTGAAAGCGAATGTTTGTTCTATAAGAAAGTAACCTCCTACACAGCCCAGCTCGCGCGAGCTAAGGCAGTCGCCAGGACAAGAAAAAAACAAGAATGGATTCAGTACGATACGTACAGAGCAAAATAACACTAGGCAGTTGCGCCAGACTTGAGAAAAGTGACACACACTCGAAAAGCAGCGATACTAGCACCATTAGTGATGGAAAACGTCCCTACTGTAACTCGATCAGTCGCGCACTGGCGCTGGCTCCAATGACTTATAATTCTGAACACAGCAGAAAAAACATTCAACCTCCCCTGTTTCTTCGATGGGTCCGGACCGCATCTTAGGTTTACTAACAAGACCAAAAGTGTCGATGGGATCCCAAAAATCTAATATTTGATTCCGACAGTCGGGTCTTGTGTTCGCCAGATCCAGTCTTCGCCAGGCTAATGATCAGAGAAAACCATGTTCAGATATACCTCTATAAGCCATATCCATTTTGACAATACTGACCGAGACTTCCTGCTTTACTTCTGCCAAGTTTCCGGTTTCGACCGACTTCCGAGCGAACTATGTACAGAAAAAAGACAACTGGGTCTTGTCTTAGCCAGATCCAGTCATCGCCAGAATCCTTGAACATTCTTACAATTAAAATTCAGAAACAGATTAAGGCCAAATAGCTAATCATCTGAGAAAACCAAGTTCAGATAAGGATTCAGCATGTGTGTTTACCCGTATAAGTCATATCTGTTTTGACGAAAAGTTCCTGCCACTTCTGCCAATTTCCCGGTTTCGGCCGAACTCTAGAATTACTTGTCCAGCAAAAAAAGAAAGCTCAAAAACGAACTCAGGGTATCTTCTTTCCCCAATGATGAACATCTAATCAACTTCAAATAAAAATTTAACTTATAACAAATTTTCCGACTCCAGCCGGATTCCGGTCGAACTATATGTCCGGGTAAAATATGATTGTCACACACGGATTCAGCGTCTCTTCTTACCCCTAAATCGGTTATCTAATCAGCTAGAAATAAAACTTTAACTTCTAACAATTTTCCGGTTTTGGCCGGATTCCGGTCTAACTACATGTCCTGGAAGAAATTTTTTTTCAAATAAAAGTTCAGCACGTCTTCTTGCCCTAAATCGGACATCTGATCAACTCCAAATAAAACTTTTAATTTTAACAAACTTTCCGGTTTAGGCCGGATTCCGGGCGAACTACTTGTCCGTCGAGAAAATGGTTTTGACCATCGTCTTCAGCATGTCTTCCTACCTCTAAATCAAATATCTAATCAACTTCAAATAAAACTTTTACTTTTAACAAACTTTCCGGTATTGGCCGGATTCCGGGCGAACTACTTGTCTGATTACAAAATGGTTTTCACCATCGTGTTCAGCATATCTTCTCACCCCATAATCGACTATCACATTAGCTGTTTCAAAATATTTTGTTTGCCCCTTAATTTGAACCCCCTCCCCCACCCCTAAATGTAGGGTTACAAAGCCCATTTACGAACTCGACTGGTCCGCCGACCCAACGAATCCTCACACCAAATTTCATCAAAATAGCTCATTCCCTTCGAGAGTTATCGTGCTTACAGACGGACAGACGGACGGACGGACAGACGGACAACTTTTGCGAAGTCATAGGTATCCCTCAACTTACGTTTTGGGATCCCAAAAACACCATCATGCAACAAAAGCGATGCCAACGCACTATCATATAGTTCTTAAATAGTTTTATGCGTACTATATAGACACCCTCTCCATCAGAAGAAATTTCTCCGGTGTCTGGAAGCTTACTTGAGGAACTTAAATCCAAATTTCTTATTTCTTCAAAACCGTCATTTTCATAATCCATTTCTATACCAAGATTATCCTCCCTTAAGCGGCTTTCACACTGAGAACGCAAGACGCTTGCGTAGAGTCAACGTTGCGTCTGTCTTGCGTCGGACCTTTCACACCGTGAAGGCTTGTGCGTTGCGTTTTCAGAAAATGGCTAGTTCTGATGAAGACTTAAAATAATGCCTGGACTGAACAGCCTATAGGCAAATTCAGACAGTTTGTAGAATGTTTATAGGTAATTCTTTATCATTACTATTTGCTGCTTGAAGGAGACAAGGTCCAGTTAAATGTAATGTGATACAAAGTAGGGTCAACTTACCAGTCATGCTAAACTCCTTGTTGACGATTTCACAAATTTATAACCATGTATTATTAGCGAAAGTCTTGTTGTGATAGTCAGGGACCCTTTTATCATAAAGTCCAGGTCTCTCTTGAACTGGTTTTACTAGTTTTTCTTCAAAAACTTCCATTTCAGTGAAAAACAAATTGAAACATCTGATGCGTACGCGTCGGACGCAACGTAAAAGTAGAGCTCAGTTCTATTCTGGCGTTGCGTCAATGTTTTCAGCGCAAGCTCCGCGTTGCGTCGTCGCCATCGCAACGCAAGACTTGCGTAGCTCAGTGTGAAAGGCAAACGCGTCAATGTGAAAGCAGAATTAGTCCCTGTAACTTCATGCATGCACACAAACGGTGGCAAAGTTCTGTGGAGTTCTGCACTTTTACAACACAGTAAGTATTTACTCCCCATCATTTTTAAAATCCATTTCTTATCTATCCCAAAAATCTCTTTCGTTAGTCGTCACGTAGGTCTATGCATTCACAAAAAAAGTGGCAAAAGTTTTGTGGAGACCCGACACTTCTAATCCATAGAACTTACAGCTTTCTTCCTCGCCTCCTTCGCTTTCTTCTTCTCCAGGTTTTCGAGAGCTTTTAAGAGTTCCATTTCTTTCGTCTGAGCTTCCTCTCTTTCTATTTTTTCCTGCAAAAAACAAGAATCAATTAACAACTAAACAAACACAACTACAAATACCAACCCGAGAATTTTAGCTATAGGCTGTAGTTTTATCTAGACAAAGCGCGGATGTTTTGTGTTGCCAATTGCGCTTTTTCTTCTTCTTTTTTATACTTATCTTTTTAAATACTTCTTCTTTGGGTGCAGTTCTTTTCTTTCGTCAACGGACAAACACACGAGATTGAAAATTATGTTCTTAGCACATTAAAAGGAAAATGTGTTTTTGGTTGGTTTGTAGTCTGACGTAATGTTTACAGTCTGTTCCTGTAAGCCATGTACTGTATACTCTTAATTGCTTGTATTCTACATGCTAGCATTGGATCGTCATTCACACAAATTACACATGACGCAATTACATAAATAACATTTCATCTATACGTACAACTTAACTGGGATTAAAATATAGGGTTGGGTACAAAATATTTCAGATAACGATCAGTGGAGTTTATGGGTGGTCTTACTAGTCCCTGGGAAACAGCGTCCCTCTGTCTTTGTCGCGTTTTGGGCCTGGCGCTTAGGGACTCAAAATCAGGTAAAATGGCACGATGCGCATGAGATGCCAGACATTTGCTCTCAAACGCTATTGGTAGCTGATGCCATCTTTCAGCAAGGGTTGGCAGGTCAGGCTTGACTAGGCCGTCCTCGTAAAAAGATAACCCGGGCCGAGCATAATCTTAACATCCCTTTTCTGGATGGCTTCGAGTCTTTCAGTCTCTGCGTTTGTGAGTCCTGGGTTCCAAAACCGGACAAGGATACTCCAGGCAAGGGCGAATGTACGTGCAGTAAATACTGCTTAAATATTTCGACGGAATACCAAAGCGTCTCAGAACCGCGAACGACTTAAGGAGTGGTGCTGCTTTTCGAGTAACATACTGCACATGGGAACTCCACTTAAGGTCATCGTCAATCAACAAACCGAGGAGTATTTTTTTTTTGCCGACCCTCGCCTTTCTAATAAAGTACTGCTACTATTGCGAACTATATATAAAGGAACTTCCTTATATAAAGTCCATAGTGTCTTCTTATTAAAGGACCCCTCGCACTATGTACTCTTCAACTTACAGTATTTTCAAATATTTGAATACTTCAAAACTAGGCTGTACTTTCAACAAACTACCGACGGTTTTGGCTGTTGGCCCGTTGACTTACAGCGAAGACAGGGAAACAACTTACATAACAGGTTTTTCTGATGGAAAAACTCCTCGCAGACAACCTTCGACAGCGTGATACACATCGAAGGTAGCAAAACACGTCAAGTGAGAAAATCAGCGTGGTTTTGTTAGAGGGGTTAGAATGCACTGTACGAGGGGTCTCCGGGTTTAGAAATATATAGAGTGATTATGGAAGTAGATTAGATTATGGTGCGTTAGTATTATAGGTAAGACAGGTCCTTTAATCGACGTCTACCCCGTTTCGGCTCAAAATGTCCGTTCGTCCTGGTGTCCGAGGGGATTGATCCCAAAAATCGAACTTTTGCTATGACTATATCATTATATTTTAGCTAAAACTGAACTCGACTGAAAAACTGACGCGTACGGGAAGACCGGAATTATTTGACCTGATAAGATTCTTCGACCCCGAAAATTAGTTGCGTTTTTGCAGATACCATGGTATCTGTTACCACGGCAACTGGATCTGCAATTAGTCGTTTTTGCAGTTACCGTGGTATCTGATATACGGTTGCTCTGCAAAAACGACATTTGCCGAAACTGCGCTATTCGAAGTCATCCCAAAAGAACAGATGATATTCAGTCACATTACTAAGTGCCAAACTTCTTTCCCACCAATTTGACAAAAAACGATGAAAGTGAGATGACTTTTTACGATACCGTACTACGATCAGTTACCACGGTCGGACCGTGGTATCTGAATATCAGATACCCCGATAACTGGCCAGATACCACGATAACTGCAAAAACGAGTTTAGACCGTTTTATCAGATACCATGGTATCTGCAAACACGCAACTACAGGCCCAACGGGAGAGATTAATGCAAAAAGCAAATTAGAAAACAACGTCCAACTCACTTTGACGCGATGTAGCAGTACGTCCATCATTCGCAGGGCTTCAAGTTTGCGCTGCGCCAAGAGCAGTTTCCTCTCCTCAACAGCAATTTTAATCTCCATATCATATTCTTCTTCTTCAAACTGCTTTTCCAGGCGACGCTTGCGTTCCTTCTCTTCGCGCCTGTGATTTTTAATCTCTTCTTTCTTTTGGTGAAGCATTCGTCTGGAAAGATAAGAGTTAGTAGGAGTCGGGGCAAAGAGTGGAACAGCGTCTACAACTTCGGTCCAATTTGGCCCACTCGAAAATGGATATTGCTCATCCATCCACACTATCAATTCTTTTTCTTTTTTCTTTCATCTATACTTTTTTCTTTCCTTTTTTTTAAAGGACACCTGAATGAAGAGAACCAAGTATCATCCCTATCTGTACGACTTCCGTTAACATTGCCTGCAGAAAACCAATCCAAATACGAAATAGTGTTTCCAAGCTATGATTTTTGCTCCATTTTGCATCTGTCCTTATTTCAGTACCGAACAATTTTAGAAATGAACAATTGTCTCCAATCAACCCTTCTTCTGGAATATTTTTTAACCAGTTAAGCCCAAACGTATATCTAGAAGAAATTCCAATACGATCCGGCCAGCGCTGTACAAGATGAATTGCGCTTTTTGTCTTGGAGTCTGCATGTGCAAACCTCCAGAAACGAACATCCCTATTTTGAAAACGTCACGCTCAGGAGAAGAATGCTCTCCGTGGCCATGTCTGTAAATGCATTCTCCATGCTGTGTTCAAGTATAGTTTCATTGTTCAGGTGTCTTTTAAACTTGACCCGCACACTTGACCCGCACAACCTTAAGGTTAACAGAATAGGGCTAAGATACGACAATCTGATTACCCATCATATTTTTACTTAATTAGGTTAGACGAACCGACAAAAACGCGTTACTTCGTTAGTTTGTTATCCACGATTCTTGAATTTTAGCTGACGTAATTTCTCTTCCGTAACTTTGTACCTCTATACGGACGTAGCTCTATGTTTGAAGTGTTTAGCAATTACAGCGGCAGCCAATTGCCATAATAACAAGTCATGGCGGATTTGCATTCTTCAAGCCAGGAAGATGAAAGTAACATGGGAAGTGAAAGTGACCAGGTAGAACTTGGCGTTCGCCCATATACGTTTGAGCCAAAGTGCTCATCAGATTCGTCTGATGAATCGAACATTTCAAAATCTTCGCTTTGTTAGCCATTGAAACACATGCTTTTGCAGACATTCAAATTTTCCACGACTCGCCGTAAAGTTCTCTGTCGTGCAACCAGCGGAGATTCCAAACACCACTACTAGACTACGCGACGTAAAAAACAAAAATCCCTTACACGAGTCAAAATAATTCAGTGTATTCAAATCAAACGTATACAAACAAGTTGGCTTTTCAGTTAAACTTTATGTACAAAAAGAACCCGATATGACGCACAGATTATCGAGGCCCGACAAAAAGCATGCAGAGTTCGATTTCTTTTTTCTTTTGCCCGACAAATGTTTGCAGGATTTAATTTCTTGCCTATGAAAAGAACTCGATGTGCCAACGAGTCGACCGACGCTCGGCAAAAGCATACTCAATAAAAAACGTCAGTGTGACTTTAATATTTGTAGTACCGTATTTAGTATTTATGTTACTCGTGAGTGTTTAAAAGAATGTAATTTTTGTAAAGACAACCAAATTAGCTAGCTAGCAAGTTTTGTCTAATAAACCTTACTTACTTACTTACGCATACACAATTCTTATTTCTTCTATTTCACCTGCTAGTGCCTACCAACGATAGTGACATCTACGATAGTGATATCTATCGAACTCTCCAGATCTGACCCTGGTTGATCTACCCATACTCTTACTTTTGTCTTTTTCCTTTCGTCTACATATTTTTTTCTAATTCCTACCTCATTTGACCCAGACAGCCCAGCTAGGACTAGGGTTTACCTGCTAGTACCAACGACAGTGATATCTGCCGAACTCTCTAGGTTAGCCAGATGATTTAGTACGAATTCTCTAGGTTAGCCAGATGGCTTAGTATCGGGGTAGAGTCCACGACCCCAGCCTACTCCCTCCCTTAACTTCCTTCCCAACCCTCAGCCTCAAACCCAAAACAAGGACACGACCAACGTCTAGAAGGGCAAACCTCCCTACTTGAGCACACTATAATATTATAAAGGTTAACTGCACAGCGTATAGCTCCATTTCATAAGTAATGAACTGAGCGACAAAAATGCTCCTCAGCCGGGATTTGAACCCAGCACCCTCTGCTTACAAGGCAGGCGCTCTTACCGTCTGAGCTACCGAGGGGCTTGTGAACAGAGTTCGCAAACCACTACAATAGTCTGGTAGAAGCCGGCCATAGGAACGGTAATGCCGCCCGAAGGCACATTCATCTAACCAGTTCACATCCCCATGTCACGGAAATTAATAATAATACAAAAATGGCACTTTACACAAGGGACTTGTACCGTGACCAATAAACCAGAAACAATGTTTTCGAATTTAATTTAGAAGTCTAGGACTCCATTATCGGAGCCACGTAGACATACCAGGACCCATAAGGCGGGGTCACATGGTGAAAATCCAATAAAACCAAATTTACAAATTTTAATGGGGAAATTGTATAGCTCCAATTTCAAACCACGGGCATACAGCTGCTGCATTCAAGTTACGAGTCAGGTACGGTAGAGGGTTGCTTATTTGAACGTTTGTTGACTTTGAACTTTGCCATTTTCATGCACTTGCTGTGACAAAAGTTAACTACCAGTTAGCCAACGTAGGTAATTGGGCCTCTGAAAATACCTGAAAAGGTATTTTGGATCTTCATTCTCCCATTTAGCCCAAAACTGCACTGTTCACATTTAACTAACTGTTCAAATAAGCATACCTCTACTGTATGTGCAGACAGCTTAAGGCGAATCGACGCAAGAGACGAGAGATTTGCGTTTTCTTAAACATTTTGTTGCATAGCCTCAAAGCAAAACTCTTACTACAAATGATCTTTCCCCCATGAAACGGATCAGAAAAAATGTTTTCCGAAAACACCATTACTTTCCATCTGAAATTAACGATTTTCTTGTTAGAGCTTGTCGATTCTATCCAGCCCTCCTGCTCTGCGACGCGGCGGCTGGGCGCAAAACTTTTGAAAACTCAACGCGCCGTGGTTAAAAAGTTGGAAAAACTAAGCAAATGAAAGAAGTCAAAAACAGAGATTCTCATATCCTTATATGTGTAAGAGTCGTCAGCAGACACTGAAGATTCTGGAAAACTTTGCGTTGTGTGCGGGCAAAACTCGGCACATCGAAAAATCGCTCTAGGTTCGTAGGCACAAAACGAAACAATGGAGAAAAGTAGGGATTTTAGAAGCTTATGATTATACAAGGGAGCTAGGTATATTATGAAAGGCAGAATAAGCAAGAGGGGTCCTTTAAGAAGTGAATATAGTGACAATTCTGTATTTATACTTATGTCATGAGAAGAACGCACGACACTCCCCCATATAAATACTAGTACGAAACAACCACCAGACATGACAAACAACATCTTCCCTCTCAGACGAACGCACAGGAGGGGGGGGGGGGGAATAAACGGCTCAAGTGGGGACAATACTACATCTTTCCCCTAGAATCTTTGGAAATGAACTCAAACAGCGCAAAAACGTGACCTAGAAAAGAGAGGGATAGGGTCAATCACTCACTTTTCCTCTTTTGCCTTGAGGGCCTCCAAGTCTTTTTTCCTCTTTTCTTGTAATCGTCTTTCCTCGTCCTCCTCTTGAAGTTTCTGTCTCGCCTGATTTCTCTTTTTTATTGTCGTATCAGCCATGTGTTTTTGTTTATCAAAATCCACCTAGGGGGCGAGTTGCTGTTGCAGCGATTCTGCGAAAGGCAGGTTAGTGCGGGAAATTATGGGGTAGAGGGGTAGGTCTATAAGCTAGACTAGATCTAAATTAACACAAGGAAGGAAGGTAACACCAAGTAGTTATCGGCTGTGAACAAATATTTTTCCAAAGCTCTACTGACAGCAAAGTTCTTTACAAACCTACTTTCTCAGAAAACTATTTCGCCCTGTTCAGTAAATCTGAAACATTTTCTGTTTCAACTGTTTTGTTTTTTTCGAAATCACGAACATTACGGTAGATTTGCTGCGTCAAAAAAAATCGACACAGCATAGATAGATAGATAGGTACAGTAGAAGTATGCTCATGTGAACGTCTGCTAACAGTGAACGATCGCCGAAGAAAAAACTAAAACCCAAACCAGGCATTTTTTACTATGAATACTTGTAATAACCACACACGCTTTTGTCATTTTTTGAATATTTTGCTAATTCACGGCTGAAAGTAACTCAACTTACACCTGAGGCGTATTCTTGCCGTTCCTGGAGGACTCCACTTGAGGAGTCCCCGCGTTTTTGTTTGTCCCTGGGACTCACTCCCCGTATTCTCGCGAGTCCCCATGGAAGGGGAATGCTCCGATTATCATCACCATCATCAAAAAGGACTCCCTTTAAGATTCGGAGGGGAATCAATTTTTGCTGGGGTCGATGCAATGTAAAATTAATTAAAAAGAATCAGAATAAGCAAAACCAAAAATAAAGTGGATCCAGACTAATTTCGTCAACTGCATATTTTTTTTCCGAACAAATCCATTTGGAAGCATTCCCCGTGTTCTCGCTGTTTCTGTACGCGGAGTCCACGTGGAGTGACTCCCTCTATTATCGCCGTTCCCTTCGATTCCACGAGGAGTCCTCGGGGAACGGCGAGAATACGCCTCTGGTTTGCTTTTATAATTTGAAAGTTTGCCACGAGGAACGCACCTTCATCGAGAAGATCGCGGTCCGAACCTGCAGATGCCTTCATAAGAAGAAGGACCTTTTTAGTAAATTCAAAAATTAACTGAATTTAAACTTCAAGTTTGTGCCAAGATAACCCTGAAATAATTGGCTGTTAGCTGGTATCATGTTCAAGTAAGTTATATTCAAGTAACAAAGCCAAGGTAGTGGAACAGTTAAAAAGTGTTCAAATAAGCATGCCTCTACTGTAGTTTTATTGATACAACTCGTAGCGCCGAATTGGCACTAAATGCGAAACATGAAACGAAATTCGGGTACAGGACAGCTCACTCTAGCAATCACGAACAAAGTTCTACCGGCTGAGGTATTTTTATTTAAGGTACATGCACACACAGTCCCATTATTGCAGTCGGATGCGAATTTCCTCCTTCACTCCCTAAACTGCGAAGCACCGCATGCAGGATACCCCACAGTGGCGCGAGCTTCGCATGCGAATTTTTGGATGCGAAAATCTTATAGATCTGTGTGTGCACGTAGCCTTTAACTGTTAAAATCGTACCAAGATGTGTGACCGTTTTTTTTTCACAGTGAATAAATACCTCGGGAATCGCAACGAAAAACGAACAAAAAGTGTTCCGGCAAAGTTTTCGTGCCGAGAGGCTGATCATGCTCCCAGTAAGTTGGAAGTTGAGTTTGATTCCTTGTGTTACCTTTCATCTTCCAATGTATTCATTAAATACACTTGTGGCTCGAGGAATATTGACAATATCGCCACGTCGGACCTTTCTTATTAATTACTACTAACAAGAACAGATAACGAGATAGAACTGCTGTCACCCTATATCGGTCATACAAACATGCTGAGTCGAGTAAAATACGGCCGACTCCCGACGCAAACAAGCGGAGGTTACTAGCTTCGCGCCACATCACGTTTCGTTACCTCTGCAAATAGCTATATCGCTGTTAAGTCCCTGAAGAGGAAATCTAGCAGTCAAAGCAGAATGGTTCTATGGACGCATTTCAGAGCGGATCGGCGCGCGGAGTACTCCTCCTGCTATATTTCTTGTGCGATAAGCAACGGTGAAGACGGACGAGGAGTAAACGGGTATCAACATCAGCTCAAAGCTATAGTAAATACCTCTAGGTCCACTCAATTTTGTCGGGGTTTTCATAGTCGATGCATGCGACTAAAGACATAAGATCTATCTGATTATTTGTCCCTGCTACTAATCAGAGATGTCATTTCGCGGAAACCTAAGGGAGCAGCGGAACTGTCCCGAGCTCCATTCGTATTTTTTTGCGTAAATCTTACATAGGTGAGACGAAAAATACTTAAGTGAATTAACAACACATAAACGAAAAGTAAACAAGGGCAGCTGCCCCCCCCCCCCCCCCAAGAAACCCCAGCTACTAATGTATCAAAGAAGATAGATCAAACAAGAAAGCACCCTCTAACCTTAACAGTTATAAGTAATTAAGAAATATATTTATAACCCGCCGTTTCGAAAAAGCGGAGTAAATGAAAGAAAATAAATAAAACCCATAAACCCATCTTCGGCCAGGAAGCAATGGAGATATGGAGATTATGATTCAAGATTTTCATCTAACCCCTTCCATCTAACGCAAAGCATGATTGAGAAATAGGAAGAGTAAGACACCGGGTATCCTCAGTGTTAGGCATGACTCAGTTTACCACAAATTACCAGTTTTTGGATGGGCTACTCTGAACACTACTTGGGAGTATAAGAAAAAAAGTTGCGACAGAATAAGCACCCGGGATTCTTTCTTAGCGGTTCAAGAGTGCCCAACCGTTTGCAATACACGAACCGGCGTTAGCCAGTTATTATATGCTGGGTATAAAGAACGCTTGAATAGCCTATCCAAACTTGGGGCGTTCGAGGTAGACAGGCAAAACCTAGGTCATTCACGGTTGCGGTATGCCAAACCCTGGGTCAGTATAGCCGGCTGGGACTAGCTCTATGGGTATTTTTCAAATTTCGCGAATCTTGTAGTACCAAAGCTACAACCGGTTGCATGTTCCCACACCCGGTACCTTAATAGTTTTGTCCCTTTTTTTGTCGAGTTTTTTAACAATGGATTTACAGTTGATTCCTAATACTTTCCTTTAGATTTTAAGGTCATCTCATAAATTGGTTATTTTATCATAATTGTTGTTAATTGCAAATATTATGAATTTTAACACTAATGATATTAATCATTGTAATTATTGACAAGTTCTGCCATCTGACAGACAAATGGCCATTTATGGGCCTTAGTGCGGTATGTAATTTAGCTCGATATACATTATTCCGGTTGATATATTGTAATTTTAGTGAGTGTATTGTGATCGTAAAATCAACTAGTTGGCTTACCGCCGTTTCACGATTTTTAATGAATAAACTAAATTGAAACTGAAATTGAGAACTTGGAGGTTCAAGGCACCCATAATGCACTATCGGCATTAATTTCGCGGCATAGTTGTGTCCCACACATTTCTCAGTTTTTGTAACGGAATAGTGTCAGATTATTTCAAATATTGTACATTTCCCTTGTCCTTCCTCGACGTTACAGAAATTCCCGTATAACTGCAACTTTTTTTGCCCTCTGACCCTTGTGCAAAGGTATCTTCAATTGCCCAGGACCTTCACGTTTCTGCCCCTGGCCGTTTATCCGCATTCCATCTAGGGCGAAGATTTTTTAGACCCGTGTCCCTTGTCTTTTTTTTTAACGTTTGGTTTTTGATCTTGTGCATTTACTACATTACTGAAAGCTCAGTGTATTTTTTCCTTTTATTTGTCTGTCATCCGCTATTTTCCTCTTCTTAAGTGAGTAAATAAAATTTCATCATCATCATTCTTGAGCAACAAGCTGAAAATCATGGAAACGCCGTTTTTTTGCGATAATTTCAAATGACTGGATATAAAAATATAACCTCAATATATAGAAAACCAGGCCCTTGTCATTCTATACTAGAGGAATCCTCATTTCCATATTTAACTGCTTGACAAAAGCAGCTTATTCTATTATTTAATCTTGCAGCTAAATTTGAATTCTCGCAAAATTCGAGACGCTGAATCAAAAATCAGCTCGAGAGTTTAGTCAAATTTAGTCAGACACTATCAATCAATTTAAAGCAGGTGTTGACCGTCATCTGACCTGACTGCGACATTCAATTTAGTGTAAATAGTGTCGTAAATTTATACAGGAGAAAGACTTTTTGCTGCAATTATATTAAAAAAAAACACTGCAGGAGCGCAGAAAAGATCTACGCACTGACTTCGGTTCAGCCATGGTTTCTCATCCTCTCCACTCCCAAATCCTCCCTCCCCCCTACCAAAATGTTAGAAATCGACCAGAATGAGTGGTAAGTTCTAGGGTTCCCAAGCTCTGTCCAGTACCTACAAAACATGCTAGATATACAAAAAGTTTTATTACCGAGTTCGCGCAATTTTGTAACGAAGCGTGACAGATTTTTAGTTATACGAAAAACGATTTGTACAATAAAATTTCTATCTATCTATTAAATTATATTAAATATAATTTAATTATATTAAATTTATATTAAATTCAATTATATTAAAAATTGTATTAAATTGTACCCAACAAAAGCTTGTTGGTCGCGCCAACAGACTCGCGGTTCACACAATCGACCATGGAAAAACTCTTTCTGAGCCACAGCGTCTTTGTGAGCCTACGTTTGGCATACCATAACCAGGGTTTTGCATAACTGGAAACTGGAGTACACTGCTACCACTCCACTAAGTAAGAGTAAATCCCCTGTCGATCTTCTCATCCTCAAACCTTAATAGCTGCGATCCACGCTTTCTCATCGGACATCTTCACCAACTTCATCCCTCTGAGTGCAGTCATGCACTTCACAAAGCCTATATACTCTTGGTACTGCACATAGACTTCAAATAGGCTATCTTGTCCAAAGTTCACAGTTCGGATTCCTGAAAGGTCCGAGTCCATGCGAAGTCGAAAGGGGTCGAGCATAGGGATGTCGATGACACGAATGGGACCATATTGTTCGAATGCCTGAAATGAAAGTTAACCTGTTAGTTCGAAACTAAAATCAGATAACGAGTGAGAACGTGAGAATCATTCTGGGTGATCATAATTTTTCATATGAAGAGGCTCTCATTAAACTTGACGTTCCTAAAGTAACTGACCGCAGAAATACTCTTTCAAAACAATTTGGAGCAAAGATAATGTGTTGTCCCCAGATGGCCCATCTATTCCCCCCTCCCCTCCCGTCTTCCGTGCGTCGGCTCGAGAGGAATACTGGCAATCAGTTTTCTCCATATCCTGCTAATTCTTCTGCCCAACTTTTACGTAGTTTCGTCCCATCATTTATTTCTGGCTATATCTTGTAAGTGTATTAGTTAATTTGTGTCGTGTCTTTGTATTTCGCAGATCTTTTATTCCTCTTCTAGCTTTAAGCTATTTGGATATCAGACTTGATTGATTGATTGATAACAAATAAGCATAAGAACCTCCTTCTTCCTATCTCTGTAATACGACCATGCGGAGTCGAATAGATTCACGATACCCTGCCCGATGCAAACGAGCGGGGGGTAGGAGCTACGCGGAACATCACAATCCGTGACCTCTACATGAGCGCCTGCTACAGCCTTTTCCTCTGGTATGCCCCCCTCCCCCCATCTCTGTTCGTAGAGGACAGCTGTGCCATCGTTTCGGAACAAATTTGTTATCCCAACCTTTCTACCGAAACATCCTTCCTCCACCCTTTAAACCGGAAAGAACCAGATCCCCAAGAGAAGCAGCTATGAAAGTACCAAAACTCACACCTGTAGCTTGTAAAACTGAAAGGTACCGTAATAGTTTTGTGCCTCAGTTTACCTCTTATCGTAACAGCCTTACCTGAATTACTGTATTTATTCTATGACAACTTTATACAGATAGATAGATAGATCAGTGTATTTCAAAAGCCCAAGGGCCATATACAAAAAAAAAAAAAAATATATATAACTTAAACAATCAGACTCCTTCTTAATTTTAAACATTTATCTATACACACGCCCACTCGAGTAATAACGGTAGGGTTAGTATTACTCAAAATTTCGAGTGACAAAACTATACCATCTAGATAAATTTTTCTTAAATCAGAAAGCTTCGGACATCTACGGAGGAAATGGTCCAAATTTTCTTCCTCCTTCTCACAAAGTGGGCAAGCACACCTCCCATCAGGAACCACACTACCTCTTTCAAAAATCTTCTGCCTGCTCTGAATTGGAAGGCAGTTTGCCCTTAGTTGGATCCAACGACTTAAAACTTTCCCGATATTAAACTTAAAATACACTTCCTCTCCAAAACAAACTTTAACCACTTGATAATAAGATAATGTTATAGAACTATTAACAATACTCTGCCAACACTGGATTTCCTGTCCTTTTAAAAGTCTTAGTTGTAGGTTAATGACAAGTGCCAATTAATTTTCTCGCGCATGAAATGTTGTGCCGCATTTATTTTGAAATCAAATTAAATTGAATTAAAGTATGCGCAACGGCCAAGAGGGAAGTAGACGGGCGTCAACTCGAAGCTCAGTATGTAGCTATAGCTCTGCTCAGTTTTGCCGCGACATCCATTGTCGGTGCATGGGACCAAAGACGGAGGTTCTATTGGCTTATCTGTTCTTGCTAAAGGCATAGTCTTGGTTCCCCGAGGACTCAACTTGAGGAGTCTCCGCGTTTTTGTTTGTCCCGGGGACTCACTCCCCGTATTCTCGCGAGTCCCCGCGGACGGGGACTGCTCCGGTTATCGTCACCATCACCAAAATGGACTCCCTTTCAGATTTGGAGAGGAATCAATTTTTGCTGGTGTCGGTGCAAAGTAAAATTAATTAAAAACAATCAGAATACACAAAGCCAAATATAAAGTGGATCCAGACTAATTTCGTCAACTGCATATTTTTTTTTGAACAAAATTCATTTAGGAAGCATATTCTCCCCGTGTTCTCGCTGTTTCTGTACGCGGAGTCAACGGGAAGTCCGTTCCCTTCGAATCCCCGAGAAGTCCTCGGGGAACGGCGACAATAAGCCTTAAAATGAAGCTAATATATAATCTATTTTGTCTTGTCAACATGAAGAGCTCCTATATAACTTGATATTGCCCCCTTACATGGGCGACGTCAGAAACCTTCGGTTCCTTCGGGTCCTCTCGGGTCCACTTCGGTTTAACACGGGAGCAGTCGGAGCGACTCGAGAGGATCCAGTACCGTTCTTTACTAGTAATATCAAAATCCCCAAGAATCCCATACATTTCCCTTCTTAACCAGTTTGGCCTCACATCTTTGTCAAACCGCAGACACCAACTTTCTACTAAGTTTGGTGACCAGCTACTGGAAGACCCCACCCATCGTCACATACTTCCCCCTCCCCACATTCCTGACCGTATAAGGCAACAGAGAATGGCAGCACAACCAGTTCCTAAGATCCTACCCATACGGGCAATTCATGCGCGGTATGAGAAAAGTTTTTTCCCCTCCTTTGTGAGTTTTTTCAATGCGAAATTTTAAGTAAAATCCTTTTCCTTTTTTGTGTTGATGTTTGAAGTTTAGCGGTTTAATTTGTTGCTATTTTGTTGTTGTGTAATTTATGAAAATTTGACTATGTTAAAGCACAATTGTATATAATTATGTTTGACGAGAGAACAAATATTCGTTTTTTTGTTGATACCGTAAGTAAGGAATGTTTTGAAGAATAAAGATTGATTGATTGATTACTCTGCATGGAGCTTGGTCTTCTATTTTTAAATCACCCAATCCATAGGCGTCTTATTCCTTCTGAAAAGCTGGCAAAAAGGCTCCCTCGCAAGGCAGCTGTTGCGGCCGAAACATTGAGCGTGTTCCACCCTCGTACCAATTGTAACTATTCGTTACTAAATCCGTTCCAACCTCACGAAAAGTTACCACGCTGACCGTTCCAGCCTTCTCGAAATAGTAACTAATAGTAACTATTTGCTTACCACGCTCGGGAGCGTGGTAAGCGTAGTAACCACGAATCTCTGCCACGTGATTGGTCGGATTCACCCGTGGCATGATATTCCGCTGGAAAATAGAAAAATAGTTCCAGCCTTGACTGCAAAAAGCCAGAATTCGGGACGTCATGCGTGGTAACTACGGTAAGTAGGATGGAACACGCTCATTGCAACCCATCCGATTTGCCAACTATAGTATGAGGTCTTTGTATGAGGTCTATGAAATAACCTAAGCTAGTCCCGCGTCTAGCGGTAGGCTTCATCAGTGTAACACAAACAATTCGTTTTATTTTAACCACACAAGCATAAGATTTAAGATCTAGATATATTTATTCGACGGCCATGGCAAATACATATAGAAAAAAAACACACACACACAAAAAAATACTAACTCCTATAGGCACCTATCCCTATGGGCTAAGGGCAGTGGTTCCCAACCTTTTCCGTACCGCGTACCCCTAATCAAGGTTCGAAAGGATTGCGTACCCCCTTTTTCAGAACGTGGAAAAGACGATATTTATTATCATAAGTGGTAAGGCATACACGTGTAGAAATATATACTAAATCAATGAGGCAATCACTAGAGGCTGTTTTGTAGCTAAAATTTTGTCGAATCTCGGCTCGACGTCACTGACGGCAATATTTGTTACAGTCAGCCTGTTTCTGTGTTTGGTTTTGATGTTCTCCGTGCTTTCATCAAGCTGCATCGCAAACTATTTCGTTGGCTCAAATCGCAACCTGAATGACAATATCACTTGCAATGTCTTCGATTCTTCTTGAAACAATATTGTTTGACATAGGAACAGATTTACGGCAGTAGGCTAGCTGTTTTGGAATCAACATTAGTGAACTGACTTTCACTATGTCTTGTAATCAGCGGCGATACGCACAGGTTGACAACACCCCTCCCCCCCCCCCCAAAAGGTCGGCCAGAAGATTAAAAAGAAAAGATTCTGCGCGAAGCGCCGCGATTTTTCGTAAAAGCAGTTAGTTAAAAAAAAAAAACAGTCGGTCAGTAAAAATACCTTGCCCCTTTAAGATACATTTTGGCTGGTGATACTCTGCTGGTAATATTAGGCTTTCGGCAATCATAAATGAGTGAAACGAGATTTTGAAGCTACATACTAAATCAATTTTGTTTCCTTTGCGTATTCCTTGCAAGGGTCTCGCGTACCCCTTGGGGTACGCGTACCACCGGTTGGGAACCACTGGGCTAAGGCTACCCTGAGGAACCTCACCAGCTGTCTTATATATCCAAAACAGTTATTCCCCATTACACCACAGATCCACTCCCCTTCCATTCATGAATAAGGACCGGACCGACCCTTTGCCCTCCCAATATACCGTCTTCTCAACCTATAGTAAGTTTCGCATTTTAAATCATTAAAGGACCCCTCTAGCTTATTATGCCTCTTATATTATCCCTAGCTCCCTTACGGATTTATAAGCTTCCGAAATCCCCGCCTTTCGCCATTGTTTCATTTTGTCGCTACGACCTTTTAGCCCTTTTTCGGTCCAGCCGAGATTTGTGTGTCAAGCAACGCTAATTTAGCCAGGAGCTTCAAGGTCCACCGAGAACTCTTTCACACATAAGGACATGCGAGGCTTCCGATTGTTGTTTTTCATTTTGGAAGACATGGTAGGCCATCAGGTCTATCTTCTGTTTTGGACTTTTTCTCTTTGGCCCAGTTTCCCAATTTTTAACCACGACACGTTCAGTTTTCAAATATTTTGCGTCCAGCCGCCGCGTTGGGTAGCCGGAAGGCTGGATAGAGTTGACAAGCGCTAACAAGAAAATCGCTAATTCCACGCGGCAAATAATGGTATTTTCGAAAGCCGATATTTCTGAGCCATTTCATCGTCTAGTATGAGTAGTGCTTTAAGGGCTCTTACCTGACGAATCATTGCTTCAGACGGTTTATCGGAACTACCCCCCTCGTCTCTGTTCCAGAACCAACGGCAGGGAAGGTTGGCTATGTGAACTGTGTCGGGTCTTTCTCCAGGTTTCATTTCATTCATGTTCTTAGCATCCCTGAAACAAAAAGCCAATCAATGAAGCCGACACTGGGTAGCTCAGCTAGTTACTGCGACAACGGCCCTGTCATGTATTAACTAGGGTGTCCAGGGTTAACTGGAGCGGTTCCCAGCTTGGTGAACGTAAACCTCCGCCGGGGTCAGAGACCTAATATGGTAGCGTAGGCTGGACAAGCGGATCTTCGAATGCGGGATATACTACATCCCTAATGTGTGGTATAGGACGGGATAAGACGAGCACTACTAACTATACTGAATAACATTAACTCTACATAAGTACTGCTTAAACAATTGTACATAAAATATAAACTTATCTTTTGATCTGCTCTGGATCTCGGCAACGAAAGGAAGAGAGTGGATATCGGTCTTGTCTGGTCTATATCCTTCTGTCTCGCGCCCAAAAAAGCCTCCGCGCCGCCCCGGAAGCAAGGATGTTCCTTTGTCCAGCGGAGCCCCCCAACCTGCTGGACGCGCGCTGGAACATCCATCCTTCCGCAGAAACCAAACCCTTGTATAGCAACCTAACACATGTCATTGTGGTGCTTGGCTTGTGCACTCGCTACTACTTGCTCAGTCCTCGGAAATCAAACTGTCCTACGCGTCGAATATCGTAAAATCTCCCTGACTATAAAGCCGCTTTCACATTGACGCGTTGAGCCTTTCACACTGAGCTAAGCAACCTCTGCGTCACGCTTGCGTTGACGCAACGCAAGAATAGAACCAAGTTCTAATTTTATGTTGCGTAGAAGCGTACGCATCAGATTTTTCAGTAAGAAATGGAAGTTTTTGAAGAATGACTGGAGAAAAACCTACTAATGAAAAAGTTAGTAATGATGACAAAAACTCAGCAGAAGAAACAGAGAAAGGAAAACGTCAGTACGCATCCAGCGTGAAAGCTTCTCGCGTAGGTGTGAAAGATACGCTACGCAACCTGTGCGCAACGCAACATAAACTCATACGCATCGCAACGACGCGCCAATGTGAAAGCGGCTTAAACCTTAATAATCGAAAGGGACTTTGTCCAATTCATAAGCCTCCCTGCGTCGCTCTGCTGTTGCTTATGTCCTGACCTGGTCCTGATTGATCTGCTACGGCAAAAGAGATCGCCAGACTCTGCGAGTCGCATAATCCAAGTGCTGCATTCTCACTTTCTCTCCTAGGTGGAAACGAAACAGACGGATCGAGCATTGCTGATTTTGGTCTCATGAACGCGTCTTCTCGTATTTGCACTTATACCATGAACCAGAGATGGTCGAATCCGATCATGAAAGGATTGGAATCCGAATAAAGGGCTAGGCACTAATCCGAATCCAACATTTCATGCTGAGGATGCGACTCCGGATTCGAATCCGACCTTAACAAAAATCAAATCATGTACATAGGTTATAGTTTAACAAGAGCTGTAAGCTCATATGGCACTTGCATGTGTAAAGATGATTTGATTGATCAAAAGTAAGTTTCGACTTTGCGGTTGAGATGCGCGCTATAAGGGAGCTGGAACTTCATTTGTAAGCAAAACCCTTGAGGCAAAACTGCTAATGGGCTGATGGGCATCACGAAAATACATATATTGCTTAAAAGTATTTTTTTTACTTTGCGGTCAAGATTGGTACTTTAAGGAATAATCGGATTTGGGAAGTAGCAATTTCTAAGCAAATGTTGTTGAGTCTCCAATATTCCAGTGAAGTTTCATCGTCCTAGCACATCTGGAAGTACCTTAACGCGCGATCACCGGAATCCCAGACCCCCCTCCCCCTCCTCCAACTCCACCCACAATAACCGGAGCCAATCCGGTTCTGTAAATGATTAATCCAGAGCATCTGTTTGTCATTCCCACGAAGTTCGATCCAGATCACACCAGTCTAAGCGGGTCAAGTATTTTCCGCCCTCCCCCCGATAATTGCCGGATTCGGTCCGGAAATGAAAAAGGTCATAAGAGAAAAATGTCCTCTGTTTAATTATTAAATTTCACTCGAATCCGATCACCCGTTCCAAAGTTACGCATGACTCAATATTCCGGATTCCCCTCCCTCAACTCCCCCCCCCCCAAGATTATCATATCGAGGATTTTTTTTTATTCCAAGTCAGTTTGACCGGGTCCCTGATATGCCTTCCAAGTTTCGTCGTGAAAATCCCCCAAAAAACGGAATTCCGGGATACCCCTCCTCCCCCCCCCCCCCCTCAAGTGTCCGGATCCAGTCAAATTATGTAAAAGATTTACATGGACCAGATGTTTGTTCTTCCCAGCAAGTTTCACTCCGATACCATCATTCTAACCGTTTCTCGAAATTTCCGGTCCACCCCCCCCCCCACCCCACCCAGCTCCCCCGCGGTGCACGTAGCCAATCCGATTCAGCAAATGACTTACCTAGAGCATCTGTTTGTTCTTCCCACAAAGTTCCATCCCGATCCCTCCATTCTAAACGGGGCACGTATTTTCCGCCCCCCCCCCCCCCCCCCAATAGTTGCCGGGTCCGGTCCGGATATGAAAAAAAACATCGGAGAAATGTCCTCTGTTGAATTCTTAAATTTCACTCGAATCCGATCACCCATTCCAAAATTACGCATGACTGAAAATTTCGGATTCCCCTCCCTCCACTCCCCCCACCATTATCTGATCGACAAAATTTTTATTTTGAAGTCAGTTTGATTGGGTCCCTGATATGCCTGCCAAGTTTCATCGTGAAAATCCCCAAAACCACCATCACCGGAATTCCGGGACCCCCCCCCCCCCCCATAAGTGTCCGGATCAAGTACAATGGTCTAAAGGACTTATCTAGAGCAGATGCTTGTTCTTCCCAGCAAGTTTCACTCCGATCCCTCCATTCTAACCGTTTCTTGAAATTTCCGGTCTCCCCCCCCCAACTCCCCCCTGGCTACCGAATCCGGTCAAGACTTTAAACGGGACATTACAGATATATATTCTGTTCAGTTATGAAGTTTCATTACAATCCAATCATCCGTACGAAAGTTACACACTTCTCAATTTCCCGGATTCCCCTACGGATTCCCCTCCCTCCACTCCCCCACCATTATCTGATCGACAATATTTTTATTTTGAAGTCAGTTTGATTGGGTCCCTGATATGCCTGCCAAGTTTCATCGTGAAAATCCAAAAAACCACCCTCACCGGAATTCCGGGACCCCCCCCCCCCCATAAGTGTCCGGATCCAATACAATGGTCTAAAGGACTTATCTAGAGCAGATGCTTGTTCTTCCCAGCAAGTTTCACTCCGATCCCTCCATTCTAACCGTTTCTTGAAATTTCCGGTCTCCCCCCCCCCCCCAACTCCCCCCTGGCTACCGAATCCGGTCAAGACTTTAAACGGGACATTACAGATATATATTCTCTTCAGTTATGAAGTTTCATTACAATCCGATCATCCGTTCGAAAGTTACACACTTCTCAGTTTCCCGGATTCCCCAGCCCTCCCCCCCCCCCCCCACCCCCAAAATGGTCGGATCAGAAAAATGATTATTCCTAATTTTGTTTGGTCGGTCTCTGATATGCCTGCCAAGTTTCATGGTCCTAGCACAACTGGAAGTACCCTAACTCGAAAAAGTGTGACAAAATGCCCTAAATTTTCAAGTTTCCAGCGCCCCCACTTCCCCGTACATGGTCGGATCGGGAAACTGATTATTTGCAGGTTAGTTTGGTTGGGTCCCTGATATTCCTGCCAAGTTTCATTGTCCTAGCTCATCTGGAAGTACCCTCACTCGAAAAAGTGTGACAAAATGCCCTAAATTTTCAAGTTTCCAGCGCCCCAACTCCCCCGCATATGGTCGGATCGGGAAACTTATTATTTCCAGGTTACTTTGGTCAGGTCCCTGATATTCCTGCCAAGTTTCATTGTCCTAGCTCATCTGGAAGTACCCAAACTCGAAAAAGTGTGACAAAATGCCCTAAATTTTCAAGTTTCGAGCGCCCCCACTCCCCCGCATATGGTCGGATCGAGAAACTGATTATTTCCAGGTTCGTTTGGTCGGGTCCCTGATATTCCTGCCAAGTTTCATTGTCCTAGCTCATCTAGAAGTACCCTAACTCAGAAAAAAGTGACAAAATGCCCTAAATTTGCAAGTTTCCAGCGCCCCGCACTCCCCCCCATATGGTCGGATCGGGAAACTGATTATTTCCAGGTTAGTTTGGTCGGGTCCCTGATATGCCTGCCAAGTTTCATTGTCCTAGCACATCTGGAAGTACCCTAACTCGGATATGTGGGACAAAAAACTCGGACCGACCGACAGACCGACAGACCGACAGACGGAATTGTGATCGGTATATGGCACTTGAGCCAGAGGCTGCAAGTGCCATAAAAATCAGAGTTGACAAAAAAGCACTGATATCTAAGGTAATCAGATAACGTGATAAATTACTGAGGACAGTTGGTGGTGGAGACCAAAAAGATGGATTACCCAATCACACTGTGTAAAATTGAGAAAACGAAAACTGGAAGGATGAAGACTAGAATTTTTAGCGGATTCGTAAGATTGTGGGTGTGATAGTCCGAATCCAGCCTGCCAAGCGAAGATTCGAATCCGGCCAAAAGGACGAATCCTGGATTCGAATCCGGATTCGGATTTGCCCATCTCTGCCATGAACTATACACAAAAACTGAGAATCAGATGCTTGTATGGCCCACCCGTGGCTGAATAAACACTATTCTATTCTATTCTAATCTATAACCGTCTGAAGTGTTAGGTCTACTTTCTTCATGCGTCTTGCTTCTTTTCCTACCTTTACCACAATTCTTTACCTAGTTTTAACAACTTTCATGGGGACAATTATTTATTCTGTTTACGCCAAGGAACAATAGAGTTGCGTTTTTTTTATTTCACTCCTCCTCGCGACCCTCCAAACAGTTATACTATTTCGCGTCTTTTGACTACCGAGATAAAGCAAATTCTCCTTTTCTTGCGTTTGTAAGAACCGAGAACAGGGAAAGCTTCGCAATCTGCAGAATTGACAAGTTACGTGAACAGCTTTGTGCCTAGTTTCGTAAAATTGTATAATAACAAGAATGAATTGTAAATGACTTTAGTGTTGTTGGTTTCTTAGCTTTCGTAATTATATAGTTTTTGTATAAAGTTTTATTGCACGACTATGTATTTTTATGCTATTGTTAACCATATAACTGTCGCAAGTGGACATATTTACTGACCGAGCTGTTGTTAGCTGAATTTCATATCTGTGTCTTGTTGTATTATGTTTATGTGACACGAAACCTACTAGTCGGCTTGTCCGTGTTATGGCTTTCTTAAATATAACTGAACTGAACTGAATTGAAGTTGCGCCGATAGCCACTTCTTGATTCTCGATTTCCACACTCTTCCTCGTTGGAATGACTGAGTGTACTGGTTGAGTGTATACATATTTTTATTTTAGTGATTATTTTTGAGGTAGAGATCAAATTCGGCGCTTTTGCTGTAAAAGATACTTCTTATGAATACAACTCTACTCTACTCTGGTCAAAAAAGGGCGAATGTTCAATCCGTACAAACTTGTATTAAAGGAACAGAAAACTTGACTCAAACTTGACTCGGGGAGCTAGCTGACATATCAAGAATGTACCCTGAGTCGATTTTGAGAGTAAGAAAAATTCTCGTTACGGCCATTGCAGTTTCCGGGCAGTTTCCGAGAATTCGACTTTTGAGTTAGTAGAAAAAAAAGCAAAAGGTTTGTGTGCCGGGAGTAGGAATCGAACGCACGACCTCTTGACTACTATCCCGGTGTGTTAGTCAACACGGCCAATATTACAGTGCATAATGGGCAAGGGCCTGCCAGCTAGCTTTGGGAACACTAAGGAGGGGGTGAGATAACAAAGAAGGGGGGTCCTGTAAGTCCCTGTATCTTTATCTAAGCCCCCCCCCCCCGGTCGGTTTGATGGCCGAAAGTTGCGTAGTCAAGTCTTCTGTGCCTTAACGGGTGGCTAAATTAGTGTTTTGTTAGAGGCGAGAAGAGCAAAAACGGTAATCTGCACGACGAGAAGCGAGAACTGAGAATTCAGATCAAAAACGCAATTAATAACGGAAAGTCGGCATTAGGCTAGATTTCCGCTGTGTTCAAATATCACATCACGACCAGAAATTCGAAGTTGCTTACCTAAAAAAGGAGTCCCAATCCTGTCGGGACGGACCAGACGCTCGAGCCTCACATGCTCTAATTCTAAGTGCTTCTGGAAACCCACTCAGCTTGATAGAAGTCTGATCCAGCCGCTTAGTCACGAATGCCAGTAGATTCCTGTTCTTCAACTCAGCTTCGAATCGAATGAAGTTAAGAGTGCTCTGAGCCACCTATAAAAGCGAATACAGTTTAAAATTAGCTCAATCTTAAACGGCTGTTACGCCTTTTCCTTTACAAGAAACCAAGTTCATTTGGAGACAAATTTTGATACCAGAGACCTAAAATAATTCTTTTCAAATTCTGAGACCGAGAACATGACGTCCAGATGCATGCTATCCATGGCTTTTTTTTATGGCACTTGCCCTTCGGCCGAGTGCCATATAGCGATTGTAATTTCTGTCCGTAGTCGGTCTGTAGGTCCCGGTTTTGTTAGTTCGGGCACTTCCAGATAAGCCAGGACGATGAAACTTGGCAGGCCTATCAGGGACCGGACCAGATTAAATTAGAAATAATCGCTTTCCCGATCCGACCATCTGGAGGGGAGTGGCGGAAGGGGGAATCCGGAAAAATTAAGAAAAATGAGATATTTTTAGCTTACGAACGGGTGATCGAATCTTAATGAAACTTGATATATGGAAGGACCTAGTGTCTCAGACGTTCCACTTTAAATCCAGACCGGATCCGCTGACATCGGGGGGAGCTGGAGGGGGAAACCGGAAAACTAGGACAAAACTTAGAGTGGAGAGATCCGGATGAAACTTGGTGGAAAGAACAAGCACAAGTCCTAGATACGTGACTGACATAACCGGAACGGATCCGCTCATTTTGGGGGAGTTGGGGGGGGGGGGGGATTCGGATTTCTAATGTTCCCGCGAGTTCGGTGCTTCTTGATGTCCTAGGACGATGAAAATTGGCAGGCATGTCAGGAACCCGACCAGATTAAATAGGAAATAGTCACTTCCCCAATCCGACCTTCTGGGGGGGGGGCGGAGGGAGGGGGAAGACGAAAATTTATGTATTTTTAACTTGCGAACGGGTGATCGGATCTTGATGAAAGTTGATATTTAGGATGACCTCGTCTCTCAGACGTCCCAATTTTAATCCGGACCGGATCCGATGACACTGGGGGGAGTTGGAGGAGGGAACCAGAAATCTTGAGAAACATGGAAGAAACACTTGTGTGTTTCCCACAAGTTCGTCTTTCCAACTTGAGCGGTTTTGAGCCTGAAGAGGACCCTTGCCAAGAAGGGCCGAAATATAGCTCCAATAAAATTCAGCTGACGTATCCGTTTTCCACCATCAAATATGATTCGCAGTCAGCTTGGGCTGAAGGAATATTTATCTTGAGAAACGCTTAGAGTGGAGGGATCGGGATGAAACTTGGCGGGAAGAACAAGCACAAGTCCTAGATATGTCACTGACAAAACCGGACCGGATCCGAGCATTGTGGGGGAGTTGGGGGGGGGGGGCGGATATCTAGCGATACCGCGAGTTCGGTATACTTCCTGATGTGCTAGGACGATGAACCTTGGCAGGTATGTCAGGGATCCGAACAGATGGACTTGAGAATAGTCGTTTCCCCGATCCGACCATCGTGGGGGGAGTGGATGAATGGGGAGTCCGGAATCTAGTGGCATGCATAACTTTTGAACGGGTGATCGGATTTGAATGAAACTTGTCAGGTGGAAAGAGCTATCGCCTCAAATGTTCAGTGTCAAGTCCGGGTCGGGTCCAATACCTGTGGGGGGATGGGGGGGGGTGGAAAACTCAAGGAACGCTTAAAGCAGAGGGATAGGGCGTAACTTAATGGAGAGAGCAAGCATTAGGCCTAGATACGAAATTGACGGAGCCAGATGGTTTCGAGGCTCTGTGGGGGGATTTGGAGGGGGTTTCCTGGAATTCCAGTAGTTGCGAGTTAGAACAGTTCCAGATGTACCAAGACGACGAAACTTTGCAGGCATAATAATGACCCGACCTTATAGAATTAAAAACCTAACAGAACATACCCACGGAAACTTCCGTTCCTAGATCCGAGTATTTTTGGGGGAGCGAGGGAAGGGAAATATGGAAATTGACTTATGCAAACTGCGAACGAGTTGTCTGATTAGACTGAAACTTATTGGGTGATAAGAACCGATGACCTAGACATGTAAAACATGCGTTCGAACTATATGCGACCACGGTTGGGGGTATTGGGGGGGGGGGCAAAAACGTTTGACTTGCAGAAAAACCAAACGGATGGACCGAATGAGATGCAAGTTAGACAGTGCCGAGTTAATGCGGTCTAGATTTGTTATTTGGCGTCCGGGTCGGATTTGGCCAAGGTAGGGGGGGGGGGGGGGGGGGGGTAACGGGAAAGTTGCATATAGGCCATGCTCTGATTTCAGTAAAACTTGATGGACGAGAAGAGGGGATTAAGAGATACGACGTTTATGTTCCCAAGTCCTCTTCAGCCACAGTGGGGGGAGTTGGAGGAAGACTGCCGGAAACTTTGAGGCTCGCATAGGGGTCAAACGAGTGCATCAATTTAAACGAAACTTGGAATGTAGATAGAGCATATACCCTAAATCAGTGGTTACCAACCTTTTCCGTACCGTGTACCCCTAAAACAAGGTTCGAAAAGGTTGCGTACCCCCATTTTCAGAACGTGAAAATATTTATGTCATAATTGAAAAGGCATACTCGTGTAGAAATATATACAAGATAAATGAGGCATTTGAGGCTGCGTTGTAGCAAAAATTTTGTCAAATCTCGGCTCGATGTCATTAACGGCAACATTTTTTACAGTCATCACATTTTTTCCGGAGCTTGACATCACGTTTCCACTAAATGAATTTTGAATCCAAGTTCTACCATGTCACTGTACATTGATAAATAACAGGCACACGAATACTTTTTTTCATGCTGTCCTGGGTACTGGAGGTTTTCGCAATACAGAATATTTTCTTCTTGTCAGAATCTCGATAACGGACGAATACTATCATCGGAGCTTCATGTGACACATCCCGCAAATCCGTGCTTTCATCAAGCTGCTTCGCAGACATGTTCGTTAATTTTGTTCTGGACCTGAATGACAATATTACTTGCAATGCCTTCGCTTCTTTTCTAACAATATTGTTTGACACAGGAATAAATTTTACAGCAGTAGGCTAGCTGTTCTGGAATCAATACTATTTCATGAATTTCACTAGGGCTTGCATTCAGAGGTGTCACGCATGGGCTGGGGACACCCCTCCCCCTAAGTGATCGGCCAGTCGGTAAAAAGAAACTGGTTGGCGCGAAGCGCCAAATTTTTTCGTAAATACAGTTATTTTTTTCGAAAAATAGTAGGTAAACAGTACGAGCCACTCGGTAAAAATATCCTGCCCCCTAAAAACTGTTTGGCTAGTACTGCCTCTGCTGGTAATGTTACGGTTTCGGCAATCAAAAATGAGTGAGGTGATATTTTGGAAATAAAGTAAACAGATTTTGGTACCTTCGCCTACCCCTTGCAAGGGTCTCGCGTACCCCTTTGGGTACGCTTACCACCGGTTGGGATCCACTGCCCTAAACGACGTATTTTAGGGTCCGAACCGGATCCGACAACGGTGTTGGGGGGGGGGGGGGGGGGTACTTGGAATTTTCCAAAAATGCTCAGGTTCGATCGAAACTTGATAGTATAAAAGAAGATGCTTTAGATGATCCATTTTTTAGTCCGAACCAGATTCGTCCGCGGTAGGGGAGGATGGAGGGAGTACCGGAAACCGTGTAGCATGTCTGGGGATCAAACGAGTGGATTTATTGGGCTGAAACTTGGAAGTTTGAACAGTCATGCGCATTTGCTACAAATAACCCGAGACGATGCCGGAACTGGTGAGAATTGGGTTAAACTAAATATCATATTTCTATTTCCGAATCGTTTTTTTGGATGGCGGGTGTATTTTGTGACGTTCTCATATACTTTCTTGTACCGCCTACTCGTAACAAGTGCCATATGAGCTCGTAGCTCTTGTTTAACTTGTTCATCGTCTCCGCATCGACAACATGGTCTGGTACGGAGTTCAACCGGACGGCCAATCTCTTCCCAAATGCCCAATAGCCGAAGTCTTTGTCAAAATTGGAATGAACAATTTTAAAACGTTGCACAATTAGGTATACCTCGATCAGATCCCCCCTGTAAAAATATGTACGCCAGAGCGGGTATCATTGTGTGAGTATCATTTTATAATTTTCTTTTTCAAATTATGTTGGCCCAGTCCATTGTCCACAGTCAATTGTCCCAAGAAGTTTTCTAATAGGCAGCGTTCTTCAGTGATCAAAAGAGGCAAGAATCCAGAAAACTGCAAGAGCTTCCAGCCGATTACTCCATATAAGCAAAATTTTCGAATATCTTCTTCTACCTGATATGACTGACCTGCTTTCGCAAAAAAACATCGCCAGACTCTGCGATTCACGTAATTCAAGTACTGCATTCTCCCTTTGCCCTCCTAGGTGGAAAGAAAACTATGCCCAAAGGCGCTATGCAACATGCACTATAAGCAAAATTTTCGTATGTGGGGTTCCCGTATATACGCCACACGCCAATTGACACAAACGTCAGTTCGCCTACGAATTCCGTCAGTACGCCCAAATTTTACGACAGTTCGCCTACACGTCAGTTGACCCGCGAAAATCCGTCAGTTGGCCCACACGTCACTTAACCCACACGTCAGTTACCCATATCCAGAACTAGTTGAAAAATGTAGCTTTGGTTCAATGCAATTTGGATTCCGTTCGAGCGCCAGTTGTGCGCACGCTCATCACATATTAACGAAAATGATGAAACAGGCTACCCGCGACAAGTCTTCTATACATATATGTTCTATAGATATAGCTGGTGCTTTTGACAATATAACGCATTCTCAGGCCCTATTTTCTCTCATTACTTCTGGCGTGAATCTGTCTGTCGTCTATCTGTTAAAATTTTGGTATGGTCATTCTTTAGTAAGGTTCAAATGGCAAGGTAGCTTGTCAGAGATTATTTCTGTCCGAACTGGTGTTCGCCAAGGAGGAGTCTTATCTCCCTACACAAATCAGCCATATCTTCATGTCTCGATTCTTTGCTTCCTGCTTACTTCTATAAAGACTTTGCCTTCAGCTACATAGCTTACGCGGACGACTTGCTCTTAGTAAGCCGTAGCCGATCCACACTCACAAAAAATGTAAGTAAGCTGTCGTCAGAACTTCTGAAAATTGGCCTTGAAGTTAACCTTTCAAAATGTGAGTACCTGCATTTCAACCCTTCGTCAATTGTTCGAGTGCATCGAAAGCTTCTATATCTCTTGGATCGTTCATCGTCAAATCAACAGACTCTCTACGGTGGATCGGCATAACATTCAAATCTTCATTGTCAAAATTTTGCTCTTCGGTTGTTCAAGAAGTTTATAAGTCGATCCGTAGCGCCTATGGGCGCATCGTCCCCAACCGGGGGCGCTATAATCGTAAAGCTTTGGGAAATTTGTACAGCCCCTTCTGCGCTCCTTCTATACTATTTCGTTCTGGCGTCACTCATGTTCTGCGAAAGAAGGAGATTAAAAAGATGAGATCATGTTATTTTAAATATGCAAAGCACCTGCTCCACTTGTCGAAATTATGTCATAACCATACATTGACGGAGAAATTCAAAATTCAAGACGCAAGTGTTACCCTTTTCGATGTTTCGTCATCACTTTCAAAACTCATGGACAACAAGGCCCAACCAGCACACGATGTCGTCCACTGCTTCCTGACCGAAGATTAAAAATTAAGTGTCTTTTTCTGTGTGTATATATGTGTTTTGTTTATTTTCTTTATTTTCGTCATTTACTCCGCCTTTTCAAAATGGCGGGTCATAAATAAATTACTTACTTACTTACTTACTTATATGTCAGTTGACCCACCGTCAGTTCGCCTACTTCTTCTTCTTTTACTGTCAGCTCCAATAAACGTCAGTTCACCCAATCCTAGAATCCGACAGTTCGCCTACACGTTAGTTCGTCAACCCTCAGTTCGCCTACCGTCGGCTCACACAAGGGTCAGTTAGCACAAATGTCAGTTGGCATAAACGTCAGTTCACCCAAATTTTCCGACAGTTTGCCCACACAGTAGTCGCGTTTTTGCAGATACCATGGTATCTGTTACCACGGTAACTGGATCTGCAATTACTCGTTTTTGCAGTTATCGTGGTATCTGATACACGGTGCTCTGCAAAAACGACTATTGCCGAAATTGCACTTTTCGAAGTCATCCCAAAAGAAAACAGATACCCAGTTACATCACTAAGTGCTAAACTTCTTTCTCACCAATCTGACAAAATTTGATGAAAAGTGAGATGACTTTTCAGATACCACGACCAGTTACCACGGTCGGACCGTTGTATCTTAATATCTGATACCACGCTAACTGGCCAGATACCACGATAACTGCAAAAAAGCCTTTTGACCGTGGAATCAGATACCACGATAACAGCAAAAACGACTTTAGACCGTGGTAATAGATACCATGGTATCAGCGAAAACGCAACTATTGTTCTCGATCTTTGGGCGTAGTGGCGGGATTTGCAGGCGAACTGACGTTTGTGTGAACTGACGGTAGACGAACTGACGTGCAGTAGAACTGATATGTAGATGAACTAACATGCTGATGATCTGAGGAATTTCTAAGATAGGAATATACGGTTTGAAGCCAAGCTGACAATTCTGTCGTCTATGGTATTTATGAAAACCCTAACTGAACATTGGTGGAAAATTCTATGTTGAAATTTGTTCCCATTTAGGTCTAACGGGTATTTAAGAAGAAGCTACTGTAAAACATTCACTTTTCAGATAGTGGTGCAGACATGGAATCAAGTTTTCCAGCTGGATTTCTAGGAATTTATCCCAAAGAAAAAACTTTAATGTACGGAACTGGTAATGCTGCTGAGACCTTGCCAGTAATTTTAGTCCCCGACTACCAGACTGTGAGCTCATTGGTATTCAGATATTACCAGCCTTTTGGTACTTGCTTCATTGTCATCAGTTATGAAATAAAGTGGTACTCGGATGCAATAAAACTTACTTTAAGAATTGTAAACTGCTCAGGTGCTACAACTGCCCTTAGCTTTTCCATGACTTCCCAATTGCTGATCATCTGTCCAGCTGTCTTCATCTGGGGCAGCTGCACAGAAATGTGTAGCCTAGCTACAGGCTTGAGGTGCAGCCTGAGGTCTCGACTGAAATCCACCACATCGCTAGTGTCCTCACAGACCTGGACAGCTACCATTTTCTACTCCAGTGAAGCTGCAACACAGGTTTCTATAAACAAAGCAAAGTTGGAGTGATTCTGGGAAAGCAAAACCACAAACTGACAACATTTCCTGGGACCAATCAACTGAATGATTGCCCACGCACTACTTTTATGATAAAGCTTACTAGACAAAGCATGGCCCAGACTGCCAGAGGCAGGGCACCATTTGGCAAATAGAAAAAAAAATATCTAATCTCAAACGCATCGCAGGGTAGTATTATCTAGGGGGCGGTGGTAAGTGACGTCCTCGTCTTGCTCCTGGGGGGTTGGGAGTTATGCTTGGTAACTTTGGCTTTTGCTTTCGTTGTGCTTTCTTTGCTTCAGTTTGCTTGCATTTGTGGCATGGTTTGCACTAAGCTTTAGCCCCCTGGAGAGGAGAGTGAAGTCTCAAGTGACCCAGGGCAGCCTTGCATAATGGTGTTCATGCCCATGAATGACACTCTCAGCCTGCTAACCTAAACTTTTTAGGGCAGCTGTTGGCGGCTGGATGTGGTCCACGATATGGATCTCTTGAATAGTCATCAGTGATGGAAACAGTTGCCTTCAAGGTTGTTTCAATCCAAGGCAATGAGGCTCTATCAGCTGAAAATGACTTAAAAGCCTGTAAGGTCTCTTAGATCCAAGGCAATTTAAGTCCAGCAACGAAGAGTCAATTTATTGACAAGATTGAGCTGGAACCAAGCAAAATGACCAAGAAAATTGTCAAAAGATGCAGGAAGATCCTGCAAATCAAGTAATAAAGAATTTTGAGGGATAATCCCCAATAAAAGAGTGGTGTTTTCATCAACTGTGTTTAGAGTGATGGTTCACCATCAATTGTATTTAGAGTGATGGTTTAACATCAGTTGTATATTGGGGGATTGAGACAATGGGCCCATTTGTGGCCTGAGTTTTGGCCAGAGTTTTTGGCCTACCCCAGAACAATAAAATAATGATAGTATTATCTACCCTAATACCACAATGCCATATGACAAGAAAAAAAAAGGAACAAATAACACAACAAAAATATAGTTAATGTTTGCATAAAGGGTTCTTGATGCTTCACTGCTACTCAAGCTTTCCAAATTTTGTACTATGCCAAAACATTAATCCTCAATTATCTTTAAATAGCATGCCCTCTCTTAGTCTTAGACAATGCTGAGACAAAGGGCTACGATAATTAACAATTCTATAAGATAAAACCTCTGCCTATCAGGGGTGTCATGACTAGGGGGAGGGGGGGGGGGGGGGACGAAAGCCTGAATGCTGTCGGCCAGTCTGTAAAAAATAGCAGAGTCGGTGCAAAGCACCGCAACTTTTAGTAAAAACAGTCAATTTTTTTCTTGGGAACAGTCAATCCAAAAAAAAAGTCGGTTTCCCATAAAAATAGTCAAATTTTTCTTAAAAATAGTAGTTTTTCTTAAAATCAGACGATTCCAAAATTTAATTGCAAGTTTGAAAGGATTTTAATTCCTTGCAAACAAGGAATTAATCCAGAATTTGTTTGTCTTCCTGAAGACAATGTAGCCTACGATGGTATAATCAACGTACTATTTGATATGGCAGTAATCGAAAATTAGAGTTACTTTTCGGAGTAGTTAAGATGATGATGAACGAATTAAAGACCTCTCTTGACTACTAGGTCACCTGGGTCTTCTATCCTTAAATCTGTGACACTGTTTAGTTCATAATTGTTCGAGAAACAACTCTATCACATTCACTTATCATCATTATTGTGCTCTTGGCCTTTCTCAAACTCAACATTCGAAATTTGGAAGCGTGGGACGTTTCAACAAACAGCAACTCCGAGTGTGTAGTTGTGTCTGTAAAAGCAACAGAAATACTAGAGCAAATGTAAAATATCAGACGCCTAACCACTCAAAGCAACATGTTATCGAAAACGGACATACTCTAGTTGGATAATATTAGAAATTGTTGTATAAGTATATAAAATCTATACATCCAATCATACATATACAACTCGCGAACACTAGCCAACTAGTTGGCTACTGTACGAAATCTCCTTTAAGAAAAGCCGGCGTTGCCGACCTGTTGGCTACGAGAAAAATTCATATAGAATTTTCGTTTTTTTTCAACTAGTTCACGACTGTAAGAAATTTTGTATAGGAAATCTCGCGTTGCCGACTAGTTGGCTACGAGAAAAATTCGTAAAGGATTTGTGTTAGTTTGCCAACGTCAGTTCGCCCGCTCCTGATATCCGTCAGTTCGCCCACTCTTGAAATCCGTCAGTTGACCCAACCCTGCAATCCGTCAGTTCGCACACTCCTGAAATCCGAAATTTCGTCAAATTCAAAAATCCGACAGTTGGCCCATCTTTGCTGGATCATTAAAATCCACGAAAAAAGGGCGCGATCCCAGGGGAGGTAAAAACAAAATCCCGTTGGGTGCGACTGCTGCTTACGTAAAGAAGGGGAAAAGATTCCGTGAACGTGAAGATGGGTGAATAAAAAAAGTTGTTCAAATAGGTTGTAACAAACTTTATTGCTTGATAAAGAGGTTGTTGCTAATTCACAAGGAAATTGAAAGGTTTTTACCACGATATGCGGATAAAGACCTATTCAAAATTCAGCATCCTAGGTAGACTCAAAACTGTTTTTTTGTCGTGTTTTATGTTACTTTTTCACTTCGCTTACTCGTGCTGAACAATTACGTAAAGACTTAGTCAGAAATATGGGAAGCTTGTTAGATTCCATGGCAAATTCGAAAGGAAAATAAAAAGGATGAACACAAAAGTAAAAATATAGCAACGTCTACTTGGATAGAGTATTAGCCCTATTATCGCAACTAATTGCAATGTACGAGGCTCAACTCGTTGCGGAAATTTCCCGTTGCGGAAATTTCCCTCTTGTTAGTTGGAAAATGTTTTTTCTAGTTCTACGTAGCCTACCAACTGAATAGAAATATTACATCAACGGTATCAGTTTAGAATTGTGTATGGAATATTTATTTCCTTAGCCGACGGCTTTCAAAACAGGGACCGAATGTCCAAAAGCTACTTCACATTTTCGTGGATTCTCTCAGAATAGCTGTTCCAGCCTTGAGCTACTTCTACCACTAAAATTTTACTGAAAGCCCAACTTAATATTGTGTCTTTAATTGATTACAACGAATAATTGGATTCTGCAAAGGGATTTTTTATTTTCCACTATCTGCTCTAGTTATGACGTTCAGAATATCTGCGGTCGTCCTCACAGCGTAAATCCTACTATGACGAGGGAGATTTTCATCTCAACACAAACGCGGTTTCAGTGGGCAGTGGTGAGATTGGTGAAGATTGCTTAGTACCTGAACAAAAAACCATAATATAAATATTTCTCGTAAGGCATACAACAAAAATACAATCGTATAGAGATACCACAAATCACATGGAAACTATTTGAACACCGATTATCTGTGAATAGTGGAACAACGAAGTAACGCATTTTCAGCGGGTCTTCAAGCCAATTTAAGCGAACAAGTGATGGGTAATTAGATTGTCCTATCCCAGCCCTTTTCGGTTAAACGTCAACCACGACAAACCCAGGGTTACCGATTGCAATATTTATTGCCAATTTTGGGATCCCATGTAACAAGAGGATATCTGTTTAAAAAAAAATCAAGTAGTGTTCGTGAAAGATGGTAGTTCAAGAAGTTTCAGGTTTAGCCTACAGCAGGCTAAGGTAGGTTACTAGTCAGTTTCCCCAGCTTACGGATTTTTCCCAGACATGCGAGTTAAATGTAAAGAAACACGGTTGCTCGCTAGCCAGTCGTCACTATATACTTTTCAGAACAATTGTATTTTTATTTCCAAAGTTTTATCGGCCCGGCTAGAAACGTACCGAGAGGAGAGGTTTCAGGGTTTTTTTTTGTTTATTCCGGGGCCGTTTCGCCGGATGGGAGGTGGTAGCCGAACCCCTCTAAGGAAAGATAAAAGAAGCACCTGAAAGAGTTCAACGAAATTGTCATACTGTAGGAAGGGACTAGCGTTCAGTGAAACCCGTCAATCTCTGAGGGCTTACAACCTGCGGCTGCAAATCCGAAAAAAAAAAGTTAAGCCCTTTCCGAGTGTTTCCGCATCATGGTAAAAAACCCAGGGGGGGGGGGGGGGGTGAGACCCCTCATTTCAACGACTTCTAGATCCCAATATACGAGTCGAACGTACCGACAAAAATACACCGTTGCCGCTTCGGTGTAAAGTTAACTGCAATGCATCAGCTGAAACTATTGCTATAATAAAAAGTCGTGTATGAAAATTCACAAGTTCAGCTTGTCATTTCAGCTTTCGCTAAAGAGGAAAGCTTCCATTGCCTGGCAAGTTTTAACTATTTACCATACAAATTCTAGCCTTTGGTGTGTGTTTCAAATCCCAAAATTTCCAAGCCCAATCCTCAAATAAAGGACACACTGAACGGGTTACACCCGAAGTTACTACGCATGACGTCACAAACTTTGGCTTCTTCACGTCAAGGCTGGAACGCATTTAAAAAAATTGTAGGTAAAATATCACTCCACGGGGTAATCCGTTACACGGATTCGTAGTTACCACGTAAACTACGCTCCCGAATATGGTAAGCAAATAGTTATGATTAGTTACTATTTCGAGAAGGTTGGAACGTAATTAGTAACTAATAGTTACTACTGTTAGAAGGGTGGAACACGCTCAGTGTTCTTCTAAATAGAGAATACTACGAAATATGAACATATTGTGAAACGCCGAGGAGCAGAGCGTCTTTTTGGGATTCCAATGAAAAGTAAAGAATGCTTGTGAAATCACAAATCAGTCCGTCGAAGAATGTGGCAAAATAGTTGCCATCTAGAATAGAATAAACAGGAAATAGATTTGTTCTTAAGTTACAGCAAAAAATAATTTTCACATTACAAGACATGCTTACTTAGAAAGAAAACGGGGAGAACAGGTTTGCCGGTGATTTTAAAAAATAGAAATCCCGATTTATGGAGGTAACAGTTTCGCCGACGAGGTTTAAGTTGCATTTTTTCGGGCGTAGTTTCACTGCAAATTTTAACATACTTTTGTTTATTTATGAAAGTTCCGTGCACCGTTGTATTTCTCCATTCGTTATACTGTACTTTCATAACTAGAACTAAAGTACGGCAAAATACAGTAAACCTAAATCCAAAAGAATACAGCTTTAAACTGCTTTGCAGAATCTGATTCCTTCTGTGTAAAAACAAAATCCGATTCATTGACGAAACAAACTTTCGGCTTTCGCCAATGCAGCATATAAAGTGCATCTGAAATGTTTTTATCTGCTCAAATCTTCATCTGCGACCTTACCACCAACTTAGATCCTAGTCTAAATACGCGATACACGAGTCTAAATACACAGTAACTGAAGAACGAGAAGTTCGCTTTCAGACTAAAGTGGGTCCTCTACTGGCAATCTTAAGACCGTCGTGGCCGTGCTCGTCCGACCCGACGTGCTCTCATTCGCTGAAAACCGACAAAATGGCGGCTTACGACACGTTAGGATCGCTTCCCACCGCTGACGATTAGACCCACTTAGATTACCATAGAATAGAATTTATTGCACAAAAAGCCTGAAGCCATGGCAAAAATGGTAACAAAAAAGAGAACACTTAAACGAAATAATAGAACTAAACTAAAGGAAATTCTCTCTGTGGACTAAAGCAACCTTTTGTAACCTTACCAGCCTCTTCAAATCTTGAAAACAATTACTTCCAATAAAGTTCATCATCCTTACTTCATCATTTATTCTAATTACATTTCCAAAAACCTCAACCCGCAGGTCATCTAGCTCACGGCATTCACACATCAGATGTAACAAATTCTCATTCTCACTACCACACATAGGGCAAAAATAATTACCAGTATGACCTAATTTATTCCCCAAATATTTCCTCCGTTTTCCCAATGGCAAACAATCATCCCGACAATTAATTAAAATTCTTAGAGAGAGATCGTTTCTTAGAAAAAAAATCGTTTTCGAGTAGTAGGCGTGTCATGATATTTTCATCCGAGAGACTGTGGAATTTTACGAAGGCTTTGTGATTTAATGATTCAATGTGCTTTAACACTAGCAGGGTAGCCAAAAATTTAACTCCCGACTTTGGGCTATTCCAGCGTCTGCAGAACCACTCCTGCCCTGGGAAACAAATATCGGATGTTAATCAAAATTTCCTTGTACCCACCTCAACCTCGCTTTGTACAATCGAAATTTCTTTCACTGTCGAGGATACACCTGCTTCGAATGGGTTTCGCGGGGCTCTTGTCATTTGAATTCTGATGGTTTTTTATGGCACTTGCAGCCTCTGTCTCAAGTGCCATATACAGATCACAATTCCGTCTGTCGGTTTGTCGGTCTGTCGGTCGGTCCGAGTTTTTTGTCCCACATATCCGAGTTAGGGTACTTCCAGATGTGCTAGGACAATGAAACTTGGCAGGCATATCAGGGACCCGACCAAACGTAACCTGGAAATAATCAGTTTCTCGATCCGACCATATGCGGGGGAGTGCGGGGCGCTGGAAACTTGAAAATTTACGGCATTTTGTCACTTTTTTCCGAGTTAGGGTACTTCTAGATGAGCTAGGACAATGAAACTTGGCAGGAATATCAGGGACCCGACCAAACGAACCTGGAAATAATCAGTTTCCCGATCCGACCATATGCGGGGGAGTGGGGGCGCTCGAAACTTGAAAATTTAGGGCATTTTGTCACACTTTTTCGAGTTAGGGTACTTCCAGATGAGCTAGGACAATGAAACTTGGCAGGAATATCAGGGACCCGACCAAACTAACCTGGAAATAATCAGTTTCCCGATCCGACCATATGCGGGGAAGTGGGGGCGCTGGAAACTTGAAAATTTAGGGCATTTTGTCACACTTTTTCGAGTTAGGGTACTTCCAGTTGTGCTAGGACCATGAAACTTGGCAGGCATATCAGAGACCCGACCAAACAAACTTAGAAATAATCAGTTTTCTGATCCGACCATTTGGGGGGGGGGTGGAGGGCAGGGGAATCCGGGAAATTGAGAAGAACAAACAGATGCTCTAGGTAAGTCATTTGCTGAATCGGATTGGCTACGTGCACCGCGGGGGAGCAGGGGGGGGGGGGGTGGACCGGAAATCTCGAGAAACGGTTAGAATGATGGTATCGGAGTGAAACTTGCTGGGAAGAACAAACATCTGGTCCATGTAAATCTTTTATATAATTTGACTGGATCCGGACACTTGAGGGGGGGGGGGGAGGAGGGGGTTTCCCGGAATTCCGTTTTTAGGGGGATTTTCACGACGAAACTTGGAAGGCATATCAGGGACCCGGTCAAACTTACTTGGAATAAAGAAAAATCCTCGATATGATAATCTTGGGGGGGAGTTGAGGGAGGGGAATCCGGAATATTGAGTCATGCGTAACTTTGGAACGGGTGATCGGATTCGAGTGAAATTTTATAATTAAACAGAGGACATTTTTCTCTGGTGACCTTTTTCATTTCCGGACCGAATCCGGCAATTATTGGGGGGAGGGCGGAAAATACTTGACCCGCTTAGACTGGTGTGATATGGATCGAACTTCGTGGGAATTACAAACAGATGCTCTGGATTAATCATTTACAGAACCGGAGTGGCTCCGGTTAGTGTGGGTGGAGTTGGAGGAGGAGGGGGGGTCTGGGATTCCGGTGATCGCGCGTCAAGATACTTCCAGATGTGCTAGGACGATGAAACTTCGCTGGAATATTGGAGACTCAACATTTGCTTAGAAATTGCTACTTCCAAAATCCGATTATTCCTTAAAGTACCAACCTTGACCGCAAAGTAAAAAAAAATACTTTTAAGCAATATATGCATTTTCGTGATGCCCATCAGCCCATTAGCAGTTTTGCCTCAAGGGTTTGCTTACAAATGAAGTTCCAGCTCCCTTAGAGTGCGCATCTCAACCGCAAAGTCGAAACTTACTTTTGATCAATCAAATCATCTTGACCCATGCAAGTGCCATATGAGCTTACAGCTCTTGTTCATTCTGTTTAAAAATTTCATGCCATCTTTTCCACTTTTAGTCAAAATTTGACCCAAGGACCATGTACTTAACCTTGTCTTACGCTTTTGGTGTAGAAGATGTATTCATGTTATCCAGTCAGACTTCACTTTAACAACTAATAAATTGCAATTTTGACAGGCTAAAATCTGAAAGACCTTACAGATACAAATCATATGGGAGTAAAACAGGCTTTAAAACAAGGTGGGTTGCTGCCAGTCTAGACCCTTCGTTCGAGGAATTGAGAATCGTGTCTCCGACCTAACGAGGTTATATTATGAAACCTGGTTTAACGACTCGGGGAGCCTTTAACTGGGCGGATTTACTACTGAAAGCTGGGTAGTGCCAAAATTAATAATATTTTTAAACGACTTGAATTGTCTTTGACTAAAAGGAGCGCTCGAGACCTCGGTGATTGACCCCCCCCCCTTTCCCCACCCCTGGCAACAACCTCGTTACCAAGCATACAAGTTAGTTACGACCTATCTGAATACCTTTTCCTTTTCACCCTGCAGGCAATGGGGTAGTCGGGTAGGCAACCTTCAGGTAAACGGTTTCTTTTTCCCACCTTTACGTAAACAGAACAGTTGCACCCAAAGGCATTTCGTGTTGGTCCTTATTAAACAAAAAAGGTCGGCTCCGTCTGAGTACTCTCCAGGGATTGCGTCCCTTTCTTTCATGGATTCAATGAGAGGGTCGAGTTGAGCCTACTGTAGGATTTTCAAAGTGGGCCAACTGTCGGATTTTCGCAATGGGTGAACTGTCGGATTTTTGAATTGGGCGAACTGTCGGATTTCCGAAGTGGGCGAACTGACGGTAGATCACTGACGGTGGGAGAACTGACGCGTGGACGAACTTACGGGTGGACGCAGTGACGGGTAGACGTAGTGACGGGTAATTAAAATTACGGGTGGGTGAAATGACGGGTGGACGAGCTTACGGGTAGGAGAAGTGACGGGTGGTTGGACTATCATAAAAGTGGTAGAACTGACGGATTTCTTTGACGAAATGACGGGTAGCCGAAATGACGGGTTATGAAGGGTTGGTTTAGTAGCTTCTGATGTTTTGCAACCTTTGAACTTCAGCGCTGTTGGTTCAAGAAACTCTTGTCTCGCAAGTCAAAACAATCAAATGTCAGAGTGTAGTGAACATTTGGAATTTGTTCAAGAAATATCGCTTTATTTTGGAATATGATGCAGTTGCAGTGATTAATTACTTCTTGCCTCAAATTTTTAAATCATTTCTGGCTCCACTGAGAGAAAGAACAGCTTGAGATGGCATCACTAATCAAAAACCAGATTTTGAAGCATTTGTCAAAGTAAGTTATAATAATATATACATCAGTTTCAGTCAACCACGAACCCCCAGCAAACCCCTGACTTAGCCCAGGATATACCGAGTGATTTTTGCTGCAAAAATGTTAAAATGAAATGTACATGCATGAAATGACAAGTCAAGCTGCAGTCAAGAGTAGGTCAAGAGTCTGTTGGAGATGGCGGCTGGATGGCGGTGGTGGCCTGCCCTGGGCTGATATAATTATGCTGCCAAATCTATCTAGGTGAAATGTTTCAATTTTTTTCTATTGAGCCTTATCTTCCAAAGGCTCCAGGTTGTTTTTTTATTTTTGCCACCAATAAGTAAGCAGAAAGAGTCATCGTTTGTGGCCTAGTTGTGGTGACAGTCCAGTAGTATTGTTTATTACCAAAAATTGTATGTTAGCTCCACGCATGCGTAAACAAAGTTATCAGTAGGGATCATACTTCCTGTTGATCCGTTCCTCTCGGACAAGCTTGGGCGTTGAAACTTGTCATTCTTTGTGGACAGTACCGTCATTTCGCTGAACTTTGGAAAACTTTTTAATTCTCTTGAAATCCCATCCGAATGCTGGATATTGGAAAATCCCAAGAAATTCCCTCGAGCACTGGGGATTACCCATTTCACAAATTTTATTTATTAGTAAAGAAGCATGTAGTCTATGTAGGTTAAAGGATTGTATGGCACTTTCTTTTAATTGTCCCCTTTTGCCGCTTCGTAACTTGCAGCCTCAGACTCAAGTCTGTACAGCAACCATTATGTCTCTCCATCAAGTTCTTCCATTCCTTTGTATCACTTTGCCAGTTCAGCACTTCAATACAAGCTAGGACCATGAAATTTGGCATGCATATAAAGGACCCAACTGGTAATCAGCAAACCCTTCTTTTCTGGATCCTACCATCCTTGGGGGGGTGAGCAATCCTTGATCTTGACCTACGTATATCACAAACGGCACAAGGCCATGGGTCCTAGATATATAATTCTGAGGTCATGACAGAATCTGGCTTTGGCGTGGGAGTTTCAGGGTGTTCCTGGATGTCTTCTCATTTGTGACATGTGTAAGTCTCGAGCTTGTGATCGGATTAGGGGGAATAACGCAGCATTACCAGCAGAAGTAAACGCATAATCACCAAGCTCTACAAAGAATTAGCAAGACCCAGATTGGAGATGGGGACCGTACTGGCCACCCCTCGATTCAAAAAGGACAAGGCAGTTCTTGAACAATTCCACCGAAGGGCCACTAAGCTGATTGCCGGTATGGAAAACAAGTCCTACAGTGAACGGCTGAGGGAACTCAACATCACCTCCTTAGTCTACAGGCGGAAACCTGGGGACATGATCCAGGTGCACAAACTCCTCTCAACCAATCAAGAAAATGAGGTCCTGGAGAGTAGATTGACCCCTCTCACATAAAACGAGTACACCCAAAACGAATCTGCAAGCTTCACGCAAGTACTGGAGCAAGATGCAATTTTTTCTCGAACCGGATGGTGAACCTCTGGAACAACCTCAAGGAGGACACTGTTGCTGCCGAACCGACAGATTCATTCAAACGCCGTCTGGATGCTGCGTGGAGTGACAAAGCGTGGAGATTTGACTGGGATGCACCAGAATGTAACCAACCACATATGCAACAGTCATCACAAGGAGTGATTCAACAGGTTTCAAAAGTTCTTATTTCACTCCAAGCTGTGATTTAAGGTAATTTAAGGTAACAAGTGGCGAGCTTGTGATGGCCATGTGTAGTAGAATAGTTTTAGTAACAAGACACTCAAGGATCCATAAATAGCACAGCAAAAGCACTGCTTGCGAGGATGTGATATTAAACAACACAAAAAGAAGATTTTTTTCTTTTACTGAAGTAAGGGATAATAGGATGAAACCATGTACCAAAGCACTCTACACAGTTACTTACACTACAAAAAAACCTTATATTTTCTAATCCCAAAGCAACAAAAAAAAAAAAAAAATATAAATAACTTTCCTTAATCCGTTTCGAATTGTACCTAGCAAGCAACTCCAAACGTAGCTGTGATTTAAATTGATCAAAATTACCTAATTCCTTTGAACTTCTACTAAGCTTATTCCAAAGCTTAGACGCTCGATAAATAATCTTCGATTTGTCGACGTCTGTCTTAGCCAGACATTCTCTGCATTCTCAGTGATAGTAGTTGCGTTTTTGCTGATACCATGGTATCTGTTACCACCGTAACTGAATCTGCAATTAGTCGTTTTTCAGTTATTGTGGTATCTGATACAGGGTGCTCTGCAAAAACGACTATTGCCGAAATTGCACTTTTCGAAGTCACCCCAAAAGAAAAACAGATATCCAGTTACATCACTAAGTGCTAAACTTCTTTCTTACCAATCTGACAAAATTTGATGAAAGTGAGATGACTTTTCAGATACCACGACCAGTTACCACGGTCGGACCGTAGTATCTGAATATCTGATACCACGATAACTGGCCAGATACCACGATAACTGCAAAAATGCCTTTTGACCGTGGTATCAGATACCACGATAACTGCAAAAACGACTTTAGACCATGGTAATAGATACCATGGTATCAGCGAAAACGCAACTAGTGTCAAGTAGCTGCTGCAACCGTTCTTTAGACTCTTTGATCTGCATCGGATCTGCAAACTCCCTTGGCCTAATAGATTTGTAGTCTGATCCTGATAGCCTACATCGCAGATGTCAAAACATCTTAAAACTGATCCCATTCAGAATTTGGAGAAGCCTTGCCAAATTTGGTAGGAACCTAGATACAGAAAAGAAGTTAAGTGTACTAGACTGCTAGGGTTAGTACTAGGCTAAAATAATTGGTTGGGACCAGTAAAACAAGCCGCTATGCAAAATAGAATGGAGAGTAATTTTTAGCTTTCTCTCCCCAGAAATACTATAGGATTGTCTTCAAAACCGGGATAGGTAATTATTACAAAATAGAATTGCAAAGTTTCCAAAACTTTTTCATTTTTCTGTTGTGCCTTTGGGTGTTCCATGAAAGTGGAAACAAAAAGTAGGCTATGTGTAAAAGTGATGCTGTAGGCCTACTACTTTTCCTGACTATACACTGCCTTATACTCAGTGTTTAGCCTATGTAGTATCTGTTATGTGTTATGTGATGCTTATATTTAGCTATGTGATTGTCACTTACCTCCTAGTAACAATCCTTCTGGGCTGAAGGGGCAACATCCGTTGGCCATGGTAGTAACAGTGACTAATAGCACATAGGCTACCTACATTTGCCTAAACTGCTTTTATCATGAAGTATTGATTCAAAAACTAGTATAAATTGAACTTTCGTTGACAGTTTTAATAGTTGGTGGATACGATCAGATGCTATTAGCTGATGGCAGCCTGAAGGCTTGACCCCTTGAATAGGGAGAGTATGGGAGGATGGGGTATGCTGTAGTGTACGCTTTCCAAGAATAGTTCTTTGCACTCACCACGTTTTTCGAACTTTGAAGGGCCAAACAAAGCTGCATTTCTTATGCACTATAAATAAACAAAAACAAGCCCTATGTTTATAAGTGCCTGCTATGTTCTACCTTTCTCTGAATCATCGCAATTGCAGGTTTGTCAAAAACTTGTCCGCAGACAAAATTAACATCTCAGCAATGAAGGGAGAAGGAGAGGTGAAAAACTTAGAGTTGGAAGAAGCTCTCTTAAGCGATTTGATGGAACTTCCCTCATGGATGGTTTTAAAGAGAGCATTTTGCAATAAAGTCTCAATCCTGATACCCTGGACAAAGCTGAAGACTATGCCTATAGTGCTGGTGAGTAGAGCAACAATACTGAAGTATTTCCAGTTTTTTTGGTTCCTTGGCTATCAGGGTGAGAATATTTCGTTCCATCCAGGAACTTGGTTACTGTCCAATGCTCTGCTCCTGCAATTCATATGGCCTGTAGTACCGTTAGAAAATATGTTTGCCATCCAGGGGCGTCACGACTGGGGGGGGAGGCGGGAGACCAGACAGTCGCTAGATGCCTTGCCCCCCCCCCCCCTAACATTTTGGCTAGTAACGCTTCTGCTGCCATCCACTGTCAGCTTTTTACTCTACATTGAGTTTGTTCGCATCGACTCATTCCAAAGACTTGCAAGCAATAATAGGATGATGTGTTCCACTATCCAAACATGGCTGTATCTTAGAATTTATCTAGAAAATAATGTGCAGCTCTCAGAAATTAATGCAACACCAGTAGAGCCATTCACCATCATCCTTAAAGTTTAACAGAAAAGGGCTGGGATAAGACAATCTAGTTACCCATCACTTATTCAGTTAAATTGGTTTGAAGACCCGCTGAGATCGCGTTATTTCGTTGTTCCTCTATTAAAGAATATTCGATTTTGAGATAGTGGAATTTCCGTGTGATTTGTGGTACCTCATGCACTTGTATTTTTGTTGTATGTCTTACGAGAAATATTTCTGATTTTTTTCTTGTTCAGGCACTAAGCAATCTTCACCAGTCTCACCACTGCCCACTGAAAAGCGGGGTTTGTGTTGAGATTAAAATTTCCCGCGTCATAGTAGAATTTATGTTGTGGGGACGGCCGTAGATATTCTGAACTTCATAAATAGGGCAGATAGTGAAAAAAAAAAAAAAAATCCCTTTGCAGAATCTGTAATTCAGTGTACCGTATTCAATTAAATGACACAAAAATAAGTTTGACTTTCAGTTAAAACTTTAAATTTGGTTGCTGTTTTCTGTAGTTTGATATGTTCGCGTTTATCCTTTTAATATAAAATTTGTTACTCCGTGCTTTGTGTTTTGGGTCCCAAAAAAGTAAGTGGTACCTATGACATCGCAAAAGTTGTCCGTCTGTCCGTCCGTCTGTGAGTAACGGTAACTCTCGAAGGGAATGAGATATTTTGATGAAACTTGGTGTGAGGATTCTTTGAGTCAAGGGAAAGGTCGAGTTCGTAGATGGGCTCTGTAGCCCTGCATTTAGGGGGGGGGGAGGGTCAAAAGGCGTTTTTACAGTTGGCGTGGTATTTGACAAGGTACCGTGGTAACTGATCGTGGTACCTAAGAATTCATCTCACTTTCTTTATCACTAACACAAGAATATATTTTTTTTGGTGGGAAAGAAGTTATGTCACTCTAAGCGTCAGTGAATATCAGTATTCTTTTTTGATGATTTCTAAAAGCGCAAATCCGGCAATTCCCCTTTTTTGCAGAGCAACTGTAGTATCAGATACCACGGTAACTACAAAAACGAATAATTGCAGATACATTTACTGTGGTAACAGAAACCATGGTATCTGCAGACACGCAACTAACAAAAATTGGGATTTTGCAACGCATGCCCGCTATGATGACGGTTAATGCTGAAAACCGAGTCCTCATTTGTGCTCGTTACCTGGATGGGGTTGTTTTAGACATGGCAGATGCTGGAATACTTCCGATTCAACTCCTTTAATTTCAGCATTTGGACGAAGTACATATTCAAATCCACACAACTCCTTGCAGTGCTAAGAACGGAACGCATCCTGAAAGACCGGCTTATGCTAGCGGAGGGAAATACGGATTCATCGACCGTGTCATAGATGGCATCACTGTTCGCGTGAACAGTGTTATTGTGAGCTTCACCAGTGATAAATTCGAAGCATCTTTACAGGTAAGTCTGTTTGGAAATTACAGACTATCAGACAGAAATTGATTAGAGTCAATATGAAAAGGGATATTTGTGCCTTCATTTGTCAAGTTTTTTAATGCTGGGTCTACAATGCAACCAAGAATAAATAAGGGTGGTGGTGTAATCTAGGCTTATATTTGTCAAATCAGTATCAGTACATACTCATATCTCCATTTAGGTAGCCTATTTTGGATGGACTTGTTGACTGAATTAAGCTACTGTGACATTTATGACACAACAAAAAATAAGGGGCTTCGTCTGTGGCATGTTTTTTGAATTAAGTCGTTTTTATTGGCGGTTGCAGACTCTGTCCAGATTCCACGCTCTCCAGATCGGACACGCACACTGTCTGAAAACTGTGTGAGTCAAGCTTAAAGAGGGCCACAAAAAAATGGTCTTTCTAGCACACATACAATGCTAACCATCCATATGCTAACCATAACCAATGTCACTATGAATGTTCCAAACCACTAAAAACACCGTAAAACAATGAGCAAATTAAAAAAAAACACCAAATTTCCTAGGTTTGAAACAACTGTGTCTGGACTAAATCTCAGCCGATTATCCCGGACAGCTGTTATGACACGTAGGGAGCCAAGGGTCAAAATAATAATTTCCATCTAATTCTCCAACTGTTTATTACAGACACAAATAAATTATAAACCAAGACCAGTGTGGTACCTCTGAAGACATACAAAAATTATCAGTTAGGTTTTATAATTTTTTGCTAATCAATCCTAGAAAATTCCGCCATCTAGAAAAGAAGACGTTGTGCGTGGGTTTTTTCTCGAGCCAAAACAGCAACTCGGCAATCGAGTTCAAATCTAAACAAACCCGTGGCATGCGACCACTAAGAGAAGGTAAACCGAATGTTTGGATTAGGTCTTTAAAAATGGGGAAAAACGAAGCCACAGAAAAGGAGTCCAAAACACAAGATAGAGGTGTCGTCCTGCCAATGAAAAACACAATTTTTAAGCCTCTCCTGCCTATTTTTATTTCACTTGAAAGAATCGTTGGTGTACCTTGAAGCATTTGGCGAAGTTTGTGGTACTTGACTGGCAAACTCGGCTCTGCCGAAAAAAGCGCTAAAAAGTTTTAGGTGCTAAACGAAACAACAGCCAAGAGTGGGATTTTTTTTTTTATTACAAATCAATTACAATTCATTTATTCCCAAAATTCTAACAATACAAAATGCACGAGATTGTCAAATTACAATTTGGCTAATTCACATTAAAATTGCGTATAAAATTTGGTCTCATTCTCCATACTCTCTCTTCTCTTTTTTTTTATCTCTTACAAGTTAGCACAGCCTCGCAAGCCCCGCTTTTGTTCTGCTATTGAAAACAAATTGTTTATTTTCAATTAAATTGTTCTACTACTACTACTACTACTACTACAATTTGGCTAATTCACATTAAAATTGCGGATAAAATAAGGCACAAATGAGTTCAAATAGCGTTCACTGCCATGAGCGGGCGGGTTCATTAGCTGAGCTTTGTTAGCTGCCCTTGTGATACTCCTTGTTGGGCGAGTATCCATTCTTTTTTCATCTTCGGGTGGCAGGATCTCACGTTGCATTTCCGAGGCAAGGCACTTTAGTCCGAATTTCATTGTGTGATCGTGCCGACGCGACGCAAGTGTTTTCATCCCTAATTCTTCCATTGCTTGTTGATAGGATTTTTAGGTATCCGCCAAAATAATTTTTAATGCTCCTTTTTTAATAGTTTCCAGCCGATCGGTTTGCTCCTGGTTCAGCCCTGGGCGAACTGACGCTTATGGTTTCAGAGGGGGCTAGGCATAATATAAAAAAGGCAGATCAAATACGAGGGATCCTTTAACAAGTATACAAATGATCTCTTTGATGACTAATTTATAGGTGATGTTTTTTTTTTATTTCCAGCTTTCCAAAATCTCTCTCGAGTCTCGAGGGTTCAACTGGCTACCCTGTGACTTGAAAATCAGTCGACTCAAAGACACAGATCGAGGGGAGATTTTGATTTTCAAAGAACTTCAGTGGCAGACCGTGCGAGTGGAGGCCAAGTCCCTCGAAGACCCAGACCTGATTCCCCTGAGACTTCTGACGAACGCAGCGAAAGTACGGATCACTATCAAGAAGAGGCTCTCAGGTTAGTTTTCGAGGCTAAACTGTAGTCATGTCTTGAGACGACGATGCGTCAGAGATGGGCGAATCCGAATCCAGATTCGAATCCGGTATTCGTCCATTTTGCCGGATTCGAATCTTCTGCTCGTCAGGCTGGATTCGGACTCGGATTCCAAACTCTGAATCTTACGAATCCGCTCCAGTTTCTAATCTTTTCCCAATTTGTCTACACTGTGCTTAAAGGACCTGTCTTACCTATAATACTAACGCAACCTACTTCCATTATCACTCCATATATTTCTAAACCCGGAGACACCAATTTTTTACGGTACATTCTAACAAAACCACGCTGATTTTCTGACTTGCCGTGTTTTGCTACCTTCGATGTGTATCATGCTGTCGACGGTTGTCTGCGACACGTTTTTCCATCAGAAAAACTGGTTATGTAAAGTATTCCCTTGTTTTCGCTGTAAGTCAGCGGGTCTCGGAAAAGGCTTGAAACAGCCAAAACGGTGGGTTATTTGTTGAAAACACACCCTAGTTTTAAAGTACTGAAATGTATTAAAATACTGGAAGTTGAAGAGTAAATAGTGCGAGGGGTCCTTTAAGGTATTGTACTTGACGACCCCCAAATTCATTCCTGGCTGTCGAGAGAAAACCCATACTATAACAAGCACACATGAAAACATAGAAATGTGGTTCAGATCGTCAAATTAGCTGTCTCATTGCCTTAGGCATCAGTGCTTTTTTGTCAGCTCGTATTTTTAAACTGTGATTTTTTTAAGGTCGGATCCGAACCCTCAGCATGAAATGTTGGATTCGGAATTGGATTCGAACCTAGCCCTGGATTCGGATTCGAATCCTTTCATGATCGGATTCGCCCATCTCTTCGATGCGTAAACTAAAAGTTTGTTTGAACAATGAATTCCGTCATCTCCTTTCATATAATCGACTTTACTCTGCAAGTCAAATCTTTTTAGAAAATGAAATTGAATGTTTTGATGTTATGAGACGGAAAGCGTTAGTTAGTTTTGTTCCAAGGTTAGAAGTCTCCGAAAATCCACTTTTAAAGGCAATTCGCGAGAATGCAGAATGCCGTTCCGGCCATTTCTACCGCTTTTCCATCGACTGTGCTATTGCCCCGAGCTACCGAGTGGATGAAATGATTGTATGTATAGAAAAGATTAGTCCTGTTTTGGTTTAATTTTAATGTGCGATGTGCAGGGGCGCCGCAAGTGCATTTTCGGTGGGGGGAGGGGGTGCAGAGCCAAAATTTTACCGAATCTTTAAATTTTTTTTACCGAATCCTGGAACTAAGAATTCGAGGTTTAAATTATGGAACAGAAACGAGTACGTAGGAAGAGTAACAATAAACGGCAGCATGAAAGACGATAAGCAACTATTAGGCTGCGTTCTGGCGAAGCCAACATGAAGAATATATTGCCGGGCATGATTCTAATTCTGTGATTCAGCTTCTACCTATTCAAAAATTCAAATTCAAATTCAAAACATTATAATGGTGACCTGGAAAAGTCGTCAATAAATCATGTGTAAATAATTTAACTCTGTAAGTGTTTTAAACAGTTTTTGACTTCCGCTGTTATTTTTGTCATCGATAAGAATATTTAGGTAAAGTAAAGTGAATTTAAATTTGAATTATAGCCAATAGGAAATTAAATCGAGCGCCGCAGGCGAAATTTGTCGAAATCCATTTTTTTTTCTTTAGGCTAAAATTTAACTGCCTCTCTTACAAATTCTATCATTTACCGTTGATTAAATACCGAGAGTCTAAGAAGTTACAGAAACCGGATGGAGCGACGTTCCGGCAGCAGTAGCAACTGTAGTCTAGTGAATATACTACCCATAATCACATAAAGTGAGCGCCGCAGGCGAAATTTTGTTTTGCTTTTCCTGCCAAATTTAAGTTCCATCCAAATTCTAGTTTTTAATGGTTCGAAATCTCCATCCTAAAACTGGCTTAAAACCCCCTTCTAATGACGCGCACTTCCACAAAATAGAGAATATTACGAAAAGTGCTGCAGGCGGAATTTTCGAAATATTTATGATTAGATATTCTTTTTGGGATCCAAAATAAAAGTAAGGACTATCGATGATATCATAGATCATCCCTTTTGTCTGCGACCAGTGCTTCACTCGACCTCTTCTGAGTTTCGAGGTTCGTGGTAACTTCCTAATCCTGGCAATTATAACGAATAAATTACCGAATCCCAGTTATTATACCGAAAAAGTTTAGACCGATAGCATGTTCGGGATACTGTATAACTACGGTATCCCGGTTATTTACCGAATTGTTTTGGTATCGAAAGACTACCGAACAATATTCATATTCGGTATAATTTCGTCGAAACTGGAAGAAAGTCAGGATTCGTGGTTAACTTCCTAATCCTGGAGATTGTACTGAATAAATTACTGAATCCCATCATGATACCGAATAATTTTGAACCAATAGCTTATTCGGGATTCTGTGTAACTGCGGAATCTCCATAAATATACCGAATAGTTCCGGCATCGAAAAATTACCAAATGATTTCAGTAAATCCTCTCACTAAATTCGCGGTAACTACCGAATACTGGCAATTATACAGAATCCCGATCATTATACCGAACAGATTTGTACAGATAGCCTATTTAGGATTCTGTATAACTACCGAATCCCCGTAAATATATCGAACAGTTCTGTTATCGAAAAAATTCCGAGCAATTTTACCCAATCTCAAGAAGGTAGGGGGGTGCTGCACCCCCCCCCCCTTGCGACGCCCCTGGTGATGTGTAATATCGCGAATTAAATAAATAGATTGATTATTATTATGAAGGTCCACGCCTGCCTTGAACTGATTCACAGTTTTTGCGTGTAAACGCTTTCCGAAGGGGGATTGAAACGGTCCACGGTTCGATTTTAGGAGAAGGGAACAGGAACTAGCTCCAACACAAACTCGATAAACTGGACTTTACAAGGTTCTTTCCTGTCGTGGGAGGTTGACCGCGTTCCTGTTTTTATGGCACTTGCAGCCTCTGGCTCAAGTGCCATATACCGATCACAATTCCGTCTGTCGGTCTGTCGGTCGGTCCATGTAAATCTTTTACATAATTTGACTGGATCCGGACACTTGAGGGGGGGGGGGGGAGGAGGGGGTTTCCCGGAATTCCGTTTTTAGGGGGATTTTCACGACGAAACTTGGAAAACGACGAAACGACGAATCCGGCAATTATTGGGGGAAGGGCGGAAAATACTTGACCCGCTTAGATTGGTGTGATCTGGATCGAACTTCGTGGGAATGATAAACAGATGCTCTGGATTAATCATTTACAGAACCGGATTGGCTCCGGTTATTGTGGCTGGAGTTGGAGGAGGGGGGGGGGGGGTCTGGGATTCCGGTGATCGCGCGTTAAGGTACTTCCAGATGTGCTAGGACGACGAAACTTCGCTGGAATATTGGAGACTCAACAACATTTTCTTAGAAATTGCTACTTCCAAAATCCGATTATTCCTTTAAGTACCAATCTTGACCGCAAAGTAAAAAAAATACTTTTAAGCAATATATGCATTTTCGTGATGCCCATCAGCCCATTAGCAGTTTTGCCTCAAGGGTTTTGCTTACAAAAGAAGTTCCAGCTCCCTTAGAGTGCGCATCTCAACCGCAAAGTCGAAACTTACTTTTGATCAATCAAATCATCTTGACCCACGCAAGTGCCATATGAGCTTACAGCTCTTGTTTTTTGTACATTTAATCAAATTACCTGGGTAGCTTCTTTTTCCTTCTCCCTCACACTGGACTGAACCAATGACGATGTTTTTCGTCTCCTCCCTTTTTCTTTATCTAGAGGCTATTAAGTAGTTGATTCTGTTTGTTGTTTAATTAATAACGGTTATTTCCCTGCCCTAGCCAAGCACTCCTTTTGTGCTATCCTGGCAGCAACGTTAATTGTGTATTTTTTTGTCTGATAAATATAGTCCGATGAAACTGAAACTGAATGCGACTGGCTACGTCTCAACGCCCAGTCAGTAATGTTAAGAAATAGTATACAAATATTAACATTCCCCACTTAACGTGATAAAAAATATTCCTTCACCCCAAGCTGACTGCGAATCATATTTGATAGTGCAAAACGGATACGTCAGCTGAATTCATTAGAGCTATATTTCGGCCCTTCTTGGCAAGGGTCCTCTTCAGGCTCAAAGCCGCTCAAGTTGGAAAATTGTACAAAAAAGCAACAAAAATTCTGTCGAAAATTTCTTCTTTTACTCATAACCTATATTTAGCGGTTAAAGAGTTAATATAGTTTAACGCGTGTGTATAATTTTATTTTCTTGTATATTTAGTATTCTTTTGCCACATTGTTTTTGTGTAGTATTACATGTTGGGCCAATCTGTTTGTATTTATTTCACTTAATACTCTCCGATCTTAGGAGGTCAAAAAAATATTTGAATTTGAATTTCAATGTATTTTCCACAAGTTCGTTTTTTCCAACTTGAGCGGCTTTGAGCCTGGAGAGGACCCTTGCCAAGAAGGGCCGAAATATAGCTCTAATAAAACCTAGCTGACGTACCCGTTTCGCACTATCAAACTATAATTAAACTTACTTTCGCTAAATAACTAATAAAAAATGAATAACAATATTACCTTTTTTTTCTCGCTCGATCTTCATTATTCCCTTGTACTTTAAGACCCATATATTTATATGTTAATTGTAGAAGCAAAAAGGTAAGCTTCCAATCAAGTATCCGTGTTCCGCGATGTCGACCGTATTCGGTGGGTGTGGGCGCCCACTAGCCACAGGTTTAAATTTTAACCGAATAGGGATGAGATAAGATAGTCTAGTTGCATTAATTATGCACGTTAATAGTGTTGAAGACCCGACGAAAATGCGTTACTTCCTTACTCCGCGATTCAGTATAATTAGATTATAATCGATTTTCATCGATGGAACTTTTTCTTTCCGATTGTTGGTACCTCTATGTGCTTGCACCTCCATGCTTGGAATATTTAGAAACTACAAAGGGGACGATTGCCGAAAAATAAATATTTTTGGGTCACACGTAATAGCGAGCTTGCCTGCTTTCTTTGAAATTCAAATTCTCTGCGTTGGGTTGTCTTGCCCGGCAAACAGGGCATATTCTGACGTCACTACTTGAGCCCTAGGTGAAACAAGACCAAAGGTTTCGATGGGATCCCCAAAATCTAATATTTGATCCAGACAATTTCGAACGAACTACCATGCTTGTCCAGAAAAAAAAAAGGTCAGAAACGAATTCAGGGTATCTCCTCGTCCGTTTAAAAAACATCTAGTTAACTTCAAGTAAAACTTTAACTTATAAAAAAATCCGGTTTCAACCGGATTCCGAACGAACTATAGATGCCGGTAAAAAAATTACACAGATTCAGCGTCTCTTCTTACCTCTAAATCTGTCATCTAATCAACTTTAAATAAAACTTTTGCTTTTAACAAACTTTCCGGTTTGGGCGAATTCCGGGCGCGAACTACTTGCCAGGCGAGAAAATGGTTTTCACCATCGTGTTCAGCATATCTTCCTACCCCTTAAATCGAACATCTAATCAACTTCAAATAAAACTTCTACTTTTAACAGACTTTCCGGTTTTGGCTGAATTCCGGGCTAGCTACTTGTCAGGCGAAAAAATCGGTTTCACCATCGTGTTCACCATGTCTTCTTACACCTAAATCGAACATCTAATCAACTTCAAATAAAACTTTTACTTTTAACAAATTTTCCGGTTTAGGCCGGATTCTGGGGTGACCTACTTGTCCGGCGAGAAAATGGTTTTCATACTCGTATTCAGACATCAGAGATTATTTCTTGACCAGATCCCGACCTTGGAGACAGAGGGAAAAAAATAAATTCTTCAAACCAGAAAATCTGACAAACATTAGGCAGACCACCCTCTGTTATCGCAGTTTCACCATCACGACGAGATAAGAGTCCAGGCCTCGAACATTCCTCTTCCTGTACAACGCATTTAAGACAGAAATGAAAATGAAAGCAGACATTAGAAATATTCGCAATTGCTGTTTAAAAGTAAAATCTGAAGTTCATAGATATGCCATTGATACGATGGTTTTTCGTGCCCATGGAAGGAATTTATAAATTCCGTCACGTCGAAATTTGTCGAACAGACCGACAGGCGATGTCGGCGTTTGCAGTTTGCACGGACAAGAAATCCCGTCGATTAGAAAGGAATTCCGGTCGACTCGAAAGGATTCCGTTCGTGAAGACGACTAGAAAAAAAGTCTAGCGGGACGAGAATCCTTTCATGATGAAAGGAATTCCGGTCTACTTGAAAGGAATCTCGTCGGCGCTGGTAAAAAGACTAAAAACAAATCTTGCTAGCTTTTGAGAGCAGCAGTCATCAATACTGATGTCGTAAATGCTCTCAGAACATTTTTTTTTATCGGCCAGTGAATTTATTTTTGTCAGATTTTCTGGTTTGAAGAATTTAATATTTTTCGTCTGCCTGTAAACATAATCTTGCCACCAAGATCGGATTCTGTTCAAGTTTTCCTCTACTTTCAAACGCTGCATTTTGGAAACAAACTCAAGGAATGAAATGCACCTACGGTTTTGTCATAGGTTGCGTTCCAGAACTTAACGATTGTTAACAAATTGTTCACAGTTGCTAACTCTTTGCGGTCCCCATTTCCGATTTTGAAATTTAAGCTCCGCTACGTAAATTCGAAATTACCTCCTTACATGAACGAAGGCTGAAACTCTGCATGGAGTTTGGTGTCAAATCTCTGAATCACCCGATGCACAAAAATATTTTCCCTTCTGAAAAGCTGTCAAAAAGGCTCCCTCGCAAGGCAGCTACTACGGTTGAAAAGTTGCAGCCGATTAAATGTGCCCACCAGAGGTTTGCAAAGAGTTTTGTCCCTTCTTTTTTAAAGTTGTATAACGAAGCATAAGCTGAGCTGCTAGTTTAAATTTATCATGTTATTTATGACCGTTTTAGCCGTATATGCGTAGGCCTATTATGTGTGTGTTCATTTATAAACATGACTATACCGAACAAATTTGGCGTGAGCCATGATCAGTTTTTGGCGAATAAAAAGATTTATCTATCTATCTATCTATCTACAATTTCCGTTCCAGAGCTTAAAGACCTAATCCAAACATTCCGTTTAACTTCTCTTAGTGACCGCATGCCACGGGTTTGTTTAGATTTGAACTCGATTGCCGAGTTGTTGTTTTGGCTCGAGAAAAAACCCACGCACAACGTCTTCTCTTCTAGATAGCGGAATTTTCCAGGATTGATTAGCAAAGAATTATAACACCTAACTGATAGTTTTCGTGTGTCTTCAAAGGTACCTCAACGGTCTTGGTTTTGTAATTTATTTGTATTTGTAATAAACAGTTGGAGCATTAGATGGAAATTATTATTTTGAACCTTGGCTCCCTATGTGCCATAACAGCTGTCCGGGATAATCGGCTGAGATTTAGTCCAGACAGAGTTATTTCAAACCAAGGAAATTGGGTCTGTTTTTTTTTAATTTGCTCATTGTTTTACGGTGTTTTTAGTCGTTTTGAACGTCGTTTGATAGTGACAGTAGGGATGGTTAGCATTGTGTGTGGTAGAAAGACCATTTTTCGTGGCCCGCTTTAACGATTTTTAACCATTTTGTAATGATGGTCGATGAGCATCGTTACAAAATAGTTAACAGTTGTAGAATTGGGAAAAGTTAACGATCGTTAAAGCTGCAGTTAGCTCCGCCCCTAAGTAAAGTTGACGATTTTTAACAATTGTTAAGTTCCTGGAACGCAACCATAGTTCATGACTGTGACGGTCCAGGATCGTAGGCCACGCCCACAGCCTTTTCAGAGTAAGGGATAAAAGAAAATCAAAACCGATTGGCTCTATTCAGTCACAAAATAATACATTATCGAACACGATCAGAATTGTTTATTATCTAATAATACACATCTATTACTGACAATAGTTGCGTTTTTGCTGATACCATGGTATCTGTTACCACGGTCTAAAGTCGTTTTTGCAGTTATCGTGGTATCTGATACCACGGTCAAAAGGCGTTTTTGCAGTTATCGTGGTATCTGGCCAGTTATCGTAGTATCAGATATACAGATACTACGGTCCGACCGTGGTAACTGGCCGTGGTATCTGGAAAGTCATCTCACTTTCATCAAATTTTGTCAGATTGGTGAGAAAGAAGTTTAGCACTTAGTGATGTATCTGGATATCTGTTTTTCTTTTGGGATGACTTCGAAAAGTGCAATTTCGGCAAACGTCGTTTTTGCAGAGCACCGTGATCAGATACCACGATAACTGCAAAAACGACTAATTGCAGATCCAGTTACCGTGGTAACAGATACCATGGTATCAACAAAAATGCAACTAATAACTATTATCTAGTTGACATTTCTGAAATTATTTATCTCCTTTAAGTAAGTAATAAGTAATTTATTTATAACCCGCCATTTCGAAAAAACGGAGTAAATGAAAGAAAATAAATAAAACACATAGAGCGTGTTCCATCCTACTTACCGTAGTTACCACGCATGACGTCACAAATTCTGCCTTTTTGTCGTCAAGGCTGGAACGATTTTTCTATTTTCCAGCGGAATATCATGCCACGGGTGAATCCGACCAATCACATGACAGAGATTCGTGGTTACTACGCTTACCACGCTCCCGAGCGTAGTAAGCAAATAGTTACTATTAGTTACTATTTCGAGAAGGCTGGAACGGTCAGCGTAGTAACTTTTCGTGAGGTTGGAACGGATTTAGTAACTAATAGTTACTATTGGTACGAGGGTGGAACACGCTCATAAAGACACAGAAAAGACACTAATTTTCAATCTTCGGGCAGGAAGCAGAGAAGAAGGTCGTGCGCTGGTTGGGGTCTGTTGTCAATGGTTTTTATAGCGACGAAGAAATATTCAAAGGGTAACACTTGCATTTTAAATCTTGAACTTCTCCGTCAATGTATGGTTATGCATATTTAAAATAAAATAACATGATCTCACCTTTTTAATCTCCTTCTTTCGCAGAACATAAGAACTTTGTTCTTGTGCATGATTGGATTATTGTTTAAAGTTAACCATTCAGTAACCATTCTTCACTTCCCGCATTTTCCAAACTTTCTCGATACGATCTTGCGAATGCATTCCCAGCTTATTACAATTCTATACAAGTTCGTGACACTGACATATGTAACGGGTAAACGAAAATCAGTACCGTTATTGGTTCTATCCGATCAAAAAATAAAACATTATCAAACATTTTATTTATTATCGAATTATCAAATAATACACGCCTATCACTCACAATAACTATTATCTAGTTGACTTTTCTGAAATTATTTATCTCCTTTATTCTTATGAATGATTATTGTTTAAGTTAACCATTCAGTAACATTCTACATTCTTTTCTGACCGATGAATGAAAAATTGTATATTATACTTGTTGTGTTTTATTTAATTCTTTTATTTTATTTTACATACTCCGTTTTTCAAATGGCGGGTCAGAAATAAATCACTTACTTACTTACTATAATCATTCTTCACTTTCCACATTTTCCCAACTTTCTCGATACTATCTTGTGAATGCATTCACAGCTTATTGCACTTCTGTACAAGTTCGTGACACTGACACATGTAAGGGGCAAAAGAAAATCAAGTATTTATTTTCTGAAGGAGAAGTTACAGGACAGGTGCCGGGAAACAAAGAATAGAGATGTTCTAACGCACAACTCTTACTAGAAATGATATTTTTACGATAAATCGGTTCAGGAATATCTTTTTTCGAAAATACCTAGACTTGTCCCAAGCGATTTTCTTGTTGGTGCTTGTCGACTCTGAGCATGTTCAACTCTTCTTACAATAGTAATTATTAGTTAGTATTTTCTTTCCAACCTCGTAAAAAGTTACTACGCTGACCTTTCCAACCTTGTTGAAATAGCAACTATTTACTTACCATGATCGGGAGCGTAGTAAGCGTGGTAACTACGAATCTCTGTAACGTGATTGGCCAGATTAGCCCGTGGGATGATATTTCGCGAAATTATAAAAATGTGTTCCAGCCTTGATGCCAAGAAGCCAAAATGCGTGACGTCATGCGTAGCAACTACGGTAAGTAGGGTGGAACATGCTCTATGTCGAAGTTTGCCGCTCTAAGTAGAGGAGGTTCGATGCAAAATATTTGAGAACTGCCCGCCGTGGTTAGAAAGTGGGAAAAACCAAGCAAAATAAAAGGAGCCAATAACATAAAATAGACCTGTTGGCTTATCAGGTCCTCGAAAATGCCCTTTTTTGAAGAATTGTCGGTGGACCGTGAGCTTTCGATGAAAGTTGCCTGACTGACTGGCAAATTCGGCTAGGCCGAAAAAGCCCTAACAAACCGTAGGTGCAAAACGAAACAATGGCTAATGTCATGGATTTCTGAAGCTAATACGAAAGGTAGAATAAGTACAAGGGGTCGTTGAAGCCGAAACTATGTGTCGTTAAGCCCTTTTTAACATTTCAGATTGCGCTGTTTTGGGTGGTCGGATTGTCATATTACTGGAAGACCTACTTTGGGTCCTGACTGACGCGCAACTTCGGGCGGCCATCTTGTTCGGAACGTCTCTCCTTACCATGATTGAACAAGAGAACGAGGTGAACAAGAAGTTCAAAGCCGTGAGAAAACTTGAGGTAGGTCTCCCTTTAGCCCAAGCTCACTGCGGATCATATTTTGATAGTGCAAAACGGATACGTCAGCTGAATTTTATTAGAGCTATATTTCGGTCCTTCTTGGCAAGGGCCCCCTTCAGGCTCAAGCCGCTCAAGCTGGAAAATTAACACAAATTCCAAGTTTTTCCACAAGTTCATTTCCAGATTGAGCGGCTTGAGACTGAAGAGGACCCTTGCCAAGAAGGCCCGAAATATAGCTCTAATAAAATTCAGCTGTTAGAAATATATCTGAATTGAAAGACCCAAAGGCCATATACAGGATAAACAAACAACTCTGGAAAGTAAGCCAAATAAAAACTAAAAACAGCACTTCAAATATTTACTCCATCCGGACACCTAGAATTCCACGATTTACCGCCACATAGCGGTAAACAGCTTGCTCGCACTTGAATCCAACACTTTAACAACTTAAATGGTATTCCTAACTTGAAATAAATTCACTACCAAAAGACTCTTTAACTTGCCTGTAATCACTAGCACCAGCACTAACGCAAAGACCCTTTGCTGACAGAGAAGTGGCAAGACGATTAAATTATCAGCCAACGCAGTTTTTGATTTACTCAATAAAATTGTGTCCTCGGAAAAAGCTAGGTAAGAAACATCTCGAAGAGCCGAGATCAGGGGTATTCGGATTGACCGATGACGCTTTAACAAAAGACATGCATGGATCCCGCATTCTTATCCCGCTTTTTTTGATGGTGCAAAAGCAGTCAGCCTGGGCTGAAGAAATATTTATCCCTCTGCCGACAGACATACCTGTTATGCATGAGATTTGTCTGAAACGTAAGTCCATGTCTTGTGGTTTTCTTATTCTTTTTTTTGGTAGTTTACTCGTCGATTTCAGTGAACAGGAATAAAATAAAAACAAAAACTCATCCTTCCAGTCATTAAGGGATGCGTCACACGTCGGACACCACCAGCGGCGGTCGATGGACGCCCGCCAATCATCTGCGTCCAAGATCTTCGCAAGGTATGACGTCATTGAAACGTCACATCACCTGTACGCTGAAAAGATTGACCTTCATTTCTGCGACGATCCAGGAGGTAAGGCTTGCGTCAGTTGCCGCATAGTGGTATAGTAGAGGTACGTCCCGATGAAAAATTTATTTCAAAATAGTAGTACGAAGTTGTACGAAAAAGTAGCATGCAGTACTAACTGATGCTACTACATGCTTCTACTTCAGGGCTACCGTGTTACTGTATACTACTGCATGCTACTATTAGCAAAACTGGATGCTACTATGGCAAAACAGGATGCTACTACATAAGATTGGACTAGTCTGAGGCACATTAAATGATATATTCTTTGCTACTACATAGTACTACATGCAACTTTTTCATACAACTACCATACAACTACGAAGGCTACAAATTTTTCATCGGGATTACTTCGAACAACGCGCTAGAGTAAGCATCGCGACAAGAGTCAGAGCTTGGTCACACTTGGCTCTTTTTCTGGCTCTTTGGGTTGCTAAAGTAGAAAAAATAACAAGATACAACTAATTCTGAATGTTGTCGTTTTAAATTCAGGAGATCAATTATAGCAAAACAGCATGTATAATTAAGGTGTTTCCCACAAGTTCGTCTTTCCAACTTGAGCGGTTTTGAGCCTGAAGAGGACCCTTGCCAAGAAGGGCCGAAATATAGCTCCAATAAAATTCAGCTGACGTATCCGTTTTCCACCATCAAACATCGAAGGGACGGACCGAATGCGGTGAAGTCGATGCGGAGTGAACAGAAGTCGGACGAATTAGCAAATTCGATAAAGAAAGGGGAACCAATAAACACGTTAAACCACCCAATTTCGAAATGCGGGGACAAACGATTTTATGAAAAGGGCACTATTTAAGGAAGAATCTTCAATTGTTTTCCCACAAGTTTCCAGCTATTTTCCAGCTTGAGCGGCTTGAGCCTGAAGAGGACCCTTGCCAAGAAGGGCCGAAATATAGCTCCAATAAAATGTAGCTGACTTATCCGTTTTGCACCGTCAAATATGATTCGCAGTCAGCTTGGGCCGTAGGAACATCTATGTATAATTATGTTACAGGAACCCTAATTGACCCCTAATTGCAGTCTGCTCATTATCCCCAAGCTGCAACAACGCCCATCAAATCTCACGTCCTCTAGGGATTTTCAGTTGTTTGTAGAATAGGCGGCTTTTTGAGCCCCTCTAAGACCTGAGAGAGTGGTAGCCCAGCAAATGCCCAAATTGCAGCCAGTTAAACACACAACGACTCGTTACCTAAGAAGTTTTGTTCCCGCCTTCATCAACCTTTTTAACTCGCATCACTAAATGTATATAGATTTGAATATTTTTTGTTATGTTTGACAAGTCTTTGTTATATCCAAACTAGTGTAGAATTTTTTTTTTTTATAGAATTTGTGTTAATACGGACGAGAACCACCAAATCGGCTTGACCGTTGTATCGGTTTTGGAAATAAATTCAGTTGTATTGAATTGAACTAGTAAAATAAAGAATAATCGTCAAGCCACAAACTGTTATTCTTTTGAGCTCTTTAGTTTATTTTTATTATTACATTTGGCGTTAGCTTTTAGCTTGTCGCCATTACTACACAAGTACAAACGGATTAGATGCACTTTACACGCAGAAACTGACACACTACAAGAGTAAAGAAATTTTCAAACTACAAAAGCAACTGAGTAAAATGGGGTGTTGACTACACCACGCTTAAAGGTTTGAAAAATTAATTGGGGTCAAGATCATCTACTCCTTTCATTATCCGAAATGCGTTAATAATGTCACTACGACACCTTTGGAACTTCAAAGTCTTTGATTCATGTGGGCCGAGAAGGTGGGAGACACCATCATTTTTCGATGGGTCGGATTTTTGCGAACACACTGTTACCTTGTTCTCCCCGAAATCCTCCCGATAGCCAACGTTATCCACAAATTACTTGAACACAAATCACTCCTGAAAGTTAATCCGCCATTGCTAGTTAACTATTCATTGGTCTCTTGGCGCTGGTCAAAAGTTTACTAAAACCTTCGAGAGGATCGAGTGGCGTGTAACAACTAAGTATATCACCATGTGGACGTTTAGATATGTCGGAAGAAGAAATCATCGGCCATTTTGACATTTTTTTGGTCTCGGAAGCTGAATATTATTTAGCTCAGTTACAGAATCTGCAAGAAATCACGATAGCAAATTTAGTATTTACGGCGTTTGTTCATTGTGATCTAGTTTATATCCTTATTTTTTGGACTTACTGGAATTAACAAGAAAAAACAGAAAACAAAATACTTAAAGAAATCGATAATGCAAATAATAAGTTTGATTTTTCTACACATTTTCCAGATGCTTCCTACAATAAAAACATTTTGTTAGATCCATAGTCATACCATGATCCCATCCTCCACATGTGGGGCGCTTCCGACCCGCACCGCTAGATGACCCAGCGGTCGGATCGAGTCGTGGCTTCATCTTGGGTCTTGGGTTAGGGGGGGGGGGGTTCTAGACATTGCACGCGCTAGAATGCTTATGATATAACTCCTTTAATGATGGGAGCTGAAGTCTAGTAAGCCGCTGTGGATATCGAAGGTGTTTAAGGTATGGGATCGATATTTGTTGCTCAGTTTTTTCTGCACCCTACCCCCGCCAGGCTACGGCGTCCGGCGTTTTGCATTATTTTAATGACCATCTGAGATACCCCAACAGAGGGAAAACATTATTTAAAAAATATTTTGATTTTATTTTTTATGTCATCAATAAAGCTGCAACACTTTCAGCAGAAAAATCTTTTGGAAGATAGAATTCGGAGAAAATTTGTGGGAACTGTTAAGGGGCGGTCTAGCGGTCCTTACTTCTGCCCTGTGTGTGGTTGTTGTGGATGAGAATTTGTTTCATTTTATGTGCGAATTTGTGGAGTTGAATAAATTGAGAGTTGAAATATTTGGGGAGCGAATTTTCCGGGAAGGTTGGTTGGGGAAAAGTTTGCGGTACGTTTACGGGTACTCGTTTACGGGTACTATTTACCCGTACTCCGCGGGTATTTTTCCCCGCAACAGCAACAAATCCCCCGGGTATTTTGGACTTCAATTTCGTGAACTTTTTACCCGGGGATTTGTTTGTCGAAGGGTATTCTTCGACGTCAGCAACGACAAAATCAAATTCGAGCAATAATTTAGATTATGTCCATAATATAAGCAGAGATTCAAATGGACTCATGATGATGATGATGATGATGATGATTTATTTGCTTAAAGCCCAAGGGCCATCGCATACAAAAACAAAAAAAAACAAAAACACCAACAAATAAACAAATCTCTCCCCCCACAAATCCTAATTACAGAAACTCTTCCCTGTGATTCCACCCTAACCGCAAAAACCTTCCAAGTTGTCTAACCCCAAAAACACTTTTATCCTTAAACTTTTCAACCAACCAACCTTCCTCAAAAATTCGCTCCCCAAATATTTCCACTCTTAAGTCATTCAACTCCACACATTCACACATAAAATGAAACAAATTTTCATCCATACAACCACACATTGGACAAAAGTAAAGACCACTCGACCGCCCCTTAACACTACCCATATAATTTCTACGTTGGTGTCCATTGTAGAGAGATTTCCTAAGCTTTATAACCTTGGGATCTACTGCCACTGTTAGAAGGATGGACGATCCCACTTCTGACAGCATTGTTATGAAGGATGATGTGGGGAAATAATCCAATATCCCACTTCTGACACCATTGTTGTAAGGATGGACGAGTGGTAAGCAAGGTTTAATGAAGATGAAGCTCCTGGGGTGTGGGCTGAAGACATTCTGACACCGTAGGTGCCCACTAGCCCCAGGACCAGTCAGGAAACCGGACAAAAGAGACAAAGGGAAAGCCTCGAGGAGTTCTATAGCTCAGCCGCAGTCAATCCAGAAATCCATAATCAAGCTGGTTCACACATCCTAGCGAAGCTGGAATTCAAATATCCAGTCATGCCCGAGGCCTACTAGCCGAGATGGACCATAACGACAATAGTTAATTTACTCGTATTACGTGAACAAGAGTTTGACACATAATATATAAGCAAGTATGAAGCCTAACTAAATATATAAACTGATCCTTACCATAAATACTAAAATAACAGACAGGTCCTGCTCGGACTCAGGATGAAAGAGAACTGTTCTGGCTACGGAATCATTCCGTAACCAAAATACCTTGAATGAAATGGATCAAAGCCTGACCTTGGATTAGCACAGCAGCTAACTGGAGCTTGGGGATAAAGACCGAGTGACCTATTGTCACGATGCCGGGAAATTAATGATGGTGATGAAAACCGAAGAGATATATAGAAAAGTAGGCGATAGAGGGAAGGAATAACTAGGAGGACTATTGCAGAGCAAATTGCTATGGGATGTCTCCATAACACCACAGGACAGTACTCTCCCTAGAAAAAATACCCGAGAACCGTGTGAACACTTTCCCCTCTCGTCTCCGCGGACAAATACCCGCCGTGTAAATGAATCTTTAAGGAGAAAAGTTTGTTTGGGGTTAGGAAGCTTGGAAGGTTTGTGCGGATTGGTTGGAAGCGTAGAGAAGAGGTTTGTAGCTAGAATTTACTAGAAGAGTTGTTTGTTTTGAATCTTGTTTTGTATGCGATGGCCCTCGGGCTTTGAGCAATATGTATCTTATCATATAAAGTTATGAATGACTGAATGATTGTATTACGCGCAACCTAGCAATTAGGCATTCCCCCCCCCCCCTTCGACGAGGTCCGGATGTTCGAATATAATCTACTTAGAACATCCGGGCCTCGTTGAAGTCGGAGTGACGTGAAATTTTCTGAGTGAAAAGTGCTAGTTTTACATTATATCCTGTTCCTGTATCTATTTTCTGGTTTTCAGACGGTCGCTCTTCTCACCCCAGCCTGAAAGATGGTGGGTCCCTCCAGGTCACCTTCTCAAAACTCCAGCTCGACTACTACCCCTACCATCTAGCGACAGGAGACAAAAGTCATTGGCTCAGATACCAAGATGGACCTGCTAGTCAGTGGCTGCATAAAGGCTTGCAGGATTTGAGATCGAAAATCTTTGATTATGTTGGAGTTTCTGGAAATTCGGAAAAGCAAAAAGTGACGCGGAGTCAGCCGATGGGACCAACTACAGACGCGCAGGTAAGCCACCTGTAACCGTTTTTTTTTCCTGACTGACTGAAAGTAGTATTTTGTGAACAGTTTCCTACTTTTTTTTTTCGCTTTGCCTCTTGAGACGGCGTAAGAGTAAGTCGCTTGCGGGATGGTTATACGTCGCCCAGTTCGGGAACGACTAAAGAAGCTCGTCTTTTGATTTGTTGAAAGGTCTGATATTGAGTTGTAACTATAGTATTGCGATGTTCGTAATTCAACATTTTACATGACGGGTACTTAACAACAACTGAACTCGAAATGAATGGCTCCTTGATGATCGACTTTCTGACTCATTTACATAAAAACGATCTTAATCACGTGGGAGAAAGGGGTCGAAAACTAAAAAGAGAACTTAATCAAAACATTACAAGTATCATCGATGACTTGCCTTTGTGGAGATTTCTTAGCTTCTCACATTACGAAAGCCAACGGAATTTGACCTACCGAGCGTGCGACCAGAAGTCCCCCCCCCCCCAGAAAAACCTGAAAATACCCTTTCATTTTTCAGTCCCCAAGAGCGGGAGAAGAACCGTCTCCTGCACAGACCCCGACTGACGATGCCCGGAAGTCCTCGCTTCGCTCGGCTGTCGATAGCCAGCTTCGGAGACTCATGTCCTCATCGATGGTGCTAAGAATTCATGACGTCACGGTTTACCGCGTAGCCTTAGCGGGAACCAAGGGTGTGCCTAAAGAATTCTTTTCAGGTTAGTTTTTATAGCATTCATAGTTTTCGACTCGATTATGCCATATGCCCAGGGTTTTATCCAGGAATTTATTTCGGGGAGGTTCCCCGTGAGTCGGACCAAACAGCACAAAAAAGGCATAGATCAGATGTTAAAGGCTATAAAACGATTATTATTCTTTGTTTCGGGGATGATTGTGAACATCCAACCGTCCTAGATACGGCCCTGCAGAAGGCGAGCGCTTTTCCGTCGATCGATCTGAGGGGCCGACAGGGAAAATATCATCACCAGTTAGGGCACGTTCGGGTAAACTAGGAGGATAAAGTTTGTCAGGCGTCTTAAGTAGGATCTTCGACATCTTCATTTTCGGGATTGGACCATCCGTGTGGGATGGCGAGAGCACATATTCTAAATGTGAAATTTGAATCATTCCTGTGAGGGTTCCAACCAGTATGAGGGGAGTTGAAGGGAGGTAGTCAATGGGATCTTTTAGCTCGTGTAAGTGCTGCGAGGATAGAGGGATCGGGAAAAAAATGTATAGGCCGAATGTCATAAAAGCTAGTCAATTCAATTCAATTCATTTATTTGTATCCGCCAAAGCTGGCGAGTAAAAAAAATATAATAAAATTCACACAATTGGTCTACAGACTAATAACTAGACCATATACTTTCATACAAACTCTACTTCATTTAAAAAAAACAGAAAAAAAAAACAATTAGCCTACGCTATCCTCATGAAGTCTACCTAAACTTTAACCAAAATACAATCAACGCAACGCATCGGTCAAAGTGTGCTTTATGGAATAAATTTTTGAAAAAAATGTTTCCCGTTTCTTTTTCAGAATATCAGTGGGGTTTTTTAAACCATAATTTTCCATCATAAAAGAACTGGATTGGTATTTCGAAAACCGGCATAAAAATTTCCCAAAATTAAAAAAAGTAGTTTTAATATATATGAGATAAATTTGTCAACGTTAAAAAAGGTAAAAAAGAAGATGCAAGCAAAGCCTGTGGAAGAGCAACAGTGTTAAAAATCTTTGCAAGATTGCGTCTAGATAGGAAATCCCTGAGACAAATCACCGCCAAATCAAATCAAACTAGAAGAAATACGCGACTCCACATCTTTTACTATTAGAGCCCTCGTTAATGACAAAGTCGGGCCATAAGGGATTCCCAGATATCTTAAAGACTCACATGGTTTTAGGACTGAATTATATATACGGACAGATACTGAAAGAGACATTTTTTCAAGGGGTTTTGGACCAAAAACCATAAACTGGCATTTTTCAGGTCGAAAAATCAGGCCCAGTGTGTCAGTTTTAGACCCTGACTGGATGCCGTCAATGTGAGAGCAGTGAAGGAGGATCCCGGAAATCTTGTGAACCGATGAGGTTATTACTCTTTACTTCAGAGGTCCAGACTACCTTTTGATGTCGATACTCTGACCGCGGGCTAGGTCCGACTGACGAACATATAGGTAGCGTGCGAACGGGGAATGACTCAACCTTTCGAAGGCGTATTTGGGATCGTAGTCTTTCGTTTGGTGGTTCGATTTAACTGAAAATATCAATCTTTCGGATTACAACATATCCTCAGGATGTCAATTGGTTTGGCTTGGCTTCACTCAAATTAGCATCTCAATCTCATATGCTTCAAAACCGCCCTTCCGTTCCTTGCATCTCCGCTACCACAACTTCCTTTTGGTTTTGCACACATCTGTTACAGGCGGATATTCCAAACTTCAGCATACAGGATGCTTAACCAAAATCTACATCTCCAAGGGGAAATGGGAAGTCTTTTACGTATGTTATGTTTGCCGAACTGAGAATAAATCACTTCTGTTATCTTATCGATAATTAATTATTAATCACTAACCAAATGTCATACATGCGGCAGGTATAAATACCGAACGGGTGTAGGTATTTGTGCAAAATTTGGGAGGCAGAATGATCATAAGCCCTAGAAATGCAGTTTGTGGACCTAGTCCGGACCTAGCCACTCTTTGAAAGGGGTCTCTAAAGTCTTTTGGGACGCGTATACACGTCTAAACATGCGATCGCAGCTTGGTAGATAATTGTTTGACCGCATCTTAGATTTCTAGTCACGGCCTGAAGAGGCCTTACGCCAAAAGGGACAGAAGAGTTCAGCTGACCCATCCGTTTAGCACCACCAGACCGGATTCGCAGTCAGCTTGGGTTGAAGATTTACTGATTGTTGTTTGATTTTCTTGTTTATATTTAGTTGTATTCTTTTATAGGTGATAGGCGACGTTTTGCTACTGACGTTGATACCCCTCTAGTACACCTGGAATATACTCAATATTTCTATGCCGGCGGAATAGATTTCCCATGTAAGTATAGTGAATGAACGGATGGATTAATTAATAATTAGAACGTGCTGCCTGTGGGCATATGTTAATCAGTCAATTAATTTTCTTGGCATTATATCTAGAGAAATCTTGGAAGGTGACAGGAAGGGTTTGCAAAGAACCGGAATGGCAACTCCACAAGCGCCCATTGCTGTTCATCGCTGAGGGCAGGAAATCGGAGATCAGCAACGCCAGTTAGGTCGGTATAGGCTGATGCTGATACTTTTTCATCAATGAAATGATGATTTAATCCATAATATCTTTAAATACATAAAAATAGCTTTGGATATGTCAATACAAATAAAGACACTTCAAGCACTATCAATCAACTCGACAGGTCAATAAGGTTTTATTAGCCTTCAAGAACATGGTTATGTGAGTCGGGGGTAACTGCATAATAACTGAGTTTATGGGCGTGCTCCACCCTTCTAACAATAGGCACTATTAGTTACTATTGACTGTTCCAACTGAACTGACCCAACCCGCTGACCGTTCCAACTTTTTCCAAATAATAACAGTAGTAACTATGTTACTATTTACCGTTCCAACTGAACTGACCCAACCCGCTGACCGTTCCAACCTTTTCAGAATAGTAACTATTTGCTTACCATGCTCCTGAGCGTTGTCTATATGGTAACTACGACCTCTGTCACGTGACTGAAGATGGCGTGGCGAGCGCTGTGAAATAGCCGCACCACGCAGGGGCGTTTGTTTTCTTGTTTTTTGTTTTCAATTTGTGTCGTCTTTTAGTTTGTAGTTGAGTTGCAGTTAAGTTTTTTCTTCTCGACTATGATAGCATGTGTAAATAAATGATTCTGAAATGATTCTAAAATTTCCGTTCCAACCTCGTGAAAAGTTACTACGCTGACCGTTCCAACCTTTTCAAAATAGCAACTAATAGTAACTATTTGCTACCATGCTCGGGAGCGTAATCAGTGTGGTAACACGATCTCTGTCACGTGATTGAAGATGGCATGGCGAGCGCTGTGAAATAGCCTCCCCAGGCCGTCTTAGTTTTAAGTTTTTTTGTTTTCAATTTGTGTCGTCTTTTAGTTTGTAAGCCCAAGCGCCATTTAGTTGAGTTTTTTCTTCTTGACTATGATAGCTTGCGTAAATAAACGATTCTGAAATTTCCGAGCAAACCTCGTGAAACGTTACCACGCTGACCGTTCCTACCTTTTCAAAATAGTAACTAATAGTAACCATTTGCTTACCATGCTTTGGAGCGTAGTCAGCGTGGTAACTACGATCTCCGTCACGAGACTGGCCCGAATAGCCCATGACACGATATTTTGCCAAAGATGGAAAAATTCGTTCCAACCTTGACGCCAAGAAGCTTGAATCCGTGACGTCATGCGTGGTAATTACGGTAAGTAGGCTGGAACACGCTCTATATCTGTGAAGTTGAGCATCATCGTGCAAATGTTATGACACTTCCGACATTATACCAATCAACTTATTTTCAGTGCCGCCAACGAAGGTTTTCCTGTTCGTGACCCCATCTAGAGTTAACTTTCACGTGCCAACCCTGCTGTGGTTAAACTCCTTTGGCCTCGCCCTAGTCAACTCTCTACCAAAGCCTGTGATGAACCAAGCTGTGAATTATATTGATGTTAGAGTGGAAGCGCTCATGTTTAGGGTAAGTCCGACCATTCGTTACTAGCACGATTTGACCCTTCCTCCATCGGGAAATTTCCAGTTATTGCGTGAGGCCAATTGTTTAAATCAAACATATTGCAGGCAAAGGACGGTGCTGAAATCTTGATAGTAATGTTAAAGCTATAAAGTTCGTAGGTAAGTTGTATGATCGTATTGTAAAGGAGTTGGAGTCTTTTTTGGGATCCCAAAACGTAAGTGGAGGAATACCCATGACATCGCAAAAAGTTGTCCGTCTGTCCGTCTGTTAGCACGGTAACTCTCGAAGGGAATGAGATATTCTGATGGAACATGGTCTGAGGATTCTTTGGGTCAAGGGTAAGGTCAAGTTCGTAGATGGGCTTTGTAGCCCTACATTTAGGGGTGGGGGAGGGGTTTAGATTAAGGGGCAAACAAATTGTTTTTAAACAGCTAATTTGATAGTCGATTTTATGGGGCAAGAAGACATGCTGAACACGATGGTGAAAACAATTTTCTCTCCGGACAAGTAGTTCGTCCGGAATCCGGTCAAAACCGGAAAATTTGTTAAAAGCAAAAGTTTTATTTGATTTTGATTAGATGACAGACTTAGTGTTAAGAAAAGACGCTGAGTCTGTATATGACAATCATTTTTTACCCGACATATAATTCGTCCGAATCCGGTTGTAAACGGAATGTTTTGTAAAAGTTAAAGTTTTATTTGAAGTTGGTTAGATGTTCTTTATAAAGATTAGGATATACGCTGAATTCGTTTCTGAATTTTGTCTTTTTGCTGGAAAATTAGTTCGCTCGGAATTAGGCCGAAACCGGAAATTTGGCTGAAGTAAAGCAGGAAGTTTCGGTCAGTGTCGTCAAAATAGATATGGCTTTTAGAGGTATATCTCTGGTGATTAGCCTGGCGAAGACAAGAACCAGTTGTATGGATCAAATATTAGATTTTTGGGATCCCACCGAAACCTTTGGTCTTGTTTTCTACGCGTGCGAAAAACTTTTATCCTCCCTCTCCCCCCCCCCCCCCCCACCACCATTGGCGGATGTGGTTCGGACCCACGAATGGGAACATCTAGAGAATCTACTCGTACCGCTCATCAAGTTTCTAGGGAAGAGCTCTAGGGCATCTGGGGAACAGCTCAGGAAGCGTCGGATTAGTTGCCCCCAACCACCCATCGCACTCTCGGCCGACCGAGTTAATCAGGTCATCTGCGCCACTCGAACCTTCTGCGTGATAATTTGTCCCTATATATACGAGTGAAATTCGCCCCCCCCCCTCTTCACCCCCCCCCCCCCCCCCCACCGTGGTCGGATGCGATTCTGACCCACGAATGGAAACATCTGGAGCAGTGGTTTCCAACCGGTGGTACGCGTATCCAAAGGGGTACGCGAAGGAACTAAGATCGATTTAGTTGTAGCTTCAAAATCTCGTCACACTCATTTTTGATTGCCGAAAGCCTAATATTACCAGCAGAGGTATCACCAGCCAAAATGTGTTTTAAGAGGCAAGGTATTTTTACTGACCGACATTTTTTTTTTTAATTTAAATTACTACTTTTACGAAAAATCGTGGCGCTTCGCGCCGAATCTTTTGTTTCTAGCCGACCACTTTGGGTGGAGCGTTGTCGCCAACCCTTGCGTGACGCCTCTGATCAAAAGCTCTAGTGAAAGTCAGTGAAACAATGTTGATTCTAAAACAGTTAGCCTACTGCCGTAAAGTCTGTTCTTGTGTCAAACAATATTGTCTAAAGAAGAATCGAAGACATTGCAAATGATATTGTCAATTAGGTTGCGAAACAAGGTATCGAAAAAATGTGCGATGCAGCTTGATGAAAGCACGGAGAGCATCAAAACCAAACACAGAAACAGGCTGACTGTACAAAATAATGCCGTTAATGTCGCTGAGCCGAGATTCGACAAAATTTTACCTATAGAAAGCAGCCGCAAGTGATTGCCTCATTGATTTTTTGTGTATTTCTACGCATGTATGTCTTTATCAGTTATGATAATAACTATCGTCTTTTTCACATTCTGAAAAAGGGGGTACGCAACCTTTTTGAACCTTGATTAGGGGTACGCGGCACGGAAAAGGTTGGGAACCACTGATCTAGAGCTTTTACTCTTACCGCTCATCAAGTTTCGCTCGAAACGGATCATCCGTTTGTATCCGACATTGCATTTTCGGGAGATTTCTGACTCCATGCCCACCTAAGGTACTCCTCTTTTTAAGGTCGTCATTGAAGTGGACCCACCACCCCTCCCGGTACACATGGATCGCCCCCAAAGTATCCACCTTCAAGTCGCCCGTGCCATTCTGACGAACCGACGTAGCCAAGACTGTGGATCAAAAGCGGATCTTGCCAAGTGTCTGGAGTCATTACAGACGGGTGGATATCTGTTTTTCGCCACTGATTTCCCGATGAAAGGGGATGACATTCCACCGATATCGGAGGATTTGATCCGACATGCAACGGAGGTGGAAGGTAAGTAGCCATTCAGCCGAAGCTGACAGTGAATATATTGAAAGAATTATTTTATTCGTCATTATTATTCTTTTGTTGTAAGTTTGAACTGGTGAGTGCTATTAAATATTCCTTCATCTCAAGCTGACTGCGAATCATATTTGACAGTGCAAAATGGATATGTAAGCTGAATTTTGTTAGAGCTGTATTTCGGTCCTTCTTGGCAAGTTCAGGCTCAGGCTCAAGACGCTCAAACTGGAATCTTAGCCTTAAGTATATGATTTGGTGAACTCGTTTTTCAGAGTTGCTTGGAGTTAAAGTTGGTGCTGTGATTCATTTTGGAATAATGAAATGAGCATTTTTTTTACAGTAATTTTTTTAATCAGCAAAAATTTGTCAGCAGCCGTGTCCAAATTGAAATCACAGCACCAACTTTAACTCCAAGCAACTCCACAACAACACCAACAACTCAGTAGTTGCATTTTTGCAGATACCATGGTATCTGATACCACAGTCTAAAATCAGTTATCGTGGTATTTGATCCCAAGGTCAAAGGCGTTTCTGCAGTTACCGTGGTTTCTGGCCAGTTATCGTGGTATCTGATATTCACATACCACGGTTCGACCGTGGTAACTAATCGTGGTATCTGAAAAGTCATCTCACTTTCATTAAATTTTGTCAAATTGGTGAGAAAGAAGTTTAGCACTTAGTGATGTAACTGGATATCAGTTTTTCTTATGAGATGACTTCGAAAAGTGCAATTTCGGCAATAGCCGTTTTTGCAGAGGAACCGGGTATAAGATACCACGGTAACTACAAAAACGACTAATTACAGATTAGTCACCGCGGTAACAGACACCATGGTATCTGCAAAATCGCAACTATTATAGTTACTGAATTTGTATAGTTGTCTGTTCCTGTTCTCCAGACCTTTTATCTCAGAATCAGAAAAGAAGATCGAAGTACCATAAATGTAACAAATCTGAAAAACAATGAAAATCATTCTTACCACAGAAATCCTTGGATAATATTGTCACATTAAAAACTAATATCAGAAGAGTATACTAATATTTTTTTTTCTCTTCAGGGTGTGCTTCGTTACTGAGTTGCTGCTCATTCGGTTTATTCGCTAAGACGATTCTCAGTTGATTCTTTGCCTGTGATTCAGTGCCTTCTGGGCTGTGCCCTGGCTTGAGAAAATTATCGCTGTAGGCAAACATGTTTGAATTCTCCAGTGCTTTTTTATTTTTCAGGGGAACCTGCAACTACCCCAGACCCAAACCGATCGGGTCTCTACCAGAAAGACTTGTTTTGGACAGACAAAATCGATGTGTGGTATATCACACTCGACCCTTGCTGGCTGGACTTCGTGGGCCAGAGCAAATCCACCCCCGTCCCCTTCATCGCCCCCCTACCCCTTTCTCTATGGGTATACCCCAAACCCGAGTGTATTCATATCGTTAGCCATATCAGTAGCCTGTTGAGTGTTCAACTAAGCCATCACCAGTACCTGTTCTTAATGCGACTGCAAGAGACAATGAGTGAAATGAATGCATTCCTTAGTGAAGATACACAACGTTTAGTGAAAGAGTTGGGCAGTGAAATGTGCGTTGCTGTTGTGTTACCCCAAATTGACGTATCGCTTGTGATGAGCCCTAGTGCGTTTGATTATGGATCTCCGCCGTTGGAGACCGAAATTCCGGAGACGGCATCCGTTTCAGAATTCCGGGCATCCGCTCTGTCGCGTTTCCGAGAATCCCGTTCCGAGCAACAGTTTAGTACGTTTTCGGATAACGAAAGCTTCGATGTACCCCCTCCCCGTGTAATAAAGGGAGGGGATGCAGGGGCCGAATCACCCTTGGAGGCCCCCCAATCTCCCGGTTTTAACGGTGGAACGCCCCCCACACACCGACGCCTCGATAGCGAAGGCCGGAAATCGATTCAGTTCCAACTTCCGAAATCCGAGACGTTCAACAGTGTGAAACGCGGATTCGCCTCAGGATTCAACCAAATGTTCGATACGGTGATGAAGATCACGGACGAGGCGTCGGATACTCTGTCCGTCCGGTCGGATAATAGTGATGAAAGTGATGCTGCGTTTTCGGCCATTGTCGTTGAAGAGAGGGAAGGGACGGATTTCCTGTTTTGTTTTAATACGGATCAGGCGAATGTCGATGTGGGCGATGAAGTTTCGGAGGAATCGAGTGATCAGTTGTCGTCTGTGTCGTCACCGAAAGCGACGCAGTCGACGTTCAACCCCGGTGGGAAGAAGATGGTACGTTGACCCCTATTTTATGCTTGAAGCACAAATGACGTAGACATTTTTGCGTTTTTGCAGATACCATGGTATCTGTTACCACGGTAACTGGACCTGCAGTTACTCGTTTTTGCGGTTATCGTGGTATCTGTTACCACGGTCTACAGTCCGTGGTATCTGAATATCAGATACCACGGTACTTTGCCAGACTGGAAAACGTCTTTTGACCGTGATATCAGGTACCACGGTAACTGCGAAAACGACTTTAGACCGTGGTATCAGATACCATGATGTCTGCAGAAACGCAACTAATAGCTTGTTTACCACTACCACTTTCTTTACCGCAATCGGTTTTCGTTTTTTGCCGGTTACTGATTACCCTTGCTTCCACAACAGTTATTGCTTCCAAAACAGCAAAGCTTCGGTAATAGCTTCCGTAGTGGTAAGGGTTGGTAGCATAACCGTACCGGCGGGACGAAGCAGACACTGTAAAATATTCCCAAACACATTACAATGAGCAAGGGCTCTTTAGGTCGGGACATTTTTGAAACTACGATTCCGGGAAAAGTGTCCTTGTGTTGAAGTGTTCATTCGTCAGAATATGTTTTCCGTGACAGTATGCGCATAATTTGACCGAGGTCTTCCTCGAGCATCTGTGGGTGGTCGCTACAAGAAAGTAAAAAAATAAAAATAAAATAAACTTCTTAACTACGGTATAATTGAACTAAAGCGTTCTTAAGGTGCCCGTCCATAGTTGGTAGAAGAACGCCTTAGTTAGAGAACAATCTGAAACGTGCTTCAACTGTTCTACCAAATCAGAGCAGGACCTTTTGTCGGCACGCCACGCAGTCGGACAATGAGACGGCACGACGTGTGACGTGTATATCAGGGGCTGGGTTTGTTTTTGGCAAAATCACCAGTGAGTATAGATGCTACATTAGCCTACCACAAACCCCTAATTTTGTATATCCTATTCCAACCGCTGGTTATATCTAGCGCTAGGTATACACCTTTTAGGGTACCCAGCATTTGGCATTGAGTATCCATCCAGAGATGGATACTCAATGCCAAATGCAGAGATGGATACTCAATGCCAGATGCCGGGTACCCTATCCCATTAAAACGTTGATGGAAACGTTGATGAGATCCAGAGATGGATACTCAATGCCAAATGCTGGGTACCCTATCCCATTAAAACGTTGATGGTTTGAGTGAAGCTCGGAAATCAAATAGTCAGAATTCCTTTATAGTCGAGGAGGTCAGCGCTAGGGTACCTACAGGTATCCAGGCATAGGGTATGACCTACGCTAGATGTAGCCAGCGTTTGGCATGGGGTATTTGAAGATGGTAATCAAGCGGTCGGTTTGTCAGACGTCGAGGATATTGAGGGCAAAGAAATGCTAGATCATTGGGTCGTTTAGGCTAGGTCGAGGAGCCAGTCTGGGTTGGTGTGAAGAAAATAAAGGTTAGCGAACCCTAGGCTCTGGATGCGAAAAGATTAATTATGAATGCTCAGCCTGGTTGTGTACACAGGAAACTTAGTCAGTGAACTCCTACTATACTGTCAGAAGTTCAAAGCACAACTCTTACTAGAAATGATCTTTTCACTATGAAACGGATGAGAAATATCATCTTTTTAAATATCATTTCTTTCCACGTAAACTTGGCGATTTTCTTGTTAGCGCATGTCGACTCGATCGAACCTGCCTGCTCTCCGACGCGGTGGCTGGGTGCAAAACATTTGACAACTGAACACGCCGTGGTTAAAAAGTGGGTAAACTAAGCTAAACAATAGCTGGTCTAGCATGTCTTTCAAATGTAAAACAACACTTTCAAACTGCTGATATCCTTAATGTGAAAGAGTCGTTAGCGGACGTTGAATATTCCGGCGAAGTTTGCGTTGCCTGACGGAAAAACATGGCACGGCCGAAAAAAAACGCTAAAAATTTGTAGGCACAAAACGAAACAATGGCGAAAGGTGGGGATTTTAAAATTTTAAAGTTCTGTAAGGGAGCTAGGTACACTATCAAAGGCAGAATAAGCAAGAGGGGTCCTTTGAGCTATCACGTGGTTGTGCATCCGTGTGTTAAATTATGTTGGTTGGCGAGGAAATTTCTGTTATGCCCCTTTTAAGTGTTATATTTCGAGACGAAATTTCTTGTTATGACCCTTATAGATCTTACGTTTCAGGAAATACGACATTAAAAGGGTCGTAACAGATATATTATCAAACGCTTAAAGCACAACTCTTACTAGAAATGATCTTGCCATGATGAAATAGCTCAGCAATGTCGTTTTCTAAAACACCATTACTTTCCACGTAAAATTAGAGATTTTCTTTTTTTTAATTTTAATTTAATTTCGAAATAAATGCGGCACAACATTTCATGCGCGAGCAAATTAATTGGCACGTGTCATTAACCTATAACTGAAACAAATATGAAATCTTGTTAGCGCTTGTCCACTCTATCCAGCCTTCCTGCTCTCCGACGCGGCGGGTGGACGCAAAATATTTGAAAATTGAATGCGCCGTAGTTAAGAAGTGGCAGCTGAAACTGCCCAGCACATCTTTTTTGAATGTCTCCCAAGTTCACCAGAAACCAAGAAGCTGAAGATCGGTTGCCGAAGACTAAAGATACCAGAAACATTTGATTCAATCATCAATATGCAGCTGCCTTCGCATATTGAAAGGCCGATCTATACTACGATGATTCAGATCCTAAAGAAGACGCTGGAGTGCTGAACCTTTGAAAATACGGATTTGACGTCAAAGGGGTGGAAGGACTACAGCGTAATCCACATACCCTCTCAACTTTTTGGAATTGGAAGAAGTGCGGAAACCAAGTAAAACTAAAAAAGTCCAAAACGGAAGATAAACCTGATGGCCTACCATGTCTTCCAAAATGAAAAGTCTTCCAAAATGAAAAACAACAATTTGATTTGAAACTTATCATGACCTTATGCGTGAAAGAGTTGTCAGCGGACCTTAAAGGTTTCGGCCAAGTTTGCGTTGAGTGCCTAGCAAAACTCGGCTATACGGAAAAAGGGATAAAAAACGAAGCAATGGCGAAAGGCGGAGATTTCAGAAGCTTATAATTCTATCAGGGAGCTAGGGATAAACTAAAACACCGAACAAGCAAGAGGGGTCCTTTAATAACACAATGCGCAAACATATGTTATCTGTTATCAAACGTTTGAGAGTGTAGTGTCATGGATGGATGCCTTTATATTAAAGTAGAGGAATTGACCTTCATTTAGCCTTCGTGCAGAAAAAAAGTTAGCGAAGTGTTCATTGGAATTTCTTTGTCTTAATAGGTGTCGGTAATAACGTGGCGTCTTGGATGTACGGAGCTGATGATGCAATCTCGAAAAAATGCAATCACTGCAATATGTGCCCAGATTTCTTCGTTTTCGAATGAATGCTGTTCGTCAATTTCTTTGGAAGAGTTTCAGGTATTTAAAAGTTTCTTCCGTCCTTTGTCTATTATATTCCCGCTCTCCCCTCAGCCATCTTTGCTGTTGAAAAGGACATAAGATGTTCTGAGATAGTTGACTACTTAAACTTCATAACTTAGCTAGGCTTACCAAAAATTACATAGAGCTTCGGCTGTTCTTAGCCTCTTTCATGTCACTTACCTTCGATGAAAAACTTGGCAAAATTTGCATACCCGGTCTTTTAACTAATAAGCTTCTCGAAAACAGTGATCGGGAGCCTCATACGTCACGAAAAGATTACAAACGTGGCAAGTGTGATCATCAGTGCAATGTTAATAGAGGAGATAGTATACACTTATGAAGTGAAGAATCCCGGGAAGAAGAATGGATGAAAATACTACTGAAGGAGAATGAATTACTATCATACGTGTGACGTGTCATTTTAATATTGTTTTGAACGCAGCGTATGTTCTCCAGTATAGCCGTGTTGAGAATGTTGGACAGTGTAAAACGGATATGTTAGCTGAATTTTATTAGAGCTATAGCAAGGGTCCTCTTCAGGCTCAAGCTGGAAAATCAACTTGTGAAAAAAAACAGGCACAAGTTTATTTTCCAGCTTTTGCCTGAAGAGGACCCTTGCCAAGAAGGGCCGAAATATAGCTCTTGTAAAATTCAGCTGACTTATCCGTTTTGCACTGTCAAACATGATGCAGTCAGCATGGACTGAAGGAATAGTTGCGTTTTTGCAGATATCATGGTATCTGATACCACGGTCTAAATTCGTTTTTGCAGTTATCGTGGTATCTGGCCAGTTATCGTGGTATCTGATATTCAGATACCATGGTCCGACCGTGGTAACTGATCGTGTTATCTGAAAGTGATCTCACTTTCATCAGCTTTTGTCAAATTGGTGAGAAAGAAGTTTAGCACTAAGTTATGTAACTGGAAATCAGTTTTCCTTTTTGGGATAACTTCGAAAAGTGCAATTTCGGCAATATTCGCTTTTGCAGAGCAGCCGTGTATCAGATACCACGGTAACTGCAAAAAACACTAATTGCAGATTCAGTTACCGTGGTAACAGATACCATAGAATCTGCAAAAACGCAACTAATATTTATCATGTGAAGGAATATTTATCATGTTGAGAAGGCTTCTGCAAGGCCTATTATTCAATCAGTCAATTAATCATTCATTCTAAGAACCGTAGCCAGAGGTAGCCGATGATTGCTTTTCTTTTTTTACAAAAAATGGAATAAATATAAACAAATATATATATATATAGAATTACTATTTCACTTCACCATGACGGTCATAATATGCAACTTAATTGCGTCCTATTGTAACTAAAAACGTAATAATAAATTCAGTTCAGTTCAGTTCAGTTTTTAGGTCAGTTCAGTTTTATAAATTCAAAATAAAGGAACAAAATAAGTTTCGACCCCTACAAAGCTCCATATTTATATACCAAAATAATCAACCAATGAACGAGTCTCTTAGCTATTACAACAAAATAAAGAAAGAACAATTAAAGAATTTGTTTTATTTTTGTTGTTTTTCATGACTATATATGTACAGTTAAACTTGTGGTCAGTGTTTAGGTGTGGCATAACCAAACTGGCATTCCTTTATGGAGGGCGTAATCTGGGGGAGGGGGTATCTCAATTCTCAAACGAGGGAGGTGGATAATATGTTTGTTAATGAAGGTGCATGGATATAGGCCAATTTCCGCGTCATTCTAGCCTAAAGAGAGTCAAGTTCCAGTGTGCAGTTTTACCAAAGTTCCCAAGCTCGTCGAGGACATTGCCGAACTTCGGAAATCACTAGCACCTCATCTTGTGGCAAAATCCCTTTTTGACTTCTCAGGGAAACGAGATAAAACATGTTTGGTACTTTTTATTCTAAACATAGTGTATATATCAAGATCATGCGAGCAGCCAGTGTGAGAGCGGCTTGTGCGATACCTGGGTAGGTCTACCTAATTGATTAGTGAAGGCGCAGATTTTTATAAAAGCATATTATTTGCGTTGCGGATGCGACCTATCAGGAGCGTACACCTTGAGACCCGACGGATGGTTACCTACGTCTGGCCAAGGTACGTCTGGTAAGGAGAAACCGTGAGGGGCAAACCGTAACGATTTTGACTTTTTGTACGTTGGGAAGTGTATATATCAAGATCACGCGAGGTGTCAGTGTGACAGCGGCTTGCGCGATACCTGGGTAGGCTTACCTAATTTATCAGTGAAGGCGCAGATTTAAAAAAAAACATATTATTTGCGTTCTGGATTGCGGATGCGACCCATCACGGGCGTACGCCTGGGGACCCGGTCGCTACCCTAGTTCAGAACTAGCGTATGTCCAGAAATGGCCAAATCAAGGTTGCGTTCCGTAACTAAACGATAGTTAACAAATTGTTAACAGTTGTTAACTTTTTGCTTTCCACGTTTCTGATTTCGAAATTTAAGCTCCTCCCACTTACAATTTCCGTTCCAGAGCTTAACGATTGTTAACTATTTTGTAACGATGGTCGGTGAGCATCGTTACAAAATAGTTAACAATTGTAGAACTGGGAAAACTTAACGATCGTTAAAGCTGCAGTTAGCTCCGCCCCGAAGTAAAGTTAACGATTGTTAACAATTGTTAAGTTGGTGTAACGCAACCTAAGACTATGATATGTCTAAAATCTTTGAAAGCTTCTCCCAGCTTCAAATTTAACGAGAAATGAGAATTCGAATCTAACATCAACTAACACCGCTAGATTATGCTCTATACCAGTTGTTCCCAACCGGTGGCACGCGTACCCTAAGGGGTACGCGAAGGTTCCAAAACCGGTTTAGTCTGGAGCTTGAAAATCTCGCCTCACTAATTTTTGATTGCCAAAATCCTAATATTATCAGCAGAGGGCTCACTAGCTAAAATGTGTTTTGGGGGGGGGGGGGGGGCAAGGTGTTTTACTGACTGGCGGGTCATTTTTACCGACTGTTTTTCAAAAAGAAATACTGTTTTTACGAAAAATAGCGGCGCTTCGCGCTGTTTTGACCGAACACTCTCATGGGGAGAGGTGTTGCCAACCCCTGTGTGACGTCTCTGATTATAAGCCTGAAGGCTGACTGTAAAAAATATTGCCGTTAGTGACACCGAGCCGAGATTCGACAAAATTTTGGCTACAAAGCAGCCTCATGTGTCGATTTTGTATATATTTCTACATATGTATGCTTTATCATTTATGATAATAAATATCGTGTTTTCTGGGTCTGAAAAAGGGGTACGCAACCTTTTCGAACCTTTGATTAGGGTACACGGTAAGGAAAAGGTTGGGAACCACTGCTCTATACTGTTGATCACTGTTCAGAACCAAACAAATGTAAGCATATTCAACGTCCGAAATTCAATGCAAAGTTTTCTCCTGGAAACTTGACTTGTTCGACCTACGGTAGTATTGTTTGCGGGTCTTCGGATTAGTGTAGCGCGGTGACCTATGCCTGGCCAGGTCATATTTAGGGGAAACTCTGAGCGACAAACCATAACGATTCTGACTATTTCTTACGATGGAACCGATCGTCGCAACTTGAGATGCGTTCGATTTTCGATTCAACTTGACTTGACTTGCTTTATTTTACTACTAAATACAAAAGAAACTATAAAAACACGCAACCGCCCGGGGAAGGCTCAAAAAGCCTGATGATGGACGACTGCAATCCTCTGATTCTCAACCTATATCAGGTTTCATAAAAAAAAGGACAAGAACACTCTCTCTCAATTAACCTTTAATACCAAAATCTAAAAAGAAAAAAAAAATCCAAGAAAAAAGAAAGAGAAAAAAAAAGAATATTAACTCCCCTCTCCCAATAAATGTTTTTTAAGTTTTACTTTGAATGACCCAATGTGTTCAGACTCCCGAATGACAACTGGGATATCATTCCAAATACCCGGAGCTAAATACCTAATTCCGAAAGCTGCATGTGTGGTGTCTCATAACTCCTTCTTGTCTCGGCCTTGTCGTCTTGTTACTGCCTGTCAAGATTTAAGGCCGTTTCATTTAGCCTTGCCAGGATAACCCGATGAAAAATTTGTAGCCTGCGTAGTTGTATGACAGTTGTACGAAAAAGTGGCATGTATTGATATATAATAGTAAAGAATACTATCATTTAATGTGCCTCAGAATGGGCCAATCTTAAGCAGTAGTATCCAGTAGCATCCTGTCTTGCTGCAGTAGCATCCAGTCTTGCTAATAGTAGTATGTAATAGTAATAATAGTAGAATGCAGTGACACGGTAGCCTTGACATAGAAGCATGTAGTAGCATCACTTCATACTGCATGCTACTTTTTCGTACAACTTCGCAGTACGATTTTGAGATAAATTTTTCATCGGGAATGACTCCACGAACAAGTATCTAAATAAACGCAGCACCTCATCCATTAACTGGATACCTCGGATCTCCATTTCTAACATCCTGAGTAGTGGGTCAAAATATATTTCAAGCAGCAATAGACTCAGGGGACACCCTTGTCGTATTCCTGTCTCTGCTTGAAATACTTCGGAAACCATTCCTGCAAAGCATAAAATCAGCTCATTTTTAGAGTATGGAGTTTGTATCCACTCCACAAATTTTTGATCGAACCCGTAGAATTTGTATCCACTCATTATTATATACAAAAATAGACGTCTTATTTTGTCGAAGGCTTTCCGTATGTCCAAACCCATAATCCGTATTTGGTATTGGATTGTTACTTGGCAGTAAATGGTGTTGTTGGAGATATGGAACCTTTGGGGACAGGCGTCGCCATATCCTCCGACCTCAGTAACCTTGCCTTTTTCTTAGATGAAATTCTCTGTGCGGACACGAGGTTGGCACGACTCTCTCCAAAACCAAACCTGCTCCCCTTGTCTCCGAATGCGGCTCGACTCCCGCTCCACTCTTACTCCCTTCCAACTTCAAACTTTCGGAAGAGGAGAGCAAATCTTCAACTACCGCTCCCCTCTACACTCTCTTATACTGAGGAGTAAAGAGAGTCATCTGAAGTGCAAAATTGAAAACTTGCATCTGGAGTTACCAATGAGTGTCACTACTAGTCTTCAGAAGTTGTTTGAAGATGAATTCGAGCCGATATCCTACCCTATGGAGGTAAGTGAAGACTTCTTGATTGGTTTGTGCCGTCCGTTACATATTAGTTGCGTTTTCGCAGATACCATAGTTCCGTTTTTGCAGATACCATGGTAAATATTCTTTGAGCCCAAACTGACTTTGAAACATTTATTCAAACAATGTTTACAACGGGTACGTCAGCTACGATTCTTCATCAGCGATATTTCGGCCCTTTTTGGCAAGGGTCCTCGTCAGGCTGTCAATCCTCTGGTTCAACTTCGGGGAAGGAAACAAACCTGTAATAAATAACTGAAGCTTCTACCGACTATAAATATCTTATTAAAGTAATATCTTATTAAAGTATATCTTATTAAAGTTACTTTAATAAGATATTTATAGTCGGTAGAGCTTCAGTTATTTATTACAGGTTTGTTTCCTTCCCCGAAGTTGAACCAGAGGATTGACAGCCTGACGAGGACCCTTGCCAAAAAGGGCCGAAATATCGCTGATGAAGAATCGTAGCTGACGTACCCGTTGTAAACATTGTTTGAATAAAAGATACCATGGTATCTGTTACCACGGTAACTGGATTTGCAATTAGTCGTTTTTGCCGTTACCGTGGTATCTGGTTGCTCTGCAAAAACGAGAATTGCCAAAATTGCGCTTTTCGAAGTCATCCCAAAAGAAAAACTGATATTCAGTCACATCACTAAGTACCAAACTTCTTTCCCACCAATTTGACAAAAACTGATGAAAGTGAGATGACTTTTTCAGATACAACGATCAGTTACCACGGTCGGACCGTGGTATGTGAATATCAGATACCACGGTAACTGGCCAGATACCACGGTAACTGCAAAAACGCCTTTTGACCGTGGTATCAGATACCACGATAACTGAAAAAATTACTTTAGACCGTGGTATCAGATACCATGGTATCCACAGAAACGTAACCAATCCTTCAGCCAGAAAAGGTTGTAAAAGAGAGTTTTGCGCTACTCTTCCCCTGTAAAAGTGAAAGAATCTCTTTTCTTTGTATCAGCTTATGGTTCTATTGGTAAAGGTAAGAGAAAGGTCTCAGCATTAGCCTATACAGGCCTAACTGGCGGTGTCGATCTCCGATTCTCACCACTCAGCGAGGAAGGGCAATGGGCTGTTGGGGCCAGCCATCCTGGTGCTTTCGCACGTCCTTCCTGTCACCTTCCCCAGATTTCTCCAGGTACCCATTTGAATTTGGGTGGACTTTGGGCTTGTCTTGCAGGGTTACGCCGCAAACCCCCGCCCCAAACCAAACTGCAGGAACAACCGAGACTCGATCGAGCGACCCATCGCTTGGGAGTTCGTATTATCTCTGTGATGACGATGACGAGAGGAGGAAAATAGCGCAGTACAGATAAAGAAAAAGACAAAATACACTGAGCTTTCAATAATGTAGGAAATGCACAGGATCAAAAAATAAACATTAAAAAAAGAAGTCTGATTGATGCTGACAGTGAAGTGAGGTGGGCGAACAGAGATTCATCCGCTCGGGGCGCTGGTAACTGGTATAAGGGCAATTAGCTGCGAGGAGATTCTGGCGGAGCGGGAAGTCGTGAACGACATGAAAACAGTCGGTTTTTCTGAAAATTAGTCGATTTTTTGTCAAAATAGTCTGTTTTTCTGGAAATCAGCCGATTTCAAAACTGTCATTTTTTGTTGTTGAAAACAGTGTTTTTTCCTGCAGAAACAGTCGGTAAAAATTACCAGCCAGTCGGCAAATGCCTCGTCCCCCCCCCCCCCCCCCCAAACATTTTGGCTAGTAACGCCTCTGGGCGCCTTAGGCGTCTGTTGTATGGCCGTATTTGGCTTTTTCAATAAAATATTGTTATTATTATCGAATCACGGTGCCTCCCTCCGCGAGGAAATACGACATGAGATTTGGCAGCACCTGCTCGCTCACATCTCAAGCCAAAGACGGAGTTACTGTCTAGAAAACTATAAAAAAAAAATATAATATAATATAATATTGTATTTAGAACCTTAGGGCCATATACAGACAACAAAACAAAAAACTTCATAATAACTTCTGATATCGCACTACGGTACATAAACTAAACTGCATTCGCCCGGTCAACTTTTACTTTAATACTTTCCACAAATCTACATAATGCACTAACTGCTCCTGGAGATGTGCTCTTCAGTATATCAGGAAACAGTATCTCCCTTACCCCCCAGCAAGAAAACGTGAGTTCGCGACACAGTGCATGTCGGCCAGCGCTGATATGCGAAAAATTCAAAGAAAGTAATTCACAAGGATTTTGTAAAGACGGAGATTTTGGTGATCAGAGCCCACGTAAATTGCCACTGGATGTGTGAAAACTGTAAAAAGCAAGAGGGGTCCTATACGCAGCAGGGCTGCCACTCTTCAGTGCTTTTTACTTTGTTTTTATGGCACTTGCAGCCTCTGGCTCAAGTGCCATATTCCGATCCCAATTCCGTCTGTCGGTCTGTTTGTCTGTCACACTTTTTCGATTCAGGGTACTTCCAGATGTGCTAGGACGATGAAACTTGGCAGGCATATCAGGGACCCGACCAAACTAACTTGGAAACAATCAGTTTCCCGATCCGACCATGTGGGGAGGAGTGGAGGGCGGGGGAATCCGGAATATCGAGTAATGCGTAACTTTGGAGCGGGCGATCGGATTCCAGTGAAATTTTATACTTGAACAGAGGACATGTCTCTGGTGACCTTTTTCATGTCCGGACCGGATCTGACAACTGTTGGGAGGGGGGGGGGGCCGGAAAATACGTGACCCGCTTAGACTGGAGAGATCGGGATGGAACTTTGTGGGAATATCAAACAGATGCTCCCCAACGTTGTCCCTGAAGTTTGGCAGCCTAACGAGGACCCTTGCCAAGAAGGGCCGAAATAGCGCTTCCAAATCATCGTAGCTGACGTATCCGTTTTATGCATTGTTTCAATATATGTTTCCCAGTCAGCTGGCCTCAGGGAATATTTAATAATAATAAAATGATAGTAATTATATGATTTAAAAAAAAAAATTAATTATGATGTTTAATTTTTTTTTTAAATTATATGATGCAAAAATAAGCCATCGGCCTGTACATTACGTCTAAAACACTTATCATCGTAAATTTGTTCAGCTTACAGGTTGTCCAAGGAATTTTTGAAGGTGTTGATAAAGTCACTTGTTTTCATTTGGGTCTTGAGCATAGCAGACAGCTCTCAGTACTCTTGATGAATAACTCTCCTTTGCCGATGCAAAATTGCCGTGTACCTAGCGGAAGAGCCGGAAGCGGCACAACAGCTGTCCCGAACGAGCGCCGTGAGGGGTTGACACATGATTTGAGTTGTTGAGTTTGAGTCGTTAGTGAGACGTTTTCTTGTTCTTCCTGAGGATCGTGTTTTGGACTTAGTCATATAGAGTATTAAGCTACTCATTTCCTTTCAGATCGAGGTCAGCAACGTCGACCTCACGCTTCTTAACGACCGCCAACAATCAACCCCCAGTCAAATGAAGATCGCAAGCTTAACCCTCTACCAAGACTCAGAGGGGTTACTCACAGTAGGGGAGAGTTCATCCCCACTTCTCAATTCCGTGTTCCACGATGGCCTCTTAGAACAGCAGGTCGTGTTAGAAAGGCTTAGAAGTTTGGAAGAAGAAAATTCTAGGCTTAAAGTGGAACTGGAAGGTTCCAGTGGAGTAGAACATCTGAGAGCAGAAAATGAGAATTTAAAGGCTGAGAAAGAGTCGCTTCTGCAGACGCTTCAGTTTTTGCAGGATGAGCTGTTAAAGTCAGAAAACCTGCGCGGTGTTGCCACGAACTGAGTTGTTGTTTTGTGAAAGGATCCAGTAGGTAACAAAAATCTGTGAGCCGAAAGTAAACATGAGCTTTGACAGGTTGAGAAAGAATCGCTTCTGCAGACGCTTCAGTTTTTGCAGGATGAGCTCTTAAAGTCAGAAAATCTGCGCGGTGTTGCCACGAACTGAGTTGTTGTTTTGTGAAAGCTTTGTGAGAAGGATCCAGCATAGGTAACAAAAATCTGTGAGCCGAAAGTGAACATGAGCTTTGACAGGTCGAGAAAGAATCGCTTTTGCAGACGCTTCAGTTTTTGCAGGATGAGCTGTTAAAGTCAGAAAACCTGCGCGGTGTTGCCACAAACTGAGTTGTTGTTTTGTGAAAGCTTTGTGAAAAGGATCAAGTAGGTAACAAAAAATCTGTGAGCCGAAAGTGAGAACATGAGCTTTTACAGGTTCATCACGACGAATAAGAACTGACCTTCGCAGTGTTGCAACGAAGTTGTTGTATCTTAAAGGTTCGAGTGGTAACAAAAATCGAGTGATGAGTGTAGTAGCTTCGAAAGAAGAGCCGCTTAATTTTTCCTTAGTAGGGACGACTTTTGACGCTTTTCACACATTGTAACAGGAGTTCTTAGGTAGGAAAAGCCCCCAGCTTGTTCTAATGTTCCAACCTCCGGAATCGTTTATTGTACTAACGGAGAAATGAACTCAGAAACCACGAACCTTGGAATAAATACGATAATCAAAACAAAGTTATTGTGCTTTCGGTATACAATCCAATTTATAACAATATAGAGTGTGTTCCACCCTTCTACCAATAGCCACTATCAGTTACTATTTTCGTTCCAACCTCGTAAAAAGTTACTACGCTGACCGTTCCAAGCTTCTCGAAATAGCAACTAATAGTCCCAATTTGCTTACCATGCTCGGGAGCGTAGTAAGCGTGGTAACTACGCATCTCTGTAACTTGATTGGTCGGATTCGCCCTTAACATGATATTCTGCTGGAAAATAGAAAATCGTTCCAGCCTTAACGGCAAAAAGCCAGAATTCGGGACGTCATGCGGAGTAACTATGATAAGTAGGGTGGAACACGCTCATAATTTACTTTCAATTTGCATTGCCAAACCACTTAGAACTATAATGCGAATGAACTTGATGGTAACTGTTGCGCAACTAAAATGACATACCCCAGAACACTAGGAGCGTGTTCCACCCTTCTAACAATAGCAACTATTAAATTACTATTTCCGTTCCAACCTCACGAAAAGTTACTACGCTGACTGTTCCAACCTTCTCGAAATAGTAACTAATTTGGGAGCGTAGTAAGCGTGGTAACTGCGGATCTCTTTGACGTGATTGGCGGGATTAGCCCGTGGCACGATATTTGTATGAAAATAGGAAAATGCGGTCCAGCCTTGAAGCCCAAAAGCCAGAATTCGTGGCGTCATGCGTAGTAACTACGGTAAGTAGGATGGAACACGCTCTAGGTGGCATGGCATAATGTCTTAAGCGCGGAAAATTTGAATCACCTTGTGCGAGGTGATTGGGTAACAGGAGGAGGGGGGGGATTGGCATGGCCAGCGGAGTAAGTTGTTAGTATCGGCGTCAAAGGTCGGCCTTTTCGAACGAAAATAATTAGTGAGTGGCTTTTGCAAAGTCCCGTTTATCAGGGAACACGCACAGTGTTGCCATGTTCGCCCATCAGCTTTCTTCACTAACTACACACGTTTTTTTTACCACCATTAATTTTTGCTTGACTTTTCTGAAGGCAGGAAACCTGAGCGGTGTTGCCAGAAATTCACTTATCGAAAAGGCCATAATAATATTATTTAATTTGTTGTACTCTCTTGAGGGCAAACAATGGTATTGTTTCGCTCTGGATATTACTATATGCTGCGTGATAGCAATATGTGAAATTTAAAGTTCGCGTTAATCTGCGCGGTGTTGCCACTGATGACATAATTTTCTTCGTTTCGCTGAATTTTAGGTCTCGAGTAGTGTTTCCTCTGGCTAACGCCATTGGAGCCTCTGTTTGCAATACGCGACCGAACCTTTGAAAAGTTCGTCTTAGTTTCGTAGCATGTGCAGTGAATTGCCACAGATTCTTTTCGTGACTGATATGTCCATATTATTATTTAATTCGCTATACTCGCTTCAAGGGCAAAAAGTTGATCTTCTTCTGGAAACCGAAATCGTGCAACCTTTAACAGAGGAATGCGCATCATTGTGTTAAGCATTGTGACGGATGCCGAGAGTATTTATGTTGTGCCTTTTAAGTATTCGTGAACACAAAATTTAAAAAGATAATAGTTGCCGTTTTTCAGATACCATGTTGTTGCCACGGTACCTGGATCTGCAGTTAGTCGTTTTTGCAATTACCGTGGTATCTGATACTACGGTTGCTCTGCAAAAACGACAATTGCCAGATTTGCGCTTTTAGAAATCATCGAAAAAGAAATACTGATATCCACTGACGTCTAGGGTGACATTACTTCTTTCCCACCAGTTTGACAAAAACTAGACAGTTGTGTTGTGTTAGGGATGATGAAAGTGAGATGAATTTTTCGAATACCACGGTACCTGGCCAGATACCACGGTAACTGCAGAAACGCCTTTTGACCGTGGTATTATGTACCATGGTAACTGCGAAACCTACTGTGGACCTATTTGATAGTGGAAAACGGATACGTCAGCTGAATCTTATTAGAGCTATATTTCGGCCCAGCAAAGGTCCTCTTGAGGCTCAAAGCTGCTCAAGTTGGAAAAACCCCAAAGCTCGGGTTTTTTCCACAAGTTCGTTTTTTCAACTTGATCGACTTTTACCCTGAAGAGGACCCTTGCCAAGAATGGCCGAAATATAGCTCTAATAAAATTCAGCTGACGTATTCGTTTTGCAATATCAAATATGATTCGCAGTCAGCTTGGGCTGAATGAAGACTTTAGACCGTGGTATCAGACACCATGGTATCTGTGAGCACGACTTTAGAGCGTGGTATCACATATCAGACATTTAAAGGGGTCATAAGGTGATAGTCTCGGTGATAAAACTTAAAAGGATCAGCAGAAGCAAGATAAAAAATATTGACGGGTTCGTAAAACTTGCACACGTATAGCAGTATATTTATTTATAGGTCATAATCGCATCTATAATTACATCTGCCAGTTACCTCCATTTGCTCCATAGCTGAGATTTTAATTGCGGCCTGGAGAGGATCCATGCCAAGAAGAGTCGAACCCGTTGTTGAGCGCCACCCATTACGATTGGCAGTCATCTTATGGGCTGAAGAAATAATTAATCTAGAGCAACCAAATTTCGTCGTTACAATTTGTATGTTTGCATTGCATATGGAAAGCCCAATCGGCCATGGTATAAAAATGAAGTTTACAGTAGATATAACTACATCACTAAACCAAAGAACAAATAATCAGATAGGACCTCCGTCTCCCTATCTTTGTACTATGACTATGCGGAGTCGAGTATTTCCACATGCCTTTTCCGCTGCGAACGAGCGGAGGTTAGTAGCTTCGCGACACATCACGTTTCGTTACCTCTACAATTAGCTATATCGCTGTGAAACCACCTTGAGGAAAAGTAGGAGACAAAGCTGATTGGTTCTTTGCACGCGCTCAAGAGCGGGCCAGTCCGCGGAGTACACCTCCTGCATTTTCTTTCTCTGCGACAGAGGTTCTATCTGATTATTTGTTCTTGACTAAACACACATTGTACTAGCATGGTAGGCCTACTGCTAGCTGGCGGCATAGAGCTATTCAATATAGAGCACATTTCTTGAAAGAAGTTTTAAGAGGCACTTTTGTTGAACTATTCATTACTCTTCTGTGATTGACAAGGCGACCCGTAGTATTTAAGGCAAACGCCATCTAGGATAAATAAATAAATAAATATATTCTTTATTTCCATAATAGCACAACATAATATGGCTAGCAGAGGATCGTCATGACGTAACACATGTCAAAGCAATGACGTACAATATATACAGTATATGATAATAATGAATAGGCCTACATAATATAATACATGTCACACGACAAGAATTAAAATGGTAAATAATAAAATAAAATATCAAGAGTTAAAATGAGAAATAAAATAAGGTACGAATGATGATAAATATCGGTCAGACGAATTTACTAGGGGCGGGGTAATTTGAAGCCGATTTTTGTTTTCAGTTCTTAGTCTAGTGATGGGCCGATTGGGGTTGGGCGATTGGTAATCAGGTAGAATGGATCTGTGATTATCTGAAGATAGACATTTCAGTCCAAAATCCATGGTGAGCTTGTGTCTACGGCACGCTAAAGTGGGAAGACTAAGTTTTGTGAGGCTATCTTCATATGTGGAATAATCTTGCCCAAGGATAATCTTGCAAGCCCGCTTCTGTACCCCCTCTAGTTTCTCCGTCTGACTTTTGGTAAGGCCAGGATGCCAAACAGGACACGAGTATTCCGTTGCAGGGCGTACATACGTGCAATATAAGGATCTCATGAGTTTCGTTGGTATTCCAAATCTCCGGAGCATCGCAAGGGATTTCAGAAGTAGAGAAGATTTGTGTAGGATAGTGTCAACATGAGAATCCCATTTTAAATTCTTGTCAATCGTGATTCCAAGGAGTTTCACCTTTTCGCGGTAAGCCAAACCGACACTTTCTTGATGTGGTAATTCTCTCTTTAAAAAAGAAAACCTTATGATCACGCTCTTCGGGAGGCTGACTGACAGCTTTACCTCCGACAACTCATTTGTTAAAGTTTACAGTGGTGAATCAAACATCAGTGGAACGACAAACCTATTCGACTGTCAAAAGGACGCGGCAGCCGAGTTTTATTTTGGCAATATTTCGGCCTTTCTTGGCAAGGGTCTTCTTCAGCCTGAAAAACCAAACTTCGGTGCGCTTTATCACTAGATTGAGACTCAGCTGGCGCTTCTGTCGCGCAGCCAAATATGGAGCCTGTTCTACCCCTCCAACCGTAGTAACTGTTAGTTACTATTTTCGTACCTACCTCGTGAAAAGCTACTACGCTGACCGTTCCAACCTTCCCATCCTTTCCAAAATAGTAGCTATTTGCTTACCACGCTCGGGAGCGTAGTTAGCGTGGTAACTACGATCTCTTTGACGTGATTGGTCTGATCAACCCATGGCACGGTGTTTTGATAAAATTAGAAAAATGCGTTTCAGCCTTGACGCTAAGAAGCCAGACTTCGTGACGTCATGCGTAGTAACTACGGTTTGTAGGGTGGAACACGCTCATGAAAAGCGCATTTAGCTTGGGCGGAAGAAATATTTAAAAAATATACGAGGGGTACCAGGAGGGGTAAAATGAAATGTACATGCTGTCCTGACAGTCAAGAGGCAAAATGACTTTTTTCAACAGTCATGTATCCAAATACATTCAAATTCTGTGCCTTTTCTTTGTTTTGAAGCTGCTTTGAAAAGGGATTTTCTGGCTATTGACTTTGGCAAGTCTACCTTTTTCATCGTTTGGTAAGTCACGGCGAGGAATTCGAGCTAAGGTTAGAATGAGGTGATCTTGTTTGAAAAGAAAAATATCCTTAACTAGAAATATTGAAGCAAGATTTATTTATCTAGTATGTCAGCTTCAGTCTAGTATATTTGTCATATTTGTTGGTTCCTGTTTAGGCCAGATAGATTATTCTGAAGTAAAGGAAATTGAAATATTTTCTGAGGTTGGATACTCCTCCTGTACCTAATGTAACTGCGGTATTCCAAAGAGATCAGCGAATTAAAAAAACAAATCTTATTTGGCTTTATTTGTGTGGGATGTTGCAAATAACTTGTTTGGGCTTGTTTTGTAATATTTATTTTTTTGTTGCGTTTTGCGTGAGAGTAAGTAAACGTTATTTTATTACAATGACACTATCCGTATGAAAACCTGGCTCCATCTAGTGACCGAGCCAGAACTTAAAGTGCGTATCCAAACCTGGACTTCATAATCCCCATTTGGTCTTCAGCTTTTGCTTCACATAGGCCCACCCTCTGCTGTTGTCGACGGTCAAGGTGAAACAGATTACCTAAATATTCTCATCCTAAAGAAAAACTGCTTTGGGGAAGAAAGATATTAAAGCACAACTCTTACTAGAAATGATCTTTTTCCTACAAAATGGATCAGAATAAACGTTTTCGAAAACACCATTACTTTCCACCCGAAACTAGCGATTCTCTTGTTAGCGCTTCTCGAATATATCCAGCCTTTCTGCTCTCCGACGCGGCGGCTGGGCGCAAAAGATTCGAAAACTGAACATACCTTGGTTAAAAAGTGGGAAAACTAAGCAAATAAAAGAACACAGACACAGAAGATTATCACATCCTCATGTTTGAAAGACTTGTCAGCGGACAATGAAGATTCCGGCAAACTTTTCGTTGGGTGACGGGAAAAGTCCGAAAAAGCGCTAAAAATTCGTAGTTACGAAACAAGACAATGGAGAAAGGTGGGGATTTTAGAGGCTTATAATTCCACATGGGAGCTAAGTATATTATAAAAGGCAGAATAAGCAAGAGTGGTCCTTTAAAGACACTAATTTACTTACACTAATTTACAGTTTGATATCCGAAACTCAAAAACATGCAATTACATATTACTCACTGACGACTCGTTATGCTCATGGACGGAATTTGGGAATTACGGCGTTGCAGAACTGCAGAAAAGAGAAGCAGACAATGAGAAAGGGGTTAGATTTTATGACTCCGCCTCCAATGCGGGTCAGCTGTCACGTCACTACTTGACTTCTCCCATAAGGAGGAGCCAACTCGTCCAGAGGCCAATCCGAGGCCCGAGTGGACCTGAGTTTGAAACAAGACCGAAGGTTTCGATGGGATCCCAAAAATTTCATATTTGATCCAGACAAATGGGTCTTGTAGATATCCGATCTTCGCCAGACTCCTTGAACACTTTTACTATTACTATTACATTTACTAATGATTTTCATATGTAAATGTTCAGCATGTCTTATTACCCCTAAATCGAACATCTAATCAACTTTAAATAAAACAAACTTCCTGGTTTTGGCCGGATTACGGGCGAACTACTTGCCCGGCGAAAAAATGGTTTTCATATTCATGTCCAGCATGTCTTCTTCTGAACTATTTCATTATCTGTTAAAAAAAAATCTTGTTCGCCCCTTAATTTGAACCCCCATCCCTAAATGTCAAACTACCGAGCCCATCTACCAACTCGACCTCTCCCTTGACCTAAAGAGTCCTTACATCAAGTTTCATCAAAATATCTCGTTACCTTCCAGAGTTATCGTGCTGACAGACGGACAACTTTTAAGAAGTCATAGCTATCCCTCCACTTACGTTTTGGGATCCCAAAAACTCATAATCAGGTTCATTAATTGATATTACCACTTCTACAAAATAAACAATTGCACAAATCCGGCAGAGTGCAGAGCACGAAAAGGACGGATCTTGAAGTCAACTGAATAAATTACAAATACAAATAAATAAAATTGCACCGTATCCACGCCACCTTACCAGTCAACCATAAAAACTTCAACCCACAAAAGAATAATAAAAAAGAAGAATGGAATGCAGGGAGACACGGACGACCAACGCTTTTCGAACTTCCGGTATCACTTTTGTCTCCTCCCCCCCCCCCATCCCAAAACACAAATTTCGCTGTACTTGCCTGCATGACTTAAGGGCGATCCTGGCGGTCTGGAAAGTCCGCTAGCTTATGCGCCGGCTGCTCTTGCGACTTCGGCTAAAAGTCGCTTCGCTTTCCAGAGCTGTTCTCGCGCTCCGTTAGCTTCCGCCATTACTTGGAAAGCGAATCCACTTCGCGAGTGGAAAGTGATTTCGGCAAGTCAAGCAAGTCAGCGAGAATTTGTAAAGTTGCAACTTAGGCGGACGACTTTTTGCTTGTTCTTGCGCTCGACAGATTCTCGCTTTGCTTTTCGGAAAGCGAATCCATGAGATAGCCAGAATCGCCCCTATGCAATGATTACTTGCTACGACAATCGAAGGAAGTTGAAATCACGGCATCACAGCAATGAGAAAGGGGTTAGATACTCCGCAATAAGCAAACTGAACGAACTGAAGGTTTGCACTGTTAACACTGCGAACACACGACCCGGATTTCCCGGCCTGATTTGTTTCACTTTCATCATAACAATAAAAAATTTAAACTTTTCCATATGGAAGTGATGATGGTGCGAAAGTCATGGCAGGAATTCCTGCCCAGGAGCACCCGACCCTGGTCGTGTGTCCAAGGCATAAGTCATTGATACTTTTTGATACTTGCACAATAACTTGTTAAGTCATTGTTTATGAAATTAGTTGCGGTTTGCAAATACCATGGTATCTGATACCACGGTCAAAAGTTGTGTCCGCAGTTACAGTGGTATCTGATACCACGGTCGAAAGGCGTTTTTACAATTACCGTGGTATCTGGCAAGGTACCGCGGTATCTGATATTCAGATGCCACAGTAACTGCGAAAACGACTTTCGACGGTGGTGTCAGATACCACGGTAACTGCAAAATATCTAATTGCACATCCAGTTAGAGAGAGAGAGAGATAGGTTTGTTTATACAATATCATAGCTAACAGCTAATTTGCGTTGCTTCACTATGCTAAATAACAAACTAACACAAAAAAGGGAAAATATCAGGTATCATAGTATCTATTACCACGATAACTGGATCTGCAATTAATAGTTTTTGCAGTTACCGTTGTATCTGATACCATCGTTGCTCTGCAAAGCTGCAATTGCCAGATTTGCGGTTTAGAAATCATCCAAAAAGAAATACTGATATCCACGGACAAATGCATAACTTCTTTCCCACCAATTTGACAAAAAACTAGACTCTTGTATTAGTGATGATGAAAGTGAGACGAATTTTTAGATACCACGGTCCGACCGTGGTATCTGAATATCAGTTACCATGGTGACTTGCCAGATAACACGATAATCGCTTTTTTGCAGATACCATGGTATCTGTTACCACAGTAACTGGATCTGCAGTTAGTCATTTTTGCAGTTACCGTGGTATCTGATACTACGGTTGCTCTGCAAAAACGACAACTGCCAAAATTGCGCTTTACGAAGTCATCCCAAAAGAAAAAGTGATATCCGCAGTCCCAGCACTAAGAGCCAAACTTCTTTCCCACCAATTTGACAAAATCCTAGGCTCAATTGTTGGTGAGCATGAAAGTGCGATGACTTTTTGAGACACCATGATCAGTTACCACGGTAACTGGCCAGATACCATGATAACTGCAAAAACGCCTTGTGACCGTGGTATCAGATACCATGGTATCTGCAAAAACGGAACTGATAACTGCAAAAATTACTTTTGACCGTGGTATCAGATACCACGGTAGCTGCGAAAACGACTTTAGATCGTGGGATCAGATACCATGGTAAGCCTATCTGCAAAAACGAAACTAACATATTTTAAGGCCATCTTTATTACTGATGGACCCCCTCTGCGTCCCTAAGGCATTTTGCCGTGCTCCCACAAACAGTTTGTGGGTCGATTGTGGCTCGAAAAATGTGTTTCCGCGACCTTTGGTGCGCCCCACAAGTGTGTTTCCGCGACCAACAAGATTTTCGTGGCTCGCTTTGTGGCTCAAATTCGACAAACAACTGGCGAGGTGATTGTCGATTTTGTGGCTCGATTCTGGCGGGAAATTCAAATTAAGCAGCAAAATAGTGCCTAACAATAAATCTAACTACTTTTTCAAGCATATAGACTTAAAACTGGGGATAATTTATGTACAGAATGGTAAGGAAATAAGCCTGGAGTTCTATTTATTGAGATTTTACATTACATTTACACACATTTTATTTTCCGATTTTTGAAATTACCGCCAAAGAAATAGACAAAACGGCGTTTCCGCGAGTTTCACTACTGGCTCGACTGTGTGGCACACAATCGTGTTTCCGCGACAAAGACTCAGAAGTGTTTGGCCCACAATTGTGTCGCGGAAAAAGGCCTCTAATCGTTTAATTTTTGTTATTTCGGACTTCCGAAGTCATTTTTATCCCTTGAAACGCAATATTCGTTGCAATTCCCTTGCCTTTTCCTTAATCTGAGTGAAAAGATTTCGCGATTCGCATGCTCGATAAGATAGTGGTTTTGAATCTAGTCGGAATACCATACAGTCACCCAACATAGAATTTGACTGTCCCAAGGACGGTTTTACAAATGTAAACGCGGCCGGCTCTATTTACATATAGGTTCAAATACATATTCAGTGACAGTAATAATATTTTTTTTGTTTTGTGTTCAGAGGTTAAATAGCTGTGAGGTCTCTGAAATTCCGACCAAGTCCATTTCAACATCTGAAGCGGATGGGTCCACGCCATCTAAGTACCAGTGTAATTACAAAATTTTCATTGCCATTTTTGGCACTAGGTGGCACGAGCCGACGCTTTTCGACTTTGCTATCCTGGGACGTCATTGGTCGGTTCCGTTTCTGCAATTTGGTTAGACTGAAGCAAGCTCTGAGTTCTGATTGTTCCATCATTTTCGTTTTGTTTGTTAATTAATTGTTTGTAGTTAAGGAAAGTGGAGACATCAGACAAGTGAACTGACCAACTAGAGGAAAAGAAATACAGGTAAAGTGAGCTGGATCAGGTTGAGAAATAGTAGTACAACAGTAACCTAACTTAGAGCTTACTACTTGGGATGTTGCAGTCAACCACAAACCTCTGATTTCTGGATACCCTTTGCCAAATGCTGGGTATATTTAGCGTTCGGCATGCCCTATGCCAAACGCTGGATACCTGAAGGTACCCGCAGTGGCATAGCAAGTGCATTTTCGTTGGGGGGGGGGGGGGTGCAGAGCCAAAATTTTTACCGAATCTTTCAAAATTTTACTGAATCCTAGAAACTGAGAATTTGAGCGTTAAATTATTTTAAACTATTGAACAGAAAGGATCTGGAAAGGATTACATAGGCTACACAAAGTAACACAAAAGGGCAGCTTGAAAGATGATTAGCTAGCAACTAGACTTCGTTTTTCCGAAGACGACTTCGACCACACTGTAAAAAGTTTCTCCGTATAGAGATTAAAGTTAACTGCAGCTGCAGTATTTGCTGCTCGGATTCATCTTATCTACATTTGGTATTAATCTTATCCGCGTAGAGATAAGGATAATCCGAGTAGCAAAACTGCAGTTAACTTTAATCTTTATGCGGACAATCTTTTTACAGTGCGGTCTACCACAAACCCCTGATTTTGGGAAAGCCTATGCTAAATGCTTGGTATTCCTAGCGTTTGGTATACCCTATGCCTAACGCTGGATACACTGGGCTAGGTTATACCAGATGCTGGATACTTGAACCTAATAATATATTGATGATTTGAGTGAAGCTCAGAATTTATCTGAAGTGAGGTTGGTCAGGGTTAGGGTTCCAACAGCTATCCAGCGTTTGGTATAGCGCATCCAGCTTTAGGCATAGGCTGTGCCAAACGCTAGTTATACCCAGCGTTTAGCATAGGGTATAAAAAAATCAAGGGTTTGTTGCCGAAATATATTGCTGGGCACAATTGCAGTACTAGCTTCTATTTCTAACACCCAAACAAAATGAAATCGAGCGCCGCATGCGAGAATTTTCGAATTCCAAATTTGTTTTTCCTGTAGGCTAGCTTAGGCAAAAATTTAACTGCTTCTCATACAAATTCTGTCTTTTACTGTGTATTAAATACCAAGGTCCGAAGAATTTCCTGAATCAGGATGGAACGAGGACCTGGCAGTAGCAGTTACTGTAAAGCATTGTCCTAATAGGTGTAATAAGCTGAATAACGCTATACGCGATGTTTACGTCTTAATACACACGCCTGTTCAAATACAACCCAAGAGGTTCTTATCAATGCGGCGTTCGGTGTATGCCAAGTTAATACAATTTTTCGAGCTCTAAAAATATCCGGAAAGGCTCTTAGTACTACTTGAAGTACACGAGTACAATATAACGCAAATTATACTGTAAAAAAGCTATTAAAATTAGGGATGGACAGCATTGATCCTCAAACTGACGAAAAGCAGTCGTAATAGAACAAAAACGTGTTTTTTAAGAAAAGTTGTTTCTTTAGCTTCCAACAAAGTAGAACTGTTGTGCATTCTTTGGCAACCCTGACGGCGCTGCACCTCTCCTCGGACCGCTGGCGGAACCAACCAAGCGATCTGATTGGCTCTGCATAAGGAAGAATAGGGCGGAGCTCTATTTTCCTTATTCACCTTATTACAGTGCGCCCAGAGGAATCTGTAATAAGTCTTATACGCGGTAATACACCTTACAACACCTATGTTTAAGCTACTCAATAGCCAGGCTACGCATGATGACTTAAAGTGTGTGCCTCAGTCAGGGGCGTCACTAGCCTTTTACCTTGGGGGGAGGGGGGGCCGGTTTGTGCCGACGGACTCAACAGTGTGAAGACAAAACACACATTTCCCGCCAGCACAGAAGAGAACCGTGGTAAAACTAACTGTAATGCATCAGTTGAGATTATTCCTTTGATGTAAATTCGAATATTAAAGTTCACATATTTGGGTTTTCATTTTAGCTTTTGTTAAAAAGCTTAGGTTCCAACGACTATACCAAGAACAAGTGAACCTAAGCGCCGCAGGCGAAATTTTTCAAATCTGCCTTTTTTCCGGAAAAATTTAGCTGCACCTACCATAGAAGTTTTAGCTATTAAGCTGTTTCAGATCTCCACAATTTCGATCCTAAAACGCCAACTAAATGAATACCGTTCTTCCAAATAAAGAAAACTACAAAATGCGCCGCAGGCGATATTTTGTGTAAACTTTACTGTAATGCATCAGTTGAGATTATTCCTTAGGTATAATTTTGTATTTTAAAGTTCACATATTCGGCTTTTCATTTTAACATTCGCTAAAAAGCGAAGATTCCAACGACTATACCAAGACAAGCTAAACCAAGCGCCGCAGGCGAAATTTTTTAAATCTGCTTTTCTCCGGAAATATTTAGATTTCCGGCTTTTAACGTGTTTCAAACCCCACGAATTTCTATCCTAAAACGAAAATTAAATGATACACCGTTCTTCAAATAGAGAATACTGCAAAATGCGCCGCAGGTGAAATTTTGTTTAAACTAACTGTAATGCATCAGTCGAGATTGTTCCTTTGATGTAAATCCATATATTTAAATTCACATATTCGGCTTTTCATTTCAGCTTTCGTTAAAAAGCGAAGCTTCCAACGACTGTACCCAGAACAAGTCAAACTAAGCAACGCCGGCGAATCTAAATCTGTTATTTTTTCCGGAAAAATTTGCGCCCGACAATTGTTTGCAGAATTTGGTTTCTTACGTATAAAAAGACCCGATGTGCCGACAAGAACCCCCACGCCCGACAAAAGCATTCAGAATTCGATTTCTTCTGCGTTTTGCGCGACAAGACTGTAATGAACTTAATATTTTACGTGTAAATAGGAGCCGATGTACCGACGAGATTTAAACTTTCCACATGCGCCCGAAATACTTTACAGATTTGAATTTTTTTTCGTATAAACGGAGCCCGATGTGCCGACGGGAATACCGACGGGAATACCGACGCCCAACAAAACGATAAAGCATTTGATTTTTTCTCTGTTTTGCTCGACTAGACCGTACAGAACTTGATTTCTTACGCGTAAAATAATCCCTTGTGCCGATGAGACTTGAAATTCCCGGGTGCGCCCCACAAAGTTTGCAAAATTTGGTTTCTTACGTATTAGTAGAACCCGATGTGCCGACGAGTCGACCGACGCCCGACAAAAGCATGCAAGATTTATTTCTTCTGGATCGCTTAAGTATGAAAGAACCCGATGTGCCGACCAGAATACCGCACGACAAAAGCATGTAGAATTCGATTTCTTCTGTGTTTTGCCCGACAAATGTTTGCAGGATTTCATTTCTTGCGTATAATATGAACCCGAAGTGCCGGCGAGTCGACCGACGCCTGACAAAAGCATACAAACTTGTATTTCTTCTGTGTTTGCCGGAGCTTCGCGCCGACAAACATGTGAACTTTCGCCGGGCTTTGCCCGACGAAAGTACTTTTTCACGACCTTTGGGGGGGGGGGGGGGATGACGCACCTGGCCCCAGTCTACCCCATACCCCTGATTTTGGGAAAGCCTATGCCAAACGCTGGGTATATCTAGCTTTTGTATATCCTATGCCTAACGCTGGATACGCTAGCCTATGCCAAATGCTGGATACTGGGACCCAATAAAATATTGATGATTTGAGTGAAGTTCAAAAATCAACCAATCAGAATTCTATAGTAGGGTAGGTCCACAGCTTATCAACCTAGGCAGTTAAGCAAGCTCAATTTATTTTTGGGACACAGTGCGCGGCGCCGGAGAGCCATAACCATGCGACACTTGCGGAAACCGGTGGAACTTCGCAGTAGGAAACGTGAGCTCGGAGCTAGCGGTGTGACCTGATATACAAGGCATAAGCTGTGTATGCAAGCGTAATTTAAATGGTCGTTAAACTGTGAGTGTAATGCAAGTGTGACACGATTTACGATTTTCTCATCGAACAAATCGTTCGCCCGAAATGCGGGAAAAGGGAAAGTAAAGGTTTTTTCTAATGTTGAGCTTGATTAATATGATGGGTCGCAGACGCACTGAACCTGTTTTTTCTTTTTTTCGCTGAACAGGTAGTTTGCCCAGAATCCGGGCAAAAACCGGGATTAGTACAAGAGAAATTCTTATTTGAAGTTGATTAGAGGTTCAACGTGGTAAATTAGAGCGACGATCTAGAGGTAAAAATACATGCTGATCGCTATGTCCCCGCCGAACAAGTTCACTGACCGGAATCTGGCGAATGTCGGACATTTCGTAACGGTAAAAACTATTCTAAAGACGGTTGGAACGTTTATAAAGGAGCAAGATCTGAGCTTTACTTCCTCACCCTGACCAGTAGTACTTTGACCGGAATCCGGCCAAGACAGAAAATCTGGAATTCCAAAGCTGAAAAAAACAACAAATGGTTTGAAAGGTCTGATAAGGACACGGTCTACTATTTATTCTTGCCTCAGATGAATAGCACGGATGTTTTTGTATCAAATGTGTACGGGGTTCGGCAAAGACCGAACATCTGCGAGATCTGATTATCTGATGACCAATAGTCCATGTGGTCTTATTACAAGTTAGTACTTGTAGGATATTTAAAGTCATTGTGTTGTGAACTCTTTCTTTTGTTTTTCCTGACCAAAGCGAAATGCAATCATTGTAATTATCGTGATCTCACATTACCAAAGTGAAGTTCAAATATACGAAATCAACTACTTCTATACTGTTTCTTTTGCGCTCTTTCAAGAGTTTCAAGGAATCATTACTCTTTATCCCCACGATGTATTATCTATTCATCTTATTGTAAGTAAAACAAAACCTGGTCAAAACAAGGCAGAGAGCCCTCCCCTGCATTCTCACGGAAAGGCAACACAGCTAGAAAAATTCCGTTCCCGCCGCTGCGTTAACCGGTGGATCTACACGTAGGAGGCAGGCACCGGGCTCAGAGCTGTGTCCCAAAAACTTCTCATGGGGAAGATAGGAGCTTGCTTAACTGCCTAGGTTGATCAGCTGTGGGTAGGTCAGAGTTAGGGTACCAACAGCTATCCAGCGTTTGGGATAGGGTGTCCAGCATTAGGCATAGGCTATACCAAACGCTAGACATACCCAGCGTTTGGCACAGGGTATCCAAAAATCAGGGGTTTGTGGTTGACTGGTGTGCCCCAGGCGAGATTCTTTGAAGTTCCCTTTTTTCCTGCCAAATTTAGCTATTTCCATGTAGATTCTAGCTTTTGATGTTTCTCAGTTTCCAATCCTAAACTGGCTTAAAATCCCAATTAAATGACGCGCCCTTCCACAAAATATAGAGTATTACAAAAAAGGACCACAGGCAGAATTTTCGGAACATGTATGATTAGAGCATCTTTCTGGGATCCAAAATAAAAGTAAGAACTATCGATGAAGTTGGAAAGCCTACTAGAAATTGAGCGGCGAGCGTGTAGACGGTCGCACACATCGAAGTCAAGATGCTTGCTTCTTTTAGTTCGTTGATATGTTATCTATATTTTCTTTTTCCCTTCGTTTTCCACTTTTTTGTTGTAGGGTTTATAGAAAAAAAAAAAAAAAATCCGTTGTTTTGTCTGCGACCAGTGCTTCACTCGACCTCTCTCATCAACGTTCGTGGTAACTACCGAATCCTGGCAATTATACAGAATAAATGACCGAATCTGGATTATTATACCGAATAGTTTTGTTATCGAAAATTACCTTCATATTCGGTATAATTTCATCGCAACTGGAACAAAAGTTGTCGAATCTTGAAAATTATACCAAATAAATTACCGAATCACAACCATGGTACCGGACAATTTTTATCGATAGCCTCTGATTCTGTGCAACTACCGAATCTCCACAAATATACTGAATAATTCTGGCATAATTCTATCGAATCCTGGCAATCATATCGAATCCCGATCATTCTACCGAGTATGCTTGTACCGATTGCCTATTTGGGATTCTGTTCGTCCCCCCCCCCCCCTGGCGACGCCGCTGGGTACCCGAACCCTGACCTATTCGATCATAAAGTCTTAAATGGTTGATTTCTTAGCTTCGTTCAAACCATCAGTATTTTAATAAGAATAATAATGTTCGCAGATTGGATGGCAGGCCGTTAAGCCTCTACGAAATTCCTTATTCTCATTTCTTCTAAATTTGCACAAGGAGAAAATGTCACTTCAATAATACTCATCAACTTCCTTCTTGAATGTCAGTAGGTTTGTGGAGCAGATTACTCTCTCTGGTAAGTTGTTCCAGTGCTGGACCACTCGGTTGCCGAAAGTCCAGCGGCTCACGTCCTTATAAAAGCCGCGATAAAAGCGCTCCATCCTCACTTTGTGCTGGTGTCCTCGAAGATTATTATTATTGGACTGTACGAATTCCACTATTCTCTGGGCTGGTACGTTGTCAGAGGCTCCATTGCAGAGCTTGTATATTTCAATAAGGTCACCACGATGTCCACGAATCTATAGGCTGAGGGTTTGGATTTCAAGCTTGCAAAGCCGCTCTTCGTAGGGAAGGAAACATAATCTGGGAGTGAATTTGGTTATCCTCCGCTGAACATTTTCGAGAGCATCTATGTCCTTTTTGTCACATTGTTTTGAAGAACAATGCCCATACTCAAGAATCGGGCGGACAAGTGACTTATAGAGCTTAGCAAGGACTACGGACGAGAATGTTATGGGCTGGGATTGGACAGTCCAGTTGCACAGCACTTATTCGTGAATAGTCCTGAAAACCCAATAAAAATGCGTTATTTCGTTAGTCTGTTGTCCAGAGATCGTCAGTTTCATCAAATTAACTTATTTTTTTGTATTTGTGGTACCTCTATGTGCTTGTCCTTATTATTATTAGACTATTTACTCTTCAACGTACAGTATTTTAAAATATTTGAATACTCTAAAACTAGGCTGTACTTCCGACAAATAACCCACGGTGTTGGCTGTTTTAATACTTTTCCGAGACCCGTTGACTTGTAGCGAAGACAGGGAAACGATTTACATAACCGGCTTTCTGATGGAAAAACTTTTCGCAGACAACCGTCGACAGCGTGATACACATCGAAGGTGACAAAACACGGCAAGTGAGAAAATCAGCGTGTTGTTAGCCGGGTTAGAATGTACCGTACGAAATTGATGTCTCCGGGTTTAGAAATATATGGAGTGATTACGAAATTAGGTTGCGTTAGTATTATAGGTAAGAACTACAAATGTAACTCATTGCGCAAAACGTACGATTCCTTGAAGATGTATCTTAACAGCATTACATATCTTAACAGCATTTTCCTACTTTGTACAGGTGTATCTTTCATCATTTGTGCCTCAGTGCTTTTGCCTACAAAATTGATTCCTAACCACTTTAAAGTGCGCGTTGTAACCGTAAAGTGAATAACATATTTTTGACTAATTTGATACTAGTAGATAACAGGCTATAAGATACAAAGTAATTTCCTATGCTGAGAATTCGCCAAACACGGCAAACGCATCTTCTGGGCGGGACGGGCGACCTCCGTCCGAGCGCGCGGTGGTCCGGGTCGCCCGGTTAAGCGAAACCGCACGCGATCACGGCAAACGCATGTTCTGGGCGGGACGGGCGACCTCCAGCCGAGAACACCGCTGGCGGATATGGGAATCCAGCAGCTTCCGAAGGAGCGTGCTGTTGTCCGGAATTCTGCCGGGCAACCGCACGTTAAGAGTGCTTTAAGGAAACTACCATGATGAGTGCTTTAAAGCATAACTCTTACTAGAAATGATATTTTCCCTATAAAATGATTCAGAAAAATCGTGTTTGGAAATACCATTACTTTCCACCTAAAACTAGCGATTCTCTTGTTAGCGCTTGTCGACTGTATCCAGCCCTTCCTGCTCTCCGACGCGGCGGCATGGCGCAAAACATTTGAAAACTGAACGTGCCTTGGTTAAAAAGTGGGAAAACTAAGCAAATAAAAGAAGTAATAAACAGAAGAGTATCACATCCTTATATGTGAAAGAGTTGTCAGCGGACATTGAAGATTACGGCAAACTTTTCGCTGGATGACGGAAAAACCCGGAAAGGCCGAGAAAGCGCTAAAAATTCGTAGTTACGAAACGAAACAATGGAGAAAGGTGGGGATTTCAGAAGCTTATAATTCCATATGGGAGCTAAGTATATTATAAAAGGCAGTTTTTATGACAAAATAGATTGAAGTGATAGAAAGATGTTTTAAGGATTGTGTGACTTTAGTAAGTGCTCAAGAATGAATCAAGAAAGTTATACATGTCGTTTTTGCGAGGCTACAGTCTCTCAAAATAAATGTAATGTGTGTTCAGTCAAACCAGACCTTGGCGATTGTGTCTCTTGTTTACATACCTCTTGCCATAATCACAGTAACATCCAGCCGACCTGTATTGACTGTCTAGCCGTGAAATGTATACACCATCAGGTGAATCATCTGCCCGTGTGTTATTTTTGCCACAGTTACGCCTTTTGTTCAGAAGATCGGCAACAAGACATAGAGCACATGATGGAAAAACTTTATTTTTATTTTAACACTACAAAAAGCTCACTAATCTAAGCATCCCAAAATCCACCATATTTCATTGGAAAGGGAGACAATTTCATAGGGCCCTTCCTTAATTTAAGTAGTCGACCGGATTCACGACGAACTAACCGTCGAAACATGAATTTTCCCGGTCTTACGTATTCGCGACGAGCTAAATTTACGATCAATGGCTGGCTTGACATAGCTAGTTTAGTAGCTTTTAAAACAGTTACCATAGCTTTCTCCATTGTAAAATATTCATGTTGAAATGAATGTGAACTGAAACACGACAACAGGTCAGTAATACTCATCCTCCTCACCTGGTTGATTAAAAATAAAACCAGTATTTTTCAAACACAAATTAACATCACTCATAAATTTCTTGCATTTTGTACACAATTCACTAAACCAACACGGATTTCTACATTGTCCCTTCATATCTAAGCACTCAACACCAACAATGCCCCGGTCCGGTCATGTTCTGTCAATAATGTATCTAGTGTTTATGCTTATTATCCCCACCAAGTTCCATCCCGATTCATCGACTCTAAATTTTTCAGGAGAATTCCGGTACCTTCCTGCAGCTTTCCCCGCCAGTTATCGGATCCGGTCCAGACTTGAAATTAAAAATCTGAGACAAATGTTCCTCTTTAGTCTTGTCAAGCTTCATTCACATAACGATCACACTTTCCAAAGTTATAAATTTCACCAGATTCCGGATTCCCCATCCCTCCACGTACTTCCTCCTTGTTGAACGAGTCGGGGAAGGGACTATTTCCAAGTCAATCTGATCAGGTCCCTATTATGTGTGCCAGGTCTCGTCTTATCACTTCTGGAGTACCTTAACTCACGATCACCAGAATTACGGGAAATCCTCTCCAGTTCCCCCCACTGTGACACGATCCGGTCCCGTTTTGTCAGTGATGTATCTAGGGTATACGCATGTTCTTCCAACCCAGTCCCATTCCTTTCCCTCGACTCTTAAGCATTTCATGAGATTTCCGGTGCCCCCCTCCAGCTCCCCCCCCCCCCTCCCTAATTATCGGCTCGGTTCAGATTTGAAACTGAACATCTGAGACACTTGTCAAGTCTCATGCATATCCAATCACACGTTCCAAAGCTATGCATGTCACCGGATTCCCCATCCCTTCACTCCCCTCACGATCATCGTATCGGGGGAAAGGAAGTCAATCTGGTAAAGTACCTAATATGCCTGCTAAGTTTCATGGTCCTAGCAAATTTGGAAGAACCCTAACTAATGATCGCGAATTCCAGGTTTCCCCCTCCAAATTTCGCATGTGACACGATCCGGTCCTGTTTTGGAAGTAAGGCATCCGATCAATAACTTATCTACGATTTATTTTGTTTGTTTGTCTTGTATTTTTGGGATCCCAAAACGTAAGTGGAGGGATACCTATGACGTCGCAAAAGTTGTCCGTCTGTCTGTGAGCACGATAACTCTCGAAGGGAATGAGATATTGTGATGAAACTTGTTGTGAGGATTCTTTGGGTCAAGGGAAATGTCGAGTTCGTAGAAAGGCTATGTAGCCCTACATTTAGGGGTGGGGGAGGGGGTTCAAATTAAGGGGCAAACAAAATATTTTTAAACAGCTAATGAGATAGTCGATTAAGGGGTAAGAAGAGACACTGAATCCATTTATAATAATCCTTTTTTACCCGGAGATATAGTTCGCCGGGAATCCGGCTGAAACCGAAAAGTTTCTTATAAGTTAAATTTTACATGAAGTTGATGAGATTTTGGATATAGGGGTAAGGAAATACGCTGAATTGCTTTTTGAGCTTTATTTTCTCGCCGGACAAGTAGTTCCGGAATTCCGCCGAAACCGGAAAATTGGCAGAAGCAAGGCAGGAAGTTTCGATCGGTTACGTCAAAATAGAAATGAATTGTAGGGGTAAACACAAGTGTTGAATCCATATCGGAACTTGGTTTTCTCAGATCGACCAATTATTGTACTGTCTTTTGAAAATGTACAAAAACGATTATTTTTTAAGTTTCGAAGGTGTTTCAACCCCCACTACAAGCCTTGATCTGTTTCTAAATTTAAAAAACAAAATATTTAACTGTCTGGATCAAATCTCAAATTTTTGGTATCCCATCGAAAACTATTGTATTGTTTGTTGTTGTATTGTTCGTCCCTCGAAATTCCATCCCGCGACTCCAATAAGCGTTTCACGAGATTTCCGGTGCCCCCTCCAACTCTCTCCAGTTTACCGATCCGGTCCGGATTTGAAACTAAACATTTGAGACGTTTATTCTTGACACTTGTCAAGTTTCATGCGTGTCCAGTTACCCGTTCCGAAGTTATGCATATTACTAATTTCCGGATTTGAAACTGAACATTTGAGACACTTGTTCTTGACACTTGTCAAGTTTCGTCCAGCCACCCTTTCCAAATTTATGCATGTTACTATTTTTTGGTTTCCTCGTCCGTCCAATCCTCCCATAATGGCCGGATCGGGGCCATATTTCTGAGTTAGTCTGGTCGGGTCCTCATATGCCTGCCAATTTTCATCGTTATAGCACATCAGGAAGCACCGAACTCGCGGGATCACTAGAAACTCGCCCCCCCCCCCCCCCCCAAACTCTCCCAAAGTCAGCGGATTCGTTCCGGTTATGTCAGTCACGTATCTTGAACTTTTGCTTGGTCTTTCAACCAAGTTTCGTCCGGATCTCTCCACTCTAAGCGTTTTCCAAGATTTCCGGTTTCCCCCTCGAACTCCCCCCATTATCACCGGACCCTGTCTGGATTTAAAATGGAACGTCTGAGACACGACTTCCTTCTATATATCAAGTTTCATTAAGATCCGATCACCCGTTCGTAAGCTAAAAATACCTAATTTTTCCTCATTTTTCGGGATTCCCCCTCCCTCCACTCACCTCCAGATGGTCGGATCGGGGAAACGAACAACTTCTTATTTAATCTGGTCCGGTCCCTGATATGCCTGCCAAGTTTCATCGTCCTAGCTTATCTGGAAGTACCCGATCTAGCAAAACCGGGACAGACAGACCGACTGACGGACAGAAATTGTGATCGCTATTCCTCTTGCAACACAGTTATGAAACCTATGTACAATGCCAGTCCGTGCTTACTTTTCATTTCATACTTTTCCAGGCCAGAATGTCTACTGATTCTTCATTGGGCGAAATGCAGAAGCTAATGGATGTGCTCACCGACATCCATGGTGACACGTACGATGTCACTATCGTTTGCTCCGATGGCAATGAATTGACAGCAAACCAAATTATTTTATGCTGGGCAAGTGAAGTCTTCGAAGCCATGTTCCGAAACAAGATGGAAGAATCTGCGACGAAAACTGTGAATATCACAGATATCAGCAGTGATACAATGGAAATTATACTCGATTTCCTGGCTTCTGGTCAATTGCCAGGTCTAGACGAACTTTTAGACAACGAGATGATCTATGCTTTAGAAAAGTATGACTTTAAGTGTATGAAGAAAGCAATTGCTGCCAAGTTTTTAGACACAGACGCCGAGCATTTGTGGGTGTCTTACGAGCTGCTAACGAAGCTAAACATGCATGAGGGGAAGAAGAGACTTGCCAATCGTATGGCATTGCATTTCCGCTCTCTTCACCTGGACCAGCTGAAAAGGCTCGACTCGGATGCTTTCTTATGGATTTCTCAGTCGCTCAAGGATCAACTTGGATCAAGCCATATGAAAGCAGGGAATGAGACGAGGAAAGATGTCTGGACAAACTTTGTAAAGATCTACACTGAATGGATGAGCACTGTCCCTGTCGACCCAGCTAAGCATGTAGAGAAGGTCATGCAAACTGTCGAGCTTCACCTGCTTGATGTGCAGACGATCCAAGATCTCTTCTCGAAATCCCCCGTCTTACACCTGATTTCCCCTTGGATGTCTGCCATCATAAAAAGGCTCATGGGACTAGAAGCAGATCAGAGGATACAAAGGCACATGAGGGATTGTACAGTCGAAATTCAGTGTCCTTCTTGCGCACACAAGCCGGACCACACGTTACACGCACCGGGTTGGACATGTCCTCTCTGTACTGTACGATGTCCCGCATGCAATCAGGAGCTAACATATCCACCGCCCACAGGGCAGAATAGTGCTACCCAAGCTGGGGTACTAACAGGGTGGTCCTTCGATCTTGACAGCTTTTCAAGCTAGGTTAACTTTGAATTGATAGTAGTCCCATCGTGGTATTAGTGGCATTAGGTGAAGTTGAAAACTAGCTTTCTCCACACAAATTAAGTGTTTAACTGAAGTTGAAAATGTCCCTAGTTTTGTATTTGACATCGAAGACTTGCAGCCTATTTGATTAAAAAGTTTTTACTGAACCAAACTTATTCTTTGCTTTCTCTCAGGCTTAATGTCACAGCCCACCAAACAATGAGACATACGCAAGACGTTTTTCTCGGAATAGAAATCCAACGAGACGACCTGAGAAAATACCACATCAGTCATACAATTATGCTTTTCATTCTACCAAAGTATCACAAAGACACAACTGCACAAACATTCACTTCCTTCGATCCGGTTGTAAACTGCATAGTGTCTGACCCCTTTCCACACCTATCACTCCTTTGGGTTGTTCTGTGACACTGGGATTCCCAAATTCTTTTTATTACCATGATGAATCATCGGCGAACAATTAATAATTGCATATTAGGGATTCACATAATCCTCCTGTAAACACTTCATCCTCACGAATTTTGAAATGTCTTCTTCTGTTTTATTATCTTTCTTGCTGCGATTCAAGATAGGAATCTCGATGCCTGAAAGCTTGTCTAGTCTTGACTATTGACGACAACAGAGGTTGGTAACAAGCAAATGCTGAAGGTAAAGCTAGGATTGAGAATTCCAGGTTTTTATATTGACTTGTTGAAAACCGCCAGCTTCGGTTGCACAGTTCGACAACTGTTGTTATTTAGTCAGTAACTTATTTTTGCACACGGGAACAGCAGACAGTTACAAGACCAAGGGTGTAGATGGGATTCCAGAATTGAATATCGGAACTTTTTGATCTAGAAAACCGAATCTTGATATTTTCGGTCTTCGCCAGAACCATTTAACGTGTTGCTCTTTATTCATGATCAACAGCTTGAATATGGGAAGAAAAGTTACGGTTTTGGTTTTTTTTTTATAACTTACGGCCAAACAAATAATCAGATGAAAAAAAACAAGTTTAGATTCAGCATGCATGTTCACTCTAATATCTCATCTCTAATCGACTTAAGATAAGTCTTTTACTTTGACCGAATTCCTCGTTTTAGCAGTAGGCTATTCCCGGCGAACTACATACAGAGCAAAAGAGTTGGTGACACATCTTTTATACGGTCCTGTTTAGAATACTGTTCCCCCGTTTGCCATTACGGCTTGACGCAGGAGCAGTCAGACGTGATTGAGAGAGTTCAATTTCGGGCATTGTTGATAATTCCAAAATTGCTAAAAGTCCCATACTGGGCCCTCCTTGAACAGTTTGGCCTAGATTCCCTTGCGAGCCGGTGACAAAAGCTGTCGCTTGCTTTTGGTACAGGGTTGCTGAACAGTACATCCCATCGATCCATACTGCCCCCTGATTTCAAGCCACATCGAGAAAGACCCGCAAGAGCAGTGGCAGAAGCTGTACCTCTCATACAGCCTATCCAGGAGTCTCAAAACCGACACCTGAAAAGCTTTGTTCCCTCCTTTGTTAATTTTTTAACGCCAGTGCAAGTGAGTAATTGTGTACCTGAGGTTAACTCTTATATTAAATGTATTGGACGTTGGACGTTGGACGTTTACTTTTATTTTAAATAATTCGTGAATGTTGACTGTAAATTGTATATATTTATTTAACTTTTTTGCCCGTGAACAACAAAGTGAAAAACACGGAGTACATACAAAAGAAGAAAAAGAATTGAACATAACACACATACCTAAATACAACATAGCATCTACCGTGCTGTCTAAATGGAGTTCTTTCCGAATATCTAGTTTCATTAAGATCCGATCACCCGTTCAAAAGTTGGACATTTGTCAAGATTCCAGATTTTCACCCTCGTTCGACTGCGCCCACGATGATAAAATCGGAGAAATGGCTCTTCTTAACTTAAAACTGTTGAGTCCATGACATTCCTGTCAAGTTTCATCGTTCTAACACGTGTGTGGGCATCTTAACTCGGGATCACCGGAATTCCTGAGCCCTCCCTCGAACTCCCCCCACAGTGCTCGGATCCGATCCGGTCTTGTCAACTACGTATCTAGGGCTTGTGCTTGTTCTTCCCACCAAGTTTCATCCCGATCCATCCACTCGGAACATGTCACACGATTTCCGCCCCCCCCCCCCCCCCCCTCCAATTCCTCATACAGTCACCGGATCATTCCGGACTTGAAGTGTGCATCTGAAACAGGAGGTCTTTCCAAATATCAAATTTCATTTCCGATTCCCCGTTCAGAAGTTAAAAATACGTCAATATTCCGGATTCCCCCTCCCTCCACCCCCACCCCTCCCCCGACGGTGGTCTAATCGGGGAAGTGATTATTTCCAAGTTAGTCTGGCAGAGTTCCTAATATGCCTGCCAAGTTTCATCGTCCTAGCACTTCTGGAAGAACCCTAACTCGAGACGAGTGGCCTGACAGACAGACCGAAAAGTGATCGGTAAATGGCACTTGAGCAAAGTTGCAGGTGCCTGAAAACGCAACGCTTGCACAAGACTTTGGAGATAACTAAACTGGTCGCAGACACTTTTCATTTATCTTGAGTATGTTCGAAAGCTTCAGCAGCATGCCTCCTCGCCCTCTATCGACTATATCATCGGGTTTTAAAACTTCATGCTAAATTTCCGACTTTGGACAGATTACGGGCGAACTACTTGTCCGGCGAGAAAATTATTTTCATATTAGGATTCAGCATGTCTCTGTACCCCTAAATCGGACCTCTAATCAGCTTCGGATTAAACTTTCCCCTTTCTGAAATTTTCCGGTTTTCTACCGCATTCCGGGTGAACAACTTGGCTGTCGAGAAAAAAAAAATTATATTGGGATGCAATGTGTCTCCTTACCCCCTAAATTGACTATCATTAGCTTTGAATATTTTTCGTTTCGATCCTTAATGTGAACCACCCACCCCTAAATAAACAGCGATGAGGCCCATCTAGGAACTTGACCTGAAGGATCCTCACACCAAGTTTGAAAATATATATCTCTATCCCTTAGAGTGTTATCATGCTAATAGACAGACAGACGGATGGACAACTTTAAGAAGTCATAATCGTGTCACTGACGTTTTGGGATCCCCCAAGACTAAAGGTTTCGATGGGATCCCAAAAATTTGATATTTGATCCAGACAATTGGGTCTTGTAGATATCCCGTCTTTGCCATAGACTCCTTAAGCATTTTTACTATTAAAATCTAGAAACAGGTTAAGGCCTGAGAAGACAAAGTTCAGATACGGATTCAACATGTGTATTTACCCCTATAGCCTACTTCATATTTACTTTGACGAAATCGATCATAACTTTCTTCCTTACTTCTGCCAAATTTCCGGTCTCGGCCGGATTCCGGGTGAACTACTTTTACGGCGAAAAAACTAAAGCTCTAAAACGAATTCAACATGCCTTCTTAACCCTACGTCGAACCTGTAATAAAACTTTTACTTTTAACAAATTTTCCGGTTTCAGTCGGATTCCGAGCGGACTAAACGTTCGGTGAGAAAATGATTGACATATACGGATTCAGCATGCGTATTTACCTTTAAATCTAATCAAATTCAGATAAAACTTTTACTTTTAATAACTTTTCAGGTTTTAGCCGGATTCCGGGCGAACTAATTGTCCGGCGAGAAATTAATTTTCATATTTGGATTCAACATATCTCCTTACTCGTAAATTCAACATCTAATCAACTTCAGATTGAACTTTTACTCTTCACAAACTTTCCGGTTTTCGCCGGATTACGGGTGAGCTACTTTTCCGGGGAGAAAATTATATCCATATTAGGATTCAGTATGTCTCCTTACCCCTAAATCAACTATTTCTCTAGCTTTTAAAAACATTTGTTCGCCCCTTAATTTGAAACCCCTCCCCCATCCCTAAATAGACAGCTATGGGGCCCATCTACGATTTTGACCTTTTTTTTGACCCAGAGAATCGTCACACCAAGTTTGGACAAAATGTTTGGTTCTCTTCCAGAGTTATCGTGCTAACAGACAGACGGACGGACAACTTTACGAAGTCACAGGTATTCCGTCACTCACGTTTTGTGATCCCAAGAAAGGTATATCGATTTGTGGCAGTTTATTACTATCAGGGCCTTCTCTATATAAGATACAGTTTAAAATAATACAACAAGACCAAAAGTATCGATGAGATCCCAAAATCTTTTCTTTGATCCAGATGGGTCTTCTCTTTGCCAGGCTAATCATCTGAGAAAACCAAGTTCAGATATACCTCCGTAAGCCATATCTATTTTGATGATATCTTAGTATGATACTGACCGAAACTTCCTGCTCTACTTCTGCCAAATTTCCGGTTTCGGTCAAACTTCGAGCGAACTACTTGTCCAGCAAAAAAAAGAAATTTCAGGAACGAATTCAGCGTCTCTGCTTATCTCTTTAAAGAACATCTAATCAACTTCAAGTAAAACTCTAACTTATCCAAATGTTTCCGGTTTCAATCGGATTCCGGTCATATATGTCCGGGTAAAAAATGATTGTCATATACCGACTTCCCTTCATACCCATAAATCTGTCATCTAATAAACTTCAAATAAAACTTTTGCTTTTCCCAATTTTGACCGGATTCCGGGCGAATTAATTGTCTGGGTAGAAAATACTTTTCACAGAAATGTTCAGCATGTCTTGTTACCCCCAATTCGAACATCTAATCAAATTCAAATAAAACTTTTACTTTCAACAATCTACTTGTCCGGCGAGAGAATGGTTTTCCTCCTTGTGTTCAGCATGTCATCTTACCCCATAATCGACAATCACATTAGCTGTTTAAAAATATTTTGTTTGCCCCTGAACTTGAATCCCCTCCCCACCCCTAAGTATAGGGCTAGAGAGCCCATTTCCGAACTTGACCTTACCCCTGACCCAAAGAATTCTCACACCAAGTTTCATCAAAATATCTCGCTCCCTTCTAGATTATCGTGCTGACAGACCGACGGACAAACGGAAAAGTTTTTTGACGTCATATGTATCCCTCACTTACGATTTGGGATCCCAAAAATAAGAAATCTTCCATACCACGTTAGCATGAACGTGGAATTTTCATTCATAACAGATGTTGATAAAGTGACGGTATACTTGTATACTTTTCACAAACGTAAGCAAACGAACGAAACTTAGTTGAGGCAACGAAAGACACTTTGTTGTTCACGGGCAATAAATTCAAATAAAATAAAACGAAAAAATATGTGTACAACTTTCTCGAAAGTCCTTTTTGGATTAAAAAGAAGTGATGTCCGGAGGTGCCCCAGCCACGTCCGAGCCTACCCCCCACCTCCCACCCCAGCCTGGGGGCAGGTCCAGACAAAAGTAACTAATAAGAAAATGGGATTTACAATACCACTTAAGCCACGGTAACAGGCTAGATACCACGATAACTGCAAACACGCCTTTTGGCCGTGGTAACGCAACTGATAACTGCAAAACTACTTTTGACCGTGGCATCATGTACTACGGTAGCTGCGAAAACGACTTTAGATCGGGGGATTAGAAACCATGGTAGGCCTATCTGCAAAACTGAAACTAACATATTTCAGTGTCATCTTTATTGCTGATGAACTGCGTCCCTAATCATTTAATTTTGGATATTTCGAACTTCCGAAGTCATTTTTATCCCCCCCCCCCCTCCCGAAACGCAATATTCGTTGCACCATGAAATGGGTCAGATAAAAAACGTTTTTCGAAAATACCATTACTTTCCATCTGAATTTGGCGATTTTCCTGTTAGCGCTTGACGACTCTGCACAGCCTTCCTGCTCTCCGACGCTGCGGCTGGGCGTAAAACATTTGAAAACTCAACGCGCCGTGGATAAAAAGTACGAAAACTAAGCAAATAAAATTAGTCGAAAACAGAAGATTCTGACGTCCTTGTGTGTGAAAGAGTTGTCGGCGGACGTTGAAGATTCTGGCAAACTTTGCGTTGTGTAACGGGCAGAACTCGGCACGGCCGAAAAGGCACTAAAAATTCGTAGGCACAAAGCGAAACAATGGAGAAAGATGGGGATTTCAAATCCTTATAATTTCATAAGGGAGCTAAGTATATTATAAAAGGCAGGATAAGCGTAAGATTGGGCTTACCACATAGGGTTTTACCAGTATGCGGGGTGGATAGTACAGACATGTGCGATGTCGTATAAATCTAGTCGGAATACTGTACAGTGATGGTGTGCATGTGACGTCATGGGATTGAAGAGCTAACAGAGGATTTGATTGTTTCAAGGGCGGTTTATAAAAAACGCGGCCGGCGCCTCGCTGGCAGGGGCGTCCCGAGCCTCTCTTAATTGGGGGGGGGGGGGGGGGCGAACCTGGTAAAATTAACCGCATCGGTACCTGATTTTTACTGAATTTATTAAAAAAAAAATTAAAACACAGCGAGTTGCCTTCATGGAGCTAGAACGAAAAAAGTTGCAGAATATATACAAACAAGTGTAAAGAGGAAAATTGACGCGTTTTCACGCTTTCCGCTTCTGTTTTTATGGCACTTGCCCTCCGGCCAAGTGCCATATAGCGATCGCAATTTCTGTCCGTCCGTCGGTCTGTCGGTCGGTCCAGGTTTAGTTCGGGCACTTCCACACAAGCTAGGACGATGAAACTTCGCAGGCATATCAGGGACCCGACCAGGTTAACTTACAAATATTTGACTTCCCCAATCCGACTTTCCCCGGATCCGGGAGTCCGGAAACTAGGAACAACGATAGCAAAGGGGGAGCAAAACAGCGGATGTCTAAATGCGGTATCGATCCAACGACCTCTATGGTGGAAGGCCAGTGCTCTACCAATACCTCTACGCTTGGGTGTATTTAGAAGCGAATGCGGGAACACATTATACAGTTTAAAGATTAAAGTAAGACCAAGTGGTCAGAACGAATGCTAAATGTTAACCAGAGCAAATTAACCAGAGCTATTTTGCTCTGATGCTAACTTAACTTGAACTAAACAAATCTCGTGAAACGCTTCCACATAAGCTAGGATAATGAAACTTGGCAGGCATATCAGGGAACCGTCCAGATTAACTTGGAAATAATCACTTTCCAGATCCGATCATAGTGGGGGGAGTGGAGGGATGGGAAATCCGGAAACTAGTAACATGCATAACTTTGGAAAGGGTAATCGGACATGCGTGAAACTTGACCTGTGTCAAGAACAAGTGTTTCGGATATTCAGTTTCAAATCCGGACCAGATTCGATACCTGTGGGGGGGGGGGGCTGGAGGGGGCACCGGAAATCTCCTGAAACGCTTCCACATAAGCTAGGACAATAAAACTTGGAAGGCATATGAGGGAACCGACAAGATTAACTTGGAAATAATCACTTCCCCAATCCAGCCATCGCGGGGGGAGTGGAGGGATGGGGAATCCAGAAACTAGAAACATACGTAACTTTGGAACGGGTAATCAGACATGCATGAAACTTGACAAGTGTGAAGAACAAGTGTCTCAGATTTTCAATTTCAAATCTGGCCCGAATCCGATAATTGGGGGTGGGGGGTAGAGGGGGGGACCGGAAATCTTGTGAAACGCTTAGGGTTGAGGGATCGGGATGGAACTTGAAGGGAAGAACGAGCATTAACCCTAGATACTTTATTGACAAAATAGTACCGGATCGTGTAGCAGTGAAGGGTGTCGGGGTGGGTTTCCTGGATTCCGCGGTGATCACGAGTTATGGTACTTCCAGATGTACTAGGACCATGAAATTTGGCAGACATATTAGGTACTCTCCCAGGTCGACTTGAAAATAGTTCCTCCCCTGATCCGATCATCGTTGTGGGAGAAACAGTTATCAGTGAGTGGAAGAACCATTTCAGATTTAGTAGATCAAGGCGATTATCTGCTTAAATGAGTATCGGGAGAGAGATGCAGCCTTGACAACTGCAACCGTATCTGACAAACATGCTAACTGTTCCTGCAAGTGCCATATGAGGTTTCCCCCCGTGGTGGTTGGAAAATGCGCCGCAGGCGAAATTTCGTGGAAACACCTATGGTAAATTGCCTTTTTGCGATCCAAAGATTACCTCTTCAACCCAGAGCTGTCTGGCGAGACGAAAGGGGCGATCCAGGGTTTTTGTAGATACAAAGTACATTTGTTCGGAATTTACAGCAAACAAAAGTAGGCTAGTTTTCACGTCAAGAGACGTGCTTATTCCTGATGCACTGCAATCCTAAGAAGTAAAAAAGTGAATAGCAACCAGCTGAAGCTACCGTAACTGGTAAAGAACGACAGCTAAACAAATGCCACTTAAATTACCGAACTCAGTAACTGGGTTGAAGCAAATAATGAATTCGTACCATAACGAAAAACTAAGTAAAAAAATAAGGAACAGATCGAGAGTGGTATAACAACCAAATTGCGTAATGGAATAAAACTCTTGTTAGAACCACCTATAACAACCGAATTTGGTAAGTCTAGGAATAGAAACGGACTAACGAAAAATCTGGTGAGACCGAATGCCGAAAATGTTGGGGGGGGGGCGCTGCGCCCGCCCCTGCTCGCTGGGCGCTCGGCTCTATATATATACATACATATTCAATGATAGTAACAAATTAAATTTCTGTTGTGTTCAGAGGTTAAATAGCTGCGACGTCTCTGAAATTCCGACCATGACCATTTCTACATCTTAAATGAATGGACCCGCGCCATCTAGGTATCGACATTTTACTGTCATTTTGCCGCTAGGTAGCACAAGCTGACGCTTTCCGACTTTGCCAATGCTGGAACGTCATTGGTCGAGTCCATTTCTGCAATATGATTACAGTGAAAGCTAGTTCTGATATTGATGTTGACTGTGTTTGTGTAGTTGAGGAAAGTAGAGACGAGCGAACCGAGTCCAGGCTAAGTGAGTTGGATCAAGTTGCGAAATAGCCGAAATACAGGCTAAGTGAGTTGGATCAAGTTGCGAAATAGTAGCACAATTGAAACCTAGCTTAGAGTTTAGGTGGGATGGTACAGTCAACCACAAATCTCTGCTTTCTGGATACTCTTTGCCAAATGCTGGGTATTTTTAGCGTTTGGCATTAGTTCCTGTAAAAAATTACAGTGCTTCGTAATATACTCCGAATCCAAACCGAATGAATCGGTCCTTGGTTGTTTAAAGGTGAGTCTTCACCTTCCGGAATCTGGGTTCCCAAATTTTCAGATATTTTGTTTGAATTTCTTCTGCAATTCTTAAAAATCCGGAAATCTGGAAGTTCAGAAGCCCCTTTTTCCGGATTATACCCGTTCATGTTCCAGATGCAATTTACGGAAGACGTCAAAGAATAATCTGGAAGCCCAGATTCCGGAAGTTCCGGGAGGTGAAGACCGGACTTAAGTATCGGAGGATAGAGCCCGCAGCCACATACTCTTTCCCCTTCTCTCACCATTCCTCCAAACCCAAATCCAATCCCAAATAGAACGACGAGATATACCGTTAGTTTATTATTTGTATACAATAATTTGTAAATTCTTAAAGCACAATGGACTGCTATTATGCATTATTTTTTGTAAAATCCTTTGCAAATAAATATTAATAATGTCCCATAGATCGCGCTTCAGCAATGCGCTATTCGCTTGCCGTTGGCACGTGGGCGATTTTTGCAAATTTTAGAAATTTCCCTTTTATACACTTGAAGATGGTATAAAAGGGAGCGCTAATACGCTAATGCCAGGGCGGATGGGTCTTGTCAAATCAAATCAAATCATTTAATGTAAACAAGATACAGTCTCTCATAGGCATAGCCCAAATATGGTATCTTTTAGTCAAACAGTTAATACAAGAAAGATTTGTCAACGAGAAACACAAAAAGAATAGGATAAAACGCACAAGTTACGAATTGTTAAAAGTACGAACAAAACTCGGCACAAAGCTTCGAGAATAACGCTGTGACCTGGAGTAAACCGGTGTCAGTTTTGGAACTTTCGCAGCCGCCTCTCTGGGGAGTCGGGATCTGAGGGGGATAAAGGGAGGCGGGAGGAAGTTCTTGTAGATGGGGTGGAGGAGGAGGGTTGAGCCAAATTTTAGGCACAGTTTCTCTCGACGGACAAAAAGGGGGTCAAGTTTGTATTCTTTTAGATAAAAAGAGTAAGGCAGTGGGGAACCTCCGTAGATGATTTGTAGAGACCTCTTCTGAACCCGTTCAGTTTTATCACTTTCTTCTTTTGTAAGAGCGAACTGCCAAACAGGACATGCATATTCTACTAGTGGGCGGATGAAAATGCAGAAAATTAATTTTAGTTTATCCTTAGGAACCCGGAATTTCTTTAGAGTCTTCAGCATTTGGATAGCACCATTTGCCATTTTTACAATCAATCTTGTGTTTTCATGCCAAGTTAGATCAGAAGAGATCACTACCCCAAGCAGGGTAGTGCTGTTACTGAGGAGGTTTGGGTCTATAGGTGGTTCGAATTCAGGTAGGCTTTTCTTGAGAAATGAAAATGTCATTACTGAAGATGTATCTTTATTTACCACCATATTTAATTTTGCTGCTTCAGAGGTAACTTGTTCAATATAATTGAAAGTTTGACTTTTACACGCTCCAGATACTACCTCTGCTAGGGAGAGATCATCTACATACTTCCATCTTTCTTCCAGCCCGACAGCTATTTCATTGATCATGAGGAGGAAGCATAAAGGACCGATCACTGTTCCTTGCGGGACACCGGAAAAAACCGTGGCCGTAAAGGTGAGACTCGCGCTTATCCCAGCCCATTTGGCCGAATAATGTGCAAGCTAGGTAGGCCTCTCTGTGCCTGTATATCTTTCAGCCGGCCAGTCCCCGAAGCTGCGCGGAAAGTCGGCTTTACGCCGCCGAAAATAACCCGGCGGATCGCCGCCAAAATACTTCGGCGCGCCGCCGGTAAGATTCTGACGCCTATTCTTTCTAGGTTTTATTTATTAGATTCTGTTTCCATTGAGCCTTATCTTTCCTAGGCTCCTGGTTATTGTTTGCTCATCAACAAGGGCACTAACGAAAAGTCTTCGGCTGTGGGGGCAGTGCAAGAATGACAGTTTCTACCAAAAATTGTATTTTGGCTCCAAAGGGTGTAAATGAAGTGCCAAATAGCGTTCGTGCTGCCTGTCGGTTCGTCACTCTGTCTAACTTTTGCTAGTTCAGACAATTCCGGACAAGCTAGGATGGTGAAACTTGTCATTCCTTCTGGACAATAGCGTAGTTTCACTGAACGTTGGCGAACTTTGGAATTCCCTTCAAAACCTCGTTTGCTGGAGAAATATCCCCAGAAATGCCCTCGATTAATGGAGATTCCTCCGTTGAACAAATTCTATCTATAGTACCACAGCCGGTATAGCTTAATTATTCAAGGATTGTATGGCACTTGGAGCCTTCTTCTCAAGCACCATGTAGCGACCTTGATGTCTCTCCGTCGGTTTGTCCACCTTTATGTCTAGCTTTGCTAGTTCCGGCATGTTCTTATAAGCTAGGACTATGAACGTCTATAACGGACCTGATTGATATTCCACGAAATTTTTTTTTCCGGATCCGACCATCCATGTGTGGGGGGAGGGGTGAATCTGGGACCGTGTGATCTGCGTGCGTTGCGGAAACGGTCATGGGTCCTAGACAGCCGGGGTTTGAACTTACGACCTTCGGCTTTCAAGGCCACAATACAGAGGGGCTTTTGAACTTTGTTCGCAAACCACTATAATGGTCACGAAGAAGCGGGCCAAAGGGACAGTGATCCCGCCGAAGACAAATCTATCTAAGCACTTAACATCCCCATGTCACGGGATTAGATAGTAGATGTAGTTTTACACGAGGGACTTGTCCTGTGACAAGTAAACCAGCTGATTTGTCACGGTAAAGTCACTTGAGTAGTATTTCACCTGAGGAGTATTCCATCTACATAGTATCACCGGTCCAAACTCCAGACCTCAAATGGCGCATCCTGGTCCATGGCATGTGTGCCTTCCAAGTTTCTCACTCTCTTATTTTAGTCCGTATGCGCATCATAAAATTTCCGGAACCTCCCTCAACCACCACCGTGTCCACACTCGATTCGGACACGTAAATATCATATCTAGGGAATATGCTATCACCCACTGGGTCACTTGAATGGAAGCCCTCCCGGATCTTGGACCCGTTAGCTTCATCCCAATTCCATCCGTCTTGTTCCTACGCATGTTACCGAGCTTCTCCGTCCATCCCACCATCGTAGTCGGATGCGATTCGGACACGCAAATGTTGCATCTACGGCACTTACTACCGAACAATTCGCCCTTGAATCGGAGAACATCCGGAAAATTTTCGGTGACACCCAACTCCCCCGACGAGGCCGGATTTGATCTCGACCTGATAATAACATATCTGGGTTCCTTGACCTTTGGACGCCACATAAGTTAAACGATTTCTGGAACTCCCCCCCCCCCCAAATTCGGATGTGATTCGAAAAATGTTGTCGCATCTAGAGCAACCACCAAGCTCCGCCCGAATCGAAGTGCGTCCCTTCCAGCTCCCCGCACCAAGGTCGTATTCGGTCCGGACTTCAAAATCACACATCTGACACCTATAATCTTTGTACCGTCCTAGTTTCATCCCAATCCCTATATTCCTCTGCAACGAATGCTCCCAAATTGTTCGCATGTTCCAAATATGGAATCCTTATATTCCATCGCAACGTTCCAAAATTCCCGGAGTCCCCCATCGCCCCCGTGGTCGGATGCGATTTGGCCTTACGAAAGGAAAATCACTCTGCTCCTGTGAACCGGGTCACGTGGGTCACAAGTTTCCGTATTCCCCCTTCCTCCACCGTCACACAAATGACTGGATGTAATCAGGGAAAACGCGGTTTTGCTGAGCATTCATAAGCATGTCAAGTGTCATCGTCTTTAGCTTACGTGGAGTGGATGTACCGAAAAGTGAGACAGATGGATCAACAGTACGCTTTGGTTTTATGGCACTTGCCCTCCGGCCAAGTGCCATATAGCGATCGCAGTTTCTGTCCATCTGTCGGTCGGCCCGTGTTTTGTTAGTTTGGGCACTTCCACATAAGCGAGGACGATGAAACTTGGCAGGCATATCAGGGACCCCAAAAGATTAAGTTGGAAATAGTCATTTCCCCGGTCTGAGCATCGTGGGGGAAGTGGAGGGAGGGCCGGAGGGGGAATCCACAATATTGAGGAATTCATGACTTTTGAACGGGTGATTGTATCTTAATGAAACTTGATATTTGAAAAGACCTTGTGTCTCAGACGACCCACTTCAAATCCGAACCAGATCCGGTGACTTTGGGGGGAGTTTGAGGGGGGGGGGAACCGGAAATCTTTGGAAACGCTAGAGTGGAGGGATCGAGATGAAACTTGGTGGGAAGAACAAGCACAAGTCCTAGATACATCATTGACATGACTGGAACGGATTTGGGCAGTGTGGAGGGGGGGGGGGGATTTTGGTGATCCAGCGAGTTCAGTACTTCCTGATGTAATAGGATGATGAAACTCTGCAGGAATAGGAGGGAACCGAATTGAATGACTAGAGAATAGTCGTTTGCACGGTCCGAACATCGTGGGGGGACTGAAGGGATGGGGAAATTTAGTAGCATTTACAACTTTTGAACGGGCGATCGGATTTGAATGAAACTTGGCAAGTGGAAAGAGCTATTGTCTCAGATGTTCCGTGTAAAGTCCGGACCGGATCCGATACTTGGGGGAGTTGAATGGGGGCACCGGAATTCGTGTGAAACGCTTTGTGCCGAGGGATCGGGACGGAATTTGGTGGGAAGAACAAGCATCAGCATTAGATAAGTTCTTGACAGACCCTGATCATATCGGGGCTCTTTGGGGGAAGTTGGAAGGGGTTTTCAGTAAATCTGGTGATCGCGAGATAGGATACTTCCAGATGTGCTAAGGACGAAAAAACTTGGCAGGCATATTAGTAATCCGACCAAATAGACTTAAGGACCCGACACAATGCCCTAGGAATACTTCCGTTCCTGGATCCGACCATTTTTCGGGGAGTTGAGGGAGGGGGAATCCGAAAATTGCTGACTTCCGTATGTTGCGGAAAAGTTGTTCGATTCAAGTGAAACTTGACGGGTGTGATAAGAATGGATGACATAGATATGCAAAGCATGTGTACGAACTCCATGCGGCCATGGTTGGGGGAGGGGAAAACCTTGTGTCCGGAAACTGTATGACATGTACACAAACCAAACGGATGGGATGTAAGTTGGAAAGTAGCAAGTTTATGCGGCCTAGATTTGTTATTTGGCGTCCGAACCGGATCTAACCCAAGGTAGGAGGAGGATGAAGCGGGAACCGGAAATTCGCAGATATGCTTCGATTCGAGTTAAACTTGATAGACGGGAAGATGAGATGTTAAGAGATGCGAAGTTCACGTGCCCGAGTCGTATTTGGCCACATTTGGGGGGTGGGGGTGGAAGGGAGTCCCTGAAATGTTAAATGAGTGAGGTGATTTGAATGAAACTTGGAAAGTAGAGAGATCGTATGCCTTAGATGGCAAATTTTAGGGTCTGGATCGGGGCCGAGGTACAGTGGAGAGGGGTATCGGAATTCCCGGAAAAATGCCAGATTTACTTTCTCGTTTCTCACGCCACCTACGCGTAACAAGTGCCATATGAACTCGTAGCTCTTCTTAGAAATGGCACTTAATTTTTTCATCGATACGAACGAAATAATGAGGAAATATGCGAGAAAAGGATACAAACCTAGGGTGTAATCCGCATACATTTCAAGAAGGGACAGAAGTATCTATATTTTTTAAGAAATCAGAGCTCCGCTGAACGCCCTCCCACCAATAGTTTTGAAAGCATCTGAAGGCTCATAAACAGGGCTAAGCTCCCATGAAAGAACTATCGACTTCAAGGACAAGTTCTGCTGACTTTCGCGTAGCCTAATTTCAAACGTCCACAAGCTCAACTACAATCTCCTTTCCAGGCCAGAATGACGACTGATTCTTTCTTGGGCGAAATGCAAAAGTTGATCGACGTGCTCACCGAGATTCATGGTGACACATACAATGTAACGATCGTTTGCTCTGATGGCAATGAGATGACAGCAAATCAGATCATTTTATGCTGGGCAAGCGATGTATTCGACGCCATGTTCCGGAGCAAGATGAAAGAAACTAAGACGAAAACTGTGAAAATTGAAGAGATCAGCAGCGAGACAATGAAAATAATCATTGACTTCCTGTCTTCTGGAAGGTTACCAAGTCTAGACGCTCTTTTGAAGGACGAGATGAGCTATGCCCTGGACAAGTATGACTTCATGTGTATGAAGAATGCAATTGCTATCAAGGTTTTAGATATAGAGGTGAAGCATATGTGCGTTTCATACGAGCTCCTCACGAAGCTGAATATGCAGGAAGCACAGAAAAAAATTGCCAATCGAATTGCTTTCCATTTTCGTTCTCTTCCGATGGACCAGCTGAAAAAGCTCGACTCAGATGCCTACTTGTGGATTGCGCAGTCGCTCAAAGAACATCATGGACCCAGTGATCACAAAGCAGATAACGAGATTAAGAAAGACGTCTGGACGAAGTTTGTTGTGGTTTATACTGAATGGCTCGTCAGTACGCCTGCCGACGCACTGATACATGCAGAGAAGATCATGCAAGTCGTCGAGCTTCACCTGCTTGATGTGCAGACGATCGTAGACCTCTTCTCAAAGTCCCCAGTGTTGGATCTTATTTCCCCCTGGATGTCTGCTATCATTAGAAGGCTTATGGGGCTAGGTTCGACACAGGAGACGATAGAAAATAAAGTTCAAGAGCACAGGAACCAATGCAGTACGGGAGTTATTAGGTGTACTCAGTGCGGATTCCCGCCAACCAGTACTCAGTTGCACCGTTCGGGTTATAACTGTCCTACTCATATGATTAAATGTTCCGTCTGCTCTCAGCAGCTAGTTATTCCGCCCTCCGTTGAGGCCCATATCTCTGCTCAAGCTGGGTTACTAAAACTAGTGCCTTTGGATTCCAACATCTTTTTCAAGCTAGAATAAGTTAGTAGTCTTGTTTGAATTTCACTTAGTTACGAGCCTGTTCCACCCTACTTACCGTAGTTACTGCACATGACGTCACGAATTCTCTCTTTTTGCTGTCAAGGATGAAACGATGTCTCTGTTTTCCAACAGAATATCATGCCACGGCTTAATCCAACCAAATACGTTACAGAGATGCGTAGTTACCACGCTTACGACGCCCCGAGTATGGTAAGCAAATACTTACTATTATTTACTATTTCGAGAAGGTTGGAACGGTCAGCGTCGTAACTTTTTACGAGGTCGGAACGAAAGTAGTAATTAATAGTTACTATTGTTAGAAGGGTGGAACACGCTCTAGCTGTTTAGGTTTGTTTAGGTTCTGGATTTATTTTCAAGTGACATTGCGTGAAGTTGAAAACAAGCTGTGTTTTGTGTTTAGTTGAAATTGTGTAGTAGATAAGTTAGTATTAAAATATTGTTGTATTTTGATAAACATTTGCTGAAAAGTACGTGCAGACTCAGTCCGATTTTTACAGTCGGATGTGAATTTCCTAGTTTGGTCCGCAACTTTTTAGGAAACGAGTTTTAGGAAAATTTTGTGCCAACAAAAGGACCTAAATCCGACAGGCAACAAGTTATCCTGTAAATGTTCACCGAAAAGTAGGTGCGCAAACATGCCGATTAATTTTCACCGTCGGAGCGAATTTCCTCCTTCGGTCCGAAATTCTGAAGAATTTTTGGAATCTTTTGGGCAAATAAAGGAACACCTGACTCCTTCTCCAAAGGCGGGAAACTTGTCAGTTTCACTACTTGACTCCTCCCAAAGGAGGAGCCAACTCATATCCATCGGACAATCAGAGCCCTCGGAACTATCTGACTTAATCCAGCATGCAATAAGATATGATATAAAGGTTCACCGAAAAGCTTCAGTCCTCCAGACTCCAGACCAGTGCTTCTACTTCTGCTTATTTTGGCAGTAGAATACTTATTTTTGGCCTTTTCTACTTACCAAATTTTGGTTCTACTTACCTACTTATTTCATACTTATTTTCCGGTCTCCTACTTATTTTCTCATCAAAAAAGAGAACTTTTTCGAAATTTTCGCCTGCGGCGCAGTTTCAAAAATTGTTTGGTTTAGTCCGCAGTTCTCTCTCTTGTAGCAGAAAGGTAGGTTGATTTAAAAAAAAAAGAAAAAAATCCTGCAGGAAAATGTTTGAGCAAAAATCGACTTTGTAACCATTGAGAGAAGATGGGTCGAGTGGAGCACTTGTTAAAGACAGACGGACCGATCTGTAATTGTATTCCAAACCTTACTTTCATCTGGGACGCAAAAAAATAAAATGTCCAAGAAAAAAGTTCGCCTGCGGCGCGTTTCATACTATTCTCTATTTTGTAGAAGGAGGCATAATTTTGCTGGGGTTTTATCTGGTTCTAGGCTTGGCATCTGAAAAACATTCGTTTGAGAACCTGTATTGCAGGAAAATGTTAGAGGCTAGCTGCTCGGGTTTCACCCTCTCCGTTGTTAGTGTTTCTGAAAATCCTGCAGAAAAGAAAATGCGAGTTTCAAACTTTCCCCTGCGGCGGTCAGTCGAATTTTGTCTTGGATTCGGTAGTTAGAAGCTGAAGTGGAATCGGCCGCAGCAATAGGTCTGTACCGTCCAAGTGGTATTCGCAAAAGCGACGCCCAGTTGCTGTATAATCAGCTGTCGTGCTGCTCTTTTTAGTATTGCTATTTTTACTTAAAAATTTCGTTTTTGAACTTTAACCTTTGGAAATAATTTAAAACTGGTTCGAAAATCCAAAATAATCTAGCCTAAAGCTCAAATTGTCCCTAAATTTCTGACAGATTTGGCAAAGTTTTGACTCTGCATCCTCCCCGTCAAAAATGCCCTTGTGCATTTTTGTATGAATCTACTTATTTTTCTACTTCATTTCATACTAGCTTCTACTTACTAAATACTTATTTTCAAGAGGAGCCTACTTATTTTGGGTGCGTCCCGAGTGGAAGCACTGCTCCAGACGTATACAGTTGCTGTATTCTACTTCAAAGTCCCTGGAAGAAATAAGACCAAAGATTTCCATGGTGATCCAAATGGGGGGTATTTTTTGTGTAACTTCTTCATCCAGGCGGTTGGATTTGTATTTTTCAGTCTTGGTAGTATTTTTTTTTTATCCCTAAACTTAACCCAGAAATACAGTCTTGTAACGACGAGATTGTTCAATTCCTTCCGTGCACATAATAAACTATCAGTGAACAATCTGCGCCGGTGCCGGCCATGTATTCGGCAATTCATCTTTTTTACGCTTCTAAATATGTTGTCAAGGCTTTTCGACTTTTTTGAGCAACCAAGTCTTGTCTATTGTATGCTGATTTTAATTCTTCAACACGTGGCAATATCGGCCGGGACATGCAGCGAAAGGTATGGACCAAGTACCAGGAGTGGATAGCCCCTCGTTTGGAACCTGGGATGTGATCGCGGTCGCTTTCCGAAAGGGTAGCCGGTCTTCAACTCGATTTATAGCGGAACAGATAGAAACGAAGAGGTACGAGCTCATATGGCACTTGTTACGTACAAGAACGTAGATAAGAACGTCACAAAATACTCCCTAGATCGGACGCAGAAATTGAATCTCTAGCATTTCCGGCTTCGCCTCGGATCATCTATAGGGCAAATAACTTTTCTACGCTCAGAACTTAGGTCCACTCGTTTGATTCATAGACGTGCCACACTATCTCCGGTACCTGCCCTCCAACTCCCCCTACCGCGGCCGAATCTGGATCGGACACATAGATGGCTCATCTAAAACATCTTCTCTACCGCCTGTCAGCCACGAAACTCGGTACTGTCTATTTTCAATCCCATTCGTTGGTTTTTTTATGCATGTCACAGAGTTTCCAGACCGCCCTTCCAACTCCCCCAGCCATGGTCGCATGTGGTTCGGACACACGTTTTGCATATCCAGGTCGTCATTTCTTGTCACCCATAAAATTTCACTCGCATCGGCCCACCCGCTCGCAGCCTACGCAAGTCAGTAATTCTGGATTCCCCCTTCCTTGACTCCCCAAAAATGGTCGGATCCAGGAACAGAAGTTTTCCTTGGGCTATTTGGTCGGGTCACTAATACACTAATGGCTCTGCTAAGTTTCGTCGTCCATAGCACATCTGTAAGTAACCTGACTCGCGAACCTCACGATCACCGGAGTTCCGGGAAATCCCCCCCAAAGGTGACGATCCGGTTCTGCTTCTGGCAAGAACGTATCTAGGGCTTATGCCTGGTCTTACAGCCAAAGTCCATCCCGATCCATCGAATTAAAGAATTTCAAGATATTTCAGGTGCCCCTCCCGCCCCCAACAAGTATCGAATCCAGTTCGGACTTGACGTGGAGCATCTGAGACGATAGCTCTTCCCACTTGCCAAGTTTCCTTCAAATCCATCACCCTTTCAAAAGATAGAAATTTCACTAGAAAATGCTATTCTCAAGTTCGGGTCCCTAATTCGCTTGCCAAGTTTCATCGTCGTAGCATATCAGGAAGTAGGCTACCGATCTCGCAGGATCACTAGAACTCCGGACCCCCCGCAGCACACGAATCCGGTCCGGTTGTATCAACGATGCATCTAGGACGATTTCTTCCCACGCACTTTCATCCCGATCCCTCGACTCGAAGCGTTTCCTAAGATTTCCGGTTCCTCCCCTAAACTCCCCCGAAGTCACCGGATCCGGTCCGGATTTGAAGTGGGTCGTCTGAGACACGATGTCATTCCGAACATCAAGTTCCATTAAGGTCCGATCACCCGTTTGAAAGTTACACATACCTTAGTTTTCCGGTTTCCCCTTCCTCCCCCCCCCCCAGATGCTCGGATCGGCAAAACTACTATTGCAAGTCAATCTGGTCGGGTCCCTGATATCCCTCCCAAGTTTCATCTACCTTATGTGGAAGTGGCCGAACTAGCAAAACCCAGACAGACCGACGGACGGACAATTGCTATGTGGCACTTGTCTGAAGGGCAAGTGCCATGGTGCTAAAAGACATCCTTTAATTTTGATCCAGCGACTAATGAAGAATTTTGGAAAACTGAAGGGAATTGGAATTTTACGGCCCTCTCGGAAAGTTAGGTCCTCGGATTTTCGGGTCCAGATGTTTAGGCCCATGAGAAACCAGCCCTAGTCACAGTCACATTTTGGCCAATCATTGAACCAGAACCAGTGTCAAAGCCAGGCTTTACCTTTCAAATACCCAGACGTCCGGGGCTCCCGCATAGTCAAGTCAACCTTTCCAGATTTTCATGATAATGATAACAGCTAAATTTGCTGTTCTTCAACATTTCTTAGATGTCCCCTTTACATTTCAAATATCTCCTGCACCCCAATCATAACTGTCAATCACTTTCCCTTTTCTTCCTATTTATGTGGTGTCTCTCGAACGGGTTGCCTCTATGGCACCTTCCAGACATCCGGAAGAAAAATCTATAAGGTGAAGCCTCACTTTCAGAAGTTTGATGACAGATAACACATGTTGGCGCATCCTTGCGTTAACGTTATGAAAATACATCAGTTGTGACCATTTTACGTGCTATGTTTCGAGACAAAATTTCTCTTATGACCGTTTTAAGTGTTATTTTTGGAAAGATAACATTCGAAAGGGTCTTAACACGTAAATAGCCTTTTATAATTAATCAAGTTTTACGAGTCGGAACCTTGTTCGTCAACGACGCTACTGTTGTTGTGCCCTTTCTCTGTCCATCAAAACAGGGCTCCTTCCCTTTCACGGTCTATCAAAACAGAGCTCCCGACGTAATCAAAACAGGGCTTCTGCCTCAGAACAAAGCTCCTTTTAAGGAAGAGAAGAGGAAGCCTTCAGAACAGGCATCCTGACCTAAGTATAGCAGTGCTGTTATTAACGCTATCTAGAGTCTAGCGGTGAACCAAATATCTGTGGAACAAAAACTATAGATGCAATCGTTGCATTCCGAAAGAGTTTAGAATTGAAATATTTTAATCTTTGCTCTGTGGGATGTTGGCGAATAACTTGTCGTGTTTGGGCTTGTTTTGTAACATTCCGTGTTCGTGGGAGTCGATAAACTGCATATTATTGCAGTTAAAGGACCTGTCTTACCTATAATACTAACGCAACCTACTTCCATGCATGATCACTCCATATATTTCTAAACCCGGAGACCCCAATTTCGTACGGTACATTCTAACCCCTCCAATAAAACCACGCCGATTTTCTCACTTGCCGTGTTTTGCTACCTTCGATGTGTATCACGCTGTCCACGGCTGTCTGCGAGAAGTTTTTCGATCAGAAAAACGTTTATGTAAATTGCTTCCATGTTTCCGCTATAAGACAACGGGTCTCGGAAAAGGCTTAAATCAGCCAAAACCGTGGGTTATTTGTTGAAAGCACAGCCTACCTTTAAAGTATTCAAATATTTTAAAATACTGTAAGTTGAGTAGTAAATAGTGCGAGGGGTCCTTTAAGTGTACATGGTTGAAAACTGGCTCCGTCTAGCCACCGAGTAAACCTGCCCTTCTTGAGGTAGGTTAAGAGCTTGTGAGTCTTCTACCCGGATCGGACGAGGCGTAACACGGCGAAAATACTGCGTAAGCAAAAACCACGACGAGGCAAATTCAGCTACAGTCAAAACCGTGAAATGCATTACACCGTAGTGTTTCAAAAACTTGAGTAAAATAAGGTATTTCATCATACTCACATTTTTGGTCAGGCGCGCTCTTGACCAGTCAGGACAGTATTGACACGTAAAGTGTTGCTATGTCAAACACTCCCAAAGTCCCTACTCGTGAGCCCAGCGCTCAAATCGTATGGGGTCGCTGATCATGCAGCGGCCCATGGTATCTGCAAAAACGCAACTATTGTCATATTCCAGCCCTTTTCGGTTAAACTTTAAAGACACCTCGCACTACATAATCTTTCTGCTAAGATGCTCGGAAACAGTCGACCACAAAAACGCAAAAAAAAGGAGAATTCGCTTGATCTCATTAGTCCGAAAACGCGAAATAGGAGAATTGCGAGGAGAATCGCAAGGAGAATTCGGATAAAAAATGCAACTCTTGTATTTTTTGAAAAATGTTCCGCGTAGCTCCTGCCTAGCCTCCACTCGTTTGCATCGGGCAGGGCATATTGACAAAACATTAAGGCCTGCGCCATCTATGTGAGAAACCGGTTATGTCGGTGTTTGCCTCTAGGTTGCAGAAGCTTAGGCTTTTTGACTTCCGAATTCTCGAATGTGATTGGGGGAAATCCATCTCAGTGACTCGTAGCCTTATTTCTCTTCTACACCAATCAGTGGAAGAAGAACCTATATTTGTAATATTGTATCATGGGATGTTTGTGAATTCTCCTTTACAGAGGGCTTGGTTGGACAACGCCTAGGCCTAATAGTTTAGCGTGGACTGACCGACAATTAAGCAGGTATGCTTCTATGAATAGTTTCTTAATTTTGAACGGTGCGTTTTGCTCGGCCTAAATAAACGATATTAAGCTCAAAATCAGCTCAAGCAGTCGAAGTTGGTGTGATGTGAAACTTTCTACTTGGGAGTTAACAGTGTTTCAATAGATTCAAAAAAAAAATACCTAGGACAGTCAAGGAACTTCTTTGCTAAATAGTTCTTAAGATATTTATAACTTAGGGTGTGTCAACATATATGGCCAAGTGGCGAGGGCTGGACATGTACGAAGGGGCAAAAGCGGACATAATGAAATTCTATTTACCGAGTGAGATTTTATTTACATAAGATGAAATTCTATTTACTGAACCAAATTTTATTCACGTGAAATCAAAATTCTATTTACTTAACCAAAATATATTGACTTGGCAAAGATTTATTTAGCAAACTTTTTTTCCGACCAAACTATTCGACTTAGACAGAATTTTTTAAACAAAACTTTTTCTTATTTTTTTTCTTTCCATTGTCTGTCAGTAGTCATCACTTCAGCAGATCCACCTAGTATACTGGATACAAAATACAAAACGAACTTGTATCGATAAGGCGAACTACCGGCTTGTGTATCGACTTTCGAGCGTATCGGTATCGAGACATTCAAATTCTGTTTACAACGTGAAATTCTATTTCTACGTGAAATTCTAGCCCGTTCAGTTTCTATTTACTTAGAAAAGTTTTGCATTTACAGATTTTTTTTTTACCGGGCTTGTTTTGCATTTGCAGACAATGGAAAGAAAACGTAAATTTCACGTAAATAAAATTTGGTTTAGTAAACAGAATTTCATCTTATGTAAATAAAATCTCACTCGACGGTAAATAGAATTTCATCTTATATGAATAGAATCTGTCTCGGTAAATAGAATTTCATCATGTCCGCTTTTGCCCCTTTAGACATGGAGATCCAAAGCCCGCAAATTGCCTAGGCAGTTAAGGTTACGGACCGCTTTTTCGTAATCTAGCAAAATCAAACTTGCAATTTTATTTCGTAAGCATTTTGACTGTAGAAAATAGACGAGCGGACTTAAAAATGGAAAAATGCAAGTACCTAAGATCTTACCCATATCTTAAGCAGAGTTCACACAAACGTAAGTGGAGGGATACCTATGACATCGCAAAAGTCGGACCGCGGACCGTCGGTCCGTCCGTCCGTCTGCCAGTACGATAACTCTCGAAGGAATGAGATATTTTGATGAAACTTGGTGTGAGGGCTCTTCGAGTCAAGAGAAAGGTCGAGTTCGTAGATGGGCCCGATAGCTGCATGTTTAGGGGAGGGGGAGGGTTTATTCAAACAATGTTTACAACGGGTCCGTCAGGTACGATTTTTCATCAGCGATATTTCGGCCCTTTTTGGCAAGGGTCCTCGTCAGGCTGTCAATCCTCTGGTTCAACTTCGGGGAAGGAAACAAACCTGTAATCCTGTAAGATTACAGGTGAAAATGTTGAATAAATGTTTCAAAGTCAGCTTGGGCTCAAAGAATATTTATCTACGGAGGGGGAGGGGTTTCAAATTAAGCTTTTTTTCAAAGCTAATGAGATAGTTGATTACGGGGTAAGACGACATGCTGAACACGAAAATGAAAACCACTTTCTCGCCGGACAAGTAGTTCACCCAGAATCCGGCTAAAACCGGAAAGTTCGTTAAAAGTAAAAGTTTTATCTGAAGTTGATTAGATATCCGATTTAGGGGTAAGGAGACATGCTGAATCTGAATATGAAAATGATTTTCTCGTCGGACAAGTAGATCGGCCGGAATCCGGCCAAATCCGGAAAGTTTGTTAAAAGTAAAAGTTTTATCTAAAGTTGATTAGATATCCGATTTAGGGGTAAGGAGACATGCTGAATCCGAATATGAAAATTATTTTGTCGTCGGACAAGTAGATCGCCCGGAATCCGGCCAGAACCTGAAAATCTGTAAAAAGTAAGAGTTTTATATGAATATCATTAGGTGTTCGATTTACGGGTTAGCATACTGAATTCGTGTATGACAATCGTTTTATACCTGTACAGATTTCACCTCGAATCCTGCTGAAATCGGAAAATTTGTTCAAAGTTTAAGTTTTATTTGAAGTTGATTATGGAGATATGGATGGTATGGAGATACGCTGAATCTGTTTTTGAACTTCAATTTTTTGCATGACGTTCGCCCGGAATCCGGGTGAAACCGGAAATTCGGCAGAAGTAAGGCAGGAACTTCCGTCAAAGTAGACATGACGCAGGCTATAGGGGTAAACTCAGATGCTGAATCCATATTTGCTCTCCGATGATTACCATTGGACCGCTACAAGACCCGATTGTCTGTAAATATTAAATTTTTGGGATCCCATCGAAACCTTTGGTCTTGTTACTCCTTGATACTAGTTACGTTTTCGATCTGAATTCTCAGTTCTCTGTTCTCGCTTCAGAATTCTCGTACAAATTACCGTTTTTGCTGCTCTCGCTTCTCCATTCTCGCTTTTTAGAAAAACACTTATTTGGCAACTTATCTGCAACCCGGTATACCTGTTTATGCATATTGAACACCCGCACTCTGTTGACCAATCAGGGAGGAGTACCGAGAATTCACCATCGGAGCAACTTGTCGACTCTGCAGAATCGAAGGGATTTTCCCGTTCGCAAGAAAAGGAGAATTCGCTTCATCTGAATAGTCCAAAAACGCGAAATAGGAGAATTGCGAGGAGAATTCGGATCAAAAACGCAACTACTAATACTGTAAATGATGGGGAACTCTGAACTAAACTGATTAGATCTTCTACATCTATAGTTTCTGCGTTTCAAATTATTTGCCTGGCGTCGCGAATTTTTTCGGCTCGGAGTCGAAGTCTGATGAAGCTTTTTTTGACCTGGCGATGCGTTTTTTTGTCGCCTGGTATGACGTATATCACCACTCAATTAGCTCTCCGTGTGAATTGGGCTACTTTAATTAGCTACCCTCTAATATGACGTTGCCACTTCTCAGATTAGGGTATACCACTGCAAGTGGTAAAGAAGCTCCGTTGAAACAGGACATTAAAGGCTTTGGTTTGATTTATTCAAATTAGAATTGTAAATTGGTTGGCACTTATATAGATTTAAAAATTAATTACGAAAATAGTTAGCGAGGACAGCCTGGCCAGTGCCTGGTGGCCTCCACCAGAAGGTTTGTCTCGCCAGGGGTTGACATTACGCAAGTATCATTGGCATTAACTAAAAAAAGTCGTATCTCTACCATGTTAACTGATACAAAAGCTAAGGCTACCGTCTTTCGGTAGTACGGTCGAAGCATCAAGGGGGTTTTTCTCACTTTCGTGGGCACCACTGTACAGCACTTTTAGCATGGGCTGGTCACTTACTGAGCAGCCATTTTGGGAGTTAGCACCACTTGAGAGGTATGAAAAACACCTCTTGAGAGGCATGCAAAATCTCTTGAGAGGCATGTTTCTGAAGGACAATCTTAAATTTTCCTTTTCGCTTTTGACAAAACACTAATTTTGCTACCCGTTAAAACCTGTTTATAGGGGCTGAACATCCGCCGTCTTTTGACCAATCAGGAAGGGACAATCAAGAATGGACTATGCAAGTAAATTTTCAGTTCTGCAGAATCGCGAAGCTTTCACTCGCTTCTCAATACTCTTGATGACTAACTCTTCTTGCCGATGCAAAATCGCCGTGAGCCTAGCGGAAGAGCCGGAAGCGGCACCACAGTTGTCCCCAACGATCGCCATGATCGGTTGACACAGTATGTGAGTTCTTGAGTCTGTGTCGTTATGGAGACGTTGTCTCGTTCTTCCCGAGGATCACTGGCGGGTTTTGGACTTAGTCATCTAGAGTTTTATCCATTCTGGTACAGATTACCGTTTTTGCTCTCCTCACTTCTCACTAATTTAGTCACTCGTTAATACTTGTTGATACGGACTGAACGGCCGCCCTTTGCTGGTCAATCAGTAAGGAGAACTGAGAACGAGAATCGCGAAGTGTATCGAACCAACTTCTCGATTCTGCAGAATTGAGAAGATTTCCCCGTTCTTGATCGGCTTCATCTCGACAGTCAAAATATGAGAAATAGGAGAATACTCTATATGACCAAGTCCAAAACACACCAGTGATCCTCAGGAAGAAGGAGTAAACGTCTTCGTAACATAACAAACTCAATGACTCAAATCCTGTGTCAAGCAATCACGGCGATCTTTGGGAGCAGCTGTGATACCGATTCTGGCTTTCTTCCGCAGGTACCCGGAGATTCTGCATCGGCAGGGAGAGAGTCATCAAGAGTATTGGGATAAAAAATGCAACTAATGTGTGTTTTCGTAATGAGTTGGTGGGCGACATAGAGCTATTCCCTGCTGACCGGTCTATGGTGTCCCAAAATGAACCGCGTGGGCCCCCAAAGTGACCTGACACCTGTGACTGCGCAAGGTTTGTTCGTACGTCCAACTGTCTGTCCGTCCATTTGTTAGCACAATAGCTCGCGAAGGGGTAGAGATATTTTTTTCAAACTTGATGTGAGGATTCGAAGTGGGTGTCCCAACGCCACCGTGTTCCAGCGCCACAGTATGTTTTCCGCCACCCAGGAAATACTGCATCATCAAGAGGATTAGTCGGGTCAGACGAAAGGGTCAAATATTTTGGTAGGTCCATCGCTACCGTATGTTTTCCGCCGACTCATTAGTGCAGGTAGGGCAGGAACCTGGTTCATGTAATTCCAGATCCAAATCCTTAAAGGACCCCTCTTGCTTATTCTGCCATTTATAACATACTTAGCTCCCATATGGAATCATAAGCTTCTAAATCCCCACCTTTTTCCATTGGTTCGTTTCGTAACCACGAATTCTTAGCGCTTTTTCGGCCTTGCCGTGTTTTCCCGTCACCCAACGAAAAGTTTACCGGAATCTCCATTGTCCGCTGAAAACTCTTTCACACATAAGGATGTGATAATCTTCTGTTTATTACTTCTCTTATTTGCTTAGTTTTCCCACTTTTTACCCCAGGCACGTTCAGTTTTCAAATCTTTTGCGCCCAGCTGCCGCGTCGGAGAGCAGGGAGGCTGGATGTAATCGACAAGCGCTAACAAGAGAATCGCTAGTTTCAGATGGAAAGTAATGGTATTTTCGAAAACGTTTTTTCTGATCCGTTTTATACCGAAAAGATCATTTCTAGTAAGAGTTGTGCTTTAAATGCGAAGAGGGGTCTACCGCCACCAACGCTAAAATCTACGTTAATCCTAGCTAATACGGAGACTGAGCTTAATGCTTCAAATAATTATTTATTTTAAGACCAACTAAAGAAACTGTAGGCAACTTCAACAACTCAAGGCCCCCAGACTATTCAAATTTCAAAAGGTGAGAAACGACCGCAGAGAGACTTCTCTTGAAGACTTTCCTTCTTGATCCGTGTTTTAACTTTCAGTTGCCGTGATATTTAATCCGGTTGGCGCTCGACACCCCATCAGAATATTAGGTCTGACCAAATGTTTGAGGGGGGGGGGGCAAGGTATTTACCGACTGGCTGGTAATTTTTAACCGACTGTTTTCAAACAAAAAACGACTGTTTTCTAACAAAAAACGACTGTTTCTAAGAAAAAAATTACAGTTTTGAAAAAAAGTCGACTGATTTTCAGAAAAACCGATGTTCTGACAAAAAATCAACTGATTTTCAGAAAAACCGACTGTTTTCATGAAAAGAATCAACTGTTTTGACGAAAATCGCGGCGCTTTTTACCGACTGGCCGACAACATGGGGGGGGGGGGGGGGTCCCCCCTCATCCCCCAGTCGTGACGCCCGTGCTGACAAGATTTGAGCCTATCCTCTAATCCTCTTGGGGGCGTAAGGTTTCCTAGGTGGCGGTAAACACCCTTTTCACATTTAAAGAATTTAAATCTGAAACTACCTGAATTAAAGGAGGCGGAAAACCGCGGTGGCGTTGGAACACTGCTACCGAGGATTCTGAGGCAAAGAAAAGGTCAAATTCTTAGATGGCCATTTTTAAGGGTGGAGGAGAGGATCTTTCACTTTTAGGAGTGATAATAATATTGTTTCAAAACTGAAAAGATTGTCATTTCATTGGTAAATAAACATGCCAAATCCATAGTTGCGTTTTTGCAGATACATTGGTATCTGATACCACGGTAACTGGATCTGCAGTTAGTCGTTTTTGCAGTTACCGTGGGATTTGATACACGGCTGCTCTGCAAAAACGACTATTGCCGAAATTGCGCTTATCGAAGTCATCCCAAAAGAAAAACTGATATCTAGTTACATCACTAAGTGCCAAACTTGAAAATGAGATGACTTCTCAGATACCACGATCAGTTACCACGGTACGGTCGGACCTTGGTATCTGAATATCAGATACCACGATAACTGGCCAGATACCACGATAACTGCAAGAACGCCTTTTTACCGTGGTATCAGATACCATGGTTACTGCGAAAACGACTTTAGACCGTGGTATCAGATAACATGGTATCTGCAAAAACGCAACTCACATATGCTTGTTGTTTGAGCTTTGTTTTCTCGACGGCAAGTAATTTGCCCCGTAAGATCGTAGAAGTAGTTTGCCGCTCGGCAAAAACTGGAAATATGTCGGGAGTTGAAGCGACATAGGGATGAGGAAACATGCTTGATCATACTACTTCGCTTTCTTTTCCTGCTGGGCCGACATTCGGTCGGAACTTGCAAAAACAGGAATGTTGGTAAAGCTGATAATTTCTTGATCAAGGGTTCTATTCTGGGGTAAGCTGCCCTGTTGAACTGAAATGTATATTTTGTATTCTTGCTTGGTTGATAGTGAGGACGGAATCCAATAAGAAAGACAGAAATTTAGTAGATACTGTGCTAAGTTTTAACCAGGGATAAGGTGACACAAAAAACTGATCTTTCAGCTTCGTTTTCGGGTTCCCAAAATATTAATGACGGGGTACCTATGACTTCGTAATCCGTCCGTCGTGTCCTGTCCACCTGCTAGCACGGTAACTTCTGCTGAATTTCAAATATAACCTTCTTTCTAGGCCAGAATGACGACCGATTCTTCCTTGGGCGAGATGCAGGAGCTGATCGATATCCTGACTGAGATTCATGCCGACACATACAACGTTACGATCGTTTGCTCTGATGGCAATAAGATAACGGCAAATCAGATTATTTTATGCTGGGCAAGTGTAGTCTTCAAAGCAATGTTCCGAAGCAAAATGGAAGAATCCAAGACGAAAACTGTCAACATCGAAGACATAAGCAGCGAGACAATGAACATGATTATTGACTTCTTTTCTTCTGGACAGCTGCCAAGTCTTGAAGCACTTTTAAAAGACGAGGTGATCTATGCTTTAGATAAGTACGACTTCAAGTGTATGAAGAATGCAATTGCTATCAAGGTTTTAGATATAGACGTGAAGCATTTCTGCGTTTCATACGAACTGCTCTCAAAGCTCAACATGGAGGAAGGAAAGAAAAAACTTGCTAATCGAATGGCTGTTCATTTTCGCTCGCTTCCAGTGGATATGCTGGAAAGGCTAGACTCAGATGCTTACCTGTGGATCGCGCAGTCGCTCGAAGGTCAACTTGGGTCTAATAGCGATCTGAAAGCAGGGAACGAGGTAAGAAAGGATGTCTGGACGAACTTCGTTAAGATTTACACAAAATGGTTGACCAGTGCGCCTCTCGACGCAGCTAGACATGCCGAGAAGGTCATGCAAACTGTCGAACTTCACCTCCTCGACGTACAGACTATCCTAGGCCTTTTCTCGGAGTCACCGGTGTTGGATGTGATTTCACCCTGGACTGCTGCTATCATTAGAAGGGTATTGGAATTAGATTCAGATAAGACGATAAAAGGGAAAGTTCAAAAGCACAGGAACCGATGCAGCACAGGGGTTTTCAGATGTTCTTATTGCAGATTTCCTATAACAAGTACCCAGCTACACTACCCGGGTAAGAACTGCCCTGCTCACGATGTGTTATGTTCCGTCTGCAGTTATGAGCTAGTAATTCCAGGCATTATTGTCCCGGGACACACTCAAGCTAAGCTTTTAACAGGATCGCGTTTGAATTTTTGCAGCTTTTTCAAAGCAGGTTAAGTTCGCTGATTGTTGTGGAGTTCCGAGTGTTGAAAACTAGCGGGTTTTTCCACAAGAAGGGAAATTTTTAATTGCCTGTGATGGGGTCAGCAGTATCGTATCAGTTCAATGTTATTACATTCTATTTGATTAAAAGTTTGCCTTCATCAAAGTTAGTAGTTGCTTCCCGATGAAAAATTTATCTCAAAATAGTACTATGAAGTAGTACGAAAAAGTTGCATGCAGTACTAACGCTGCTACTACATGCTTCTTCTTCAAGGCTACCGTGTTACTGCATACTACTATATGCTACTATTGGCAAGACTGGATGCTACTATGGCAAGACAGGATGCTACTGGATACTACTACATAAGATTGGACCAGTCTGAGCCACATTAAATGATAGTATTCTTTGTTATTACATAGTATTACATGCAACGTTTTCGTACTACTACCATACTACTACGCAGGCTACAAATTTTTCATCGGGTTTATCATGAATTTATCGTCAAAGTCTAGGAAAACTCAAGGCATGCGCAGGGCTCCCTTCTGGATGATGAGAAGCTGATGAAGCCTCGGTTTAAGAATTCACAGTATCTAGCCTCATATTTTGTAAACAACTCGTTCTCTGTTCTCTATGTCCAGTTCTCCTACAAGCCGTTTTTTGTTGTTGGAAAACATCGTAGTGCTATTGCCCGTTTTTAGCAGAACGGAGAACAATTTGTCCATCATTCTTCGTTCTGTTCTGCTGGATAAGCAACGGAATAGGAACCTCAGTTCGGTATACCGTTCTCAACCCGTTCTGCTACAGTCAAAAAGTATTAGGAACATGTCCTTCAGCAAAATTACAGAAAAGAAACCTTGTAGAATTCCTGTCTTCGCCGGATCCCGTAAATATGCTGTTTTCGACAGCTCAGATAACCTAGACTGGTGTCAGTACCACCGGAATACCAATAATACTCGAGGCTATTCCGATCCAGCAAGTTCTTTATGCATATACACCACCTTGTAAACTTTATCCGAGGATTTTCTTAGTATTGATTATTTCCGTTTCTGATCGTCCCATAACCCGGTAGTAAGACGGAGCAAGTAGAATAAGTCAGTCCTATTATCAATATACCGACATACACACATATATTTAAAATGTTAAAGAGCTGGTTTTCCTGAGACTACGGCTAAACGACTGATCAGCTGAGGAAAGAAAGAATTTAATGTGAATTTATCATGCATGCTTGCTCTCAAACCAAAGCTTTGGACGACTTCAGAATTAACTTTCACTTTACTGAAATTTCTGGATTGCAGAATTTCCGACGAATCTTTGTCCAATGAATAAATGAAGTTCAGATACAGATTCATCATTTAGCTTTACTCCTAAATCAAATCTCTAATCGACTTCGAAGGAATTTCGTTCAAGTAAAAAAAAACTTTTACTTGAAGGAAATTCCGGTTTTGGTCGGATTCCCGGTGAACAGCTTATCCGTCAAGGAAACGAAATTCATGATTGGACTCAGCATGTCAGGTGGAGGATTACCTATATCGAATCCTTAGTCGAGTTCAGAAAATAGCTTTTAATTCCACCAAATTTCTGGTTTTGGCCGTATGCCCGATGAAGTACTTGTACAGCTAGAAAATTATGTTCAAAACTGAATTCTGCGTGTCTCCTTACCCCAGTACCGAATATCCGATCGACTTCATAAACAGCTTGTAACATCGTGTACGATGTTGCTTTTCAAATTTCCGGTTTTTGCCGCATTCCAGGTAACTATTTGTCCGGCAGGAAACAAAAAGTTCAGATATGGATTCATGATGTCATCTTATACCCCCAAATCGACTATCTCATTAGCTTCAAACATATTTCATTTCATCCCTTAATTTGAAACCCCATCCCTAAATATACGGCTACAGGACCCAACGACGAACTTGACCTGTATTTTATTTAACCCAGTGGAACCTCATACCAAATTTAAAGAAAATATCTCTACCCCTTCGAGAGTTATCGTGCTGACAGACGGATAGACTGACGAACGGACAACTTTTATGAAGTCGTAGGTACCCCAAAAACTACCCATGGGACGACAGATTTGGCTAGAGAGAATAAGCACAAGAAATATGTGAATGGAAATCTGAGAACAGAAGTACTCTTGATGACGCTTGTTATTAAGCAAGAATGTTATGGATTAATATAAGGTTTCAATTTTGCTTTAAAGGACCTAACAGATTACTGATTCACTCCACGTTCCTAATGTTTCCATCTACTATCACACGGCCAGAACAGGCCAGCTGAAGGCGAAGTTCACGATTAGCTAACTGCTTTGTCTGCCTTTTATCTGGCAAGAGCAAAACTGACGACTGTCTCTAATTTACGACGAGAAAATCCCTTGGTAAAGTACGACAAGAGACGGGTCTTTTCAGGCGAAATTCACGGTTGATGTCACTGGCAAGCTCAAAGCTACGACTTTCATTCTGGAAAACTCATAGCACACAACTGTGAATCTGAAAACTTGCGAATAAAAATTTCGTCGTAGCCATTCGACTAAGGAATGTGATTTTTATGTGAAATTCACGTTTGGTAACCGCCTGTTTGTCATTCCGAAAAGCTCAAAACACATGACTATCATACAGATAAGCTCAAAACATACGACTGGGAGTAGATTCTCCGGAGTCTTGGGGGGTGAGTCACCCCCACGCCCCTCACCCCTTCCAACCACCCCTGTTATCATCTGAGATTCTTGGACTTCCGATGTTGTTTTTACCCCCATACAAGGTTCGAACTTTAGTGAAATTATTATAGTTCGTTCGGCGCGGTTTTGACCAGTCGGAGATGCTGGACAAGGACGGAATTGGCAAGTAAATATTCAACTGTTGCCTGGCGCAAAACCGCTTTGAGATTTGAAAGAGCCCGCGCCATCTATGTAGCAAAGCTTAGTACGTTTCTTTGCCCCTACGCAGCAGTAGCTGCTACTTGTCAGTTCTCGAATGTAATTGGTCGAGTCCAGTTGATTTCTTTATTTATTCTAGTCTAGTGGCTTATCAGTGAAAAATCTTCCGCCTATTTTATCAGTTCATGTTTATTGATTACGCAAACTTCTTGTGGGGAATCTTAGGAAAGCAGCACACACCTAGACATTTTAAGTGGTAAGCTGAAAATAATAACAGGCGAGTCGAAACTCAACACTTGCGCGGTGTTGCCACTTTTAGGATGACGTCGTGGTTAAATGGTGAGAAATTAAATGAACCTGAAGTTTGGAAACAAGATGGACACCGAGTATTTTCACCCTACTTCCCGTAGTTGCTACGCATGACGTCACGAGTCCTGGCTTTTTGCTGTCAAGGCTGGAACGATTTTCTGTTTTCCAGCAGAATATCATGCCACCGACGAATCCGATCAATCACGTTACAGAGATGTGGAGTTACCACGCTTACTACGCCCCCGATTGTGGTAAGCAAACAGTTACTGTTAGTTACTACTTCGACGAAGTTGGAACGGTCAGCGTAGTTACTTTTCACAGGATTCGAACGAACATATAAACTAACAGTTACTACTGTAAGAAGGGCAGAACACAATATTCGCTCTATAAAAATAATGTAAATTCTCTCTGAGTAAATGAATGATATGGACAATTTTATTTGTGCAGTTGTGTTTCTATGGCACTTGCAGTTTCGCTCAAGTGCCATATACCGATCACTTTTCGGTCTTTCAGGCCACAGTTCTCGAGTTTGGGTACTTCCAGAAGTGCTAGGACGATGAAACTTGGCAGGCGTATTAGCGACCCGACCAAACTGACTTGGAAATAGTCACTTCCCCGATCCTACTCCCGTGGAGGGAGTAGAGGGACGGGGAATCCGGAATATTGACATATGTGTAACTTTTGAACGATGAATCGGATCTTAATGAAACTTGATATTGGAAAGACCTCGTGTCTCAGATGACACACTTCAAGTCTGGAATGGAACCGGTGACTTTGGGGGGAGTTGGAGGGGGGAACCGGAAATCGTGTGACATGTTCATAGTGGACGGATCGAGACGAAACTTGGTGAGAAGAACAAGCCCTAGAGACATAGTTGACAAGACCGGACTGGATCCGAGCACTGTAGGGGGAGTTTGAGGGAGGATCCCGAATCTAGTATCCCGAGTTAAGAGGCTTACACACAAGGCAGTATCCAGGAGGAGGGGGGGGGGGGGGGGGGGTAGGGGTTTGACCCCCCCCCCGAAATACCGAAAAAGTATCGTTTTTTATCTGCTTTAAACGTCTCCAAGAAATTCATACACTAGAGAAGAACCTGGACTAAGGAGTATACAGGCAAATTTTTGGAAAAGGCCCTCCCACGCTGGACTCGAGGTTTGATTTGGTCCCTTAAATCTGTCTCCAGAAATTTATGTATTTGGCCAGCCTTTAAAGTTGTGTCTTACGTCTGGAAAATGGGAGTATCTAGACCCGGATCAGAGAGTCGTCTTTCCCAATTTGTATTTAGTCTGTCCTTAACCTTCTTCGAATAAAGAACTGTGTCTTCACGTAAACATCTGACGGCTTAGTGATTGCCTTTAACTGAGAGCAACAGACACGTTAGGATTAGTAAATCATGTTATGCCCGGTTGTTTGGCAGTCTTCTTAGTTGAAACAACTTGATTCAACCCCTGTGGGGGGAGGGAATCTTTGAATGTTTCTAGATTCTTCGAGTTCTTCCGGCATTGATTTACTGTTAGTGTGTCTGCCACTCAGAAACAGGTGAAACTGATTTGATTTTCGAGATAAACTTTTCCATAAGTTGAGTCGTTACTAGCCAAAATGTTAGCGGAAGAGAGGACCAAGGTATTTAACCTTCTGGCTGTTTATTTTCACCGACTACTCTCAGGAAAGTCGACAGTTTTTCAGAAAATCGACTGTTTAAAAAAAAAAAAAATCAGCGCTTCGCGCCGTCTATTTTTTCCTTTACCGAGTGTTCGACCACATTGGGGAAGGCGTTCCCCCTCCCCCCATAAGTGGCGCTTCTGGTCTAGACTCATATATCTAATCTATGTTCTTGTTTGTATATGTATGTATGTATGTATTTATTTCCCATCAAATGAAGACAGATGGAGTATAAGATGAAAAGAAAACGAAAAACACACTACGAGAGAATACACTAACACAAGAAAAACGAAGAACAAAATGGATATCTAAATACAAAAGTTCTATACAATTGTAGCTGCTAGGGACTTCATTTTTGGTAGAAACTTCAAGTACGGCCTGAAGAAGACAATTGCTAACAAGGGCCAAAGTCATAACGAAAAATCAGCCAACTAATTCGTTCAGCACTACCAGGGATGATTCGCAGTCAGCTTTGACCCTATGTGGCCCGAAGGAATAGGCTACTTAAAATTCCGTCGTTATACTTGCACCAGTAGTGGGGACATAATATACATTTAATCAGGGACCCATAAATTTCCTGTAATGACTCGCCATTCAGGGGGCTTGTCATTTCCTATGCTTCTATGTTGCTATGTTGCCCGAGCCTCACCTAGTTTCCACGATGTCTCTTGTCCACGATGTCTCTCGATGTCTCAAATGTCTCTTCACTGTGAAATCGCACTACCAGTTCCGCAGAATCTTTACCGAAATTGCCAACAAAAGTTGTCTCTAATTGGCTTGTTACAGTCCGCAGTCCGTACCTCCGGAACCAATCACAGACGACGCAAGGGACGCGGCAGGACAACAATTGAATATTAGTCGCGTTTTTTGCGATCGCTTGGAACGAAAATTGCCGTTTTTTGCGATCGACTGTCGACTGGAGGTCCAGTCGATCCGTTTTTTGTCGCTTGAATGGACATCGACTGGGAACAAAGTCAACAGTCGATCCAATGCACCTTTCTCTTGGAGGTCCAGTCAAACTTGGTGCCAAATTTTGAAAATTGAAACATTTGGACCCAAAAACGTACAATTTACACCTCGGGAAGCGCCGGTACTGCAGAGACTGCCGAGGGAAGAGTTGTGGGGATGGAAGGGAAAAAGTTTTTTTAGACCGTTTTTCGAAGGCTTGTTCTCGCTCCCCTATCAAGCGACAAAAAACGGTCAACTGGATGAACCCGGGAACAAGTCCCAATCGCCAGTCGATCTGTAAAAAACGCTACTATTATCATGTTTCAGTTCTTTTTGACAGTGCAAAACGGATACCCTGTCTGAGAGGACCGGATAATAGCTGAACCTCTGTCGGGGTTGGGATTGGGGACTTCAAGGATCCCCATGAACCACAAATCCCTAGTATGTGTAGTAGTGACGGGCGGTGTGTACAAATGGCAGGGGCAGAATCGACGCAAGCTAATGACTTGCACCTGCTAGGGATTCCTGGTTCATGGGGATCCTTGCAGTCCCCAATCCCAACCATGGAAGAGGTTCAGCGGTTACCCGGTCCTCTCGGACAGGAAAGACGCGCTGATTCTGTCAATGTAGCGCACGTGCTGCCCAGGACATCTAAGGGCACCACAGACCTGTTGATATTTGTTACAGGGTGAGTTACGGGTTTACTAGGTGAGCTAAATTTCATTAGAGCTATATTTTGGCAAGGGCCCTCGTCAGGCTCAAGCTGGAAAATGAAATTCAGTTTCAGTTCTCCTTTAAAAAATCCGTCGGACCTGTTCTACCGATGCAATCTTCGTCCCTAATCATTGAATCAAACCTCATTTACGAAATTTCGAACTTCTGATGTAATATTTGTCCCCCGAAAATGAAGTTCATTGCGCTTGCTGTACGATTCATCCACTGCGAAACTCCGGCATTTCGCGAGTTTAGCTGTGCGTTGTCGGACATTCAGAGCAGGACAATAGTGACTTTTAAGTACTGTCAGCTGCTATCTTTCGCACATTCCATTTTACTTTGGCGGCTGCACTCTTATTCTCAAATCTTATCTTTCTTCCGTCTGAAACAAAAGGACCTGCGCCATCTGTGTCGGAGAGTTGTTCCGCTTTTTGCCCCTAGGGAGCAGGACCTGATACTTTTCAGTTCTCGAATGTGAGTCCAGTTTTTAGTTAGTTGCTTATCAGCGCAAGAGCTTATTCTGACTGTTTTATCAGTTTAGGTTTGTAGTCTCTTTGTCGGGAGTATTTTTAAGAAAATCCGCACACGCCTAGGAATTGCAGTGACCAGTTAGCCGAATAAAGCTGAAAAGAAACAGAGGTGAGTGGGCACTGAGCATTCAGTTTTAGGGAGGACTTATATTCTTGGTATTTCTATTTTCGCGTAAACCGTCTGTCACCGCCACCGTCTAAACCTTCACCGTTAAAGTGCATCAACGTCACCTTCTAAATAATGTGTTGATCACCCGTTTCACATGATATGCTAATGATGAAATATACAGAGCGAAGAAAAAAGGAACAACACACAGGATACAATTTTAACGTAAAATATATCATTCAAGAAGAAAAGATAAATGGATAATATTTCTTTCACTACTGCTCAATTTTTATAAGTGTGGAACTAAAAGACAAAAATGCTCCTCAGCCGGGATTTGAACCCAGGGCCCTTTGCTTACAAGGCAGGCGCTCTTACCATTTGAGCTACCGAGGGGCTTTGAGTCCTAGACTTCTAAATTAAATAAAAAAAAATTTTCTTGTTTATTGGTCACGGTACAAGTCCCTTGTTTAAAGTGCTATCTGTGTATATTACTGCTCAGTTGTTGCATGTAGGCTGTTTACAGGGTCAATGGATTCCAGGAATAAAGCACTCAGTCTAGAACAGTCAAGAGCCTCAATCTGATCTTATTACTTCCGATGGCGATTCAGCTTTGGATCGTCGAATGTCTGTTCAGCTGTTAAAGGGAAATTTAGAAGGATATTCCTTGAAGTGTTGAGCTCCTTGTGCCATCTACTTTTACTCCCAAGAGTTCGACCTTTGCAGTAAGTAGCCTACACGAAAATGATACCTACCAATACTACATCCGAAGTAGCCAATACTATGTTTATTTTGGTACCGGAGTCCGGAGACTTGATTGAAACAGGATGCTAAAGTTTTAGGCTACCGAGGTCTGTGGATCAATGGGACTGCAAATACAATTGAGGTGTTATAAGCTGGACTTATCAACGTTACAGTTTAACCGAAAAGGGCTGGGATAGGACAGTCTAGTTACTCATCACATATTCACTTAAATTGACTTGAAGACCCGCTGAAAATGCGTTACTTCGTTGTTCCGCTGTTCACGAACAATCGATTTTCAAATAGTGGAATATCTGTGTGATTTGTGGTACCTCAATGCGCTTGTATTTTTGTTGTATGCCTTACGGGAAATATTTATGATTAATTTTTTGTTGAAACACGAAGCAACCTTCCCCAATCTCACCACTGCCAACTGAAAAGCCGCGTTTGTGTTGAGATAAAAATTTCCCGCGTCATAGTAGAATTTATGCTGTGGGGACTGCCGCAGATTTTCTGAACGTTATAAGTAGAGCAGATAGTGGAAATAAAAAATCTCTTTGCAGAATCCAAATAATTCACTGCATTCAACTAAATGACACAAAAATAAGTTGGCTTTTCAGTTAAACTTTAAAAGCCAACAGCAATGGTCAAAACAACATATGTTTCCTTGGTATGCCGTTTTTTCTATCCTGGTCGAATGCTTAGCACGCTGGGGCCGGCAGGGGCGTGATTTCGTCAAAATCCTAGGGGGGGGGGGGGGGGCAAAGTTGGAGCCGATTTTTCCAAGTCAAGTGAAAATGAGCAGCTTTATTTCAAGAAGAACCAGTGACCAAAAGATCACTTAGTCGGTCGGTTGACATAGACGTGTTTAACGTGTTTAACCCTGCATAGCGCATGCATACCGCTATAAAAGTTTCAAGGCTTCCGTGTTCCAGTCTTACCATAAAGACAAAGGTATACTAAAGAAAAACGATCTGTTTCTGTGGATGCTTGAATTCTGTAGGCTTATCTTAGTTTCGACGAGAGTTTCGAAGACGCTAAATTTCAGCTGGGGGGGGGGGGGGGGGGGCAAACATCAAGCTCGGGGGGGGGGGGGGCCCTGCCCCGTAGCAAATTACGCCCCTGAAGGCCGGCGGTTTGGTTTGTGGTCAGGGTCAGTGTCGTGTTCCTGTAAGAGAAGCCAAAGGCCACGCAGGCTCAGATAGCTACCCGGAGATGTCTGGGTAAGGTAAAAAAAATGGGTGTGCGAAAGCACTGAGACTAACCGCTGGATAGCTTCGTGCAAGGAACATCTACCGTATGCATATGTTTGGTCTCTCCTAGGGCTTATGGACACCTAAAAGCCTTCCATATTTTGAGGGGAGTCATAACCGCTGTACAGGGAGCTTGACCAGAATATATCCTCATGTAAAAACTTTGTGAAGGACTCGTCACAAATACGTCAGCCATTAATACAAACAGTAAGATCAAGATTCCTTGTCTGAAATAACATTGCAAAATCCTGGAACCAATATCAATCGAATTTTGACGTACAACTTTCTCCGGTTTGATGGGATCCTTCTTTCTAGTCCAGAATGACGACTGATCCTTCCTGGGGTGACACAAAGAAGCTCGTCGAAATGCTCACCGATATTCATGGCGACATGTATGACGTCACTATAATCTGCTCTGACGACAATCAGTTGACAACAAATCAAATAATCTTACGCTGGGCTAGTGAAGTCTTCGATGCTATGTTTCGAAACAAGATGGAGGAATCCAAGACTAAAACTGTGAATATTGAAGACATCACCAGTGAGACAATGAAAATGATTCTCGGCTTCCTGAGTTCAGGAGAGTTGCCAAGTCTAGAAGCGCTTTTAGAGGACGAGATGAGCTATGCCCTAGATAAGTATGACTTCAAGTGCATGAAGAATGCAATTGCTGTCAAGGTTTTAGATGTAGACGTCAAGCATTTGTGCATTTCTTACGAGCTGCTCACAAGGCTAAACATGCAGGAAGGAAAGAAAAAACTTGCCAGTCGAATGGCTGTTCAGTTCCGCTCTCTTCCGATGGATCTGTTGAAACGGCTAGACTCGGATGCCTACTTATGGATTGCACAGTCGCTCAAAGATCAACTTGGATCCAGCGATCTGAAAGCAGGGAATGAGGTCAGAAAAGATTTCTGGACGAACTTCCTGAACATGTACAATGTATGGCTGAGCAGCGCACCTGTCGACGCAGCTAAACATGCAGAGAAGGTCATGCAAACTGTCGAACTTCACCTCCTTGACGTACAGACAGTCCTAGACCTTTTCTCAAGGTCACCGGTGCTGGATCTGATTTCCCCCTGGACTGCTGCTATCATTAGAAGGGTATTGGAATTGGATTCAGAGAAGACAATAAAAGGGAAAGTTCAAGAGCACAGGAACCGATGCAGTACAGGGTTTTTTAAATGTTCTTATTGCAACTTCCTCATAACAAGTACCCAGTTACACTACCCCAGCAGGACCTGCCCTAATCAGAACGTTACATGCAACGTCTGCAGTCATGTGCTGATGATTCCAGGCTCTGTTGGGCCGGGTCAAATCCAAGCTAGGCTGTTAACAGGATCGCCTTTGAATTCTGGCAGCTTTTTCCAGGCAGTCTAAGCTCGCATTAAACGTGACGTATTACCTGAAACTTAGGGGTTGGCTATAGTGACTGGGTTGAGTACCAAGTGATGCAAATAGCGATTTTTGGGATCCTAAAACGTAAGTGCAGGGATACCAATGGCATCGCAAAAGTTGTCCGTCTGTCCGTCCGTCCGTCTGTAAGCAAGATAACTCTCGAAGGAAATGAGATATTTTGATGAAACTTGGTGTGAGGATTCTTTGGGTCAAGAGTAAGGTCGAGTTCGTAGATGTGCTTTGTCGCCCTATATTTAGGGGGAAGAGGGTGTTTCAAATTAAGGGGCAATTTTTAAAAGCTATTGAGATAGTTGATTTAGGGGTAAGGAGACATGTTGAACCCGAATATGAAAGTTATTTTCTCACCGGACAAGTAGTTCACCCGGAATCCGGCGAAAACTGGACACAAAATTTGTCGACCAATTATCGGCTATAGCTGTCCCTACCCCTTAATTCTCAAACCAGTATAGCTCTGCGCGTGGATGACGACATTCATTTGTTTATTCTATGGACGTCGGCGAAATCTAGTGTAATCGAAGGTCGAGGGTTTGATATATAATGTCCAAACGAGGAAATATGTTGTTCAAGCGAGGATGTTGTTCAATGAGGATTCACTGGTAAAGTACAGGTCAAGTTCGTAGATGGGTCCTTTAGTCCTATCTTTAGAGGCAGAGGAGGGGTTTCGAATTCACGGTAAAAACATGTGTGTTTTATCAGTTAATAAGATATTCACTGAGGGGGTAACGTTGTCCGCTGAATCCATATCTGAACTTAGTTTTCTTGCTGGACAAATGGTTCATCACGAATTCGGCTGAAACTGGAAATTTGGTTGAACCTCAAAGTTGTTTCTGAAACCGTTTACGAGATTCAGTATCGGGGCAAGGGGACATGCTGAATCCATTTTGAACTTTATTTGAACAGTAAAAATATTCAAGGAATCTGACGAAGACTGAATGGCGAAGACATGACCGAATTGCTTGAATCAAATGTTAGATTTTTGGGATCCCATCGAAACCTATGGTCTTAATCTACAAGATAGGATTACCGGATAGATTAGTTGTGATTTCTCTATGCCACGGATAGGAGAGGAGACAAAGAAAGACTAACCACAGACAAAGAGCGGAACTAGTACAAGGGTAAATTACTATCACCGAAGATGATTCGCAGACAGCTTATACTGAAGGAAGTCTCAGTCTGATAGCAACAAAACTTATTAGTTGTACTCGTACTGGAAGTGGGATATACTCGGACCTTATCAAATATATAGCGCGATTCCTTATAATTTGTTTAGAGAGGCAATTTTATCTGAAGTAGTTCATTTTCTTCCGTGGCTCACAAGACCCGTAGTGTAGTTCGGTTCGAGGCATCCAACCCCTACAATCCAGTGGTAAACCGAATATCGGCTGAACGTTAAACCTCTTTCAATCGTTGATTAGATTCACCAAACGTCAATGGAAAGATATTAGTGAATGAAAGATACTGCTTGGATATAGGACGTTGCCAATGACTGTGGTTACGGCTTTATATTTGTTTGTCCTTTGCGCAATAATTAACCGTATATTATGATGGTGTTAGCATGGTCGATATAAAAACCTGGCTCTTCTAATGCTGAGCGAGAACTTAAAGGAACCCTTTTGCTTATTCTACCTTCCTTGTTATCCGGAGCTCCGTTCTGGAAAATAAGCTTCGTAAATCCCCTCCTTCCGCGAACGTGTCGTTTTTTACCTACGACTTATAGAGAGATTGCACCCTACCCAACGAAAACGGATAGGAGGAGAAAAGGAGTAATTTAACAATGTGAAGTATAGGGCTTTCGGCTTTGAGACCAAATTATCCATGTTTCATCACTATTATAAGTATGTAAATAGCTGGAAACGATTCCTAGTTTTTCTTAATTGTGTAAATCACAGCTTTAATAGAAAAATTTGATCAGAAATGAGAGTTTGAAGGCTTGAAACTTTCACCACAAAAACGAACACTGCTTCCTATTGGTTGGTTTTGAATTTTACGTCATAACCGACCAGTACGATTCGAGACTCCGTTTTGTGTTCAAACTTTGAAGCCTTCAGGCTCTTACTTCCTTGGAAACCCTTTTGCAAAAATAGAACTATTCGATTAAGGAAAAGCCCAATCAACATTCCTGCAAGTCTCTGGCTCAGAATGATGGTCAAACGCCGATAATTTAATTTCAAAGTTGAAAGTCCTATACCTCCCAATGTTAAATTTTTTTGGTTACGATCCTGCGATGATGGTGTAGCGATATCCGTTTTCATCGGGTATAGGGTGCAATCTCTCTATTAGCGATTTCCGCCCGAGCCGAGTTTTGTCAGCCACGCGACACGAACTTGCAGCAAGCCGGGCTCGTTGACTGAAATTTGACCAAGTCCAAAGTCGGGGTGGAGCCTGATTCGTTGACTAACAAGGGGGCCTGCGGACAAGACCTCGCCTACCCGGCTCCGACCCTCGGACTCTGCTGTGCCGACAATTCCTTCGTACATACGGACATGAGAAGCTTCAGAGTATTGTTTTTTACTCTGAAATACATAAGGTGCGTTTTTACAGATACCATGGTATCTGATACCACGGTCTAAAGTCGTTTTGCAGTTATCGTGGTATCTGATACCACGGTCAAAAGGCGGTTTTGCAGTTATCGTGGTATCTGGCCAGTTGTCGTGGTATCTGGTATTCACTTTTTGTCAAATTGGTGGGAAAGAAGTTCGGCACTTTGTGATTTGACTGAATATAAGTTTTTCTATCGGGATGAATTCGAAAAGCGCAATTTCAGCAATTGTCGTTTTTGCAGAGCAACCGTATATCAGATACCACGGTTACTGCAAAAACGACTAATTGCAGATCCAGTTACCTTGGTAACAGAAGCCATGATATCTGCAAAAACTCAACTATGGTAGAGCGTCAGGTCTATTTTCTGTCTTCGACTTCTTTTATTTTGCTTGGTTGGAACCTTGGTTGGAATTTTGCTTGGGCGCGTTCAGTTTTCAAATATGTTGGTTCCAGCCGAGGGAAGGGTAAGAGCTTGGTCACACTGGGCTCATTTCCTGGCTTTTTGGGTTGCAAAATTAGAAAAAAGAAAAAGAACATGATACAACTAATTCTATATTTGACGGTGCAAAATGGATAAGTCAGCTACATTTTATTCGAGCTATATCTCGGCCCTTCTTGGCAAGGGTCCTCTTCAGGCTCAAGCCGCTCAAGCTGGAAAATAAACTTGTAAAACAAAAAAAGATTGAAGATTCTTCCTTAAATATCTGCTTTTTTGAACTTCTTCTATGAAAATTGGACAAAATGCAGAAGAATCTCTACCCTTTCGTCGACCCAATCGAACAATAACAAGAGCTGTAAGCTCATATGGCACTTGCATGGGTCAAGATGATTTGATTGATCAAAAGTAAGTTTCGACTTTGCGGTTGAGATGCGCGCTCTAAGGGAGCTGGAACTTCATTTGTAAGCAAAACCCTTGAGGCAAAACTGCTAATGGGCTGATGGGCATCACGAAAATGCATATATTGCTTAAAAGTATTTTTTTTACTTTGCGGTCAAGATTGGTACTTTAAGGAATAATCGGATTTGGGACGTAGCAATTTCCAAGCAAATGTTGTTGAGTCTCCAATATTCCAGCGAAGTTTCATCGTCCTAGCACATCTGGAAGTACCTTAACGCGCGATCACCGGAATCCCAGACCCCCCCCCCCCCTCCTCCAACTCCACCCACAATAACCGGAGCCAATCCGGTTCTGTAAATGATTAATCCAGAGCATCTGTTTGTCATTCCCACGAAGTTCGATCCAGATCACACCAGTCTAAGCGGGTCAAGTATTTTCCGCCCTCCCCCCAATTATTGCCGGATTCGGTCCGGAAATGAAAAAGGTCATACGAGAAAAATGTCTTTTGTTTAATTATTAAATTTCACTCGAATCCGATCACCCGTTCCAAAGTTACGCATGACTCAATATTCCGGATTCCCCTCCCTCAACTCCCCCCCCCCCCCAAGATTATCATATCGAGGATTTTTTTTTATTCCAAGTCAGTTTGAACGGGTCCCTGATATGCCTTCCAAGTTTCGTCGTGAAAATCCCCCAAAAAACGGAATTCCGGGAAACCCCCTCCTCCCCCCCTCAAGTTTCCGGATCCAGTCAAATTATGTAAAAGATTTACATGGACCAGATGTTTGTTCTTCCCAGCAAGTTTCACTCCGATACCATCATTCTAACCGTTTCCTGAGATTTCCGGTCCACCCCCCACCCCCCACCCCCCCCAGCTCCCCCGCGGTGCACGTAGCCAATCCGATTCAGCAAATGACTTACCTACAGCATCTGTTTGTTCTTCCCACAAAGTTCCATCCCGGTCCCTCCATTCTAAACGGGTCACGTATTCCCCCCCCCCCCAATAGTTGCCGGATCCGGTCCGGATATGAAAAAAATCATCGGAGAAATGTCCTCTGTTCAATTCTTAAATTTCACTCGAATCCGATCACCCATTCCAAAATTACGCATGACTGAAAATTTCGGATTCCCCTCCCTCCACTCCCCCCACCATTATCTGATCGACAAAATTTTTATTTTGAAGTCAGTTTGATTGGGTCCCTGATATGCCTGCCAAGTTTCATGGTGAAAATCCCCAAAACCACCATCACCGGAATTCCGGGACCCCCCCCCCCCATAAGTGTCCGGATCCAGTACAATGGTCTAAAGGACTTATCTAGAACAGATGCTTGTTCTTCCCAGCAAGTTTCACTCCGATCCCTCCATTCTAACCGTTTCTTGAAATTTCCGGTCTCCCCTCCCCCCCCCCCCAACTCCCCCTGGCTGCCGAATCCGGTCAAGACTTTAAACGGGACATTACAAATATATATTCTATTCAGTTATGAAGTTTCATCACAATCCGATCGTCCGTTCGAAAGTTACACACTTCTCAATTTCCCGGATTCCCCTGCGGATTCCCCTCCCTCCACTCCCCCACCATTATCTGATCGACAAAATTTGTATTTTGAAGTCAGTTTGATTGGGTCCCTGATATGCCTGCCAAGTTTCATCGTGAAAATCCCCAAAACCACAATCACCGGAATTCCGGGACCCACCCACCCCCATTAGTGTCCGGATCCAGTACAATGGTCTAAAGGACTTATCTAGAGCAGATGCTTGTTCTTCCCAGCAAGTTTCACTCCGATCCCTCCATTCTAACCGTTTCTTGAAATTTCCGGTCTCCCCCCCCCCAACTCCCCCCTGGCTACCGAATCCGGTCAAGACTTTAAACGGGACATTACAAATATATATTCTATTCAGTTATGAAATTTCATTACAATCCGATCATCCGTTCGAAAGTTACAAACTTGTCAATTTCCCGGATTCCCCTGCGGATTTCCCTCCCTCCACTCCCCCCACCATTATCTGATCGACATTTTTTTTTATTTTGAAGTCAGTTTGATTGGGTCCCTGATATGCCTGCCAAGTTTCATCGTGAAAATCCCCAAAACCACCATCACCGGAATTCCGGGACCCCCCCCCCCCATAAGTGTCCGGATCAAGTACAATGGTCTAAAGGACTTATCTAGAGCAGATGCTTGTTCTTCCCAGCAAGTTTCACTCCGATCCCTGCATTCTAACCGTTTCTTGAAATTTCCGGTCTCCCCCCCCCCCCCAACTCCCCCCTGGCTACCGAATCCGGTCAAGACTTTAAACGGGACATTACAGATATATATTCTATTCAGTTATGAAGTTTCATTACAATCCGATCATCCGTTCGAAAGTTACACACTTCTCAATTTCCCGGATTCCCCTGCCCTCCACCCCCCCCCCCCCAAATGGTCGGATCAGAAAACTGATTATTTATAAGTTTGTTTGGTCGGGTCTCTGATAGGCCTGCCAAGTTTGATGGTCCTAGCACAACTGGAAGTACCCTAACTCGAAAAAGTGTGACAAAATGCCCTAAATTTTCAAGTTTCCAGCGCCCCCACTTCCCCGCATATGGTCGGATCGGGAAACTGATTATTTCCAGGTTAGTTTGGTCGGGTCCCTGATATTCCTGCCAAGTTTCATTGTCCTAGCTCATCTGGAAGTACCCTCACTCGAAAAAGTGTGACAAAATGCCCTAAATTTTCAAGTTTCCAGCGCCCCAACTCCCCCGCATATGGTCGGATCGGGAAACTTATTATTATTAGGTTACTTTGGTCAGGTCCCTGATATTCCTGCAAAGTTTCATTGTCCTAGCTCATCTGGAAGTACCCTAACTCGAAAAAGTGTGACAAAATGCCCTAAATTTTCAAGTTTCGAGCGCCCCCACTCCCCCGCATATGGTCGGATCGGGAAACTGATTATTTCCAGGTTCGTTTGGTCGGGTCCCTGATATTCCTGCCAAGTTTCATTGTCCTAGCTCATCTGGAAGTACCCTAACTCGGATATGTGGGACAAAAAACTCGGACCGACAGACAGACCGACAGACGGAATTGTGATCGGTATATGGCACTTGAGCCAGAGGCTATAAGTGCCATAAAAACAGTAGCCGAGTCCAGAATGAAATCACAGCACCAGCATTAACCCCAACCAATTTTTATAGAAGAAGTTCAAAAAAGCAGATATTTAAGGAAGAATCTTCAATTGTTTTTCCACAAGTTTATTTTCCAGCTTGAGTGGCTTGAGCCTGAAGAGGACCCTTGCCAAGAAGGGCCGAAATATAGCTCGAATAAAATGTAGCTGACGTATCCGTTTTGCACCGTCAAATATGATTCGCAGTCAGCTTGGGCTGAAGAAACAACTATTTCTGAATGTTGTCGTTTTAAATTCAGGAGATCAATTCAATTCAATTCAATATATTTTGATTCATGACATTCAACGTCACATAAATAAAAGAACCGGACAATATAGCCTATATACACATTAACCATCTGGCAGTTCAGGGCAGTAGCATAGTCTGCGGTACAGACGATAAAACTGCCCGGAACGACAAACCTCGTTCTGGTGAACAGCCTGCAGGGGTGGGTTTCGAGTCCGATCAAGGCGCGTTACAAAATTAACCATCGCTTTCCGCCTCATAATATTAAGCGACTCTATCTCATTATCTAAAAACATCTGGCTAGCAGAGTAGCGTCGATTATACGAAAACAACTGTCGGAACGCGCTATTAAAACAAACTTTCGGCTTACTCAATGTCGATTCCAGGTAATTATCAAACAGTGGAAAACAGTACAACTGCGTGCAATATGTTTTCAATAAAAGAATCTTCACTGGGTGACTACAACATTTAAAATTACGGATCACATGGTTTGCACGCAGGCAAAGGCCACGATATTGACTGGACATGGCTGAATCATCGTACAGATCATCATCTAAAACATATCCTAGATACTTGACTTTGTGAAATTGAGTTAAAACCATACCGCCAAGCCGTATGGCAGGGAACATCAAAGATCTAAAATATTTCGGAATAAAATCATATAATTACATTTTGCTGAGTTAAAAATAATATCATGACAACCAGCATACTCAGAACAAATGCTTAAAAGGCGGTTTAGGGCATCTGCCGACGGGGCAAGTAAAACCATGCCATCTGCATACGCTATCGAATTCAAAAATACACCAGAAATATTGCAACCTACGCGACTCTCCATCAACTGTTTGCAAAGATCATCAATAAACACATTGAATAATAGGGGCGAAATTACTCCACCTTGTTTGACCCCATTACCAACATGGAAAGAAGACGATAATTTGGAACCCCACTTCAAGCGGAACTCTTGCTGAGCATACCATGTCGAAAGAAAATCCACAAGCATCCGAGGCATACCCCGTTTACGTAATTTTTCAAATAATATAGCATGATTAACACGGTCAAATGCTTTGCGTATGTCCAGAAAACAAGCAAATACAGGACTACCAAACCCTAGAATAACTGTTTGTTTAAAAGTAAAAATGCAAAAGTCAGTACCATGATGTTTTTTAAAACCAAACTGATTAAAAGACGTTTCTAAAAATTCAACCGATCGGCGCATCAGTAAATGCTCATGTTATTTTGAAAGGTCGTAATAGCAATAGGGTGGTAGGTATCAACACTCCTCAAATCACCGCATTTATTCTTAATCAGGGGTATAAGAGTAACCTTCATAAGATCAGGCGCTAGGCACGTATGAGGAATTGCACAAGTAAAATGCACCGACAGTAGAGCACAAAGGCGCTGCCTATTGCTGTATTTCACATGCTCGGCTGTCAGACCGTCATCACTCGCGGCTTTATTAGCTTTCAACTCCTTCGTAATCACCTGATCAATTTCATCCCTGCTAAACCTTATTTTCTCTGTAATACAATCGCAATCACCAGCACAATTTGTAGGTTGATCAACCGAATTAAAGAGGTCATTAAAATGCGTACGCCATCTTTCGACTATATTCGACTCACCAACTTGACCATCAAGCGTAGAAGCAAGAACATTCGGAGCATTACCGACAGTTAGAGCAAATTAGCGCAAAACAGCATGTATAATGATGTTACAGGAACCCTAATTGACCCCTAATTGTAGTCCGCCCATTATTCCCAAGCTGCCACAAAGTCCATCAAATCTCACGCCCGTAGGGATTTTCAGTTGTTTGTCGAATAGGTGGCTTTTTGAGCCCAGTGTGACCAAGCTCTAAAGGCGTGTTCTCGCCCTTCCGCGAGGACTCCACTTGAGGAGTCCCCGCGCTTTTGTTTGTCCCGGGGACAAACCCGTATTCTCGCGAGTCCCCACGGACGGGGAATGCTCCGATTATCACCACCATCATCAAAAAGGATTCTCTTTCAGATTCGGAGGGGAATCGCTTTTTGCCTGTGTTGGTGCGATGTAAAATTAATTAAAAACAATCAGGATAAACAAACCAAAAATAAAGTGGATCCAAACTAATTTCGTCAACTGTATATTTTTTTTCGAGCAAAATCCATTTTGGAAGCATTCCCCGTGTTCTCGCTGTTTTTGTACGCGGAGTCCGGGTGGAGTGGCTCCCTCTATTCTCGCCGTTCCCTTCGATCCCCCGAGGAGTCCTCGGGGGACGGCGAGAATACGCCTTAAGAGCGGGAGGGCTGGATAGAGTTGTCAAACGCTTACAAGAAAATCGCTAATTTCCTGTGGAATGTACTGGTATCATCGGAAAAGTGTATTTCCGAGCCATTTCGTCGTGAAAAGATTGTTTCTTGTCAGAGCTGTACTTTAAAAGACCTATCGTACCTATAGGCTATTCACTACTGATTCAGCTTACGCCCCTAATCGTTCCGTTTCCTATATCTGAGATTTCGAACGGCCGGACCCCATGCCATGCCATTTTTGCCCACCAAAAACAAAAGTCGTTGCACTTGCTGTATGACAAGACTCAGATGACAGATGTCTTGTATGGCACCCACATTTCGTGATACTGGCATGTTTTATTAGGTATTGCTTTGACCAGTCTTACATGCAGATCAGGACAGTCTGGTATGTAAACTTTCCCATCCGTTTGCCTGTGGTGCACTCCCAATGATATTTTGACGTTGGCGTCAAACGTTTGGCATTCCAATAATCAAATCGCATATTTCTAGTAAAACGGCCAACGTCATCTAAGTAGGAAATTCTAAGTAGGAAAAGGAAATAATCAAATCGAATAGTTCTAGCAAAACGGCCTACGCCATCTAAGTAGGAAATTCTGGTAACCAGTTTTTGCCGTTAGGGCGCAGGAGCTTCTGCTAGTCAGTTCTTGAAGTGATCTGCGGTGATTCGTCGACTGTCGAGTTGAGTTGGTTTTCTCTAGTGACTTATCAGCACAATATCTTGCTCCGATTGTTTTATCAGTTAAGTTAATATTTGGTCGTTTATACAAACTGTTTGTCGGAAAGGATTCTCAGAAAAGAAGCATACGCCCAAAAAGTTTAGTGAAGTAGACGATTAAGACGATTAGCTGAAGAAATCTCAAAAGAAATACAGGTGAGAGGAAAACTAATTTGAGGGCTAGTACAACAGCTTTAAGCTAGAGGTATGTTACTTATAATGGTTATGAAGCTTCGCATGGTCCAGTTGGTAAAGCGAAAACCGGAAGACCCATCTTAGCAGAAATTCTTAGGAGCTGTTGTGTGATTTACTTTGACCGGAGTTCTGACTTTCCGAATAGCGTAGATGAGAACAACACCTGCCGAAACTAACCAAAATCCAAAGAAGCAAATGTCTATTATGTTACAACATTTCACTGAACCAGGATGGAACAACGTCCAGCTCAGGTCACCGTGATCTATCGAGAACCAGCCTTGCCAGTTCAGTAGAGGTGTGCTAAGGCGGGTTTTTGACGAAACGTCGCCGTGGCAAAACGGCCCCGTGGCAAAACGTCCCGGTGACTAAGCGTCCCCTGGCGAAACGTCCTCAGCTAAAATAGACCAATAACAAAAATACGATAGTTTGTTGTGGGATTCAAGATTTACATCAGACCCGGCATTCTTTCAGAACGGGTTACTTAAGACCACATGGGAGTAAGAGATCAGACTAGTTTGTAAAACAGCCTGTCATTACATTTTGTCGTTTCCTATCACATTTAATAATTATTACAATTACTACACATTAAACATCTTAATTGGTCTCGCTTTAGTTCGCTATTACTTGTTTAATATAAATATATTTATTGCTCTGTATTTCATTTTTTGATATTCTATATTTCAATATGTGATACATTTCGTTGATTGTTACAGGATATCACTGCCTCTCTACGTCCAAGCATTTCCATCCACTGTCATTACGAGACCTCCAGCTTCTAATGTCATTTTTATCCGCCCTAGCGGAACTACGATTGTTCTTACATTCTCTCTATATTACTCTTTTCGAGCCAGCTGAACTTTATTAAACCTACATTTCGGCCCTTCTTGACAAGGGTCCTTTTCAGGCTCAAAGCCGCTCAAGTTGGAAAAGCGAACTTGTGGAAAAGCCAAAAGGGCTGAAATATAGCTCGAGTAAAACTCAGCTGATGTATCCGTTTTGCACTGTCAAACATGATTCGCAGTCAGCTTGGGCTGAAGGAATATTTAAACTGAACTACATTCAGTGGTTGTAGTACCTCTATGTGCTTGTCCCTCTATGCTTGAAAGACACAGCAACTACAGAGGTAAGCCATTGCCGAAAAATAACACAAAACGGCCTGCGCATGTCTTGTCACCGGCATATCTTATACTCCCGTCAGGGGGTTTAGCGTCATTAACACATGGAAATGCGTTTTGTTGAAGTTTAAATTCTACGCGTCTGGACGAATTTTCGGTTGTTGTGCTAACAGTGCACATTCCAAACATTATTACTAATGCCCGGGGTGAAGAAATACAAAATCTCTTAGATCAGTCAAAATTCTTCAGTGTATTTAAATATCAGAAGTAAAGACAAGCTGGCTTCAGTTAGACTTTTAGAACTGTAGGAAATCCTACATTAATGCGATATGCTAAATTTTTCCTTTTCTTTGTCTGTGATGCTTTGTCTGTGATGTTGTCAGATGTGAATATAGCATGTCTCTTATCCCTAAATCGGCAGTCTTACTAGCTAGACGAGATATAGACATTATTGAAAGCTCGGTGTATTTTTTTTTTCCTTTTCTTTGTCTGTACTGTGCTATTTCCCTCTTCTTAAGTGCGTAAATAAGATTTCATCATCATCATCATATCCTCATGTACAAGCTTTTATACTGAATGCATCTCAAATAAGTTAGCCAAATATTCCTTGAGCCCAAGCTGACTTTGAAACATTTATTCAAATAATGTATACAACGGATACGTCGGCTGACGAGGACCCTTGCCATTGCAAGAAGGGCCGAAATATTGCTGATGATGCATCGTAGCTGAATTATCCGTTGTATACATTATTTGAATATAAGTTAGCCAAGTTACACAAAGAGTAAGCGAACCTGAGCTTTGGACAGAGAGGTCTTTTAATTTTGGCAGTACTATGACATTACTTGAGTGCCGTAGACACTCGTATTTATGCAAATTTGTTTTAAACCGTTTTTAGTGTCATCACTTGGCGTCTGATCATTTTGTGCTGGGGAATTCACTTTCCCAGCATAAAATGACCAGACCAGAGACAACAGCAAGCACTGAAGCCTTCTTGAGTTTCACCTAGCTAACCTGTAGTCTACCCTCAAATTCCAAGACGTGATGTAATCTTCTTTCTAGGTCAGAATGATGAATGATTCTTCCTGGGGTGACACAAAGAAGTTCGTCGAAATGCTCAACGATGTTCATGGCGACAGGTACGATGTCACTATTGTTTGCTCTGATGACATTCTGATAACAGCAAATCAGTTCATCTTATGCTGGGCTAGTGAAGTCTTCGAAGCTATGTTTCGAAACCGGATGGAAGAATCTAAGACGAAGACTGTAAATATTGAAGACATCAGCGGTGAGACAATGAACATAATAATTGACTTCCTGGCTTCTGGTCAGTTGCAAAGTTTAGACGCTGTTTTACAGGACGAGATGGTTTATGCCTTAGATAAGTATGACTTCAAGTGCATGAAGAAGGCCATCGCAAACAAACTTCAAGATGTGGACGTCAAACATCTGTGCGTTGCTTACGAGCTACTCAAGAAGCTCCACATGGTTGAGGACAAGAAGAAACTTGCCAGTCGAATGGCTTTTCACTTCCGTTCTCTTCCCATGGACCAGCTGGAACGTCTCGACTCAGATGCTTTCTTTTGGATAGCAGAGTCGCTCGACGACCATCTTGGATCCGGCAGTCTGAAAGCTGGTAAAGAGAGTAGGAAAGATGTCTGGACAATTTTCTTGAAGATTTACAGTGAATGGCTGGATACTGAGCCTATCGATGCGGCTAAAGATGCAGAGAGGGTTATGCAAACTGTGGAGCTTCATCTCGTCGATGTGCAGACGATCGTCGATCTCTTCTCAAATTCCCCGGTGTTGGATATGATTTCGCCCTGGATGGCTGTTCTCGTTAGACGTCTCATGGGAGTAGACTCACATAGGACACTAAAGAGGAAAATTCAAGAGCACATGGACCAGTGCCGAACAGAATTACCTGGGTGTGGTCATTGTGGATGTACACCAACCAGCATCCAGTTCCACCATCCGGGTAGGAACTGTCCTGCTCGGAGTGTACAATGTTCTGTCTGCAGTCAGGAGCTAAAGCTTCCTCCCTCTATTAGGGGGAACAGCTCTCAAGCTGCGCTACTAACAGGGTGGCCTTTGGAGTAGGCTAGTAAAGACGGCCTGTGGATCCTGACCGCTTTTTCAGCAGTTTTCCTCTTTTCCCTCAGTGGAACTGAAAACTATAGCTGGCCCACTGGCTAATATTAGTGGGCCAGTTATGGTTTTGTGATATTATTGGGCATGATTCGTCATATTATTTCTGGTTTTACTGATTTTCGTGTGCGCTCGAGCTCTGCTCTCAGCAGCGGAAAGAGTTAAAGATGCATTTGTTTGTGAATAAAGATAACCTTGAACCTAACCTTGAACCTTGAAGTTCGGGCCTCGGTTTTAAGTGGCCTTAAGTGAAGTTAAAAATTGGCTATTTTCCGCACGATATAAAGTGTTTAACTTAAGCTGAAAATTGTTTCTAGTTTTATATATTATGGTGTCGAGGACCTGCATCAGTTTTAATTAAAAAGTCTGATCAAACTGACACGTTGCTTTCTTTCACATTTACTGTCACAGCCGCCTTTCTGTTTGGAATAGAGTTCCTTCAGTTTAAACCACCAGCTTCGGTTTCACTGTTATTTTGAATAACTTATAGCGAACCAGATAGCTCTACATGCCCAAATGGGCAGACAAGCTCGACCAAGCTAAATAACACTAGGGAGTAGCGTCAAAACATATTCCTTCCTTGCTTCGCAAACGAGCCATACTCATAGCTCCGCCCAGTACGCTTGTGGCATTTTAAGCGAGACAAACTTGCGGGTTTAGAAATTTCTCGTAAAGCTAAGATGCAGTCTGCACACACCGAGAAAACAGGTGAGATTGTATATTTTTTGTGTGTGTCTAGAATCTAAAATTATTGGAGCTAGCGCTGGTGCACGACCGATTGAATTTCAATAGAGACGTTCACTACCGCTAGAGGTGCTAGTGTTGCTGCTATTCGAGTGTGTGTCACTATCTTCAAGTCTTGGTCCTACTCCCTAGTGTTTTTTTGCCCTCAGCTCGACTAAGGGCAGTTAAAGATTTTCGCACTTCCGATATCTACAACGCTAGAAAAAGCTCGTTGTACTTTAGTCCAACTTTGTTGAAACGACGGTAACCTTGAATCATGAGATGGCGTTGATTCGACTAGTTGCAGACATGTAGCATATTGCCCGGCCCCTTGTATCGTCGAGAATCAACTGCTGACGATCAATTTTTAATTTCGACCAGCCGATGGCAGATAGTCAGCATTTTTGTAGCGCCGTCAAATGACGGTCTTGGTGGCGAAACCCTGGGGTATAGCCACGTGATTACTGATTCTGTCATCAGCTCAGAAACAAAAAGTTCTTGGAACATACCATTTTTAAAGCCTTGATGGGTCTACAACTTCAGCATTTGACAGATAGCAAAGAAGTAAACCGAAGTGTTGCGAGCGCAACACTTTAATAGGCGTAGGCGAACAAAGGTTGCTGCAAGAGTGCACGTTGACAGGCAACGTAGGTCTAGTATTATATCAGATACCACGGTCCGACCGTGGATTTACTTTTGGTAATTTTACACGCGTAAAATCCCGTGGATTTACCATTCGGGATTTACTTCACACACATGGAACCCATTAGCAAGGAGCGCCAGCTCCTTCCATTCGGGATTTACTTTCCACACATGGAACCCATTAGCAAGGAGGGGGGCCATACCACACGGGGGCGAAACCGAACCTTCAATTTTTTCACCACCAAGCATGCAGCTTTTTCACTCTAAAAACTAACGCTAGATGACCTCTACCTAGCGCCCATTTGGCGGAAGTTTTCAAAACAGTTGGACGAACTGTACAAGTTTTGGGAGCCCTTGAAGTTTTTTTTGTTTTCGCTGGAAATCTGGACATAGCAGGTCGGTGAAAGATAATTCAGTAATTGTTGACCAAAGATAACTACGACCTTCAACTTTGCAGATTCTGAGGTTTATATGTCACCACTACTTAAAGGACTCCTCTTGCTTATTCTGCCTTTTATAATACACTTAGCTCCCATATGGAATTATAAGCTTCTAAAATCCCCACCTTTCTCCATTGTTTCGTTTCGTAACTACGATTTTTTAGCGCTTTTTCAGCCTTGCCGAGTTTTTCCTTCACCCAACGAAAAGTTTGCCGGAGTCTTCAACGTCCGATTACAATTCTTTCACCCATAAGGATGTGATAGTCTTCTGTTTATTACTTCTTTTATTTGCTTAGTTTTTCCCACTTTTTAACAAAGGCACGGTCAGTTTTCAAACGTTTTGCGCCCAGCCGTCGCGTCGGAGAGCAGGAAGGCTGGATATAGTCGACAAGCGCTAACAAGAGAATCGCTAGTTTTAGGTGGAAAGTAATGGTATTTCCAAAAACTTTTTTTCTGATTCATGTCATAGGGAAAGGATCATTTCTAGTAAGAGTTGTGCTTTAAGCTTAAGCTAAATTCTGCCATTATTTATGCAGGAGAAATAGTAGAAATTAGAAACGAATGTGCTACAGTGAATTTTCTGCGCAGAAGTGGCGAGAAATTTGTTTTCCCAGAGCAAGTTGATAAAGCAGAGATAGATCTAACTGATATTGAGCTTAGACTACCAGTCCCTCAGTTCACAGGAGGAACTGAAAGGTCAGTGAGAAGCCTAGTATTTGGATACGACCTTTCTGCCTATAATGTTAGGTGATGAGGGTGCCCATTTATGCTTATATAGTTGAAAATCTGGTCATTTTGTGTTTTCTACGTTGCTTTTCAAATAAATAGCTGAAATTTTTAACCCGTCCGGATTAGCCCCTACCCCGTCCGCTTTCGCCCCGTGGTGGGAGCTATCCCGAACGACTTAGAGTCTACTGGTTTTAGGGCTGCGTAGGGTTTACCTTGACTCCTAAAATTTTCATAAATTCACCATAGAATGCCCAGTGTCTGCTCTTCCTTGACCGTAAAAACCGAGTATATTGGTTAAGAAATAAGCTTCCAGCAGCAGAAAAAGCAAAAATCGTTCGGTATGGCCCCCCCTCTCCATACCACGGTAACTGCTAAAATGCCTAATTGCAGATCCAGTTACAGTTGTAACAGATACCATGTTACCTGCAAAAATGTAACTATTTACCAACTACAAATGTAATCCATTGTGGAAACATTTATTCAAACAATGTTTACAACGGGTACTTCAGCTACGATTCTTCATCAGCGATATTTCGGCCCTTTTTGGCAAGGGTCCTCGTCGGGCTGTCAATCCTCTGGTTCAACTTCGGGGAAGGAAACAAACCTGTTATCAGATCGGATTCCTTGCAAGGCATACATTAACATAACGTTCTCACTTTCTACTGGCTCCACACATGTCACAATTGTAGCTTCACACATTTCGCAGTCGAAATGTAGGCCATTTATTGAAATTCAAATTCTCCCCTCTGGATGAATTTTCGGTTGTCGTGAAAGCAGCGCTCACTCTGAATGATATTACTAGAGCCTCGCGTGAAAAAACAAAATCACTTAGATAAGTCAAAACATTTTAGTGTATTCAAGCATCAGATGTAAAAATAAGCTGCCTTTTCAGTTGAACTTTAAGTTTAGCGTCGGTATTTAACAATAACTAAAAAATCACGAGAAACAGCCAATAGGGAGAGCTAACAGAAAATACAAGGACAAATATTACGAATCACGGGCATCAATGGGTGGGATCCGAAAGGGGAATAAATTTCGGACACCCTGATACTGACAATCGGGTCTGACAAGTTTCTCTTTACCGAGATCCACTATCTAATACTTTCTATCGGAAAGATGATTGGATAATTAGCTAGGTTCTTTCGTAAACTTTCGCCGCAGATTCTGGCCAGACTTCCCACCTAAGGCGAAAATAAATAGTATTTCCTTAGTCATCGGGCCCTTTTCGAGTTTACCAGATAAAAGATCGACACAACATTACGGCTTCAAGGTGCTAAGAAACTGACCAAGTAAGGTAGTTTGAAGTACAATTATGTCGCATATTAACGCATTGTCTACTTGCTGTGACGTTTCTACACCTCTAGTCAAACCAGGTGTTACTTGGTGTTCCCATTTAATCTAAGTTGGTCCTCCAGAGACAATCGTGAGGCCGTCATAACCGTTGCTCATCCAGACCCGGCACGCAATCATTGGCCGAAAACTGCAGAAAACGGCGGTTAGGACACAACGATGGCTTCCGACAGCTTACGATTGTCAGTGGAGAAGGTACTTTAGACGTGGTTTTGACGAGTTTGAGCATCCCGATGGTACTGCGTTGAAATGTAAATATTGCCTGTTCCCTTTTTGGGATCCCAAAACGTAAGTGGACGGATACCTATGACATAGCAAAAGTTGTCCGTCTGTCTTTGAGCACGATAACTCTCAAAGGGAATGAGATATGTTGATGAAACTTGGTGGGAGGATCCTTTGGGGCAAGGGAAAGGTCGAGTTCTTAGATGGGCTCTGTAGCCCTACATTTAGGGGTGGGGGAGGGGGTTCAGATTAAGGGACAAAAGAATGTTTTGAAACAGCTAATCAGATAGTCGATTAAGGGGTAAGAAGACTTTCTCGCCGGACAAGTAGTTCTCCCGGAATCCGGCAAACCGGAAAGTTTGTTATAAATTAAATCTTCATTTGAAGTGAAATAGATGTTGGGTATAGGGGTAAGGAGATATACTGAATTCGTGTTTGAGCTTTAGTTTTTGCAAGGCAAGTAGTTCGCCCGGAATCCAGTGGAAACCGGAGATTTGGCAGAAGTAAGGCAGGAAGATTTGATCAATTTCGTCAAAGTTGGTATGACGTATAGCCTAGGGGTAAATATACACATGCTGAATCAATCTCTGAACTTGGTTTTCTCAAATTATCCATTGACCTTCTTCTGTTTCTAAATCTTAATAGTAAAAATGTTCAAGGAGTCTGGCGAAGACCGGACAAAACCCATTTGTCTGGATCAGATCTTAAATTTTTGGGACCCCATCGAATCCTTCGGTCCTGTTTAATTCAGTTCCTGGGGCCTTGTGATTAAACCGTATATTTATGTTTCTAAATGGAAGGATTCTAAATCAGAACTCCATCTGTGAAAAACTTCAGAACTAGTCTTTGTCCTCGGCAGTAGGAGGTAGCAGTAGTCGCTTTCGAGAATTTTGGCTTCTTGGCATCAAAGCTGGAATGCTTTTTCTATTTTCTGCAAAAATCGTGCCACGGACTAATCTGACCAATTACATCAGAGCTTTTTTCCACGCTTCTTACGCTCCCAAGCGTGGTAAGCAAATAGTTACTATTTCGAGAAGGTTGAAACGGTCAGTGTAGTAACTTTTCACGAGGTTGGACTGAAAATAGTTAACAATAGTTACCTCGGGAAGAACGAGAAACGTCGTCCCAACGATGACAGCGTACATTTGGGGACAACTATGGTGACAATTCCGGGTCTTCGATAGGCACACGGCGATTCTTCATTGGCACGAAGAGTTTTCAACAAGAGTATTGATGCAAGCTCCTTGCTGCCAAGCTGTAGCAACGGACTTGACTAACCACATTCGAGAATTGGAAAGTCGAAGAACTTTGCCTGCTCTCTGCGAGCCAAAAGTGACGGGATCGACTAAAGGCAGGAAGGAAAGGCAATGCGAAAAGCAGGCAAAGATACTAAAAGCAGGAAGGAAAAGTAAAAGGGGAAAGAATTACCAGAAATCGATGATTCGAAAAACTGGCAAGCCTTTCCTCTGTTTAGTATCTTGTGAGGGGTCGGCAACTTAATTTTTTTAAAAATTCCTCTTCTCCTCCTTTTGGTATTCGAAAACTGGCAATAGAAGTTCACCTTTTCCTCCTTTTAGTATTCAAAAAACTGGCAAGCTACACCGTACTTTTCCTCTGTTTAGTATCTCGCGAGGGGTCGGCAACCTACAATTGTACAAGTTCAGCTTTTCGTGGCCTGTCGGTAGGCGTCTAAAATCATCCGAGTCCAGCGACGGGTCGGCAACTAAGATATTTTCGAATACTATAAGGAGGAAAATGTGAACTTTTAAAAATGTAAGTTGCCGACCCCTCACGAGATAGTAAACAGAGGAAGAGCACAGTGCAGCTTGCCAGTTTTTCGAATGCTAAAAGGAGGAAAAGTTTATTCAACAATGTTTACAACGGATATGTCAGCTACGATTCTTCATCAGCGATATTCCCAGGGTTGCCAAGAGCTCGAGTCATGAAAGTGTCACAATGCCTGGCATAAAGGTGCTTTTTGACACCATGCACTTTTTGATACCCCAAAAATTGCTGCTGTACATACATTTCAGCTTGTACATGCTAAAAACGGAAAGAGAAATAAAGTACCTTAAACACATTGTAGACAAGTTGCAAGATACAGTTTGTATAGTTGTAAGTTTGGTATGGTACTGGTATAGTTGTAGAGTTAACACGGCTACTTTTTACGAATTACATAGATGGCGGCACTATCTGCAAATCAAATAAAATGTGTTTGGGCCGGTAGTCCGCAACAGTAAATAGAAAAGGTGTTTTTTTTTTTACCTAAAAAGTGGCACTTGTCAGAAAAGGTGTCACTTTCAGAGAAAAAGTGTCACCTAGAGGAAAAAAGTGTCACACTTGGCAACCCTGGATATTTCGACCCTTCTTGGTAAGCGTCCTCGTACTCCTCGTCAGGCTGTCAATCCTCTGGGTCAACGTCGGGGAGGGAAACAAACCTGTATTAAATAACTGAAGCTTCTACCGGCTATAAATATCTTATTAAACTAAATTACCTTCAGATACCACTTTAATGGAAAAACTAGTCCTGAGATTTAATGCTTGACACGGACGCTGTTTTTGCTGCACGATTGGGGCGATGACAGGAAAGATTTTTTTCTGCATTTTGATCAACTTCGGTTTTGTCATTAATAAGGGGCTGAAAACTTAAATATTGTTTCATTAGCTGCATTCAGCCCCCAAAGATCCTCTAAGTTCCACTAGTAATGGTGAGAACGAGGGTGAGGCAGAAAAAAAAAATGCCCGCGTTAACCTTCCGTACGTCCGCGGAGTAACCGAAAAATTGTCCAAAAGTTTGAAAAAAATACAACATCCAAGTCTTTCACAGAACCCAAAATACTTTGCTGTCTTACCTAAACTCCGGAAAAGATCAAGTCCCAAATCAGTATCAAAGAGGCATTTATTCAATACCTTGTGATTGCGGAAAGCGTTACGTAGGAAGGAAAGAGAGAACTTTCGGAAAACGACTTGCAGAGGATGAGCAAGAAATGGACCACGCCCTCTCCAACGGACACCGTCATAACTATCCTTTCAAATCTGCACCTGCAGAACACCTTTTCGAAAACCCATCCCTTTCAGTATATTTTTAAAAAGCCCAAATTCTTGCAACATGCACCGGACTCCATCAAACCATTCGAGAAGCCGTTGAGATAAAGAACAAGAGCTAAAAGCTCATATGGCACTTGCAAGAATAAGCAAAATGTTGGCGGTAGTTTTTTGTTTGGGAGTTTTGTACAGAGTCGAATATTATTTTATTATACACTAGTTAGTAAAAAGTACTGTAAAAGGCATTTCTAGAAATCCTCTTCTTAGTTGGGCGGTTCAGTGGTCTTCAATATGGTTTCGACATTTTTATCAAGTACGTTTCTTCTTTGAATCGTTGCTGCGTAATTTCCCGTTTTAAAGGCGCTAGAAATGCATCTGTAAGCAAAACCCTTGAGGCAAAAACGATAGCAGGTTCTTAGGGATCTTTGATATATACAGTTTGGTCAAAAGTAGAACCCTTGTGGCACAAATGATCATGGGTTGAGATGTATCGTTTGATAAAAAGTACTTTTCGACCTTGCGGTGAAGATGCACACTTTAAGGGAGCTAGAACCTCACCTCATTTGTAAGCAAAACCCTTCAGACAAAAATAGTAATGGGCTCATGAGGATCATGAAAATGCATATTTTGCTTAAATGTATTTTTCTTAATTTGCGGTCATGATTGGTACTTTAAGGAATGGTCGGAGTTGGAAAGTGGCGAATTCTAAGCCAATCTTGTCGAATTTCAAATATTCCAGCCAAGTTTCATCGTCCTAGCACATTTGGAATTACCTTTACTCGCGATCACCGGAATTCCGGACTCCCCCTTAAACTCCCCCCACAGTCGCCTGAGCCAATCCGGTTCTGTAAATGATTTATCCGGAGTATCTGCTAGTTATTCCCACAAAGTTCCATCCCGATCTCTCCAGTCTAAGCCGGTCGCATATCCAACCCCCCCCCCCAAGTTGTTGTCGGATCCGGTCCGGACATGAAAAAGATCACCAGAGACATGTCCTCTGTTCAATTACAAAATTTCACTCAAATCCCATCACCGGTTCCAAAGTTACGCATGACTCAATATTCCGGATTTCCCCTTCCTCTACCCCCCCCCCCCCCACGTCTATCGGATCGAGTAAATTTTTATTTACAAGTCAGTTTGATAGGGTCCCTGATACGCCTCCCAAGTTTCGTCGTGAAAATCCCCAGAACCGCCATCACTGGAATTCCGGGAAACACCCCTCCACCCCCTCCGACCCAAGTGTCCGGATCCAGTCCGAATGTGTAAACGATTTATCTGGAGCAGATGCTGGTTATCCCCTGCAAGTTTCACTCCGGTCCCTCCAGTCTAACCATTTCTCGGGATTTCCGGCCCCGCCCCCCAACTCCTCCATAGCTGTCGAATCCAGTTCGGACTTCAAATGGAACATAAGAGATATGTCATTTATTCAGGAATTAAGTTTCATTTCAATCCGATCACCCGTTCGAAAGTTACACACCACTCAATTTTCCGGATTCCCCCACCCTCCACTCCCCCAAGATGGTCGGATCGGGAAACTGAGTATCTCCAGGTTGGTTTGGTCGGGTCCCTGATACGCCTGCCAATTTTCATCATCCTAGCACCCCCTAATCTATATCAACCCCATCCGTCCAACAACAAATTTTGCCAACCCCTTCGGTTGATCTATCTCTTTCCGAACGAATTCTTGCAAAGAATCCACGAGCAGAGTGTGATGAAAGAATGACTCATCCATGCGCAGAGCTATACTAGTGCGAAGAAAGGGGTAGGGGTTTGACGAAAACTAGAAAAAGCATTTCGGGTGCCCCCCTCCAGCCTTGATACCTGTCAAGTTTAATGCACGCCCGATTATCCGCTATATCAACCCCTATTAAGGTTAAACAAACATATTTTGACAACCACTTCGACCTTCCGTTGATCGATCTCTCTCCGAACGAATTCTTGCAAAGAATCCACCAGCAAAGCTATACTAGTGTGATGAAAGAATGACTCATTCATGCACAGAGCTATACTAGTGCGAAGAAAGGGGTAGGGGTTTGACGAAAACTAGAAAAAGCATTTAGGGTGTCCCCCTCCAGCCCCCCCCCCCAGTTACCGGATCCGATCCGAATTTGACAATGAACATCCAAGACATTTGTTCTTGATACCAGTCAAGTTTAATGCACGCCCGATTATCCGCTCCAAAGTTATGAATGTTACTAATTTCCGGATTCCCCATGTTGCCACTCCCCCATTGATGGTCGGATCGGGGAAGTGATTATTTCCGAGTTAATCCGGTTGGGTCCCTGATATGCCTGCCAAGTTTTATCGTCCTAGGTCATGTTGAAGTGCCCAAACTAGCAAAATGCGGACAGACCGACAGACATTACGATCGCTATATGGCACTTGAGTAAGCTCAAGTGCCATAAAACCGAGCAGGCATTAACCGAGATACAGGCGAGTACTCCCTACCCTTAAACGTGGAACGGGGTTATTAAGGGAGGAAAATTTAAGCCTCAGTCCCTTATTAACAACAAAACCGAAGTCAACCAAAATGCAGAAAAAAATGTTTCCTGCCGCCACCCTAATATTGCAGCAAAAACAGCAGCCGTGTCAAAAATTAAATCTCAGCATTAGTTTTTCCGTGCAGTATTATTCAAAGTAACAGATACAGGCGAGTACTCCATAATAGAAACGTAGAACGAGATTATTAATGAAACAATATTTAAGCTTTCAGCCCCTTATTAATAACAAAACCGAAGCTGATCAAAATGCAGAAAAAACCCTTTCCTGTCATTTCCCCAATCGTGCAGCAAAAACAGCATCCGTGTCAAACATTAAATCTCAGGTCTAGTTTTTCCATTAAAGTGGTATTTGAAGGTAATTTAGTTTAATAAGATATTTATAGTCGGTAGAAGCTTCAGTTATTTATTACATGTTTGTTTCCTTCCCCGACGTTGACCCAGAGGATTGACAGCCTGACCAGGACCCTTGCCAAGAAGTGCCAAATATCGCTGATGAAGAATCATAGGCATCATAGCTGACATATCCGTTGTAAGCATTGTTTAAATAAATGTTTCAAAGTCAACTTGGGCTCAAAGAATATTTATCTACGAAGGAGGAAAAGGTGAAGTTTTACAAATGCAAGCTGCCAACCCCTCACGAGATACTAAAAAGAGGAAGAGGGTGCAGCTTGCCAGTTTTTCGAATGCCAAAATGAGGAAAACTTAACTCTTAAAAATTTGAATTGCCGACCCCTCACAAAATACTTAACAGAGGAAAGGCTTGCCAGTTTTTCGAAATCCTCGATTTCTGGTAATTCTTTCCCAGTTTTGGTTTGCCCTAACTGCTTTTAGTAACTTTGCCTGCTGCCCTTTCCTGCTTTTAGTCGATCCCAAAAGTGACATCGGAACTAACGGAAAGTTCCGACGTAGATGGCACACGCTCTTTCGTGTGAAGTGGGTCCTCCACTTGCAATCGAAGTCCGCCGTAATCGTGCTCTTCCTAAGCCGGCGAGCTCTCATTTGCTGAAAACCACCAAAATAGCCACTTACAATACGTTACGATGGCTTCGGGCAGCTTGCGATTGCCAGTGCAGGGACCCACTTTGGACTTTCGCAAGAGCGCATACGTCGGGTATTCGGGAGATATTGGCAGGCAAAAGATTACATGTCACCGCAGTCCTGTCTGGATGTTAAAGGAAAGTTAAAGCCATAAAAGTTAAAGCGATACTGGCTGTACTAATCGCTAATTCCCAGCTCTCAGCCAGGGAGTGAAATGGGAGGCTAGGGGTCAAGCCGAAATGGTACTGTCGCATATCCTTCCTGTTACTTCCCCAGATCTAACTAGGTACCCTCTTGAACCTTAGCTCGTCTTGCCAGGATCAAGAACGGGGTTGCCACATCAAAAATATATAGAGTGACTTTTGGCCAAAATAGAGAGTGAATTGGGAGTGAAATTTATTTTCATGAAATGTTCACTTTTGGTCGGAACCGCCTCTGTAAAAATGACATCTTAATTTTACTTTCATGAACAAAAAAACTGAAATAGTCACTTCTGGTCGGAATCCCTGCTGCAAAAATTACACGTTTGTTCACTTTCTGAAATAGAATGATTTTTATGTCCTACGTAGAACAAGAGTGACAAAAACAAAATAGAGCGACAATTCACACTATCCTGCGGCATGTGGCAACCCTGGTCAAGAAATACCACCGATAATTGAATCGGTGTCCTTGTGCTAACGAGTGAGGATGTAATCTTTGGGAATTGGGAGGCTGTGACAGTAAATGTTTGAAAAGCAACGACCGATTTTGATGAGAGCACAATTTTTAATCAAATACGATGCTATTCTTATGTAGCCTGCCAATATAGAAGATAGGGCCACAGTTTTCAACTTCAATTTCCAAACACTTTACTCGGTTGCAAAAATAGCTAGTTTTCAGCTTCACCTAACGCCACTCTTAACTAAACATTAAGTATCCAAACATCAATTTTCTATCTTGTTATCACGAACTTAGTAGCCTAGCTTGAAAAGTTGTTTAAATTCAAAGGACATCCCCTAAGAAACCCAGCTTGAGTGGAGCTCTTCAGCGCAATGGCAGGTGGGATCTGTAGCTCCCAATCACAGACGGAACATCGTACATCACGAGAAGAACAGCCATACCCCTGATAGTGTAACTGGGTACTGTTTGGGCTATATCCGCAATTATTACACCCCGTGAGTACTGCTCCGCACTCGCTCATGTGCTTTTGAAATTCTCTTTTAATCATATCTTCTGGTTCTAATCCCATGAGCCTTCTAATGATCGCAGCCATGCAGGGGGAAATCAGGTAAAACACTGGAGACTTTGAGAAGAGGTCTACGATCGTATGTACATCAAGAAGGTGAAGCTCAATGGTCTGTATGACCTTCTCTGCATGTTTAGCTGCGTCGGCAGGTGAACTGCTTAGCCATCTATTATACATCTTCAGAAAGTCCGTCCAGACATCTTTCCTAGTATTGTTCCCTGCTTTCAGGTCGCCGGATCCAAGATGATCTTTGAGTGACTGTGAAATCCACAAGAAGGCATCTGAGTCGATCCTTTCCAGCTGGTCCAGAGGAAGAGAACGGAAATGAAATGCCATTCGATTGGCAAGTTTCTTCTTGTCCTCCTCCATGTGCAGCTTCTTGAGCAGCTCGTAAGCAAGGCACAACTGATTGACGTCAGTATCTAAAAGCTTGGCAGCAATTGCAGTCTTCATACATTTAAAGTCATATTTATCCAAGGCATAGATCATTTCGTCCTTTAAAAGTGTGTCAAGGCATGGTAAATGTCCAGAAGCCAAAAAGTCAATAATCAGTTTCATAGTGTCAGTGCTGATGTCTTCAATAACAACAGTTTTCGTTTTGGATTCTTCCATCCTGTTTCGGAACATAGCTTTGAAGACTTCACTGGCCCAGCATAAAATGATTTGATTCGCCGTTATCTCACTGCCATCGGAGCAAACGATAGTGACATCGTAAGTATCGCCATGGATATCGTTGAGCACATCGATCAGCTCCTGCATTTCGCCCAAGGAGGAATCAGTAGACATTCTCTCCTGGAAAGAAGATTCCCATTCAAGAAGACTTGTTCAAACTCAAAAATAGGCTAGGGAAAAGTAACAAAAAGTCTCCGTTGGCTTTTCTCGAAAGCTACCCTTACACTTAGGCCGTAACAAAAAGCCGTAACAAAAAGTCTCCATCTTGAGGATTGCCTTGTCGCGGAAGCCTAACCGTCCATTTGGCTTTTAGTAGCCTTATTCAGAACCCTTCTTAGCTTTCAACCTTCCGGTTCAAAGGAACATAAAAAATCCCTACGAGTCTATTTTAATGTGTGCATTTTCCACATGTTAAACAAGACCAAAGGTTTCGATCGGATCCCAAAAATTCAGTATCTGATCCAGACAATTGAGTCTTGTCTCCGCCAGATCCAGCCTTCGCCAGACTCCTTGACCATTTTACTATTAAAATTCAGAAACAGATTTAGGCCAAATAGCTAATCATCTGAGAAAACCAAGTTCAGATATGGATTCAGCATGTGTGTTTACCCCTATAAGTCATATCTGTTTTGACGAAAACTTCCTGCCACTTCTGCCAATTTCCCGGTTTCGGCCGAATTCGGAACTACTCGTCCGGCGAAAAAAGAAAGCTCAAAAACGAACTCAGCGTATCTTCTTTTCCCAATACTGAACATCTAATCAACTTCAAATAAAAATTTAACTTATATCAAATTTTCGGCTCCACCCGGATTCCGGTCGGACTATATGTCCGGGTAAAAAATGATTGTCATACACGGATTCAGCATCTCTTCTTACCCCTAATTCGGATATCTAATCGGATCAACTACAAATAAAACTTTAACTTTAAACAATTTTCCGGTTTTGCCGGGCGAACAACTTGTCCGGGTGGAAAATTGTTTTCACATAAGTGTTCAGCATGTCTTCTTACCCCTAAATCGAACATCTAATCAACTTCAAATAAATAGCAAACTTTCCGGTTTTGGCCGGATTCCGGGCGAACTACTTGTCCGGCAAGAAAACGATTTTCTCCATCGTGTGCAGCATGTCTTCCTTCCCCTAAATCGAACATCTAATCAACTTCTAATAAAACTTTTAGTTTTAACAGACTTTAAGGTTCTGGCCGGATTTCGGGCTAACTACTCGTCTGGCGAAAAAATGGTTTTCACCATCGTGTTCAGCATGTTTTCTTACCCCGAAATCGAACATCTAATCAACTTCAAATAAAACTTTTAGTTTTAACAAACTTTCCGGTTTTGGCCGGATTCCGGGCGAACTACTTGTCCGATGACAAAATGGTTTTCACCATCGTGTTCAGCATGTCTTCTTACCCCACAATCGACTATCACATTCTCTGTCGAGGTTTACAGTGCGCACAGACGGACGAACCACTTTTGCGATGTCATAGGTATCCCGCCACTTACGTTTTGGGATCCCAAAAAGACTGCATAGCCAGTCTTGAGGACTGGTCTGTCCCGGGAGTTTAGACCGTCTATTTGTCTTCGAGAAGCCTTTTTGTCTTTCAATAGTTTCCGGTTGAAAAGAGAAAAAAAAATCCCTATGTTTTTAAAATGTGCAAGTTTTCCGCATGTTCAGAAGACTGCATGGCAACTTCCTGCAAGTGCGCGCGCTGTGGACTACTGTGGAGGTGGTCAAAGTAATCCTTGTACAACTCGGTCAATTGTGTCCACTACTTCATTGCGGATCGTCAGTACTTTAACCAAGGTGCAGTTTAACGAGGGAGCCGGTTAACAGTGCAGAATAGTACACCCATCGTGCAGTTTCAGTTTTGAACTTTTGTGAAACAAGAGCTGGAAGCTCATATGGCACTTGCAAGGCTTAGTCAGAGGATGAAAGTAGGAGTTCGTCAATTCGTGGCTTTGCTGTGATCATTTGTAAGCAAAACCTTCAGATAACAATGATCATGCGTCCTTGGAAATCACGAGCATGTATAGTTTTGATGCGCACTTTAAGGGCTCTAGAGATTAATCTGTAACGAACATTCTTGAAGCGCAAATGATGATAAGCTCATCGGATCATGAGAATGTATATTTTGCTCAAAAATATAGTTTGTACTTTAAGGAATTGACTTGTAAGCAAAACTCTTGAGACAAATGATCATGGGCCCTTGGGGACCATGAATATATATCGTTTGGTCAAAAGTATTTTTTCTTTTCGGTTAAGATCCGGAAGGGTGCTAAAAATTCAGTTATGAGCGAAACCCTTACGGCAAAAATGATCATCGGCTCATGGGATCATGAAAATGTATATTTTGATTAAAAGTATTTTTTGTACTTTGCGGTTAGGATTAGTACTTTAAGGGATGGTCGGATCTGACAAGTGACAATTTCTAAGCCAATCTTGTCAAGTCTCTAATCTCCAAGCCAAGTTGCATCGTCCTAGCACATCTGGAAGTTCCTTAATTCGCGACCAACGAGATTTTCGGTTTCCCCTCCAGGTCCCCCTCCCCAGTTATCGGCGAGGTTATCGGATCCGGGGTCCGATTTGAAACTGAAAATCCGAGACACTTTTTCTTAACACGCATGTGTTAATCGCATGTCCGATTACCCGTTCCAAACTTATGTATGTTACTAGTTACACAACTAAACTGTAACTCATGGTTACAGGATCATTAGCATCCGAAACTGAAATCTGTACCAAGAAAATCCGAAAACAATCAGATTAAGTTTAGTAGAGCATTTGTTGCCAAAATCCATAAACTGTATTTGTATCTGCATTTGCATCGCCATACAAGCCCCGTTGGCTGAGTGGTCTAGCGCCTTGCTTCCATGAGAGAGTACGTCGGATGGATACCACATTTGGACATTTTTCTTTTGCTCCCCTTTTGCTACCCTTGTTCCTAGTTTCCGGACGTCCGGATCCGGGGAAAGTCGGATCGGGATTCGGGGATCCGGACTTTAAGTGTGATACCTGAGACAGAAGGTCGTTCGAAGTCCGTTCAAAAATTAAAAAATAGTCAATAGTCTGGACTCCCCCTCCCTCCACTCTCCCACGGTGGATGAATCGGGGAAGTGACTATTTCCAAGTTAGTCTGGTCGGGTCCCTGATATGCCTGCCAAGTTTCGTCGTCCTAGCACTTCTGGAAGTACCCGAACTTGAGATGAGTGGCCTGACAGACCAACCGACCGAAAAGTGATCGGTATATGGCACTTGAGCAGAGCTGCCAGTGCCATAAAAAATAGACGAACCACAATACATACTAGACATACGTTGCAGCAACTTTTGTTTGGCTTCGCCGACTAAAGAGTTGCGAGAGCAACACTTTGGTTTTGTTTCTTCGCTATCGGTCGCTAACCCAATCGACGTTTTCAAAATGGCATGTCCCAATAAGATTTTTTTTTCTGGACTGTCGTCACAATCTGCAATCACATGTCTATCCTTCAGCGTTGAAAAAAAAACAAGACCAAACTTTTCGATGGGATCCCAAAAATTCAATATCTGATCCAGACAACTGGGTCTTGTCTTAGCCAGATCCAGTCATCGACAGAATCCTTGAACATTCTTACAATCAAAATTCAGAAACAGATTAAGGCCAAATAGCTAATCATCTGAGAAAACCAAGTTCAGATATGGATTCAGCATGTGTGTTTACCCGTATAAGTCATATCTGTTTTGAAGAAAAGTTCCTGCCACTTCTGCCAATTTGCCGGTTTCGGCCGAACTCTAGAACTACTTGTCCGGCGAAAAAAGAAAACTCAAAAACGAACTCAGGGTATCTTCTTTCCCCAATAATGAGCATCTAATCAACTTCAAATAAAAATTTAACTCAAAACAAAGTTTCCGACTCCAGCCGGATTCCGGTCGAACTATATGTCCGGGTAAAATACGATAGTCACACACGCATTCAGCGTCTCTTCTTACCCCTAAATTGGTTATCTAGTCAGCTAGAAATAAAACTTTAACTTCTAACAATCTTCCGGTTTTGGCCGGATTCCGGGCGAACTACATGTCTGGGTAGAAAATTGTTTTCACATAAAAGTTCAGCATGTCTTCTTGCCCAAAATCGGACATCTGATCAACTAATAAAACTTTTAATTTTAATGTCCAATCTTATGTAGTAGCATCGTGTCTTGCCATGGTAGCATCCAGCCTTGCTAATAGTAGCATATAGCAGTATGCAGTAACACGGTAGCCTTAAAGTAGAAGCATGTAGTAGCATCATTAGTACTCATCGGGTCTAATCAACTTCAAATAAAAATTTAACTTATAACAAATTTTTCGACTCCACCCGGATTCCGGTCGAACTATATGTCCGGGTAAAATATGATTGTCACACACGGATTCAGCGTCTCTTCTTACCCCTAAATCGGTTATCTAATCAGCTAGAAATAAAACTTTAACTTCTAACAATTTTCCGGTTTTGGCCGGATTACGGGCGAACTACATGTCCGGGTAGAAAATTGTTTTCACATAAAAGTTCAGCATGTCTTCTTGCCCAAATTCGGACATCTGATCAACTAATAAAACTTTTAATTTTAACAAACTTTCCGGTTTGGGCCGGATTCCGGGCGAACTACTTGTCCGTCGAGAAAATGGTTTTCACCATCGTCTTCAGCATGTCTTCTTACCTCTAAATCGAACATCTAATCAACTTCAAATAAAACATCCCCGATGAAAAATTTGTAGCCTGGGTAGTAGTATGGTAGTAGTACGAAAAAGTAGCATGTAATATTATGTAGTAGCAAAGAATACTATCATTTAATGTGCCTCAGACTGGTCCAATCTTATGTAGTAGCATCATGTCTTGCCATAGTAGCATCCAGTCTTGCTAATAGTAGCATATAGCAGTATGCAGTAACACGGTAGCCTTAAAGTAGAAGCATGTAGTAGCATCATTAGTACTGCATGCTACTTTTTCGAACTACTTCATAGTACTACTTTGAGATAAATTTTTCATCGGGTCTAATCAACTTCAAATAAAAATTTAACTTATAACAAATTTTTCGACTCCACCCGGATTCCGGTCGAACTATATGTCCGGGTAAAATATGATTGTCACACACGGATTCAGCGTCTCTTCTTACCCCTAAATCGGTTATCTAATCAGCTAGAAATAAAACTTTATTTTCTAACAATTTTCCGGTTTTGGCCGGATTACGGGCGAACTACATGTCCGGGTAGAAAATTGTTTTCACATAAAAGTTCAGCATGTCTTCTTGCCCAAATTCGGACATCTGATCAACTAATAAAACTTTTAATTTTAACAAACTTTCCGGTTTGGGCCGGATTCCGGGCGAACTACTTGTCCGTCGAGAAAATGGTTTTCACCATCGTCTTCAGCATGTCTTCTTACCTCTAAATCGAACATCTAATCAACTTCAAATAAAACTTTTACTTTTAACAAACTTTCCGGTTTTGGCCGGATTCCGGGCGAACTACTTGTCCGATTACAAAATGGTTTTCACCATCGTGTTCAGCATGTCTTCTTACCCCATAATCGACTATCACATTAGCTGTTTCAAAATATTTTGTTTGCCCCTTAATTTGAACCCCCTCCCCCACCCCTAAATGTAGGGCTACAAAGCCCATTTACGAGCTTGACTGGTCCGCCGACCCAACGAATCCTCACACCAAGTTTCATCAAAATATCTCATTCCCTTCGAGAGTTATCGTGCTTACAGACGGACGGAGGGACGGACGGACAGACGGACAATTTTTGCGATGTCATAGGTATCCCTCAACTTACGTTTTGGGATCCCAAAAAAACAAAAACAGAATATAGGATGCAGGGACTAAATTCTTTGCAGCCAGCTGAACATTGTCCTTTTCAATCGTAGACATCGCGCCTGGTGAAAACTTGGAGCATTATCTTAAATAATCTAGTTGGTATTATAAAGCTATCCGTAAATTTTCAGGATCAAAATCATGCGTAAACACTTAAATAATTCTAAATTAAAGTGACAGACGCATGGAGACTAATTTTCTTACCCTCAGATTTATATAGATCAAATAAAATCTGCAGCCAATTAAACTTTATCCTTTTCAATCGTGGCTGGTGAAAATTTGGAACATTTTACGCCATACCACTGAAGTTGGTAAGCCCTCAAATACTTAACTCTCAGTTACAGTGAAAGACCATGGGGACTGTTTTTCCTACCCTGAGATTGCCCTTCCAGCAACCTATTCTTACTGAAAGGACCAGTCTTACCTATAATACTAATGCAACCTACTTCCACAACCACCCGTATATTTCTAAAACCACGCTGATTTTCTCACTTGCCGTCACTGTTGTCTGCAAGAAGTTTTTCCGCAATAACAAGACCGAAGGTTTCGATGGGATCGGATCGGAGGTTTGACTTTTCTACTAGCAAACTCTTTAGATTACGTAATTCGAGATGATTTAACTCTTTGGAATGAAGGTAGGCTCGAAACTTTGTCAATAGAAGTAGAATTAGAAAAAAATAGAAAGTTCATCATTAGTAGTTATATAAAGCCGACTTTAGCTCATCCTCCCCCCAATTTCAAAACCCCATTTTAACATCAATTTCTTAAATTTTAACATCCTTTTTTCCAAATTATCCCCCTTTTTAAAGATATTTTTATTTTCTTATTTCCAAATTAAAGGCCCCTAGTAATAGGAAATATTACCTTAAAGACATATACACTACTACAATATACACTAAATACTACTTCTTTTTTTTAATTTTTATTTTTGTATTTTTCATTTTGTATCCAAATATAATACCAATTCTGAACCACATCACTGGTAAATCAACAATTGCTCAGAGATTTTGTTTACCCGTGTAATAGACTGCAAAATCAGATTTTTCCTTTTTCTATTTTTATCCAAATATAATACCAATTCTACACCATATTACTGAGTAACCAGTTATAAATCAACATATTGTTCAGAGTTCTTATTTACCCTCATAATAGGCTGCAAAATCAGATTTTCTTCCGAAGCAACTCGCTAGCAATAGCCTTGTATCTCTGCGGAATAAACAAATCACAGGCTTTGTTATTATGATTAATAACGACAACCAACTTATCACCATATTTTTTCTTAGCAATTCTCATTTTATATACATTATATTTCTTTCCTAATACCAATGATTCTTTTTTGATTGTCTCATTGTATTTGTTTATTCTAACTGTATTCAAGACTTCCTTTGTTGACTCCATTTATAAGCGGATGCTTTTATTAAATAAAAACCCAACTTCACTATACATCACATCATCAGATTAAAATCTCCTCGACGTACCCAACAATTCTACCTCTAGTATTGATAAAGCTCTTAGGGCAACACAAATCAGGAAATCTCTTTGCTCATTAGATGACGTAAGCATTCACATCACAAAACATTTCGTTGCGGAGATTTTTCGGGCCCCGTTGGCAGAATGATCTAAGAGCGTGTCCGAAAGCTTTCAGGACTGTAAATGCTGCATTTAATGCTGCATTTTTATTTTTATTTTCGTCCGAAAGCTCTTACCTTATATGCAGCATTTACAGCACTAAAAGCTTTCGGACACGTTCTTTATTTCTTCTCTGACACTTCTAATTCCGAAATTTAGCCTTAATCGCCAGCTCCCCAGTTTCTTCTTGAAAATCTTCGCTGAATTTTTCGATGAATTTTATGCTGAATTAATGCTGCATTAACTGAGCGAAAATTTAAGTCCGAAAGCGAAATGCTACATAAAATGCTGAATTAATTCAGCATTTTCGTTCGTTTCCGAGCTTTCGGACACGCGCTAAGTCGTTGCAAACTTAGTAAGCATTGTATCAACGATGTCGTGAGATCGAATCCCACTACCAGCAATCCGTTGATAGTGAGTGAAAAAAACTCTGAGATGAGTTCCTCCCCTCACGGGGCTACCCCAGACATATCTGTATATGTGTGTGTGTATGGTATTTTGACAACATCTTCAATCTTCATTGTCTGGGGTGGGAGGCTTTGCAAAAATGTTATGTTTTTGGTAAATTTTCTTGTTTTCTTATAGATTCATTCTTACAATATTTATAACCGTTTAAGCGAACCTGTTTCATATATTTTTCGCGAGGAAAGAATCTAAATGTTTTCCGCATTTCCGCTTCACGCTGAATGACTTCTTCAACCGTTAATTGCCCACATTTTAACAATGATAACAATTCAGTGTAAAAATTGTAAGCAGTTCTATATTCTGATTTCCTATCGGCAATGTTTAGATGTTTTCGATTATTTCGATGATAACAGCACCCAAACTTAAAGAAGCTAAAGGCAGCACTAGGAACGCAGACATTCCTGCTGCCGAAAAGAGGAATTTGGATAAAGTAAGCTATTACTTATATGATTGTAGTACTTGTAACTGCGACGGTAAACATACATTTTCTTTTCTAATTCTTCCATTTATTATATAATTAAATTGTTTCGAAAATTATTTGACTAAATGAAAGTTTCACGATTCGGAACACACCCGCCATCTGAGAAACTGTACTGACTCGTGCTTGACTGGTCAGAGGCAATTAAGACGGCGCTTGCTCCGTGAAACGCAAAACACTTCTACCATCTGAGAAACTGTACTGACTCTTGCTTAACTGGTCGGAGACAATTTAGGTAGCGCTTGCTCCGTGAAACGCAAAACACTTCTGCCATCTAGGAAATTCTACTGACTCTTGCTTGACTGGCCGGAGACAATCTAGACAGCGCTTGCTCCGTGAAACGCATATTGAAACCAGTGCTTTTCTTTACGGCTGAGAAAACGCAGACGGGAGAAAGTCATTAATAAAAATATCCCCCTATTAAATGATGAAAACTGCAGAGGTTATTCAGCGTTGTAAAAACCATTATATCAAACAACGAATCGGTTATACGAAGTTTACCGCAATACCGAATTAATGAACTGCGGACATATGCGAAAATTAATAAAATCAAAACAAATCAAAACAAATGGAGCTAAGAAACATGAAATAACAAATAGTATAATAAACCATCTTAATAAGAATATTTTGCCAGCTGAAGATACAATTAATATTCGACGCAGAAACGAAAGAATCCATAGTAAGAACAGACCATCCGACTACAAGCCAGAACCTAAATTACGAACCATTCTGGAAGATGAGATAAAAGAAAATAATATCGCTATTACAAAAATAAAACAAGAGAAGAAAAAGATAAAAGAAAAAGATACAAGTGAGTTAAAAAGATTTTTGAAAAACAAAATCCATCCACCCGTGGAAACCGAGATGAAGTAATACAAAGCGTTAAAGGTTACTATAATAAAATTATTACAAAACATAAAGATTCCGTGAGGAACAAGAGCTGTAAGCTCATATGGCACTTGCATGGGTCAAGATGATTTGATTGATCAAAAGTAAGTTTCGACTTTGCGGTTGAGATGCGCACTCTAAGGGAGCTGGAACTTCATTTGTAAGCAAAACCCTTGCGGCAAAACTGCTAATGGGCTGATGGGCATCACGAAAATGCATATATTGCTTAAAAGTATTTTTTTTACTTTGCGGTCAAGATTGGTACTTTAAGGAATAATCGGATTTGGGAAGTAGCAATTTTTAAGCAAATGTTGTTGGGTCTCCAATATTCCAGCGAAGTTTCATCGCCCTAGCACATCTGGAAGTACCTTAACGCGCGATCACCGGAATCCCAGACCCCACCCCCCTCCTCCAACCCGGTTCTGTAAATGATTAATCCAGAGCATCTGTTTGTCATTCCCACGAAGTTCGATCCAGATCACACCAGTCTAAGCGGGTCAAGTATTTTCCGCCCTCCCCCCAATAATTGCCGGATTCGGTCCGGAAATGAAAAAGGTCACCAGAGAAAAATGTCCTCTATTTAATTATTAAATTTCACTCGAATCCGATCACCCGTTCCAAAGTTAAGCATGACTCAATATTCCGGATTCCTCTCTCTCAACTCCCCCCCCCCAATAATTGCCGGATTCGGTCCGGAAATGAAAAAGGTCACCAGAGAAAAATGTCCTCTATTTAATTATTAAATTTCACTCGAATCCGATCACCCGTTCCAAAGTTAAGCATGACTCAATATTCCGGATTCCTCTCCCTCAACTCCCCCCCCCCCCACAAGATTATCATATCGAGGATTTTTTTTTATTCCAAGTCAGTTTGACCGGGTCCCTGATATGGCTTCCAAGTTTCGTCGTGAAAATCCCCCAAAAAACGGAATTCCGGGAAACCCCCTCCTCCCCCCCTCAAGTGTCCGGATCCAGTCAAATTATGTAAAATATTTACATGGACCAGATGTTTGTTCTTCCCAGCAAGTTTCACTCCGATACCATCATTCTAACCGTTTCTCGAGATTTCCGGTCCACCCCCCCCCCCCCCCCCCCCAGCTCCCCCGCGGTGCACGTAGCCAATCCGATTCAGCAAATGACTTACCTAGACCATCTGTTTGTTCTTCCCACAAAGTTCCATCCCGATCCCTCCATTCTAAAGGGGTCACGTATTTTCCGCCCCCCCCCCAATAGTTGCCGGATCCGGTCCGGATATGAAAAAAATCATCGGAGAAATGTCCTCTGTTCAATTCTTAAATTTCACTCGAATCCGATCACACATTCCAAAATTACGCATGACTGAAAATTTCGGATTCCCCTCGCTCCACTCCCCCGCCATTATCTGATCGACAAATTTTTTATTTTGAAGTCAGTTTGGTTGGGTCCCTGATATGCCTGCCAAGTTTCATCGTGAAAATCTCCAAAACCACCATCACCGGAATTCCGGCCCCCCCCCATAATTGTCCGGATCCAGTACAATGGTCTAAAGGACTTATCTAGAGCAGATGCTTGTTCTTCCCAGCAAGTTTCACTCCGATCCCTCCATTCTAACCGTTTCTTGAAATTTCCGGTCGAGTTAATGATAAAGAAATTAACGCTGAAAACAAATTGATAACAAAAGTTCAAAACCCTTAAAAAAAAATGATGCTGTTAATTTAGCAACGTTAACTATGGAAATCTTTTAGATTATGATACAAAGATTTCTGACCAAGAAACCCACATCAATAATATAGAAAGAGCAATCGTAAACATTTTAAATCGGCATTTAGAGAAAAAACCTGTTGACAAACCATTCGTTTCCAGAATAGAAACAAGAGCTGTAAGCTCATATGGCACTTGCATTGGTCAAGATGATTTGATTGATCAAAAGTAAGTTTCGACTTTGCGGTTGATATGCGCACTCGCACTAGCAATTTCTAAGCAAATGTTGTTGAGTCTCCAATATTCCAGCGAAGTTTCATCGTCCTAGCACCTTAACGCGCGATCACCAGAATCCCAGCCCCCCCCCCCTATCCTCCAACTCCACCCACAATAACCGGAGCCAATCCGGTTCTGTAAATGATTAATCCAGAGCACCTGTTTGTCATTCCCACGAAGTTCGATCCAGATCACACCAGTCTAAGCGGGTCAAGTATTTTCCGCCCTCCCGCAAATAATTGCCGGATTCGGTCCAGAAATGAAAAAGGTCACCAGAGAAAAATGTCCTCTGTTTAATTTCAAATTTCACTCGAATCCGATCACCCGTTCCAAAGTTACGCATGACTCAATATTCCGGATTCCCCTCCTTCAACTCCCCCCCCCCCAAGATTATCATATCGAGGATTTTTTTTTAATTCCAAGTCAGTTTGACCGGGTCCCTGATATGCCTTCCAAGTTTCGTCGTGAAAATCCCCCAAAAAACAGAATTCTGGGAAACCCCCTCCTCCCCCCCCCCTCAAGTGTCCGGATCCAGTCAAATTATGTAAAAGATTTACATGGACCAGATGTTTTTCTTCCCAGCAAGTTTCACTCCGATACCATCATTCTAACCGTTTCTCGAGATTTCCGGTCCCCCCCCCAGCTCCCCCGCGGTGCACGTAGCCAATCCGATTCAGCAAATGACTTACCTAGAGCATCTGTTTGTTCTTCCCACAAAGTTCCATCCCGATCCCTTCTTTGTAAACGGGTCACGTATTTTCCGCGCCCCCCCCCCCCCAATAGTTGCCGGATCCGGTCCGGATATGAAAAAAATCATCGGAGAAATGTCCTCTGTTCAATTCTTAAATTTCACTCGAATCCGATCACCCATTCCAAAATTACGCGTGACTGAAAATTTCGGATTCCCCTCCCTCCACTCCCCCCACCATTATCTGATCGACAGAAATTTTATTTTGAAGTCAGTTTGATTGGGTCCCTGATATGCCTGCCAAGTTTCATCGTGAAAATCCCCATAACCACCATCACCGGGATTCCGGGAACCGCCCCCCCCCCCCATAAGTGTCCGGATCCAGTACAATAGTCTAAAGGACTTATCTAGAGCAGATGCTTGTTCTTCTCAGCAAGTTTCACTCTGACCCTTCATTCTAACCGTTTCTTGAAATTTCCGGTCTCCCCCCCCTAGCTCCCCCCTGGCCACCGAATCCGGTCAAGACTTTAAACGGTACATTACAGATATATATTCTATTCAGTTATGAAGTTTCATTACAATCCGATCATCCGTTCGAAAGTTACACACTTCTCAATTTCCCGGATTCCCCTGCCCTCCACTCCCCCCCCCCCCAAATGGTCGGATCAGAAAACTGATTGTTTCTAAGTTTTTTTGGTCGGGTCTCTGATATGCCTGCCAAGTTCATGGTCCTAGCACAACTGGAAGTACCCTAACTCGAAAAAGTGTGACAAAATGCCCTAAATTTTCAAAGTTTCCAGCGCCCCCACTTCCCCGCATATGGTCGGATCGGGAAACTGATTATTTCCAGGTTAGTTTGGTCGGGTCCCTGATATTACTGCCAAGTTTCATTGTCCTAGCTCATCTGGAAGTACCCTCACTCGATAAAGTGTGACAAAATGCCCTAAATTTTCAAGTTTCCAGCGCCCCAACTCCCCCGCATATGGTCGGATCGGGAAACTTATTATTTCCAGGTTAGTTTGGTCAGGTCCCTGATATTCCTGCCAAGTTTCATTGTCCTAGCTCATCTGGAAGTACCCTAACTCGAAAAAGTGTGACAAAATGCCCTAAATTTTCAAGTTTCGAGCGCCCCACTCCCCCCCATATGGTCGGATCGGGAAACTGATTATTTCCAGGTTCGTTTGGTCGGGTCCCTGCCTGCCTGACGAGGACCCTTGCCAAGAAGGGTCGAAATATCGTTCATTTGAAGTTGATTAAATGTTCAGTTTAAGGGTAAGAAGACCTGCTGAACACTTAAGTTGATTAGATGACAGATTTAGGGCTAAGAAGAGACGCTGATTCTGTATATGACAATAATTTTTTACTAAGTTGAAAATTTATTTGATGTTGATTAGATGTTCTTGATAGGGATAAGGATATACGCTGAATTCGTTTCTGAATTTTCTCTTTTTGCTGGACAATTAGTTCGTTCGAAATTCGGCCGAAACCGGAAATTTGGCAGAAGTAAAGCACGAAGTTTTGGTCAGTGTCGTCAAAATAGATATGGCTTATAGAGGTATATCTGAACTTGGTTTTCTCTGATGATCAGGCTGGCGAAGACTACATCTGGCGAAGACAAGACCCAATTGTCTGGATCAAATGTTAGATTTTTGGGGTCCCATCGAAACCTTGGGTCTTGTTATTTTCAGACTTCGAAATTACATTGTAATTGAACATTTGAACAGTTTCAATGGACGATTATTGCCATCCTGATACTCGGTCCGCTCCTTTCTTTTCACATTCATCACTAGCTCCAATTTTCTACTGCCTGATCATCTCAAACTGTAGGCTACAAACGTGGGCATTCTGAATCGTGGGCATTATGGGTCGTAGGCATTTTGAATCGTGGACATTTTGAATTACGGGAATCGTGATCGTGGTCATTATGAGTGTCAGCCCCATTTTTCCTTGGACCGATTCAGCTAAAATCAGGCCCAGCCCGGAACAACTGGAGTAACAAAAGAAATCCGGTAAAAGCTTGAGTGAAAAGGTTGACTTATAATTGTCGTCTGCCAGCTGTTCTGTGGAAGCTTGTAAAGTTACCGACTAATTAGTACAATCGTTTTCCAATTCATCCGACAAGGGTCATGTATAAGGAAGCATAATATGGATCAGTACACCCCTTGAGCTTCAGTATTCCAGTGGTAATAGTTTCATAAATATTCTCCTCTGGGTTCCCGTCGGAACCTTTAGTATTCCTGCCGACCAAAGGTTTAGCCAACATTGGATCATGTCTGCCGACCAAAGGTATCGGAGAGCACCAATCAAATTTTACTCTATTGAGAATTGAATGATCGTGTGTCATTGTAATTTCCTTTAACCGACCAAATAATCGCAATATGTGGCCTACCGCTTTCGGTACATATTGTACCTAAAAATATGGTAGCTCATTGATATTTTACTCTTGCATTCATCCCCCATTTCCTCTTTCATTATCAGCACCGAGGTCTTATATCATGCTTCTCATCCTTCTTGCTCAAGCTGAATTGACTAGTTTTCACCCTTGTTTACATCGGACGGTATCGTATCCTTCTTAATTACTCCCCTGTGACTTCTACCGTGTTCAATGAAAAGAGCCGCGCTGGATCAAAGGTCGGTTTTGAAAATTGGGCGGATCGACGGATATTTTGGGTCTTGTGACGGGTAGGCGAACTTTCGGAAAAAGTGGGAGTTGTGACGGATTTTTAGGGTCTTATGACGGATGGACGAATCGACGGATCATAGAATTGGGTGAATCGACGCTCAAGCAACAGGGCGTTGGGTGAATCGACGTTGGGCTAATCGACGGGTGGGCGAATTGACGGTTGGGTGAATCAGCGGGTGGGCGAATCAGCGGTTGGACGAATCGACGGGTGGGCGAATTGCCGGTCGGGTGAATCAGCGGGTGGGCGAATCAGCGGTTGGGCGAATCGACGGTTGGCTGAATCGACGGATTTTTAGATTGGGCGTATTGACGGGTGGGTGAATCGACGGGTGGGGATAGTGACGGCGACCCGTCAACGGGTCTCGGAAAAGGCTTAAAACAGCAAAAGCCGTGGGTTATTTGTTGGAAGCACAGCCTAGTTTTAAAGTATTCAAATATTTTAAAATACTGTAAGTTGAAGAGTAAATAGTGCGAGGGGTCCTTGAAGTTAAAATTGTGGAGTCGCTAACTGCTTGCCAATTTTCATCGTCCCAGCACATGTGTAAGCATCTTCAGTCGGGATCACGGTAATTCTGGAACCCTCCCTCCAACTCCCCCCACAGTGCTCGGAGTCCAGTCACATTCAGCTGATGAAGAATCGTAGCTGACGTACCCGTTGTAAACATTGTTTGAATAAATGTTTCAAAGTCAGCTTGGGCTCAAAGAATATTTGTCCAGTCCGGTCTTTTTAACTATGTATCTACGGCTTGTGCTTGTTCTTCCCACCAAGTTTCATCCCGATCCGTCCACTCTGAAGATGTCACGCGATTTCCGGTCCCCCCTCCAACTCCCCCCAAAGTCATCCGATCCATCACAGACTTGAACTGTGACATCTGAGACACGAGGTCTCTCCAAGCATAAAAGCTTCATTAAGATCCGATTCCCCGTTCAAAATTTGTAAATACGTCAATATTCCGGATTCCCCCTCCCTCCACTCCCCCCACGGAGGTCGAATCTTCCGACCACCGGGTCAGATTTCCAGGTTAGTTTGGTCGGGTCTTTAATATGCCTGCCAAGTTTCATCGTCCTAGCACATGTGTAAGCACCTTAAGTCGGGATCACCGGAATTCAGGAACCCGCCCTCCAACTCCCCCCACAGTGCTCGGATCCGGTTCGATCTTGTCAACTATGTATCTAGGGCTTGTGCTTGTACTTCCCACCAAGTTTCATCCCGATCCGTCCACTATGAACATGTCACACGATTTCCGGTTCAAAGTCAGCTTGGGCTCAAAGAATATTTGTCCAGTCCGGTCTTTTTAACTATGTATCTACGGCTTGTGCTTGTTCTTCCCACCAAGTTTCATCCCGATCCGTCCACTATGAACATGTCACACGATTTCCGGTTCCCCCCTCCAACTCCCTCCAAAGTCGACGGATCCATTCTGAACTTGAAGTGTGACATCTGAGACAAGAGGTCTTTCCAAATTTGAAGTTGCATTAAGATCCCATCACCGGTTCGAAAGTTATGTATGCTACTACATTCCGGATTCCGCGGTCTCCCCCTACCCCACGATGGTCGGATCAGGCAAATGACTATTCTCAAGTTAGTTTGATCGGGTTCCTGATATGCCTGCAGAGTTTCATCGTCCTTGCATGTCTGGAAGTACCCTAACTCGAGGACAGTGGCCTGACAGACCAAAAAGTGATCGGTATATGGCACTTAAGCGGAGCTGCAAGTGCCATAAAAATGGTAGCTCTTTGTTCTGATATTTTACTCTTGCATTTGTCCTCTTTTTGATGCTTCTGATCAATCTGGCTCAAGCTATATTGACTAGTTTTCAACCTTATTTACATGGGACGGTATCGTAACCTTCTTAAAGTCTTTGATTCATGTGGGCCGAGAAGGTGGGAGACACCATCATTATGCGATGGGTCGGATTTTTACGAACACAGTTAGCTTTGTTTTCCCCAACATTCCTCACGGTAGTCAACGTTATCCACAAATTACTTGAACACAATTCACTCCTGAACGCCAATCCACCATTGCTAATGAACTATTCATTGATCTCCTGACGCTCGTTAAAAGATTACTAAAACCTTCGAGAAGATCGAGTGGCGCGTAAGAGGATTAAAACAACTAAGTTCATCAGCCTGTGGACGTTTAGATATGTCGGAAGAAGAAATCATCGGCCAGTTTGACATTTTTTTGGTATAGGAAGCTGAATATTATTTAGCTCAGTTGCAGAATGTTCAAGAAATCACTATAACGAATTTAGTATAATTTACGGCGTTTGTTTGTTGTGACCTAGTTTACATCCTTAATTCTTTGGACTCACAGGAATTAACAAGAAAAAACTGAAAACAAAATACTTAAAGAAATCGATCATACAAATAATTAGTTAGATTTTTCTACCAATTTTCCATATGCCTGCTACAATAAAAACGTTCTGTTAGATCCATAGTCAAACTATGATCTCAGCCTCCCCGTGTCGGGCGCTTCCGACCCGCACCGCTAGATGACCCAGCGGTCGGAACGAGTCGTGGCTTCATCTCGGGTCTTCGGTGGGGGGGGTTCTAGACCTTGCAAGTGCTAGAATGCTTATGATATAACTCCTTTAATTACTCCCCTGCGACTCACTGGATTTCTGATACCGCGTTCACTGACAAAGGCCGCGCTAGATCAGAGGTTGATTTTGAGAATTGGGCGAATGAACGGATTTTTTGGGTCTTATGACGGGTGGGCGAATTCTTCTTAAAGGACCGCTCTTGCTTCTTCTGCCTTTTATAATATACTTAGCTCCCATATGGAATTATAATCTTCTAAAATCCCCACCTTTCTCCATTGTTTCGTTTCGTAACTACGAATTTTTAGCGCTTTTTTGGCTATGCCGAGTTTTCCCGTCACACAACGAAAAGTTTGCCGGAATCTTCGTTGTCCGCTGACAACTCTTTCACACATAAGGATGTGATAATCTTCTGTTTATTACTTCTTTTATTTGCTTAGTTTTCCCACTTTTTAACCAAGGCACGTTCAGTTTTCAAACCTTCTGCGCCCAGCCGCCGCGTCGGAGAGCAGGAAGGCTCGATATAATCGGCAAGCGCTAGCAAGAGAATCGCTAGTTTCAGGTGGAAAGTGAAGGTATTTTTTAAAACGTTTTTTTCTGATCCATTTTATAGGGAAAAGATCATTTCTAGTAAGAGCTGTGCTTTAATTACTCCCCTGCGACTCACTCACTTTGTGATACCGCGTTCAATGACAAAGGCCGCGCTAGATCAGAGGTTGATTTTGAGAATTGGGCGAATCGACGGATTTTTTGGGTCTTGTGACGGGTAAGTGAGCAGTCGTAAAAAGTGGGGGTTGTGACGTTTTTTTGGGGGTCTTATGACGGCTGGGCAAATTGACGTTTGGACGAATCGACGGATTTTAGAAGTGGATGAATCGACGCTTCAAAAAACGAGGTTGGGCGAATCGACGGTGGGCGAATCGACGGGTCGATGAATCGACGGTAGGTGAATCGACGGGTGGGTGAATCAGCGGTTGGGCGAATCAACGGTTGGGCGAATCAGCAGTTATGCGAATAGACGGGTCCCCTTCATTAAGATCCGATCACCCGTTCAAAAGTTATAAATACCTCAAGATTCCGGATTCCCCATCCCTCCACTCGCCCCACGATGCTCGGATCGGGAAAGTGACTATTTCCAACTTAATCTTTTGGGGTCCCTGATATGCCTGCTAAGTTTCATCGTCCTAACTTATGTGGAAGTGCCCGAACTAGCCAAACCCGTACAGACCGACGGGACGGACAGAAATTGCGATCGCTATATGGCACTTGGCCGAAGGGCAAGTGCCATAAAGAGCTCTTCGATAAAACTTTTGGAATTGTTTGCATACTGGACAAGGACATCGTGATTCGGTTAATCTATTTGTTCTTGCTTAGGTTGGAATATTGAATAGTCCGATTGCTATCCGTTATTAATCGGAAGTTTACACAAGAATCCGATTGTCTGGTAATCTTTTGAATTAAAAGTATTACAGGCCTAATTGTCACTGGAGGATTTACTCTGGTGATATTACAGAACGGAAAATCCGTAGAGTCTCCCTCAGGAAGCCCAGCAAACATTCCCCTTTGGGACCCATCGCAACCGTTGGTCTTGTTAAAAGTGAAAGTGATTCGATGTCACCAGTTTGGCTTGCGGTCACTCGCGATACGCGGCTCTGTGTCGTTAATGGGTTAAAAAGGTTCAGTCGTGCAACTTCCGTTCCGTCCAGCCCCGTCAGTCGTGAATTGGATTTGAGCGAGCACAAGCAAACGTTAACCTCGAAGGTCTCTTAACGAAAACAAAATTGGTAAGAACTATTTATACCATGTACTTTTGAGTTATAGCTTTGACAAGCTTTACTGGATTATGACTGGTCGCACATTTTCTTATCACAAGTTGTAAAAAATGTGTGACCAGTCATAATCCAGGTGTGTTGGATCAGCGATTAGAGCAGTGGTTGGGAAATAGGAGGGGACAAAGAATGCAGCTAGTGTTATAAAAATTTGGACAAGCCGACCACTGAGGAAAGCCTTCGCTTTTCATTCTAGAGACCCCAACTAGACGATAACGAAGAATATTCATTATCTAGTTTATCAGATAACACAAGGATGCGCGGTTTCAAAAGATAACATTTAGGATATTATAGCTGTTATGCTTGCGTAATGTTAATTCGATGATGATGCGTAAAGTTCGAAAAACATAACAGCTGTTAAGTTGTGAGTCTACTTGCAGGCAGTTTGCCCATTTTAGTACAGAACATCTATGAGATTTAATAGCTCAACCTGGGCAAATTGCAATACAAATGGTTGAACAATGTACAAAAAAATAAAAATGAACAAGACAAAAACCTATGATTTTTTAAGCGCTATGTAATGCCGAAATAGTATTTGGTTAACTTTTCTTTCGTTTTAATATTTATTTTTTGGAATAAAATAAATGCGGCATATGATACATGTTTCTACATCCGTTTAGCTTCAAGAGCCAGTTTCTAGTCTGTATTTTAGTTTCTGATTTAACATTTCATGTCTAGATTTTGGGATCCCAAAACGTAAGTTGAGGGATACCTTTGATATCACAAAAGTTGTCCCTCTGTCTGTCCATCCGTCCGTCTTTGAGCATGATACCTCTCGAAGGGAATGAGATATTTTGATGAAACTTGGTTTGAGGGTTCTTTATAACAAGAGAAAGGTCGAGTTCGTAGATTGGGTCTGTAGCCCTGCATTTAGGGGTGGGGGAGGGGCCTCAAATTGAGGGGCAAACAAAATATTTATAAACAGTTAATGTGATAGTCTGTTATGAGGTAAGAAGACATGCTGAACACGATGATGGAAACTATTTTCTCGCCGGACAAGTAGTTCGTCCGGAATCCGGCGAAAACCGGAAAGTTTGTTAAAAGCAAAAGTTTTATTTGAAGTTGATTAGATATTAGGGATAAGAAGACATGGTGAACACTTGTGCAAAATCATTTTCTACCCGGACAACTAGTTCGCCCGGAATCCCGACAAAACCTGAAAACCTCTTAAAAGCAAAAGTTTTGCTTTAAGTTGATTAGATGACAGATATGGGGATAAGAAGAGACGATGAATCCGTATATAACAGTCATTTTTTACATGGTCATGTAGTTAGTCTGGAATCCAGCCGAAACCGGAAAATTTGCTACAAGCTAAAGGAGTTGTCCCGGAAGTCCAAAGAATTAAGTATGTGAACTAGATCACAGTAATGACACGCCATAAATTATACTAAATTCGTTATAGTGATTTCTTGAAGACTCCGAAAATGAGCTAAATAATATTCAGCTTCCGATACCAAAAAATGTTGAACTGGCCGATGATTCTTCTTTCGACATATCTAAACGTCCATATGTCATATACTTAGTTGTTTTATTCCTCTTACACGCCACTCAATCTTCTCGAAGGTTTTAGTAAACTTTTTGACCAGCGCCCGGAGATCAATGAATAGCTAATTACCAATGGCGGACTTACTTTCAGGAGTGAATTGAAAGTAATTTGTGGATAACGTTGGCTACCGTCAGGATTTTGAGGAAAACAAAGGTAACAGTATGTTCGTAAAAATCCGACCCATCGAAAAAATGATGGTGTCTCCCACCTTCTCGGCCACATGAGTCAAAGACTTTAAACTTTTATTTGAAGTTGATCAGATGTTCGTTATAGGGATAAGGAGATCCGCTGAATTTGTTTCTCAACTTTCTTTTTTTGTTGGACAAGTAGTTCGCTCGGAATTCGGCCGAAACCGGAAATTTGGAGGAAATAAAGCAGGAAGTGTCGTCAAAATAGGTAAATCTGAACTTGGTTGTCTCAGATGATTAGCTATTTGCTAAATTAATTTGTTTCCAAATTTCAATAGTAACAAGTGCGCAAGCGCTCAGACGTGGAGTGATAATGTAAAACGTTTATCAGATATTATATATAAACAGCTTTAGAACCAGGACGTTTCACATCCCCAATAACCAAACAAGCATTGAAATAGCCTAACTTGTAATCATCCCACTTTAAAAGCTTTAAATGTTAACAAACCGCAAGTAATGTTGAAGATCTTGCACGAATAGTTCGAGTTCCAACTATGGTCTGCCAGCCAGTCCGAGCCTTTAAACCTCTTTTCCATTAGCAAGGTAATAACAAGTGCAATAAACCAAATCGTAGCAGCCTAGTACTCTCTTTGTCACAATTCATCAAGAACGGCATATTATCGATCATATGACAGAAGAGTCCAGTTTCCAACTGTCCATTAAAGAAGTGCGTCGTCTTGTTTGTTGCTGTTAAATAAAAATCCTCATCCACAGATATATCTCCCCAAATATATTAAAATTGAACTTGAGACCTGTCACAGACGAACTTAACTCAAGGGAAATCCTGGCTCAGCTGCCCATGAACGGGAGGGGGGGGGGTCGGGACCCATAAAAATGCATATTTACAACTATATACTTAGAATTTGATTCCAGTCACGGGTCAAAAACTTTCTTAATGGGTAATTTGGGCCCACTTGCCCATGAACGGTGAGGGTGAGGGCTGGTTCAGCTCCACGTATACATCCCCAACCACTATGTTCCAAAAGCACAAAGGATTCTCATCGCCTTCTCTCCAAGTTAAAAACATTAAAAAGTGGGCAATCTGGGCCCAATCGCCCCTGCACCAAGCGGGGTTTGGGACCCACAAAAAGTAAAAAGAGACTCCAATGCTCACAAACCTACCAAGTTTCAACTTGATACCTGTTGATTTCTGTTACGGGTAACGAACTTTACTCCTGGGCAATCTGGTCCCAGTTGCCCATGAACGGGGTGGGTGGGGCAGGTGGAACTTTGGAAGCAATTTTCCAGCCCTAGAATCTACATGTACAAGGAATTTCATCGTCTATGTCCAGTTCTGGTTAAGTTTTGAACATTTTTCACTGGGCAGTCTGTGCCCATTTGCCCCTGAACCGGGTCGGGGGTGGAGGGGGGGGGGGGGTGGACCCCCAAAATGCATGACTAGACCCCAATACCTACTAGTGTACCAAGTTCGAACTTGATCCTTGCACTGGTTCACGAGTTATGAGCTCCACTAAATATGGTGAAAACTGGAAACCAAAAACCGAAAGCTGCTACAGCGCTCGCAATAGTGGATTGTTCCAAGAAACACTCCACTAAAAATGTTCAAGGATTCTGACGCAGGCTGGATCTGGTGAAGACAAGACCCAATTTTCTGGATCAAATGTTTTTCGCTTAACACGGTAGAAACAATAATGGTTGAAATGAAACCTGAGAGGCATGTTTCCCGATTACTTTGGCCTCAAAAACTCATTTCTCCGTCCGATTTTTTTTTCTCTAACTTATTAATTTTGTAGTACTATATTTTAACTTTTTTTATCAGCTAGCATCATCTTTTAAAATGTTTTCCTTGCTAGTGCTGAGGATAGGTGTGCAGTAAGTCTCGAGTCAAACCAAACTAGACGCAATCAAACAGTTTGTCGTTGACAAGATTGCCTTCTCCTCGTGGTGTGATATTCCCTGAAAATGAATGTATCGTTACATTTGGTGTTGAACTTAGGGGGAGTGGGTATAGGGCAAGTGCCCAGTTAACTCAGATGCGTGAACATAAGCTAGCCCTGGATTTGAAATTTTCTACAAATACAGGGGCAATGCAAAAAACTTTATTCAAAGATGGAAACTGATACTGATAGTACCGTGTACTAGGGGGGGGGGGGGGCTGTGCGAAGTTTCTAAGTACCAAACTAGCCCCACATAGACGTTCCGTGATGATGTGACAATCCCTTTATCATCTATAAAGACCTTGACCTTGCCCCAATCGATTTCGTGTTTCTTGCATCCAGATCCAGGGCGAACTCATGGATTAGCACCGAAGTTACAGGCCATTCGTCTTACATCCCCCCCCCCCCAAGCTAAAACACAGTGATAGACCCACTTTCAGGAAATCCAACGTCACAAGGGGCACATGCGGTTTTGTTGTAGGTAGTTTGGTTTGGCTGGAAGACTTGGAAGCATCGTACAGCGTTCCGTGTTGTGCTCTCCAGTTTTGTTGAACCGGGGGATTTGGAAGCTTGCCTGCAAAATGTGAAAACCAGCATGAAAATATTTGTATTGGTCAGCATAGGGTTATGGCTACTGATTTTATTAAGTATCTTGGTCTTATTTACGGGACGACGCTTTCTTCAACTCGTGCATTTATTGTAAAGGCTGTAGATGCACGAATTTCTTGCTCTTTTGGTGCTCTCGTTTCTTTCCGAGAGCTTTTGACAAGGAAATCTTTGTCGCGAATTTTTAATACAGCTGTTTTACCTCAAATTTTAATTGTTTCTCCCCTTTTACCGTATTTTACCCTTAGCAATTTAACGCATATGAAAACGTCATTTTTTAAATTTGGAAAGTTTTTATGCCGATTTTCTCGTTATTTTTCTAACACGCAAATGATGGAATACTATAATCTTAAAGATCCGCTTATTATAATGAATAAAAAACTTCAACGGGTTGTATGTATGCAGGTTTTTTCGTGAATGATATTTTTTTATTTTTTTTTTCAATTTGTCAGTTATAATTAAACTGTAATTAAATTGTAGATAAGTTTTAAGTATTTTCGGCAGTGTAGTTAGGCTATCTTTTGGCAGTTCATGAGTTATAGTGTTTTAGCCGAAATTTGTCAGTGTTTATTAATTTCTTTTTTACTCGCTATCTTTGGCGGAAATAAAATATTGATTGATTGATTGATTATAGTATATTTGGAAGCCTCCCAAAATGCTACCCAATCCACTTATTTCTCCAGAAAATATTCATTCCTAGACACCTATAGCCCCTCTGACCTTGCTACAACGGGACGAGATAACGTATGATCCTTGAGTGCAAGAACGCTTGTGGACTGCATGGGGAAACTAACGAACTCCGTTAGTTTTTGCTGCCAAAGAACCTCTTGGTAATTATTTTGAGCAAATTCTTCAGTAAATTCGACTGTACTCTATATGAATTTAAGTCCAAAAAATGAATTTAAGTCCATTCTACCCCTCGAAATTCGGGTAGAACCACAAACATCGCCCGAACGGCGACTCAAATCCTGTGTCAACCTATAAACAGCGTTCGTTGGGGATAGCCGTGGTAATTCTTCTGGATCTTTCGCTAGGTATTCGGCGATTCTTCATCGACACGTAGAATTATTTCGGACACCTTTTGGCATTTCAGCACACGAATTCCCATGGGAAAATCTGGTCGTCTCAGATTTTTTACTGAGAAGGAATAAATCTGCACGGCCTGGTTAGAAAATTATGGTTTGTACTTTCTATTATAAGAATTTGTCCTTAAGCAAAAATGCCTTTCAGTGCAAATACGCATTAGTGCAGTTTTATCCTTTTTTGCAATCAAGTGCAGAAAGCTCCAGTAGTGTCATACATCATAAGAACCGCTAATGAGGTTCTCCAGAGATGAAAGCTTTGTATTTTATCCCAAGCCGTAAAAATAATGAGTACCCAGAATCCGAGTGAATTTATCACTATGTCGCATTAAAGATCTCTGCTGTTTTTGTTGGTTGCTCCTGGGGGTAGGGTGGGCAGATTTCAATCACCTTCGGGCCCAACTATTAAATTACTGTGCTGGTTCAGGTCCAGAGCTCTTTGAATTTTTTTTAAAGAAATAAACAGAAATGCATAAAGCAAAAGGGATGATTGAACAAATTCGCCTGAAAGACACTATATATCTGTATTTAAAAGCTATTAAGCCATATACAGAACGGTCTCAAATCACAAACAACCTCACATTATCTCTTATTCTTAAAGTCTTTGATTCTTGTGGGCCGAGAAGGTGGGAGACACCATCATTATTTGATGGGTCGGATTTTTATGAACCCAGTGTTACCTCTGTTTTCCCCAAAATCCTCACGGTAGCCAACGTTATCCACAAATTCCTTGAACACAATTCACTCCTAAACACCAATCCGCCATTGCTAATTAACTATCCGTTGATTTGCTGACGCTGGTTAAAAGATTACTAGGACCTTAGAGAAGATCGAGTGGCGTGTAAGAGGATTAAAACAACTAAGTATATCCCCCTGTGGATGTTTAGATATGTTGGAAGAAGAAATCATCGGCCAGTTTGACATTTTTTTGGTATAGGAAGCTGAATATTTCTTTTGAATCTGGTACGTGAGAGCAGTCGAAAACCATCCAGATACGAATAAGCTGCGTCCAAATGTGGTTTATTGACATTCTGGAAAGATGACGATTAGTCCGAACTAGGATTGAAGTCGTTTCTACAAGGAGGAAATACTACCGCTGGGTTCCACTGACCGGGCTGGTTTTGTCCGAAACCAGATAACACTGGAAAAATGTTTCTCCGTATAAAGATTAAAGTTAACTGCAGTATCTGCTACTCGGATTATCCTTATCACTATGCAGATAAGATTAATACCAAATAGAGATAAGATGAATCCGAGTGGCAAACACTGCAGTTAACTTTAATCTTTATGCGGAGAAACTTTTACAGTGAAAGCTCCTGAAAAAACATTCTACAAGGTTGCCGGATTGTCTCTCTGAATTTCAGCCCGCGGCCGAGTAAATTCGTAACTACTAAATACATCGCATTTATCAGAAAAATTGAAAAATCACATTTGAGAAAGCCTTGGAGATGTCATTCTTAGTCATCTTCAGAACAAAAATAAAAGAATAACTTTCACTTAATCACAATAACTTCTCTCATACAATCGCAAATCATAAAAATACTTGATTCACGTTTCACTTTTTTCCCCAGCACAATAATTGCCATTAACTGAATTTTTTGAAGTCCCTTAAGGTTCGTAAGTAACTGAATTGCAGTTCAGGAAAGCTGAGAATATATTCATCGTTTTCATACACACACAAAAGTGAGTTTCAATCAATTAACTACAGGAAATCTTCATTCAGATTTTATCTCGTAGTACGCTATATGTCAGAGTAATTCACGGTAACGCATAGGGATCCTCAGGAAAAACGAGAAAACGTCGCCGTAACGACTAAAACTCCTCGTAAAACTCAACAACGCAAAGCCTACGTAAACCAATCAAGGCGATCGTTGGGGACAGCTGTGGTGCCGCTTCCGGCTCTTCCGCTAGGTACACGACGATTTTGCATCGGCAAGGAGAGTTAGTCATCAAGAGTATCTAGATATCCAACTTCCTTCTTTTCCTTCGTCGCAATGATGCAAGGACAGTAAGCTTTTCAAAATTGTGTTTGCTTCTCGGGACTGCTTTCTTTACGTTTACTTCTATGATATGCCTGCAAAACAGACACAATTTTGAAATGGAAGAGCCTATATGGCACTTCTTACGAGTAGTGGTACGAGAAAGCAGATGAGAATGTGTCAAAACACCCCACTCAACCGACCCTAGGATTGTACCTAGAAATAAGGTATCTAGTTTCGCGCGAGTCTGAGCATTTTCGACATCATCTCGGATCATCTGGAGCAAATGTTTCATTATATGAGTTTGATCCTAAGAAGTACCGTTGTGTTACCGGTAGCCCTCCCCCTCAAACTCCCCCTACCGCGCCTGAATCCGGTTTAGCCACATAAACAGATTATCTAAAGTATCTTCTCTTGTTCTTCCAGCAAATCCCAATCTATCCCTCAACGCTAAGTGTTTCCCGAAAATTCTGGTGCCACCTCCCCCCCCCCCCAGTATGAGATCCGGTCCGGACTTGACATGGAACATCTGAGACGATAGCTCTTCCCACTTGCCAAGTTTCATTCAAATCCGAAAGCCCATTCAAAAGTTATGAATTCACCAGATTCATAATTCCCCGTCCTTCCAGTTCCCCCACGATGATCAGATCATGCAATTGACTATTCTCAAGTCTGTTTGTTTGAGTTCTGATAGGCCAGCCTAGCTTCACCGTCCTCGTAAATCAGGAAGTACCGAACTTGCGGGATAATCAGAATTCCGTATCCGCTCCCCAAACTCCCCCCATAGTGCCCGAATCCGCTCCGGTTATGTCAATGATGTATCTAGGACTTGTGCTTGTTCTTCCCACCAAGTTTCATCCCGATCCCTCCACTCTGAGCGTTTCCCAAGATTTCCGGTTCCCCTTCCAACTGCCGCTGAAGTCACCAGATCCGGTCCGGATTTTATGTGGGTCGTCTGAGACACGGGGTGTTTCCAAATACCTAGTTTCATTAAGATCCGATCACCCGTTCAAGAGTTATAGACACCTTAAGATTCCGGAGTCCACCTTCCCTCCAATCCCCCCACGATGCTCGGATCGGGAATTAACTATTTCCAGCCAGAAATTGCGATCACCCTGATATACCTGCCAAATTTCATCATCCTTGCTTATGTGGAAGTGCCTAAACTAGCAAAACCAGAACCGGACGACCGACGGACAGAAATTGCGATCACTATATCACCATTAAAACCTCTTAAGCTGACTAAAATATCCCGGGTGGGAAATGCGTGGCTCTTGTTTCCACTTTACTACCAAACTTGAAGCAAGTTCATATCTGGCAAATGATTTGCATGCCAGATCCATAAACCACAAACAATTATGCAAACGTAAGTGAGAACTTGGACCAGAAACCTGGTCAACATCTGGTAAAGCCGTAAACTAGGCCCTAAGTACCATGTATCTTTGTGACAATTTCTCAGACACCAAATGATCTCACACTAGGCTAGGCACAACTTATCAACTTATATCTCATAACGTCTTAATCATTCCTCAGCAAAAGATAGATACATCTTGGTAACAAAAATAATAAATCTTACCATGACTGAAACTTAGGCTGTCGATATCCCTCTTCCACTGATTCTTCTTACTATGTTCCTTTCTTCTCTTTCGTACTTCCTGATCGAAGAAAGAGCCAGAAATAGACGCTAGGTATCGGGCCATCTCCCTGCTGCGGAAGAGTTTCAACTCAAAAAGGACGAGAATCATCCGACAGAAAAATGAACACCTGAAAAGGATACAAACCTTCCTTTGCGTAACCTAATGGTACGTTTTCATCCCAATCTGGACGCCCAAAGCAAAAGTACTGTCCTTATCTTTTTTCCGGACAAGAACAACTTTTACGACAAAGTCCGGATAAAGATACATATCATCCGCCTCCACCGCCGGCAGTATTTACTCCTATTTCAGGTGGTAATACACCGGATATGGAAAACTCAATTTTGCAGTCTCCGATTTAGGACGGACTTTTTACAGTGTACGTTCTTTTCTGGACGATGGATGAAAAATTGTATATTGTATTTGTTGTGTTTTAGTTAAATTTTTATTTTATTTTATATACTCCGCTTTTCAAATGGCGAGTCAGAAATAAATTTCTTACTTACTTACTTACTAACTGCAAATCGAGATTTTCGTGGTTTGCCTGTCGGTGTCATCAGCTCTTTTGAGAGCTGCCAGGCTTCGACTAGGCTGAACCCATATCCGAACTTTATTTTCCTACCGTAGAAGTGGTTCGCATGGAATACAGATAAAACAAGGAATTTCGTAAAAGTAAAAGACCTTTTGAAATCGATTTGAGATGAGGTATAGGGGGAGTTCATACGTGTAAGCGTGTACGTGTACCCATGGTATATGTGCACGTATATGTGTCCCCATCGATGCGTGTCCACTCCAAGCGTGTCAAAAGATTTCTGGTTCCCCCTTCCACCCCCACTACATTTATTGGATCCGGGTAGCTCAAGTTTTGTTACGATCCGACCACCCCTTCGAAAGTAATACACCCCTCAAGATTCGGAATTCCTCCTCCCTCCACTCCCCCATGATGATCGGGTCGGGGAAATGACTATTTCAAAGTAAATATGGTCGGGTCCCTTATACGCCGGCCAAAGTTTCATCGTTCTAGCCCACCTGGAAGCACCAAAACCCCCAGATCACTGGAACTCCGGAACCCTCTTTAACTCCCCCACAGCAACCAAATCCGATCCAGTTCTGTCAATGATACACTTAGGGTTATGCTTGTTCTTCCCACCAAGTTTCACCCTGATCGCCCCACTTTAAGCTTGTCACAGGATTTCCGTTTCCCCCCTCCGACTCAACCCCAGCTTCATCGGATCCGGTCCGGACTTGAAATGGGACATCTGAAACACTAATTATTTCCGAATATCAAGTTTCATTGAGATCCGATCACCCGTTTGAAAGTTATGGATGTCTCTAATCCCGGATTCTGTCTCCCCCCCCCCCCTTCCCACATGACTCCCCGAGATTTCCGAGCTAATCTGGTCGGGTTCCGGATATGCATGCCAAGTTTCATCGTCCTACCACATCTGGAAGTACGCTAGCTCGCAGTCGTAGTACTGACCGACAGAATTGCGGCGAAAGGCAAGTGCCATAAAAGATACCACATTAACAATGGAGATATTTTGTCAAGGGAACGTTTTGTGACGGTGGACGTTTAATCACAGCGAAATTTCGCTAGCGCTAGGGCATTTTCCGTGGGGCTTTCACAACTAAGCCATGACAAAGATTTGTATTTTGTATCGATTTTTACAGTGAGTTAAAATGCGTCGTTTTTGCTAGACTGTCCACAGGTTCGAAAAATCTGTCATGAAGATGAAGCCCAATCAAGTTTCAGAAATCAAAGACGCAATCTTATTTCTAGTGAAATGTCTTCTGATTCTTCCTCCGTTGATAAAACGAAGCTCGTCAAAATGCTCACCGACATCCATGGCGATAAGTATGATGTGACCATTGTTTGCTCTGATGGCCTCCAGTTGACATCCAACCAGCTCATTTTATCCATGGCGAGCGAAGTCTTCGAAGCCATGTTCAGAAGCAACATGCAGGAGGCGAAGACAAGAACTGTGAATATCGAAGACATCAGTAGCAAGACGATGAGAAAGATCACCGATTTTTTGGTATCTGGAAAGCTACCTGATCTGGGCGATCTATCGAACGACGAGGTGGTGTATGCCCTGGAAAAGTATGACTTTAAGTGTATGAAGAAGGCCATTGGAAATAAGCTTCAAGATGTGGAGGTCAAAGATTTCTGTAGTTCGTATGAACTTCTGAAGAAACTCCACCTGGAAAAGGACAAGCAGGAACTTGCCAAACAGATTGCGTTTCACATCCAGTCTTTCAAGCTTGATGAGGTGGCAAAGCTTGACTCGGATGCGTTCTTGGGGATTGCGCGATCACTAAGATACCTCATCGGATCCAAGAAACTGAATGACGTGTACAATACTAGGAATCATGCATGGAAGCAATTCTTTGAACTGTATGATGCTTGGCTCATGACCAAGCCTGTTGATGCCGTGCAGCATGCCGAGACGATCCTGACGAAGATAGAAATCAACTTACTTGATGAGGAAACAATCGTCCAAATTTTCTCGGAATCACCCGTTCTCGACATCATATCTCCCTGGTTCGCTCAAGTCATAAGAAAACTCACAGGTCTGGAGGCAGAAGAGGTAAAGAAGAGAAACGAAGCAAGGATGATTTTTGAGGACCATCAGAATCGATGTAAAGTAGCACTCCTTTGCCGAGGCTGCAACTGCAGTGCGACTCTGGACAATTTTCATCCTAAAAAAAAAGATTCATTGTGCTCTTCGCTTACTTACTATTGTAAGATTTGCAAAGATAGCATGGTTCTTCCACCGCAATTCCCTGTTCACAATGCGATTACAAGACTTAAAGGAGAATCTCTCATTTAAAATTCCCTTTTTGACTCACTTGACCTTTTTACTATCTTCTGACTCACATTTATTTCATTGATAGATTCACTGCTAAAGCGTTGCAATTTATGTGCCATATTGAGTAGTGTTTCTTTAGTAAATACAGCCTGACATGCAAAAGGTCTTATTCGTTGTTTTAGTTGACAACGTTGCCTATTCCTTAACTAGCAATGGTTGTCGACTAACTGCTACGGTTTGTTCTCCCTAGGAAGACTCCTTGAAGGATTAGAAAGTTGGTCTACGGGGGTTCTTGTCGCCCGTGCTGGTGACCACGGAATGAAGAGAAGAAAAGCTGAAAGGAATTCAATAGGAAAGTTTTCTAGCATTTGAAGTGTCGATGTCATACCCACCCAAGTTTCCAACCTGGTTCCAACCAGGCCTTGGTACGACCAGGATGAGAGATTATCAAGTGGCACGATTCGGGAGCACCCAATCACATCGTATCCTGGGCAAAATTCCGACAAACCTTCCACACGACCAAACATCCCAAGGGAACAAAGTCCTTATGTAAAATGTTCCTGTGAAAGAATGTCCCCGACTAAACAAACGAGAGCTAGAAGCTGATATAGCACTTGCAAGGCTGGGTTAGAGGTGTTAGTGGGAATTTGCCAAATTGTGGGTAATTGTGATCATTCGTAAACAGTACCCTTGACACAAGAATGATCACAGGCAATTGGAAATCATGAGAGTGTACCGTTTAGTAAAGAATAGTTAATTTTGCACTTGGCTGAGATTAGATAGATAGAAAAATGTTTAATGAAGCGCTTGGGCCATGAAAAAAAAACAAATGAAAACAGAACAACATTTACATTCATGATCCGAGCGAACTTTTAATCAACATAAAAAAACAAGTCCCTTCAATCTCCGAATAACCTTACATACTTTTAATTGTCTTACTTAAATGGTCCATAAATGCACCAATCCTGCACTTACCTCTAGGGTTTGTACTATTAAGTAGATCCTTCACTGACATAACCATACCATTCAAAAACTTCTCACGCGGGACAGATAACTCCTGACACTTGTAAAGAATGTGGTCCAGCTCCCCTTCCTGAACTTGACAAAATTTACAACTCTGATTATCCCTTGTCCCTGACCTTTTCTTATCCCAAATATTCCCCAAAACTGGACACACAATTTGCTCGCGCTGAATCCATGAACGCAAAACTCTTGAAGGTAAATTAAATTTGTAATCTTTGTAATACCAAAGTGTTTCACACCTTTCCATTTTCCCGCCCATTCCTGGAGATCTTGTCCTTCCATGGTCTCTCTGACTATTCTTACTATATCATTTGGCATTTTTGTTGGTCCTAGGCCTCCACTCCAAATCCATGAGACACCTGCTTGATCCAATATACCTTTGATTTGGTGGGACCAAGACCCTTTTTTATTCATCTTTGGCGACTCTTCGTATGCAGTCCTAATCGTTCTTTCTCTAAGTAAGCTAATTATTTGCAACCATAATTTCAACATACTTACTTTTCTTGCTAGACTAAGGGAGAATAGGCCTAAGTCCCCTTTCATAACTAGACTGTGTGTCTCCCGTAATGCATCACCGGTAATACTTTAGTGTTGAAAATTCTTTTGTACATTTTTGAATCTTTTATTCGCATCACTGTTCGGCTTCTAAATATCACAGCCATTGCAGCTTTTCCTCTTTTACGCATGTCTTTTGTATTATTGTTCTTTCCAACTTCCGTTGCTTCTGAATTAAGTCCAAGGTATTTCACCTGGTCGCTGATTTTTATTTCACTTCCTTTAAAATAAAACCTTACACTGTTACGATTACTTGTCTTTCCTTTACCAAAAATCATAACCTCTGTTTCTTAACGTTCAACTGAAGTTTTTTTTATGGCACTTGCCCTTCGGCCAAGTGCCATATAGCGATTGTAATTTCTTTCCGTCAGTCGGTCTGTCGATCTGTCGGTCCCGGTTTTGCTAGTTCGGGCACTTCCAGATAAGCTAGGACGATGAAACTTGGCAGGCATATCAGGAACTGGGTCAGATTAAATTAGAAATAGTCGCTTCCCCGAGCCGACCATCTGGAGGGGAGGGGAGGGAGGGGGAATCCGGAAAAATTAGGAAAAATGAGATATTTTTAGCTTACGAACTGGTGACCGGATCTTAATTAAACTTGATATATGGAAGGACCTCGTGTCTCAGACGCTCCGTTTTAAATCCGGACCGGATTCGGTGACATTGGGGGGAGTTGGAGGGGGAAACCGGAAATCTTGGAACACACTTAAGAGTGGAGAGGTCCGGATGAAACTTGGTGGAAAGTACAAGCACAAGTCCTAGATACGTGACTGATATAACGGAAACGGATCCGCTCACTTTGGGGGAGCTGGGGGGGGGGGGGGGGGGGGAGAAGTCCGAATTTGTGGTGATCCCGCGAGTTCGGTGCTTCCTGATGTGCTGGGACGATGAAAATTTGCAGGCATGTCAGGAACCCGACCAGATTAATTAGGAAATAGTCACTTCCCCGATCCGACCATGTGGGGGGGGGGAAGTGGAGGGAGGGGGAAGCCAAAATTTGAGGTATTTTTAACTTACGAACGAGTGATCGGATCTTGATGAAAGTTGATATTTAGGATGACCTCGTGTCTCAGATGTCCCACTTTAAATCCGGACCGGATCCGATGACACTGGGGGTAGTTGGAGGAGGGAACCGGAAATCTTGAGAAACGAGAATGGAGGGATCGGGATGAAACTTGGTGGGAAGAACAAGCACAAGTCCTAGATACGTCATTGACATAACCGGACCGGATCCGGTCACTGTGGGGGAGTTGGGGTGGGGGTCCGGATTTCTAGCGATCCGGCGAGTTCGGCCTACTTCCTGATGTGCTAGAGCGATGAAAATTGGCAGGTATGTCAGGGATCCGAACAGATTGACTCGAGAACAGCCGTTTCCCCGATTCGACCATCGCGGGAGGAGTGGATGGATGGGGAGTCCTGAATCTAGTGGTGTGCATAACTTTTGAACGGGTGATCGGATTTGAATAAAACTTGTCTGGTGGAAAGAGCTATCGCCTCGGATGTTCAGTGTCAAGTCCGGGTCGGGTCCGATACCTGTGGGGGATGGGGGGGGGGGGAAATCAAGAAACTCTAAAGGCAGAGGGATTGCGACGGAACTTAATGGAGAGAACAAGCATTAGGCCTAGATACGAAATTGACGGAGCCAGATGGTTTCGAGGCTCTGTGGGGGGATTTGGAGGGGGTTTCCTGGAATTCCAGTAGTTGCGAGTTAGAATAGTTCCAGATGTACTAAGACGACGAAACTTTGCAGGCATAATAATGAACCGACCTTATAGACTTAAAAACCTAACACAACATACCCCCGGAAACTTCCGTTCCAGATCCGAGCATTTTGGGGGAGCAATAAGGGAAGATAAATATGGAAATTGACTTCTGTAAACTGAAAACGAGTGGTCTGCTTCGAGCGAAACTTAATGGGTGATAAGAATCGATGGCCTCGAACATGCGTTCGAAGTATATGCAACCACGGTTGGGGGAATTGGGGGCGGGGGGGGGGGGACTGTTAACATGTACAAAATCCAAACAGATGGACTGAATGAGATGCAAGTTTGACAGTGCCGAGTTTATGCGGCTTAGATTTGTTATTTGGCGTCCGGGCCGGATTTGGCCAAGGTAGGGAGGGGGGGAGGGGTTATTGAAAACTTGCAGATAGGCTATGCTCCAATTTCAGTAGAACTTGATCGACAGGAAGAGGGAATTAAGAGATACGACGTTTATGTTTTCAAGTGGGGAGGGGGGGGGGGGGGGTACCGGAATTTTCCAAAAATGCTCAGATTCGAGTGAAACTTGATAGATGGTATAAAAGAAGATGCTTTAGATGGTCGATTTTTTAGTCCGAACCAGATTCGATCACTGTAAGGAAGATAGAGGGAGTGCCGGAAATCGTCTAGCACGTCTAGGGATCAAACGAGTGGATATATTGGGCTGAAACTTGGATGATTGAACAGTCATGTGCATTGGCAACAGATAATCGAGACGATGCCGGACTGCTCAGAAGTGAGTGAAACTAAATATTCTATTTCTATTTCCGAACCGCATTTTTTTATGGCGGGTGTTATTTTGCGACGTTCTCATCTACTTTTTTGTACTGCCTACTCGTAACAAGTGTCATATGAGCTCGTAGCTCTTGTTCCTTCCAAATATTTCCCCACCAAACTTAACAGGGTCTGTAGATCTTCGGGAGACTTACCTATCAAAGCTGCATCGTCAGCAAAAAGCAGGTTACATAATTTTCTCTTACCCAGCTCAATTGTAGATGCCTGTCTACTCTCCAAAAACTCCACTATATCATTAATAAACAACGAGAAGAATTTCGATGAAAGTGTACTACACCTGTTTAACTCCTTTAATTACCTCAAACACCCGCGACATCTTCTTTCCTACCCGTACCGGCCAGGGGTGTCCCGGGGTGTGTGTGTGTGTGTGGGGGGGGTGCAGCATCCCCCCCCCGGAAGGTCTGCCAGTCAAAATTTGTAAAATTCAGCTGAAGTTGATGATTTTTTATGGAGTCTACCGGATCATTGCTCAGGGCATCTACCGGAATATTGCTCAAGGAATCTAACGGAACTTGCCTCAGGGAATTTACTGGTGGATATGGATCAGGGGATCTACCGGACTTCGCCTCGCCGAATCTACTAGAATTTTGGAATCTACCGGAATTTTGCTTAGGGAATCTACCGGAATTTTCCTCAGAGAATCTACCGGAATTTTGCTCAGGGAATCTACCGGAATTTTGCTTTGGGAATCTACCGGAATTTTGCTCAGGGAATTTACTGGAGGATGGATTCGGGGATCTACCGGATTTCGCCCAACGGAATCTATTAGAATTTTGGAATCTACCGGAATTTTGCTCAGGGCATCTACCGAAATCTTGCTCAAGGAAACTTCCGGAACTTGTCTCAGGGAGTTTACTGGAGGATGGATTAGGGTATCTACCGGATTTCGCCCGACGGAATCTACTAGAATTTTGGAATCTGCCGGGATTTTGCTCGGGGAATCTACCGGAATTTTGCTCAGGGAATCTACCGAAATTTTGCCTCAGGGAATCTACCGGAATTTTGTCAAGGCATTCACCGAAATCTTGCTCAAGGAATCTACCGGAACTTGTCTCAGGGAATTCTACTGGAGGATGGATTAGGGGATCTACCGGATTTCGCCGAACGGAATCTACTAGAATTTTGGAATCTAGCGGGATTTTGCTCAGGGAATCTACCGGAATTTTGCTCAGGGAAAATACCGAAGTCTTTCTCAAGGAATCTATCGGAACTTGTCTCGGTGATTTTAGAGGCTGGATCTGGGAATCTACCGGACTTTGCTCCATAGAATCAACCAGAATTTGGCCCAGGGAATCCACTGGAATTTTGTTGCTTACCGGATAAGTATAGATTCACAGCTTACCAGGATGAACCCGGCACATAACTTACCAGAGTAATTCTTGGAGACAGACAACATTGCGTGACGAGTGACGAGTACATTTATCGAGCGATTCCGGTTATCTCCTAAGTTTCTGTACTAATCGCATATGAAACCGAACTAGTTGTCGAATGTGAAATTGGATGTGTTGTGAACAAATGGAAAACGCGACGAATAAATGTGTAGGGTGGGTTGAAGGTCGAAGACTTTTTAGTATTAAGTGACAATCTTTAAGTTTAACCGAATAGGCGTGAGGTCCAGCAGGTCTAGTAACATCTCACCTATTCACTTAAATATTTCTGAAAACCTGATAAAAATGCGTTTCTTTCATTTCTCCTTTATCCAGGGATAGTCGATTTCATAGAATGAACTTCTTCTTTCGGATTTGCCATACCTCTATGTACTGTCCCTCTACGCTTGAAATATTTACCAACTAGAGATGTAAGCCGTTGCCGAAAAATAAAATAAAAATATGAGATTCATTGCAAGACATATCCTACAATCATTTTCCTACTTTTCTACAGGCGTAACTTCTCCGGTGTCGCATCTATCGTCCTGGAAATGCAGGTTTTTTTTAAAGTTTAAAATCTCAGCGTCTGGATGAGTTTGATTTGTCATGCAAGCAGCGAACGCTCTGAACGCTTTAACGAAAAATACAAAATCTCTCAGATGTGTCAAAATATTTCAGTATTCAAATATCAGACTGAAAAATAAGCTGAATCTTAAGTAAAACTTCACCGAACCTATTTTTTGTTGTTTGTATAACACAATAGAACTCAGAAAACAACAGTAGGCCCATGCATTTTGCAATAGGGATCGTTGGAAATGTGAATAGAAACATGGGCAAGGGTGTTTGGAGGGGCAGGGGGACTAACTGATGAAGTAATAGAACAGTACTACCACCGGACCAAAATTATGCTGACTAAACCCTGGAGAAATTGTTTACTAGGTTTGAAGAAATTCACTAACAAAAAAAATGTACAGCGGCTATCTCCGGGACACGCGCATTGCCCTATGTTATACGTAAAGCATTTAACAATAAAGAACCAGCTTATTGAATTGTCATCAGCAATTCGCAGGTTTCTTTGGAAACCTTACATCGAAAGACAGTTCAGTTTTGAGTCACACTTATAATGAAATGTATCCGACTAATATGTAAATAAATCCGTACCACTTATGGACGCATCGTTCAGAAGTGTGGGCGCTACAATTGGAAAGCTTTAGGAAATTTATACAGCTCTTTTTGTGCTCCATCGATTTTATTTCGCTCTGGTGTCGCACATGTTCTACGGAAGAAGTAGTTGAAGAAGATGAGAAGATGCTATTTTAAGCATGCGAAGCACCTGCTTTATTTGCCAAAGTAATACCACAGCCACATGGTAACGGAGCGTTCCCAGGTTAAAGATGCAAGCGTCATACTTTTGGAAATAGTCGGATATGCCAAAAATCATGGACAACAGGGCCCAGCCAGGACATGACGCTCTACATTCTTTTCTGGCCGATGAATAAAAGATTGTATGTTGTATTTAAGTAAGTAAGTAATTTATTTATGACCCGCCATTTTGGAAAGGCGGAGTAAATGAAGAAAGTAAACAAAACACATACAAACACAGAAAAAGACACTTACTTTTTAATCTTCGGTCAGGAAACAGTGGACGACGTCGTGCGCTGGTTGGGCCCTGTCGTCCATGATTTTTGAAAGCGATGAGGAAACATCCAAAAGGGTAGCACTTGCATCTTGAATTTTGAACATCTCCGTCAATGCATGGTTATGACATACTTTCGACAAGTGGAGCAGGTGCTTTGCATATTTAAAATAACATGATCTCATCTTTTTAATCTCCTTCTTTCGCAGAACATGAGTGACGCCAGAACGAGATAGTATAGAAGGAGCGCAGAAGGTGCTATACAAATTTCCCAGAGCTTTACGATTATAGCGCCCCCGGTTGGGGACGATGCGCCCATAGGCGGTACGGATTGACCTAGAAACTTCTTGAACGACCGAAGAGCAAAATTTTGACAATGAAGGTTTGAATGTTATGCCGAGCCACCGTAGAGAGTCTGTTGATTTGACGATGAACGATCCAAGAGAAATAGAAGCTTTGGATACATTCGAACCATTTGACGAAGGGTTGAAATGCAGGTACTCACATTTTGACAGGTTAACTTCAAGGCCAATTTTGAGAAGTTCCGACGACAGCTTACTAATATTTTTTGTGAGTGTGGATCGGCTACGGCTTACTAAGAGCAAGTCGTCCGCATAGGCTATGTTGCTGAAGGCATGGTCTTTATAAAAGTAAGCAGGATGCAAAGAATCGAGAAAAGAAGATATGGCCGATTAGAAGATGTAGGGAGATAAGACTCCCCCTTGACGAACACCAGTTCGGACAGGAATAATCTCTGACAAGCTACCTTGCCATTCGAACTTTACTGAACAATGACCATACCAAAATTTTAACAGATAGACAACAGAAAGATTCACGCCAGAAGTAATGAGAGAAAATAGGGCCTGAGAGTGCGTTATATTGTCAAAAGCACCAGCTATATCTATAGAACATATGTGTATTGCAGACTTGTCGCGGGTTGCCTATTTCATCCTTTTTGTCAATATGTGATGAGCGTGCGCACAACTGGCGCTCGAACGGAATCCAAACTGCATTGAACCAAAGCGACATTTTTCAACTATTTCTGGAAGAAGGATGTATTCCAGGATTTTGCTTATGGTACAAGAAACTGTAATTGGCCGATAGCTTTTGCAAAGGTCCGCGTCTTTCCCTAGCTTAATCACCGATGTTATAGTACCCAAGAGGAAACTATTCGGAACCAAACCCTGGCAGAAACAAATTTGAAATAGCAGCTGAAGGTGTTGTGTTAAAGCAGGACACTCAATTTTGAAAAAATCTGCACTGAGGCCATCAGAATCTGTAGAACCAGTTCTTCGTAATTTTCTGAAAGCAACTTCGATGGAAGAACAAGTAACGGGGAGAACAGAAGGTTGAACTATCTTCCTTGGTAGATATTTAAGAAGTAAATTCTCAAAGTGCTGCTGAATCTGTTTTTGCAACCACTGAATAGACCAGTGGTTCCCAACCTTTTCCATACCGCGTACCACTAATCAAGGTTCGAAAAGATTGCGTACCCCCTTTTTCAGAACGTGAAAAAGACGATATTAATATCATAAACGGTAAGGCCTTACCGTTGATGATATTAAGAAATATATACAAAATCAATGAGGCAATCACTAGAGGCTGTTTTGTAGCTAACATTTTGTCGAAGCTCGGCTAGACAGACCTCATTAACGGCAATGTTTTTTACAGTCAGCTGTTTCTGTGTTTGGTTTTGATTTTCCCCTTGCTTTCATCAAGCTGCATCGCAAACTTTTTCGTTGGCTCATTTCGCAACCTGAATGACAATCTTACTTGCAATGTCTTCGATTCTTCTTGAAACAATATTGTTTGACACAGGAACAGATTTTACGGCTGTAGGGCTAGCTGTTTTGGAATCAACATTATTTCACTGACTTTCCACTAGGGCTTGTTATCTGAGGCGTTACGCACAGGTTGACAACACCCCTCCCTCATAAAAGGTCGGCCAGACGACTAAAAAGAAAATAGTGTGCGCGAAGCGCCGCGATTTTTCGTAAAAACAGTTATTTAAAAAAAAAAAAAAATAGTCGGTCAGTAAAAATACCTTGCCGCTTAAGATACGTTTTGGCTGGTGATACTCTGCTGGTAATATTAGGCTTTCGGCAATCACAAATGAGTGAGACGAGATTTTGAAACTATAAACTAAATCAGTTTTGCTTCCTTCGCGTACCCCTTGGGGTACGCGTACCACCGGTTGGGAACCACTGGAATAGACCACTGTAGTGGCTGGTCCAGTCAGCCATCGTTAGCGTGGAAGGAGGTACAGCTGAACCTTTATCTGTACTAAGGACCTTTTGCCACGCTTTTTTGTCACTGGGAGCATCTAAGCCATTCAAACGAGCATTTTTAAGTGAAGATTTGTATTCACGCTTCGTTTTAGCTTTTAGATTAAAGACGGTACCATACCATCTGCGTCCACAAGCAATCCAAATTGTTAGCCAAAATTTTGCCGTGTTTTTTGCCTTCTTAACTTCAGGACTGACTTTCCAAATAGGTTTCCTTGTACCAACCCGAATTCTCTCAGTCGGTACAGCAATATCGGCTGCCAATTTCAAGCAATGGACAAGCTCGCTATAATAGCAATGAATATTATTGGACGAAGTACTAGCTGCTACACCAGTCTGAAGAAGATGAAAAGGAACTTTTAAAAGCGAGAGAAGATTACTTAACGTAGAAATGTAGAGCACAGCATCTATACGATTCCAGTTACGCTTTTGGATCCAGGCCTTCTTGGGATTTGGAAAACTGATTCGAGAAACAGGGACAACCAAACAGAAAGAAAGAGGCAAATGGTCGTCCTCAATTTTCTCCTCATCAACCTTAACAATACCGTCAATGAGACATGTTTCAGAAACAATCAAATGATCAAGGTTGGAAACATTAGCGTCACGATTATGTGTATATGAAAAGGGTACAGATTTCTCACCGGCCAAGATCCATGGAGACAAATTTGTTGTGTTTTATTTAAGTCTTTTATTACATAAATGTTGTCGACGATCGGTAAAGAATTTTTCCAGAGAGTTGATTCGAGAGTCGAGCTAATAAATAGTAAAAACAATAGTTCCGATTATTGGTTTGGTTAACAGACAAAATTGAGAACTCTCGCTCTGGCCCTTCATGTTAAGAAGCAAGAGTAGATCCTAATATTTTGTACATTTCCTCAGAATTTATGAAAGATGACACAACTTCTGGCTTAGAATGTCATTTTTTTACTGAAACTGTTACTAGATTTACTAGGTTTTATTTTTTACTTGAACTGTTAAAATTTTACTGCCGGTGGCAACACTGTAATAGGGTCTTGCTTTGAACTAGAACCATCCTCGACTCTGTTGCTTTGGCTGCGTTGCTGCCCACCAGCTACTTTCGCTTTATGGCACCGATATGCGTTTTTCTCATTTTTCCCAGGCGTTTCCCACCATTTAAACCAACTCCTGAAAGTTCTGATTTTTTTTTATTTGGACAAAGGATCAGGGTATGCTTACCTACCATGCAGTAGTTTGTATGTTAAGATTTCCACATGGCCGCATTTATGTCTTCACGAATACTCTTGATGACTAACTCTCCTTCCCGATGCAAAATTGCGGTATACCTATCGAAAGAGCCGGAAGCGTTAACCCAGCTGTCGCCACCGATCGCGGTGATTGGTTGACACAGGATTAGAGTTGTTGAGTTTGAGTCGTTAAGGCGACTTTTTCTCGTTTTTCCTGAGGATCACTGGCGTGTTGTGAAGTGAGGCCTTGCTTGCAATTGTTGCAGTTGCTTCCGCATCAGATTTTAATGATTAAACAATGTTCCGTATCTTCTTTCCAGACCAGAATGTCCACTGATGCTTACTTGAGTGAGACACAGAAGCTCGTCGAAATGCTCACCGAGATCCACGGCACTACATACGGTGTCACCATTGTTTGCTCTGACGGTAATCAGGTGGAAGCTAACCAGATCACCTTATCCTTGGCAAGCGATGCCTTCGAAGACATTTTCAAGAACCAACTTCATGAGGGCAGGGCAAGAAGTGTGAAAATCGAAGACATCGATAGTGAGACGATGAGCAGGATCGCTGAATTTTTAGAGTCTTGGAAGTTGGCAGATCTCGGCAACCTCTCAAGTGCAGAGATGATTCATGCACTTGAAAAATATGACTTCAAGTGTGTGAAGAAGGCCATTGCAGATAAGCTCCAAGGCTTGAACGTCAAAACTTTGTTTAGCTCTTACGAATTGCTGAAGAAGCTCAAAATGAAAGAAGAAAAGAAAAAAATTGCCAAAAAAATTGCGTATCATTTTCGATACATTAAATTTGACGAGACGAAAAAGCTCGACGCTGACGCATACTTGTGGATAGCACAGTCGTTAAAATGCCATCTCGGAACAGAGAAGATGGCTGGTGGTGTCACGTGGAAACGCTTCATCGAGTTTTATCATGCATGGCTCATGACATATCCAGTTGATGAACGGCAACATGCCGACGTTATCATGCAGCTGATAGACATCAACTTACTTGATACAGAAACGGTCATAAATCTCTTCTCAGTATCACCAGTTTTGGATGTTATCTCACCTTTGCTTGCGGCAGTCGTGAGAAGGCTCATGGGACTGGAAGATTTAGCTGAGGCGAAGGAGATTGTCCAGGATCATCAGAACCGGTGTGCCAGTGGAGCTTTGAAGTGCTTAAGCTGTCACTACCAGGCAACCATGAACACGTTTCATGACACCAGATTTTGTAGATTGCACGTTCGGTCTAAGTCCTTTTGTTCGGTTTGTCAACAAAAGACGTTTCTTCCAAATCACAGTTCACCTAGCTCTTCCACTCACGATGCTATTAAAGTACTTAAAGGGTCATGTCGTGAATAGAACCAAGGCTTTCGAAGCAGTTTCTGAATCGCTTCGCAATATCGTTTCAATTGCAATATCTTTTTTTTTTTTATATCTTTTCGAAACCGAGACTTCCTGTATTGCGTAAAATTCTTTTTGTAATATAGCCTTGAAAGGGAGGTGTTCACAATTGCTTTCATTTACCGAGTGGTTCTTCCCTAGTCAGAAGCAAGACCAAAGGTTTCGATGGAATCCCGAAAATATAACATTTCAGGGACTTCTAGATTCCTAGACAATCAGGTCTTGTAGATTTCCGGTCTTGGCCGGACCCTTTAAGATGGTTACTCTTTACCTCAAATACACTGCTTGAGAATGTGCACAGTACACCGCAAATTGGGTGTTAGTTTACGCTGCGATATAACTCATTGATCTCGCTTTTGATCGATATTTAATTTGGTGAAATTCATTATCAAAGGAACAAACCCGTCTAACCTAGATTTACTATGTCTCTCTATCTTACTAATCGTTCAATCCGCTTTCGTTCCTCGCTTCACATGTCATTCTTATCTAGCATGACGGCACTACGCTTATTTTTATATTTTCCTTGCTTGACTCTCTTTGAGCCACAGCGGGCTTCCCCTTTCTCTGAGGAGCTTATTGGTGCTCCTCAGACTGTACATGTTGATTCAAACAACCTAGAACTGATCAGTTACGAGTCAATCGCAAGGCATATTACGCTACATATTTTAACTGAAAACAATCTATTTATGAAGCAACCGGTCCCATGTCCGATCTTTCCTGCTTATAAGGAATGTTCCCACATCTGTAATGCACACTCTGAAGATGTTTTACCGCGATCATGCACATTAAGATCGAGGCGAACTTAAAAATCTATGCTTGGGGACGTTTTGCCATGGGGACGTTTTGTCATGGGGACGTTTTGACATGGTGACGTTTTGTCACGGGGACGTTTTGTCACGGGGACCTTTTGACACGGGGACGTTTTGTCACGGGGACGTTTCGTCGGAAAGCCGTAATTTCTGTCCGTCAGTCGGTCTGTCGGTCCCGGTTTTGCTAGTTCGGGAACTTCCAGATCAGCTAGGGCGATGAAACTTGGCAGGCATATCAGGGATCGGACCGGATTAAGTTAGAAAGAGTCGCTTCCCCGATCCGACCATCTGGAGGGGAGGGGGAATCCGGAAAAATAAGGAAAAATGAGATAACTTTTAGCTTACGAACGGGTGATCGGATCTTCATGAAACTTGATATATGGGAGGACCTCGTGTCTCAGACGTTCCATTTTAAATCCAGGCCAGATCCGGTGACATTTGAGGGAGTTGAAGGGGGAAACCGGAAATCTTGAAAAACGCTTAGAGTGGAGAGATCCGGATGAAACTTGGTGTAAAAAACAAGCACAAGTCCTAGATATGTGACTTGGATCCGCTCATTTTGGGGTAGTTGGGGGGGGGGGAGGGGGGGGGGGTCGTATTTCTAGTGATCCCGCGAGCTCAGTGCTTCCTGATGTGCTAGGACGATGAAAATGTGCAGGCATATCAGGGACCCGACCAGATTAAATAGAAAATAGTCACTTTCCCGATCCGACCATCTTGGGGGGGGGAGTGGAGGGAGGGAGAAGTCGAAAAAGTGAGGCATTTTTAACTTGCGAACGGGTGATCGGATCTTGATGAAAGCTGGTATTTGGGATGACCTCGTGTCTCAGACGTCCCACTTTAAATCCGGACGGGATCCGATGACACTGGGGGGAGTTGGAGGAGGGAACCGGAAATCTTGAGAAACGCTTGGAGTGGAGTGATCGGAATGAAACTTGCTGGGAAGAACAAGCACAAGTAGATACGTCATTGACATAACCGGACCGGATTCGGACACTGTGGGGGAGTTGGGGGGGGGGGGGCCGGATTTCTAAAGATCCCGCGAGTTCGGCATACTTCCTGATGTGCTAGGACGATGAAACTTGGAAGGTATGTCAGGGATTGGAACAGATTGACTTGAGAAGAGTCGTTTCCCCGATCTGACCATCGCGGGGGAGGGGATGGATGGGGAGTCCGGAATCTAGCGGCATGCACAACTTTGAACGGGTAATCGGACTTGAATGAAACTTGTCAGGTGGAAAGATTTATCGCCTCAGATGTTCTGTGTCAAGACCGGGTCGGGTCCGATACCTGTGGGGGAATGGGGGGGGGGAGGCAGAAAACTCAAAGAAACGCTTAAAGCAGAGGGATTGGGACGGTACTTAATGGAGAGAACAAGCATTAGGTTAGATACGAAATTGACGGAGCCAGATGGTTTCGGGGCTCTGTGGGGGGAGTTGGAGAGGGTTTCCTGGAGTTCCGGTAGTCGCGAGTTAGAACAGATCCAAATGTACTAAGAAAACGAAACTTTGCAGGCATATTAATGACCCAACTCTATTGACTTAAGAACCTGACACAACATAACCCCGGGGGGTGGTTTTCGGAGAGCGAGGGATGGGAAATATGGAAATTATGGGGGGAGTGGATGGATGGGAAGTCCGGAATCTAGTGGCATGCATAACTTTTGAACGGGTGATCGGATTTGAATGAAACTTGTCAGGTGGAAAGTGCTATCGCCTCAGATGTTCTGTGTCAAGTCCTGGTCGGGTCCGATACCTGTGGGGGAATGGGGGGGGGACCAGAAAAGTCAGGAAACGCTTAAAGCAGAGGGATTGGTTGGGACGGAACTTAATGGAGATCATAGTCATTAGGTTAGATACTAAATTAACGGAGCCAGATGGCTTCGGGGCTCTGAGGGGGGAGTTGGAGAGGGTTTCCTGGAATTCCGGTAGTCGCGAGTTTGAATAGTTCCAGCTGTACTAAGAAAACGAAACTTTGTGGGCATATTAATGACCCAACTCTATTGGCTTAAGAACCTGACACAGCATAACCCCGGAAACTTCCGTACCTAGATCCGAGCATTTTTCGGGGAGCGAGGGATGGGAAATATGGAAATTGACATCTGCAAATTGCGAACGAGTGGTCTGATTCGAGTGAAACTTAATGGGTGATAATAATCGATGACATTGACATGTAAAACATGCGTTCGAACTAAACGCAAACACGGTTGGGGGAATTGGGGGGGGGGGGGCTTTCGACATGCGCATAAACCAAACGGATAGACCGAATGAGATGCAAGTTCGACAGTGCCGAGTTTATTCGGCCTAGATTTGTCATTTAGTGTCCGGGCGGGATTCGGCCAAGGTAGGGGGGGGGGGGGGGTACCAGAAATTTGCAGATAGGCTATGCTCCGATTTCAGTAAAACTTGATGGACGCGAAGAGGGGATTAAGAGATACGATGTTTATGTTTTCAAGTCCTCGTCAGCCATAGTGGGGGGAGTTGGAGGGAGATTGCCGGATTGAGGCTCGCATTGGGGTCAAACGAATGCATCAATCTAAATGAAACTTGGAATGTAGAGAGCATATACCCTAGATGACATATTTTAAGGTCCGAATCGGATCCGACAACGGTGAGGGGGGGGGGGGTACCGGAATTTTCAAAAAATGCTCAGATTCGAGTGAAACTTGATAGATGGTATAAAAGAAGATGCTTTAGATGATCCGTTTTTTAGTCTGAACCAGATCCGCCCATGGTAGGAGGAGATGGAGGGAGTAACGGAAATCTTGTAGCACGTCTAGGGATCAAACGAGCGGATTTATCTCGGGATTTATTGGGCTGAAACTTGGAAGCTAAATTTCTGTTTCCGAACCGCATTTTTGGATGGCGGGTGTATTTTGTGACATTCTCATCTACTTTCTTGAACCGCCTACTCGTAACAAGTGCCATATGAGCTCGTAGCTCTTATTTTCTTTTACGGATTGTGGTTCTCCCGCTGACAAAACCAAGTTCAGCTATGTGAATTCAGCATGTATACGTTTCACCTTAAATAGGATTTAACAACCTTTTATTTTTGTCAAATTCGGACCTTTAGCTTAAACCCTGGCGACCTCGAATACCGGCAGAAAAAATAAAGTCCAACAAGAGCTACGGGCTCACATGCAGCTTGTCCTGAGTGGGCAGTACAAGAAAGTAGATGAGAACCTCTAAAATACTCTTTACATACCCCCCCCCCTTCCATAAAAAAATACATTTCGGACTGGACATAGGATATCTATCAGGATCTCCTCCTACAGTTCATGAAGTTATATTCGAATCTCAACGTCCCCGGGAAATGTCCGGCCTCATCTTGTGTCGCCGAGGCCAAGCCCCCCGGGACCCCCAAAAAGGATTATCCGGGACAAATGACTTCCCCTTTTTCCAAGTTTCTGCCCGTCAATCCACTCATTTGGTTCCTAAGTGTCACAAGATTTCCGGAATCCCCCTCCAACTCCCCCTACCGTTGCCGAATCAGGTTCGAATACGTGAATGGATAATCTAAGGCATCTTCTGCCGAATGTGATGGGTGGGACAGTGGAATTACAAGGGACAGGAATACCACGGAAAAGGTATTGAAAAGGGTTGTTTCATTGTTTGTTGATCTACTCAGAATTTTTAGTGTGACAGTTCACAAGAAATGTCACATAAAAACAAAAAGCGAAACCAGGCGATCAAATCTTCCAGTTAATTTTCACCATTAAGGCAAGAATTGTTCTCAACTGTCAGTAACACTTTTAAGATCGCTGTTTGGGATGTGATTTTTTTTCTTCAGAATGCGGTGGAGTCTTAGATTATAGTTAAGATTACACAAGTTCACACACGATTGTCGCCATTCTGATACTCACTCTACTTTCCTTTGTTTCTCACTCAACGCTACTACGACACACCTAAAATAATTCAATCGGTGGCATTCTGATCCGTGGTCATTTCGAGTCGTGGGCATTTTGAACCGTGGGCATTCTGAGTGTTAGCCAGAGGTCCTGCGTCATCTACGTAGGAAATTCCTAGTACCACTTTTTGCCCCTAGGGGTCAGGAGCTTATGGATGTCAGTTCTCGACGTACTTCAATGAGTTTGGTTCTCTAGTGGCTTATCAGCGCAAGATCTTGTTCAGATTGTTTTATCAGTGAAGTAATATTTTATCTTTTTCGCAAACTGTTTGTCGGAAAGGATTCTCAGAAAAGAAACATTCGCCAGGTCGCCAGAAATTTGAGTGGAGTGGACAGTTAACTGAAGGAAGCTGAAAAGAAAGATAGGTAAGTGGAAAACCAATTTTAGGCCTGGTAGAGCAGCTTTAAGCTAGCAGTATTTTACTTATTATGGTTCTGTGACTTTGAACGGTCTATTTAATTGGTAAAGCGAAATTCAGAAGACCCATCACAGCAGAAGTCTTAGCAGTTCCGTCTATTAATTTCGGTAGATCCTATGCCATCCATGGGTTTTGGCCTCTAAAATCGTTAGAACGCCAGAACATTATCGGTTGACTATAGAGGCAACGAACTGTGATTTTCTGCGTAGCCTACTCTCCACCCGTTTGCATTGAGCAGGGCATCTGGAATTTATTCAACTCCGCATGGTTGTATTACAAGGATCGGTAGACGGAGCTGTACTACTGCTTATTGTGTTGCGAGAGCAACACTTTGGTTTTGTCCTTTTTTTTTTTTTTTTTTTTTTTTCGTATGATATTCGTAGTAACTGGTAAGGGTCTAACCTGTGCGGTTTTTACGGACAGTGTGGACCTTAGGCCGGATTGATGAATATTATATTACATTTTGGAAAGCTCCGTAGAACACTTGCCTGGGGCCAATAAGGATGGTTTTTGCTTGTCCTCGAGCCAGAGCCTACGGTGTACGAAGTGAAGTGGAGTTATATAGCCCATGTCAGAGAGGACTATCTGAAGTTGTGTAGCGAACCTTTCGTTTCATCAAACCATGTTTCTGCTTTCGAGTGGAAAGCTCCGTTCTAGCACGCAAGCAGGCAGGCACCAGTTTCAAATCGAAGATGGACTAAAATCTATGACTGTTAAATATATGTGGCAGTTACCCGTCCCCACAGCCAACATATCTTCTTTGAGTGATAAATAGAAAAATCTACAGAAACAAAAAAGTGTCACTTTCCCACGGGTCCGAAAGTGCTGCGATCTATTGTTTCTGTCCATGTCTGTTCGCGATTTCAGCTGAGTTTATCATTCCATTTCTTACACTTGGGAGTGAGGAAGAGAAGTGACATCAGATGGGCCTCTTAAACTTGAAAAGTTCTCTCACTGCTAAAGAAATTAGAGCTTACCTTTTGCTCCTTTCTAGATAGTGATAATAGAAAGTTGGCCTAAGGCAAAAAAATCAACTTTTAAACTAACACAGATAGAATTTTTTTTTCAACGGCAGTCGATAGATACTGGTGAGCTGATCAAAGTATATGTCATCCGTTTTTTGGTACAAAAATTCCTTCATGAGATATAACAGTTTGAAAGTTTAAGAGGGGTTGACAGCTTAAGTAGTAAGGTACACACTGAAACCAAAAATAGGCCGATCCCAGTTGTGAGACATGTAGGGGACTTGCAAGCAACAGTCGGCTGTTAGACCATAATCATCTTCAGTGATGAGGGGTTTGCAGCTTTTGCTAGTTGGTGTACCTCTAATTTGTTTCCGGTGTATTTGATGGTAAGAACAATTTGGTACACAAGTATCAATCGGCTGTTACACCATAATCATCTTCGGCGATGAGGGGTTAGCAACTTTGGTAGTTGGTGTACCTATTAATTCCTATTATTTCTTTCCGGTGTATTTGATCGCGAGAACAATTTGGTACCATGTCTATCACGGGGAGATGGACTTATAAGGAAGAATCGGTTGCTAGAAGGGATTATTGAGGGGCTACAAACTTGTGAAAATTGGTGTACATTTACTTGATCTCTATAAATCTCAGGGTAAGAAAATAAGTTTCCTTGGTCTATCATTGCAACTTAACATTAAGCCTTTGAGGGATTGACAACTTTAGTGGTAGGGTACACACTCAAACAAAGAAAAGGCGGAACCTAATTGTTAGACATGTCAGGGACTTGCAAGTAACAATCGGCTGTTAAAGCATAATTTTATTATCCTCAGCGGTGAGGGGTTTTCGACTTTTCCTAGTTTGTTCACCTATTTTGTTTCCGGTGTTTTCGATGATAAGAAAAGTTTGGTTCATGTTATCGTTCAAGAATCAGCTGCTATAGCACTGTCACTTTCATGAGATGCTACAATGGTCTATGGTGATGTTCTACCTATGTAAAATAGAATTAAGTGTCAATGCAACGGATAGAAATGATTATGTAATACAACGATATAGTTTCGAAATAATTAGCAGAGTGGCATCTATTGTATTTTGATCCTGAAAAGTTACGGATAGCTTTATATTACCAACTAGTTTATATAAGATAATGTTCCAAGTATCCAAAAGTCACGATGTCTACGATTGAAAAGGATAAAGTTCAACTGGCTGCTAAGTTAATTTAGTCCCTACTTCCGATATTCTGTTGTTGTTTTTAGTTGTATCTTCGGCTCTCATCTTCGGCGATGAGAGGCTTGTAACTTTTACTAACTGGGGTACCTATTTATCCTTTTATTTGTTTCTGGCGTATTTGAATTGAGAAATATTTGGTACTATGTCTATCACGGGGAGATGGACTTGAGTAGGAATTGGTTACTAGAAGGGGTTCATAAGGGGCTAGAAACTAGTGCAAATTGGTGCACATTTTATTTAATCTCTTTAAATCTGAGGGTAAGAAAATTAGTCTCTGTAACTTAGAATTAAGTCTTTGCCAAGCTTTCGTTCATCAAACCATGTTCCTGCTTTCGAGTGGACCGATAGCGAAGAAACAAAACCGAAGTGTTGCTCTCGCAACATTTTTGTCGGCAAAGCCGAACAAAGGTTGCTGCAACACTTCACGTTGTCCAGGCAACGTAGGTCTAGTTTGTTCTTGGTTCGAGTTATAACAAATTTTCAATTTCAATCAAAGTTCGAGTCACCTTCTGTTTATCGGTCAGATTGAAAAGGGAAAGTGTCGTTTACACCTAAATAACAAACACACAGACAAATGTAATGCCACGCCATAGCAAGGCTAATGGTTTCGGTGGGATTCCAAAAATAGAATATTCGATCCAGACAACTGGGTCTTGTCTTCGCCAGACCCAGTCTTTGCCAGAGTCCTTGAACATTTTTACTATTACAATTTAGAAACAGATGTAGGCCAAATAGCTAATCATTTGAGAAAACCAGTTAAGATATGGCTTCATGTGTGGTTACCCCTATCAGGCGTATCTATTTTGATGAAACTGATCGAAACTTCCTGCCTGCTACAGCCAAATTTCCGGTTTCGGCCGAAGTCCGGAAGTACTGGTCCTGCAAACAAATAAAGCTCAAAAACCAATTCAGCGTATCTCCTTACCCCTATATCGAACATCTAATCAACTTCAAAGAAAACATTTGCTAGCACGCTTTTAACAAAATTTTCGGTTTTGGCCGGATTCCGGGCGAACTACTTGTCAGGGTAAAAATGATTTTCACATTCGTGTTCAGCATGTCTTCTTACCTCTAAATCGAAGATCTAATCAACTTCAAATAAAACTGTTACTTTTAACAAACTTTCCGGTTTCAGAGGGATTCCTGGCGAACTATATGTCCGGGCAAATATCAATTGTCTTATACGGATGCAGCATATCTTCTTCCCCCTAACGGACATCTTATCAACTAGAAATAAAACTTTTGCTTTTGACAAATTTTTTGGTTTTGGATTTCGTAATATTCCTGTTCAGTGTGTCTTCTTACCCCTTAGTCAACTATCTCATTAGCTGTTTAAAAACATTTTGTTTGTCCCTTAATTTGAACCCCTCCCCACCCCTAAATATAGGGCTAAAGAGACCATCTACGAACTTGACTTTTCCTTTGACCCAAAGAATCCTCACACCAAGTTTCATCAAAATATCTCATTCTCTTCGAGAGTTATCGTGCTCACAGACGGACAACTTTTGCTATGTCATAGACATCCCTCTACTTACGTTTGGGATCACGAAACTAGCTTCTGCACTTCTGTCTGCGAGAATCCACGTGAAGTCGATAAATATTTTAGTTGGCTTACTGCTTTTATTAAACAGCAGGACCAAAGGTTTCGGTATAATTCCGAAAATCAACATTGGATCCAGACAATTGGGTCTTTTCTTCGCCAGTTGATGTCTCAGTCTACGCCAAACTCCTTGAACATTTTGTACAATTAAAATTTAGAAACATATTTAGGGCCTAACAGCTAATTATTTGAGAAAATCAAGTTCAGCACGTATGGAAATAATTCAAGTCGTCGTATTATGGGACATTTTTCCAATCGTAAACAGTTGAAAACAGTTGGAAACGATCGTAATTTTTTACGATTGAAACCGATTGTTTCCGATCGTAATTTAATGATTGGAGACAACTGTTTACAATCGTAAAAATACAATCGTAAACAACTATTCCCGATTGTAAACAACTGTTCCCAATCGTAAACAACCGTTTCGAATTGTAAACAACTGTTTCCAATAGTAAAAAAATAATCTTTACAATCGTTTCCAATTGTTTTCAGTTGGTTACGATTGGAAAAATGTCCCATAATACGATGACTTGAATTATCTTCATACGGGAGATATGGATCCAGCATGTGTGTTTACCCTTATAAGTCATATCTATTTTGACAAAACCGATCAAAACTTCCTGCCTTGCTTCTGCCAATTTTCCGGTTTCGGTGGAAACCCGGGAACTATAACTTGTCGGGCGAAAAATAAAACAAAAACGGATTCAGTGTTCAATATGTCTTCTTACCCTTTAAATCGAACATTAAATATCAATCTTTATCAATCAACTTCATCATCATCAAATAAATCAACTTCAGATAAAAGCTTTGCTTTTAACAAATTTTCCGGTTTTGGCCGGATTCCGGGAGAACTACTTGTGCTGCGAGAAAAAGGTCTTCGTAACCGTGTTCAGCGTGTCTTTTTACCTCTCAATCGACTATCTCATTAGCTGTTTAAAACCCCTAAATGCAGGGCTACAGAGTCCACCTACGAACTCCATCTTTCCCTTGTCTCAAAGAATCGTCACACCAAGTTTCATCAGAATACCTCATTCCCTTCGAGAGTTATCGTGCTCAGAGACGGACAGACGGAGAACACTTTTGCGATGTCATATGTATCCCACCCTTACATTTTGCGATCCCCAAAAAGTGAGGACTACATCTCGTCCGGACACCTACGTCTTGAAAACCAGGAACTTCACAACTTTGGCGAATTTTAATTTCTCGTCAACGTAAAATCCTATTTTCTAAACTGATGTAAACTAAACTAGAACCGCCTCTCATCTCACAAAGTGAATAATCTCTATGGATCGCCTCAGTGCGAGCGAGTGGAATAAATGGCGCCCATTGCGGTATTCAGTTGTGTCCGATAATTTGACTGATACACACGTATCCTGCTTAGTAACTGAGGACGTCACATCTGGTAAGTTGATTGTAGCTGACCTCTCTGGGCTCTCTCACTCATTCGGCCCATTATAGCGGTAGAGAGACTTTGGTTTATAGGCGATATCTGGGGCTCTTTACTTTCGGTGGTAGAGATAAGTACAACACAGGAAGATGTGTAATGAACTGTTTATCCTACATTATTCGGTGACACAGTACCTTTAATCTTACATTGGTACGGCTATCCAGTAAATCAATATGTACATTGACACTAGACTTACTTTTATTTACACTTGTCACAGATCACGTGACTAAGTACGCCACTGTCTCTAAACTTCAGTTGAACTTGAACTCGTAAACTGAAACTGGCACTGAAAACTGACGAACTGAAATTCGAACTAAGACTGTCTCTGCTAGTCCCAGCTCCTGGCTCATATACCTATCCTTTTCCTTTCCTTAATACTCTATATGACTAAGTAAAAAACACGCCAGTGATCCTCAGGAAGAAAGGGTAAACGTGTCCGTAACGACTCAAACTCAACGACTCGAATCCTGTGTCAACCAATCACGGCGATCTTTGGGAGCAGATGTGACACCATTTCTGCCTTTCTTCCGCTATGTACCCGGAGAGGCCGGAGATTCTGCATCGGCAAGGACAGATAGTCATCAAGAGTATCGTGGTTATGCGTGCCTTAATTGCAGAGGCGTCATTTCGCTGAAACCTATGGGGGGGGGTAGGGGAGGGGGGGGGGCAGCGGCGGCAGCCCGCGACGCACGGGCGGTTTGAAATGCTTTGAGGAGAGGGGGGGGGGTGAATACCGCAAAACATACTTGGCGGAAATCCAGCAAGGCTGAAGAGTCAAACGGTTTAGAAACACTGACAAGATACATACTGCACCACATCCGGAAAACTAAACGAATTTCAAGAAACCGGTTTGTGAAAGGTAAAGGTCATGCCTAATAACAGGAACTCGCTGGAGAGCGAAGCCACCGGCACCTTCTGATCGGCGCAGGCGAATTTTCTTTTTTAACCTGCATGTTATCTAACAAAATTTAACTACTTCCCGAACAAATTTTAGGTTTAAAATGGCCCATCCCCAAACTGCAAGCCCGCCCACACGTGAAAGTAAACAGAGTGTACTACGAAAGGCGCCGCATGCGAAATTTTATTATTTTTTTTTGTTTGAAATTTGTTTGGGGGGCTGAAGGAATATCTATCTTTAAAAAATTAATGATTAGAGTGCCTTGTCGGATCACAAATGAAAGCAAGGTTCACCTATCATAGATCAGCTTACCGACGAAACGTCCCCATGACAAAACGGCCCCTGGCGAAACGTTCCCGTGACAAAACGTCCCCGTGTCAAAACGTCCCCATGACAAAACGTCCCCGTGACAAAACGTACCCGTGACTAAACGTCCCCATGACAAAATGTCCCCACGGCAAAACGTCCCCAAGCATAGATTTTTAAGTTCGCCTCGATCTTAAGGTGCATGATCGAGGTAAAAACAACTTCAGAGTGTGCTTTACAGATGTGAGAACATTTCTTATAAACAGGAAAGATCGGACATAGGACCAGGTGCTTCATAAATGTATTGTTTTCAGTTAAAATATGTAGCGTAATATGCCTTGCAATTGACTCGTAACTGATCAGTTATGGGTTGTTTGAAGCAACATGCACAGTCTGAGGAGCACCAATAAGCTCCTCAGAGAAAAGGGAAGCCCGCTGTGGCTCAAAGAGAGTCAAGCAAGGAAAATATAAAAATAAGCGTAGTGCCGTCATGCTAGACAAGAATGACATGGGAAGCGAGGAAACGAAAGCGGATGGAACGATTAGTAAGATAGAGAGACATAGTAAATCTAGGTTAGACGGGTTTGTTCCTTAGACAAAATCCTTTGATAATGAATATCACCAAATTAAATATCCAAAAAAAGCGATATCAATGAGTTATATCGCAGCGTAAACTAACACACAAGTAAACCAATTAAGTAAAAGATAAAACGAAAACTTACAAACAACTACATCTTTGCTCTTTCTTTAAGGAATGGCTATAGCGGGAGCAACACTTTGGTTTGTTTCTTGACTATCAGTTAAATGATGAAGTAGTCAACCCATCGTGGTTTTCAAAAGTTTATATTCCAATAACATTTTTTGTCTGAACTGATGACGCAATCAGTAATCTCATAGGCCGAGTTGTCCCTCAGCGAAAAAAAAAAAAAATCTATAGCCGGGGACGTTTCGCCAGGGGACGTTTCGATCGGGGACGTTTCGCCAGGGGACGTTTCGAATGGGGATGTTTTGTCGACAACCCCATAGTTTTTGGTCACGACACATTTCAAACAGTTTGTGGACATTTAACTGAAAACTGGTACATCAAATCTTTCCAATTAAAATGACCAATATGACCATCCGAAACAAAACTGAAACCGAGTAGTCTTTGCTGCAACCCACATTAGACATAGATTTAAGACTTTCCATATCGTTTACAAAATAAACAAGCTGGGGTTAAGTGGAAAAGGCAGCCTATTGAGTGTTTGCTGACCCTTTCCCCTTCCAACTCTTATACTTTGTGCTCCGTTGGAGCGGTGCCCCCACTTGAATTTCCAAGGGGGCCCTTCGCTATGCAAGAGAAAATGAATCAAGTGGTATTCAACGCCATTTCTCAAATATAATGTCTGTCTTCATGTTCAGAGTTCAGAGTTCAGACACACAACCTACCCAGGCTCAAGCAGCCTTGAAGACATTTGATCCCCTCAGTTTTCATGAGTGACCTTGGTCAGACGATATCGCGCAACCTGATGTCACATTTCTGCGATGAGAAACTGATATTTCCGGGCTATTTTTCTGTTTTTCCTGGGTAGATCGATAGCAAGGAAGGATCAAGGACGCCTCTGCTTAATTGTAAACTTAGTCATCTTACTGTACACATTTAGCCAATACGTACTTACGTGAAACCATTATTGTGCACTCGTCATCCAGACCTCAATCGTGGTGACGTATACCTTAATACTCTATCTAAATGAGTTAGTCCAAAACACGCCAGTCATCCTCGGGAAGAACGAGAAAACGCAGCACTAACGACTCAAACTCAACAACTCAATCCTGTGTTAACCAATCAGGGCGATGTTTGGGAGCAGCTGTGATACTGCTTCCGGCTCTTCCGCTAGGTACAGGGCGATTTTGCACCGGCAAGAAGAGTTAGTCATCAAGAGTATTGTGTGAACGTTTATATGCCACTACCCATGGAGTTGTGACTTTCAGATCAGCACATACTAGTGTGACGATCATCCGTTACACATTCCGTGCGTAATGACGATGTCTAAAACTGACTTCACCTACATAGGCCATTTCACGTAGTCGTCTTACCAGCATTTCTTGGTCAAGGGCCAATACAACTTTTTTTTTGTCAAGAGTTGCGTTTTGCAGATACCATGGTATCTGATACCACACGGTAACTGGATCTGCGATTAGTCGTTTTTTTTTTTACTCTTCAGCCTTGCTATCTGATACACGACTGCTCTGCAAAAACGACGATTGCCGAAATTGCACTTTTCGAAGCCATCCCCCCCCAAAAATGATATCCAGTTACATCATTAAGTTCCAAACTGCTTTCCGAGTAATTTGACAAAGTGAGATGACTTTCAGATTCCACGATTAGTTACCACGGTCGGACCGTGGTATCTGCAAAAACGCAACTATAAGGAAACTACTCCCAATACTTTAACATTCTCGCCAATCGCATACCTCCCAGTGACGGTAATCCTTCGTCCCGCTTAACGCTTCTCAGCTCCGTAAACCTCTTGCTCAGCCCTTAAATATGTTTCAAGTAACATATTTCGTCATCAAGACTATCGGGTCTTGTATTTTATAAGCCTTACGAAGAAAGATCAATCTCATAGGTCCTTTCACCTCTGTTTTTTAACCTAACCAAACGTGTTGGTCGATCGGATCATTCTGATGGTTCGAAAGTAAGTAGGCTACTTCAGACACCAATAATGTTCCGAGCTGCATCTGGCAGCGGGGATGGAGCTGGAGGGGGTTTATGAATATTTTGTTTGGCCGTTTAGGGTCCGATTCAGGGGAGCGTTTCCCGATGAAAAATTTATCTCAAAATAGTATTATGAAGTAGTACGAAAAAGTTGCATGCAGTACTAACGATGCTACTACATGCTTCTACTTCAAGTCTACCGTGTTACTGCATACTACTATATGCTACTATTAGCAAGACTGGATGCTTCTATGGCAAGACAGGATGCTATGTGATACTACTACATAAGATTGGACCAGTCTAAGGCACATTAAATGATAGTATTCTTTGCTATTACATAGTATTACATGCAACGTTTTCGTACTGCTACCATACTACTACGCAGGCTACAGATTTTTCATCGGGTTCTAGGAGTTCACCATAGCCGAGCCATAACAAGTTCCTTAATGATCTCGTGGCTTTTGTGTCGGGTGCATTTCGCAAGAGATGTTTTTTCTCTGGAATGTTTCACAGCTAAAGCACTCGTCACTACCCAGACCCGTCACAAAATAATATTATCCGACGTAATTTTTCTAGATCAGAATGTCTACTGATTCTGCCATGTCAAATAATCTCGTCAAAATACTAAACGACATTCATGGCAGTATGTACGATGTCACCATCGTTTGCTCTGATGGCCATCAGATCACAGCTAACCAGATCCTTTTATCGTCCGTCAGTAAAGTCTTTGAAGCCATGTTCGGAAGCACTATGAAGGAGGCCAAGACAAAAACTGTCAAAATCGAAGACATCAGCAGTGAGACAATGAGCATGATCGCTGAATTTCTGGAATCTGGCAAGTTGCCAGAGCTGGACGACCTACCGGAGGACGAGATGATTTATGCCCTGGAAAAGTATGACTTAAAGTGCATGAAGAAGGCCATTGCAAATAAGCTTCAAGATGTGGACGTCGAAGATTTGTGTAGTTCCTACGAACTACTCAAGAAGCTGAACATGGAAGAGGACAAGAGGAAACTCGCCAAACAAATTGCATTTCGTTTTAGCTCATTTCCACTAGATCAGATTACAAAGCTCGACTCGGACGCGTGTTTGTGGATTGCTCAGTCACTGAAAGATCATCTTGGAACCAACGAGCTAAAAGCTGCCGTTGACGTTAGGAAGGACCTCTGGAAGAACTTCTTTGACTTTTACAACCTGTGGCTCTGTACAAAGCCCGTCGACGGTGCTATGCATGTCGAGGAAATCATGCAGATGGTCGAGATCAGCTTTGACGAAAAAAGTATGGTGCTTTTTCTCACAGCGTCCCCCCTTTTGGATCACATGTCTCCTTGGTTGGCTGGACTAATCAGAAAGCTCGTTGGACTTGAATCTTTAGCTAAAGCGGAGAAGGAAGTTTGGGATCACCAGAGTAAATGCATCGGTGGGGCTTTCAAGTGCCGTCGCTGTGGTTTCGAGGCAAGAAGCAAACAATTTCACAGCTGGGAACTATGTTATGAATCTCTTGCACAATGTTCTGTTTGTAAACAGGAGATATCGCTTCCAGATGCCAGATTTCCAAAGCTCGCCATCAATGTTGACAAGCCAAACGGAACATAGATCTTGTCAGATAAAAGTTTTCCGTCTGAAGAGCCATGTTCCTCGAAACTACCCTTTCTTATTATTTACTAGAATAAAGGTATACACCAGCAGAACTTTTATCTTCAAGGACAATGACGCTGACGATAGCTTTTGACTTCCCAAAGGGCATTTTATTCCCTGGTCTGCTCCCGTTTCTCGGTAACCTACATCCGCTCAGGAAAAGTTCCCTCAGTGCAAAATAACACATGGAAATCGCGCAAAGATGTGTGCTTTCCAGATATCGGAAAGGGGTGTACTCGTTGTGCCAGTACGAGTAAACCCTTTAGTAGTATCACTCGCTTCGCTTGGGACATTTCACGCGAGACAAATTTTCGGGTTTAGGAAATTGTAGTACAGCTAAGACTCACACATCAAGAAAGCAGGGAAGGTTGTGTTCTTTTTTGCCTACCTTTGGAATACGGATATATCGGAGCCAGTGCTGGTTAGAGCAACATTACACTAGGGAGTAGCGCCAAGACATGCTTTCCATGCCGCGCAAACGGGCTATATTTGTACCGCCGCCCACTACGCTTGCGACATTTAAACGAAACAAACTTGCTGTTATAGAAATTTCTAGCAAAGCTAAAACATCAAAGAAACAGGTGAGATTGTATCTTTTATTTGCTGTGTGCAGAATATGAAGTGGTCGGAGCCAGCGCTGGTGCACGGTTGAATAGTAGGTACTTTCTACTCAGTAGGTACTTTCTCTATCGCTAGTGTTGCTGCAATCCCGATTGTGTGTCACATTTTTTCAAATCTTGGCGCTACTCCCTAGTTTTATTTTGCTTTCTACGCTCGGGACATTCAAAGCAAGACTAATTTGTGGGTTCAGAAATTGTAGTACAGCTGAGATACGGTCTGAATACATCTCCAAAACAGGTGAGGTTGTATCTATTTCTTTTGCTATGCTCGGAATATGGAGTTCTCAGAGCCGACTGATTGAGTCTCAGTAGGGACGTTACCTATCGCCTTAAGTGCTAGTATCGCCGTTCGAGTTTGTGTCCTTTTTTCAAGTGCCGGCGATACTTCCTTGTGTTATTTTACTCTGGGCATGCTACGAGTACGGCTCGTTTCCGATGTATGGAAAGCATAGGTCTTTGCGCTATCCCCTAGTGTTAGTTTTCTCCGCTGCCAAGCAAATGAACGTTCATGAACTTTATTTGATTCATAAAAGATTATTAGAAAGACATTTGATGTTTAAAAACAAGCGCAAGAAATTCAAACAACATCGAGAATCCGTAAAAAAAGAAAATTATAAAAACACACAGTCGAAGAATTTCAATCACTTTTTAGATTTTACTCCTTCTTTTCTCTTTCGTTCGCTCTGCGAGCTCGGATCCACTCCGGAAAGATCCCGGGCTTGAATCTGAAAAAAGAGAAATAAGTTTAGCCTTACATCTTCGTTAACTGAAACCCTGATGAACAATTGTCTCAAAACAGTAGTATGAATATTTGACGGTGCAAAACGGATAAGTCAGCTACATTTTATTCGAACTATATTTCGGCCCTTCTTGGCAAGGGTCCTCTTCAAGGGTTCTATTTCAAGGGCAAGGGTTCTATTTTCGATGAAGTATATTTTCCAGCTTGAGCGGCTTGAGCCTGAAGAGGACCCTTGCCAAGAAGGGCCGAAATATAGCTCGAATAAAATGTAGCTGACTTATCCGTTTTGCACCGTCAAATATGATTCGCAGTCAGCTTGGGCCGTAGGAACATCTAACAGTAGTATGAAGTTGCACGAAAAAGCAGCATGCAGTACCAATTGATGCTAATACATGCTACTATAGCAAGACCGGATGCTACTGGAGCAAGGCGCAATGCTACTGAATACTACTGCTTAAGATTAGCCGAGTGTGAGGCACATTTTGTTAAAGTATTCTGTACTACTGCATATCAACACATGCAACTTTTTCGTACAACTACAAAGGCTACAAATTTTTCATCCGGACCAAAGCAGGGGAACGACTAAAAGAGATACCGCACCACCGCTGGGCATTGCACAGGAGGTACGACCAAAAAAAAAGATTAGCAAGTAGTAGAAGTAGACAAGCAAGTGAGAGTTCGTAATTCCAGAACCTAATAGAAGGCACGTTAGATCATTATTTTGCAAGAGTGTTGATGCAAGTAAATATTTTTGCAACTGGCGTGTGGCGTAAAACGTGGCTGTTTTTCTTTTTAACTGGCGTATTTTTGGGGTCTTGTCTTCGCCAGATCCAGTCTTCGCCAGGCTAACCGTCAGAGAAAACCAAGTTCAGATATATCTCTAGAAGCCATATCTATTTTGACGATACTGACCGAGACTTCCTGCTTTACTTCTGCCAAGTTTCCGGTTTCGCCCGAATTCCGAGCAAACTACTAGTCCAGCAAAAAAAGAAAATTCAGAGACAAATCCAGCGTCAAATCCCTATAATCAACTTTGAATAAAAGTTTGACTTAAAAACAAATTCCGGTTACAACCGGATTCCGGACTAATTATATGTCCGGGTAAAAAATGATTGTCATACACAGACTCAGCCTCTCTTCTTACCCCTTAATCTGTCATCTCATCAAACTTTTGCTTTTAACAAATTTTCCGTGGCCGGATTCCGGTTGAACTAGTTGTCCGGCGAGAAAATGGTTTTCACCGTCGTATGCAGCATGTTTTTTTACTCCTAAATCGAACATTTAATCAGCTAAATGAAACTTTCACTTTTAACCAACTTTCCGGTTTTCACCAGATTCCGGACTAACTACTTCTTCGCAGAGAAAATGGTTTTCACCATCGTGTTCAGCATGTCTTTTTACCCCTAAATCGACCATTTAATCAACTTCAAATAAAACTTTTACTTTTAACCAACTTTCTGGTTTTCACCGGATTCCGGACGAACTACTTGTCCGGCGAGAAAATGGTTTTCACTATCGTGCTCAGCATGTCTTTTTACACGATAATCGGCTATCACATTAGCTGTTTAAAAATATTTTGTTTGTCCCTTAATTTGAATTTGAACCCCCTCCCCCACCCCTAAATGTAGGGCTACAGAGCCCATCTACGAACTTGACCTTACCCTTGACCCAATGAATCCTCACACCAAGTTTCATCAAAATATCTCATTCCCTTCGAGATTTATAGCGCGCACAGACGGACAGACGGACGGACGGGCAACTTTTGCGATCCCTACACTTACGTTTTGGGATCCCAAAAACCGACTGTTTTTCAGAAAAACTGAATGTGTTTCAGAAAAATGAACTGTTTTGACGTCGTTTTACTCGTCGCGAGCGAAGGTCGTAAAAATTTGTGGGGTTCTGTGTTGATAGTCATTGAGATTTTGGGAGGTGTAGGTTTTTCTGGCGTATTTTTCGAAGGCCGAGCGGCTTATTTTTTTTATGATCTGACAACACTGCACAAGCGTGAACGGTCCTTAAGCGACTCTCAGAAGCGAGTCACCTTGAAAGCGTTGAACTGGAATATGGCAAATTACAAGGTCAGATTCAATATCTTCCATGCGGTATTAAAATTCGAAAATCAGTCCACCACTCTCTTTCGGAAAGACCGTCTTTGGAAAATCACTAGCCACACATTCGTGTCTGCACAGACTACAATTGCAAAACTGCAATAGTTGCTTTTGCAGTTACCGTGGTATCTGATACACGCCTGCTCTGCAAAAACGACGATTGCCGAAGTTGCACTTTTCGAAGCCATCCCAAAAGAAAAAGTGATATCCAGTTATATTTACTAAGTGCTAAACTTCTTTCTCACTAATTTGATGAAAGTGAGATTACATTTAAGATATACCACGATAACTGGCCAGATACCGTGGTATCAGATACCACGCTAACTGCGGATACGAATTTGGACCGTGGTATCTGATTGATACTATGTTATATGCAAAACGCAAATTATGTCAGGGACAAGATCCCCGGTCAGTTTGGGCCGAAGGAATTTTTGAAAACCTTTCAGATAAACTTTAAAGATTCATCTCCATGTTGTTTTTTTCTGTCTCCAAATAACAGAAAATTAAACTTACCAGAAGCTCTTTGTCAGGAACACGGGATAAAAAATCCAAGAATTCATTATTAGGAACTGAGGTCGGCCTGACCAACTTCTTTGTGAATTTCACAGTTCCCAGTATCATCACCAGCCATCTAACGGGAATCAGGTACAGTAAGAAACTTGAAGCGACGAGAAGAAAAACGGCAAGCCACGACAAAAATGGAACGGTAAAGTTGAAAGTACTAGAAATAGAAGAAACTTTTTATGTCATAATCCAGGATCAGACTCTGGAATAACTAAATTAAAGACATAGTAAGTTTGAAAGGTGTTTGTACGGAGGAAGATCCGACCTCGAAGCAGTTTTATAGGATAAGCTGCTTTTATCTGCAAAACTGCAAAAATTACACGAATTTGAACTTGAGATACAATTTCTATTCCAACATTCGAACTTACACTTTTTAGTTGCGTTTTTGATCGAAGTTTGAAGTTACCTTCAAACTCAAAGGCCTCTTGTTAAATACCGCTTTTGGTCGCCAGTCACAGTTCTTTGGTTCTTTAAAGTCTGACCTGACCGTTTAACTTCGTGAGTTTGACGAAAAAACATTGACGAAACTCAAAAAGCGAAAACTTTATCATTTAAAGACCATGTGAGATCTCTTTCTAAAATATTCTCACGTAATTTAGGAATTATCCGTAAATTAAAATACATTTTCCCTCCCCATATTTTGCGGTAACTATATTTCTCACTGATACATTTTGTATTATTCATCAACTTGGTACTTTTCCTTCTATACTTCGTCAAATCCGTGTGATCCAGAATAACGCCATTAGAGCTTTTTGTGGAGTGCGGAATTGTGAGTCGATGAGATCAGTATATAGGAAAATAAATATAATGCCTGCAGCTGGATCGCGTGATTTTTACACGCTGATTTTCATTTACAAATACTATAATGGGTACCTTCCAGATTGTTTTGAAGGTATATTTTGTGAGAGGTCAGACGTTCACCAACACGATACTCGGGCAAGAGGTGATATTCAAGTTCCTCGTTTGATTTCAATAGATCCTCGTTTTCAATTACTTATAGAGCGTCTAAGCTTTGGAATAAGCTTAGTAGAAGTTCAAAGGAATTAGGTAATCTTGATGAATTTAAATCAGAGCTACGTATGGAGTTGCTTGGTAGGTACACTTTCGAAATGGATTAAGGAAAGCTATTTATATTTTCTTTTCTTTATTTTTGTTTTTGTTTTGCGTCGGGATTGGAAAACATAATGTTTTTTTGTAGTGTAAGTAACTGTGTGGAGTGTTTTGGTACATGGTTTCATCCTCTTATCCCTGAGCATACTTCAGTAAAAAAAAAATTCTTCTTTTTGTGTTGTTTAATAGCACATCCTCGCAAGCAGTGCTTTTGCTGTGCTATTTATGGATCCTCGATTGTCTTGTTAATAAAACTATTCTACTACTACTATCCTGTTAGGCCACATTGTAAAAAGTATCTCCTACATCGGACTTTAGTGGTTGCACATCACCGAATTTGGCGACTTTTATTCCGAGTTCGGAGAGTTAAAATCCGACACAGGATTAAAACGCTAGAATGCGAAATACTGCAGATTAGGATAACAATCTGCAGTATTTTACATTTTAGCATTTTAATCCTGTATCGTATTTTATCTCTCCGAATTCGGAATAAAAATCACCAAATTCGGTGATGTGCAACCACTTTCAGTCGGATGTAGGAGAGACTTTTTACAGTGTATAATACATGGTATTTCTGCCGGAAGGAATACCAGAAATTCTGAATATCACTTTCAAAAAAATTTTCGATACCACTTTCACGTAGTCCGATGTAGATGATCCTGATGCGGCTGTCCTGTAATTCATCACCCAAATTAAACTAAAATATTATCAACCATGGAGCTCCATAATCTTTCGGCTTATTGAATTGTAATGATTTTGGTTGCTGTTGTAGTGCTGTTCCTTTCTGTTTCTTGTTTTTAATATACTCCATCTGCACACTAGACGGGTTACAAATAAAATCTATTCCATTTTATTTCATACCTTAACTCCGTTACTACCAGCATCGATAGTAGCATACAAAGTGGAGCTCATTGATTACTCACTGGGTGTCTGCCATCTGCACCCCTCACTGCTAACTTATGCCGCCAGCCAGCGTTACTCCCTTTCCATTCGGTGTGTTTAATCTTTTATACTGTCGCGGCTCTTGTTTTATTTTATTGACTCATGTTCATGACTCATCCGGCGAACATGAGTCATCTTCTTCCATACTTCTTTTCCGGGGCTCGACCGGGCAACAAGCCCTTTTACATAAAGGGTGTTTTTATTTTGTAAGGAAAGCTCATACCAGAGAACAAAACCTTTTGTTTATTTTACGGAGCATAGGTCATTATTATGAGTCTTGGTTAAAGCTCATTAGAGTGGGCTGGCCTGTAAGGCCTAGTGTGTGATGGGTGGTTTATAGCCTATTGTGTTTCGGTACGCAAACCTTAGTGTGAATCGACCGGGGGAATCCACAATGGACCCGTGAATTCTGCACGTGTAGTAGGCCACCAGACGCCCTAGGCTGTCCTGACTCCGATGCGGCACCCCCCCCCCCCCCCCAGAAGGTCGGGGGAAAAAAATTCCGGTAAATTTTGACTGGTGCGGCGAAGCCGCGCCAGTCAGAATTTGTCAAATTCAGCTGAAGTTGATGATTTTTATGGAGTCTACCGGACCATTGCTCAGGGCATCTACCGGAATATTGCTCAAGGAATCTAACGGAACTTGCCTCAGGGAATTTACTGGTGGATATGGATCAGGGGATCTACCGGATTTCACCCGACGGAATCTACTAGAATTTTGGAATCCTCACCGAATCTACTAGAATTTTGGAATCTACCGGGAGTTTGCTTAGGGAATCTACCGGAATTTTCCTCAGAGAATCTACCGGAATTTTGCTCAGGGAATCTACCGGAATTTTGCTTTGGGAATCTACCGGAATTTTGCTCAGGGAATCTGCCGGAACTTGTCTCAGGGAATTTACTGGAGGATGGATTCGGGGATCTACCGGATTTCGCCCAACGGAATCTATTAGAATTTTGGAATCTACCGGAATTTCGCTCAGGGCATCTACCGAAATCTTGCTCAAGGAAACTACCGGAACTTGTCTCAGGGAGTTTACTGGAGGATGGATTAGGGTATCTACCGGATTTCGCCCGACGGAATCTACTAGAATTTGGAATCTGCCTGGATTTTGCTCGGAGAATCTACCGGAATTTTGCTCAAGGAATCTACCGGAATTTTGCTTAGGGAATCCACCAGAATTTTGCCTCAGGGAATCTACCGGAATTTTGTCAGGGCATTCACCGAAATCTTGCTCAAGGAATCTACCGGAACTTGTCTCAGGGAATTCTACTGGAGGATGGATTAGGGGATCTACCGGATTTCGCCCAACGGAATCTACTAGAATTTTGGAATCTAGCGGGATTTTGCTCAGGGAAAATACCGAAGTCTTTCTCAAGGAATCTATCGGAACTTGTCTCGGTGATTTTACTAGAGGCTGGATCTGGGAATCTACCGGACTTTGCTCCATAGAATCAACCAGAATTTGGCTCAGGGAATCCACTGGAATTTTGTTGCTTACCGGATAAGTATAGATTCACAGCTTACCAGGACGAACCGGGCACATAACTTACCAGAGTAATTCTTGGAGACAGACAACTGAGTGGCGAGTACATTTATCGAGCGATTCCGGTTATCTCCTAAGTTTCTGTAGCTTTCAAGAATTAGGCAAGCTTCTGAAATCCATCATTTCCAACTACAAATACTGTTCCAGGAATAATATCACGGTCAGGGGCGTCACGACTGGGGGGGAGGGGGGGACGCCCCCCCCCCCCCCAATGCTGTCGGCCAGTCGGTAAATAATAACCGAGTTGGCGCGAAGCGCCGCAATTTTTCGTCAAAACAGCTGATTTTTTTCATGAAAACAGTCGGTTTTTCTGAAAATTTGTCGATTTTTCGTCAAAATAGTCTTTTTTTCTGAAAATCAGTGGATTTTTTCCGAAAATCAGTCGATTTTTTCCGAAAATCAGTCGATTTTTTAAAACTGTCATTTTTTGTTGTTGAAAACAGTCGTTTTTCTGCAGAAACAGTCGGTAAAAATTACCAGCCAGTCGGTAAATGGCTCGTCCCCCCCCCCAAACATTTTGGCTAGTGACGCCTCTGATCACGGTACCGCCTACTTCAGTTCCGACAGCTTTCTCGACTCCCTTCCGGTGAAAAGCCGAGAAGAATTCAACGACGAGTTAGCCTTGTTCCGACATGATCTCAAATGTCGTAAGGAGAGCCTCGAACCAAACAAAAAGAAAATGTTCGAAGTTTTTCGTGAACTGAAATATGTTTTACCACTAGTATCGAAAGCGTTCAAGCTGGCCAAGACAATCCATGTTATCTCAGAAAAAGGGGAAAGACTTTTTATTAAGCGTAGTGTTGTTCACCACTTTGCGTTCAACATTGGCTGACCAGCGTCTGTTACTAATCGCATGTGAAACCGAACTAGTTGTCGAATCTGAAACTGGATGTGTTGTGAACAAATGGAAAACGCGACGAATAAATGTGTAGGGTGGGTTGAAGGTCGAAGGCTTTTTAGTATTAAGTGACAATCTTAAAGTTTAACCGAATAGGCGTGAGGTCCAGCACGTCTAGTAACATCTCACCTATTCACTTAAAAATTTCTGAAAACCTGATAAAATGCGTTTCTTTCATTTCTCCTTTATCCAGGGATAGTCGATTTCATAGAATGAACTTCTTCTTTCGGGTTTGTCATACCTCTATGTACTGTCCCTCTACGCTTGAAATATTTACCAACTAGAAATGTAAGCCGTTGCCGAAAAATAAAATAAAAATATGAGATTCATTGCAAGACATATCCTACAATCATTTTCCTACTTTTCTACAGGCGTAACTTCTCTGGTGTCGCATCTATCGTCCTGGAAATGCAGTTTTTTTTAAAGTTTAAAATCTCAGCGTCTGGATGAGTTTGGTTTGTCATGCAAGCAGCGAACGCTCTGAACGCTTTAACAAAAAATACAAAATCTCTCAGATGTGTCAAAATATTTCAGTATTCAAATATCAGACTGAAAAATAAGCTGAATCTTAAGTAAAACTTCACCGAACCTATTTTTTGTTGTTTGTATAACATAATAGAACTCAGAAAACAACAGTAGGCCTATGCTAGAGTTTCTGCGGAGATGTTCATTACGGAGACATTTCGGCTAAAACCTGGAAAAATTCCGGTAAAACTTCGGAAAATTCCGGTAAAATTCTGAAGCCGCACCCCCCCTATCAGGAAGGTGTCGGGACGCCCCTGACTACACCCCTCGCCATAACATCAGGTTGAGAGTGCTTCTTCACATACAAATACAGTCGTCGTAACAGGTTAAAGGAGCCAACTTACTTTTTGACACACTCTCCCATAGACGCAACGTAGCCGATGGAATTCTGGACGGTCTGGGTTACTTCTTGAATCGCTTGAAGTCTCATCTTCAGACTCTTCTTTTCCTCCTGTAAATAGTATCAGGTCAAAGCACGTCCTGTCAGTTCACCCACACACCAGTTCACCTCAATACTCATGACTACGCCACCACCTCCCGACAGTTCACCGACAGGTCAGCTCGCTAACACGAAGCTTGGACTGACGGAAAACTGACGAAATAGGTTTCTGGCGAAAATTCGGGATTAACATACAAGTGTTTAGCGTAGACTACAAAACGCTGGTTTGTTTCACTCCCCAAAATACTCCCTTTTTGTGGGGGGGGGGGGGGGTATACTGCTTTCAGTCGCTTATTCGGGTGTGCTAAACTGTATCAGCTGAATTTCTTACTCCGACGGATATGCAAATATTGTAAACTTTATTGGATTAGTGTTTGCCGAAGAAAAATGTCGCTAACTAAGCCGAATTGTTCTAATAACTCTAACTAGTATTTATTACTATAATAATTATTTGCAGTCAGCTTGGGCTTAACGAATACTTTTAGAGGCTTACTAAGAAATATTCTCTGCACATCCCGAAGAAAGATTATCTCAAAATAGTAGGATGGAGTAGTACGAAAAAGTAGCATGCAGTATCAACTGATGCTACTACATGCTCCTATGTCAAGACTACCGTGTTACTGCATGCTACTGCTTAAGATTATCCGACGCTAAATACAGTTATATGAAAGTAGTTATACTACTACATACTACTGAGCTTGTTCAAGCAGTTGCTTAGAGTAGCACTGATAGTGTTTCATACTCTTGATAAAGTCGCTGCGGAGTTGCACACATGATTCTTTACTACTACATGCCACTATGTTTTTCGGAGCTATAGCAGTATGAGTGATATTCCGTGGTATTGCATATGATTCATAAAACTATATACACATACATCCTACTATATGCGACTGTCTCAATTTGAATCGATTTCGCATGGAAGCAGTTTGAGTTGTTCCGTGGTACAAATAAGAGTTACATGTAGTAGTATGCGTGATATTCCGTGATAAAACGAATATTTCGTAGAGCTATCGTGCGGAAAAGTCCACTGACAGCGGTGAGCAGGGTAAGGTAACTTACCTTTTCGTCTTCATCATCTTCCGCCGATTCTCCCGAGAGGTCACTAGCATCCACGTCTCTATAGCCACCAGATCGGCCACTTGTCACACTGTTTATCTGCAAATATGAACGGGATAAATACGGTATCGGTCGTTTATGTCCGAACAAAGGTCAATAGATATTCCTTCAGCCGAAGCTGACTGCGAATCATATTTGACGGTGCAAAACGGGTAAGTCAGCTACATTTTATTAGAGCTATATTTCGGCCCTTCTTGGCAAGGGTCCTCTCCAGGCTTAAGCCGCTCAAGCTGGAAGATGAACTTGTGGAAAAACAATTAAAGACTTCCTTAAATATTTGATTTGGTGAATTTCTTCTCTGAAAATTGGTTGGAGTTAAAGCTGATGCTGTGATTTTATTCTGCACAGCGGCTTGAGCCTGAAGAGGACCCTTGCCAAGAAGGGCCGAATATAGCTCTAATAAAATATAGCTGGCTTATCCGTTTTGCGTCGTCAAATACAATGGTCGATACAACCGGAAGGCACTTGGGCAAAATTATAGCGCTTTCTGCACTCCTTACATCTTTGTGTTGATCCGATGTTTATCACATTCTGCGAAAAAAAGACATTAAAGCTTTGAACAGCTGTTATTATAATCGTTGTAAATTTTTATGTAACTTCGTCGTTCCTGCCGCAACCACAAATTAGTTCAGAAGTTCGGCGTCGAAGATGTCGTTCGTTCGCTAGAGAAAAGATCAGCGTCACTTCTATGTACATCTCGTCATCCTGGTCATCGAGTACATATTGTTTTTCATGAATTTTTCAGGCCCAGTTAGAAATTATGCCTAAATTTTGTGTGTTTGTACTGTTCTTTATGTTGTTTTTCGTTGTTATCTTTACTCCGCTATCACCTTGTGCATTTGGCGGGTTACAAATAAAATATATCTATTAATTTCTTGCGTGCCAATAGCCTACTGTGATTTATTAATTTTCTTAGTAATTATAAGTTTAATTTAAATCAATACAAGTATGAATTTTTTGATTATAAGAAAAATTGTTTACTTTTTTTTATATTGGACAGTTTGGCCGAGCCTCTTGGGCGACGGGATGCTCGTCTTCTTTCGAACGACGATCAAGGAAACGCGCTGATAAATACAAAATATCTGAAATTTTGCTAAGAGAAGTTCGGACATATTAAAATCTCTGGTTATTTTACAAAAACGTGGCTACTAAAAAACAAAATTAAAAGCATCGGACACCAAATTAGGGGTTTGTTTACATTTGAACAACAGTGGACATTTCCACGTGGACGAAAATAGATGAAAACTAGTCTACTTTTCTGGGCAGCTCATGCATGAGGAATGCGACATTTGATGACATTTATCGTTTGGGAATGTGACCTTTATAACTCTAGGGAGTATCAACAACAAAATGGATCAGGATATTTGCGGACGGAATTTCTACACTTCTAACATCAAGTTGCCCCTACTGCCCCCACAGGCCCATTCGAGCTTTCCTGCAATAAATAGTATCAGCCACATGTATAAAGTATGTTGAGAGGGTTACAAAAGCTGTGTTCATGTAGTTTGGCATGTAAAAAGTCGATTTGTATAATAAAGAGTATTATTGAACTGAAAAAAATCTAAACTTTTCCGGTCGTGGTTCCGAAAATCCGAACAGGAATTCCAATCCGCGAATATCCAATCCTAACCGTCTTGATATTGCGGAATGTCCAACAAACGATCCCCTCGGATATAATTTTACCGGTGATGGTGCTCGTGCTTTGCCCTGCAGGATTTGTGTAAATTTTAATTTTTGTAAAAGTAAATATAATGATAATAGTGATAAGTGTGTTGAAAAGCCCAGTGTTGTGGCTCAAGAGGGCCACATCCATGTTCGTTATCATTCATAACAATTCCCAACAATGGTGTAAACACATACGCCATCTAGGCAGGCAATAAGTTCAGATTATTGCTGGTAGATGACGTATGTCTCTAATAACAAAACAAGCGACATTACAAAAGAAAAACAACAACAATATTTTCTAAGGCTATTAAGCCTCACGACTAAACTTAGTCGCTCTTAGCTTCAGTGCTCCGTCGATATATTCGCACACCTTTGTTATAGCCCTTTCCGAAGTGCAATTCAGGATATCCGGAAGAAGCAAAACGATGACTATATGAATAAATGAACGTAAACCTGAACCTATCACCGAAAACTTTTACCTTTTTAAATCAGGCTTGAAGAATTGATGAAAAACACGTCGGTACGCTAGGTTACGTGAGTAAATTGCAATAAACGTAGGCTTTTCAGAAAGGAACCCGACAACTTACCACATAACTTTTGACGAACATTGGCAGAAAGACGAGTGGGACCATATAAGGCTCGAAATAGTACGTTCCAACGATGAACAGGACAAATGCTACGATACTTCTGGTAGGAGATTCCCATTCCATGATACTCCTGAAAAACATTTTTTTTCAAATTCGATTCTTTTATTTTCAGAAACAGCCCAAAGGAGGCAACATACCGAAATTATATTTTCTAATAGGATCGACTAAAAAGAGGCATGGCACGGCATGGCACAGGAGGCACGAGTAATAAAAAGAGATTAGCAAGTAGTAGAAGTAGAAAAGTAGGTGAGAGTTTGTAACTCCAGAGCCTAAAAGAAGGCACGTTAGAAAATTGTTTTAGACCCTCACTCTGAAGCCTGAAAGGGCCGTTTTATTTTTTTTTTCTCTTTTTAGTACTCATGCCTCCTAAAATATGTCGTGTCCTGCCGTGCCTCTTTTTAGTCAATCCCTTTTCCAATCATGAAATACATGCTAAAAAAGTTAAAATATAGTAGTGGTCAGACGGGCAGTGCAAGACGAACAATATGTTCTTTGTCAATAATAAGAACAAGTAAACGGGAATTGTGCCATTGTACGAAAGAAGGCGCGAAACTGCGATCGCAACACGCGTGCAGTGGCAGGTCCAGTCGCTGTGCCAGGGGACAAGGTCTTTCAGTCGAAAATAAGGCAGGAAGTATATAGTATTCATTCAGTATTCGAAGGGTGAACATCGAGTTTATCGATAAGGATTAACGACGCTGATACCTTCGCCTTCGAAGACGCCCTGTCCTGAGCGATATCAGGACAAGCGCTAAAACTCTTGTGCTGGAGTATATTGTGTGCACAGAACCAGGTAGATCGTTGATTTTTAGTAGGCTTAACGAATGGAGAGTCTTGAAGGCTTACCGATGGATGGGATTTCGGGAGATGGTGAGCCTGCTCCTAGTCTCAAGAACATTATGTCCATGCTCCAGGAAATGAACCGAAAGCTGAACCACCTAGATCCATTGGAAAAAAAGGTGGACCAACTACGGATTGAATTTTCGGTTGTGACGACTAAGTTTGAATCTGATCTTGCGAATGTTTTGGCACGTACGGAAGAGTTGAACCAGGAGGTTGTGGTTTTACGAGATAACGTAAGCCAGGATCGAGCAAAAATTGACCGTTTAGAAGCCGAAAGCAAGAGATCGAACATAGTTCTCTACAATTTTGATCCTGCGAGGAAAGGCCCCTCCCTCCGCCATGATGTTTTGGTGTGTTTAAACGCTGTGATCCCTAACCTGAATATGGGAAATTCGGATCTAAAAGACGTTTTCAGACTGTCAGCGGGCCAAGGGGTCCGCCCTGTACTGCTTAAATTGTCAACCGTCGAACTATGAAACACAATCCTAAGTTCTCATCGTTATCTCAAAAGTGTATCGCTTGCGGCTGCCCCGGACTACACCGAAAATGAACTAATCGCGAGAAATAAATTGAAGCCGCTGTATGTCAGAGCCAGGAACGAACAGCGCAGTGCCAGCCTGAGGGGTACACGACTCCACGTAGGTAGTCGAGTATTTGTTTATGACAAGAAGGCGGGAAAAGTGATTGAAATAACTGATCGAGAAGGGAGACAGTCACAAAACCAAGCGCCGCAAAACCATAGTCGAGAAATGGGTAGAGTCAGGGATGAAAGAGCGGCAGCTTCTTCGTCAGCATTGTTTAATGGTGCGCAACGCGTCCCGCAAGGAGACCACCATCATTTTGAACGGGCACAGGATAGGGGCACTAATGAGATACAAGTTGTGACGGCACCCAATTTACGAGTTCCTCCCAATAGGCAAAGTGGGAGCGGTGCAAATGACCAGGTCGCGACCCCAGTGAATGAGGTAGGGGGTGAGGTAATAGCTGCCGGGACAAGGCAGGGAAAGCGTAGCAGTGACCAGGTTGTGACCCCTAGTGATACCCTACTCCAGCCTAGTGCTAGTTACATGCGACATGGAAGTGGTGGTAGGCCTATGGCAAGTAACAGAGGCGGTAGGGATTATGCTAATGCACGTGAAATGAATCCAAGGCAGTTGTTTTCAAATGATGATCGGGGAAGAGACGAAACATTTGATCTAGACTTCGAAGATGCGTGCTCGGAATATGGGTCGGATGGTCACGCAAAACGTGATTAGGTACTAGAGGGCCATGAGCAAGTTATAAAGTTCGTACATTGGAATATCCAAGGTTTTGATGATCAAAAGTTTGATAATTTGATTCGAAATAAAGAATTAGATTTGATTAGTTTAGTTGAAACATGGAGAGAAGAACCTATTTCTATTTCACAGTTTTTTAGTTATAGTGCGTGTAGGAAGAAAAGTAAGAATGGAAGGGTTTATGGAGGAGTGAACGTTTTAGTCAGGAAAGGAATGTGTAAGGATTGTGAAAGATTGCGAAGTGATTCAGAGAATTTAGTGTGGTTACGCTTGGTTATAGGTGAGCAAAGATATCTAGTTTGTAGCGTGTATATTCCGCCTGAGTCAAGCAGTTACGCCAGCCGTGAAAATACATGGGATATACTGTCTTCAGAAACGTGTAAATATGGAAAAAAGTTTGCTAATCATAATTGTGTTGTTTTAGGTGACTTCAATGCTTATGTGAGGAGGATTTTGAGGATTGGACTGTGGATTCAGAGCTTCAGGATGACTCCCACGGGAACTCCCAACAAGACGGCGTGCATGAGAGGATGTATGGTAGGAGGAGTAGCAAGGACCAGGGAAGAAAAAAGAACAGGTGGGGAAATAATCTTTTGGATTATAGTGGTGTTGAAAATATGATAATTTTAAATGGGCGTTTGGGTGAGGATAAAGGGATAGGAAATTATACGTGTTTTTCGAGTGGGGCTCCTAGCGTTATTGATTTTATTTTGGTAAACATGTCTCTTTGGCCTCGTTGTAAGAACTTCAGAGTAATGGATGTGATTGGATCTGACCATGTTCCTATTGAGTTGGAGATGAGAATTAGAGAGGGTTCTAACCCACGTCCAGACAAAGGAAGAAGAGAAAGCGGAAGAGACGGAGTAAGTACATCCGTGCGGAAAAAAACACTGATCACGGATAATCTTAGTGAAAGTGTATTTTTAAATAGGCTAGGCGTAGATAGTATTATGTTAGAGTTGGAGAATTGTGCTGATGTCATTAAGAGAGGAGAGATTGAAGAAGCTGTTTTGCAGATAACGAAGGTAGTGTATGATGCAGCTAGAACTAGTGGTAAGGAAAAAAAGCAGAAGAGGATTAATAAGGAATTTTTTGATGAGGAATGTGATGTTAAGAGAAGCGAGGTAATTGAAGCTTTAAAAAAGGTAAAAGTTGGAGGTCCATTATCAGGATGTAGGCTAGATGAATATCGGAAGGTAAGGAGAGAATATAAAAATCTTTTAAGGGCAAAAAAGAAAGCAATGGCAGATAATATTAATATGGAGATAGTTAAGAGTTATAAAATTAAGGATAGTAAGAAATTTTGGAAATTAGTTAAACACCAGATAGAAGGAGATCAAGGAAACGCAGTCCCGCCTGCACACACATGGCCTGAACATCTGGAGTCGGAAAACGACCCGGGAAAGATTCTTACGGATGAATTTGCCACTTCGCTAAGGTCAGAAGTTCCATTCCCGATGAAAGAATCTGATTACATGCTTACAGATGCAGTTTGTGAGGAGGAAATTTGGCATTCATTGAAGCAGATGAAAGGTGGTTCGGCACCTGGTATGGATGGTATCCCAGCAGTAATTTGGAAATGGGGAAGAGTCCATTTGCTTCCATTGTTGGCACTTTTGTTTACATGTATTGTCGAGAAAGCAAGATGGCCTGAGCAGTGGAATATTTCAATGATGGTTCCAGTTTTCAAAAAAGGAGATAGGAATAAGCATGAGAATTACAGGGGGATTAGCCTAGGTAATGTATTGAGTAAAATTTTATGTAAAGTAATAGATGTTAGGCTGAAAAAATGGTTGAATAAAAATGAAATATTAAGTTATATTCAGGCAGGTTTTAAGGAAGGATACAGTACGTTAGACCAGATTTTCGCGTTGCATGTGTTAATTAGAAAATATACTCGAGGTAGAGGAAAGAAACTTTATGTAGCTTTTGTGGATTTGAGGGGGGCTTTTGATAATATAAATAGAAAGTTGTTAATGCAGACATTACTAGAAATTGGTCTTCCAAAATTGTTTGTATTGTTGATTGTGGAGATGTATGTTAATACGAGGGTGGTGGTGAGAGTACTTGGTAAACTGTCAAGAGAGATTAAGTCTGTTCTAGGTGTTAAGCAGGGTTGCACGCTTTCCCCTAAGTTGTTTTCTGTTTTTATTAATGATGTTGAAAAGTTTATGGTAGACAATAATGCTCCTTTGTTAACGCTTGACGTAGTGTCTCTTTGTTTGTTGCTTTTTGCAGATGATCTAACCCTTGTGGCAGAATCCCATACAAAATTGCAGAAACTATTGGATATTCTGAAGTTATACCTTGAAAAAAAAGAGCTAGATTTGAATGTCAAGAAAACGGTGGTAGTGGTATTTAGAAAGGGTGGAAAGCGGAAAGAAGGAGAGATTTTTAAGTACGGTGGAGCTGTATTAGAGGTGAAGGAAGAATGTGTTTATTTGGGATGCAAATTTAAAGCGGTTGGGGGAATGTTTGGTAAGCAGGTGGAACAGAATGTGAGAAAGGGGAAAAATTGTGGTAATTTGATTTTAAGAAGTAGTCTAAAGGAGGTAACGAATCTGAAGCTGCATAAAGAAATATTTTCAACGAAAGTGGTGCCAGTAATGCATTACGCTTCAGAGATTTGGGGATTTAGTAAGGCAGAAAAAATAGAACAAGTACAACTAGGTTATTTTAAGAGGTTACTAGGGTTGAGCAATAGGATTAATGGATTAGTGGTGAGAGGAGATCTAGGTCTAGTTTCGTTAAGAAATAGAAGGTTGGTTAATATGGTGAGTTTTTGGGAAAGGATTATTAATATGCCGCGAGTACGGGTGCTTAAAGCAGCATATATGGAATCATTACGGGATGAGTCGAGTGATTCTTGGGCGTCCCAAATAAAACAAATTTTGGACCAGTGTGGGGTTAGCTCGCTTTGGAATAACGGGGAGGGGCAAGGTCATGAAGTAGGAGATGTTGCAGGTGTGGTTAAAAAGGTGTTGATGGATCAGGAAATACAGCTGTGGCAGTGTGATGTCGGTAAGTCTAGCTCGTTGAGGTTTTACAGAGATGCTAAAGAGACATGGGGGGAAAGTATTTATTTTAAAGCAGGGTTGAATAGGGAGGAGTTAGCGTGGGTGATAAGTATGAGGGGTGATTGTTTACCGCTAGGGGATAGGAGGAGGTATGTGGGAAGGGGTTTAAGTCGGATTGGTCCTTACTACTGCCCTATGTGTGGGGAGATGAATGAGAATGTGTTGCACCTGATGTGTGAATGTAGTGAATTGGATGGGTTGAGGGATGAAGTGTTTGGAAAAAGAGTGTACGATGAGGAATGGTTGGTTAAAGTAATGAAGGATGAATGTTTTTCGGGAGTTCGCCAGTTGGGAAGATTCCTTAAGCTTTCGATGAAGCATCGTGAAAGATTCATTTAGGTTTATTAGTAATTTAGTGAAAATTTATTTTTATTTTGTTTTGTATTGCCATGGCCCTCGGGCTTTTTGTGTAAATATATATCATATCATATATCATATCATATCGCGGAAGAATGGGTGTTACAAGAGCGATTTACCAAATTTCTAGCATAGGTTTTGCCGACGGACAGTATTAAGATGGTATTAAGTATTAAGTATTTAAGTATTAAGATGGAAAATTTCAGCAATTGCAAGTAACAAGTTACTAAGGCTCTATACTGAATCCTTTCCGAGTCAGAGTACGGGGTGGGACAACAAGAGGTTTGAAACTAAGGACGAGTGAAGAAAAGGTCACGGTGTATGAATCATAGCAACAGGTTGAGAAAAACTCGGAAAAGGCTCTTGATACAATTAATTCACTTACCGCCGTTCATAAAAGGCGGAACAATAAGTAAAACAGGGAAGCTATGTCATGTCCTGAACAGTTTTAGCTTGGTGGTTGACTATTCAAGGGACGTCGAAGCCTCAACAAAGGTAATACTTGATTCTTGAATTTAGGGATTTCTCCGCTATTGCAACTTGAAATCCAAAATTTTAAAGAGTAAATTTTTAAGATCGTGCCTTCGACGAAGCGAGACGCCTCGCATTCGAGACGAAGCTGTAGCGCCGAATCACGGACCTAGACAGAAGTCGTGTTCCAAACCCACTTACTGTAGTAACTACGCATGACGTCAGGGCTTCTGGCTTCTTGGCGTCAAGGCCTGAACGCATTTTCTACTTTCGGCAAAATATCACGCCACGCGCTGATCGCGCCAATCACGCCATAGACATCTTATTCACGACGCTTACTAAGCTCCCAAGCGTGGGATGCAGATAGTTACCGTTAGTTACTATTTCGAGAAGGTTTGAACGGTCAGATTAGTGACTTTTCACCTGGTTGGAACGAAAATAGTAACTAACAGCTATTGGTAAGTTTAAAGGAAAAGGGCTGAGATGAAACAATATAGTTACCCATCCCTTATTCACTTACACAGGCTCGAACACCCGATGAAATGCGTTACTTCGTTGCTCCGCCATTCATCGATTTCCATATAGTGGAATTTTCCTGTCGGATTTGTGGTACCTCTATGCGCTTGTACCTGTGTTCTATACTTCACGAAAACGATTTACGAAAAATAAGTGTTCACAGCTACCTTCCGCGAGCTGATTACTGGCCACTGAAAAGCCGCTTGTGTTGATATTCAAATTTCCCGCGTCATAGTAGAATTTTGCGTTGTGAGGACGGCCGTAGAATTCAAACATCAGACTAGAGCAAATAGTGACAAATAAAGAAAAAAACCTTAACACAAGCCCAATAGCACAATGTGTTCAGTTAAATGATACAAAAATAAGTTGGCTTTTCAGTTGAACTTTAGAAGGGTGGAACACGCTCAGACTCTCAAAAGCCTACCTGCCCTGCATCCCCACCCGTCCTGCAACAGTAACTATTAGTTACTATTTTCGTTCCAACCTCGTGAAAAGTTACTACGCTGACCGTTTCAACCTTCTCGAAATAGTAACTAATAATGACTACCATATTTGCTTTCCAAGCTCAGGAGCACAGTAAGCGTGGAAACTACGATCTTTGTCACACGATTGGCGGGACTAGCACTTGGCTCAGTATTTTCCCGAAAGAAGAGAAATTCGCCATCCGGAGTTCTCGTCGATATGGTCGCCCCACAAAACGGTGGAAAGACAACTTTTCCAAAGATCATCTCCCCTGCCTACTTGGACTGGCTCAGACAGTACAGACACCAGATCCACGCATGGGAGAGTGGCCCAGAGACGGCCACCGAGGCAAGATGGGAGTCAAGTTAAGCAGAGATGGGCGAATCCGAATCCGCCGGATTCGGATTCTTAATCCGAGATTCGTCCTTTTGGCTGAATTCACATCCGGATTCGAATCTTCTGCTTGTCAGGCTGGATTCGCATTTGGACTCGGGTTCCAAACCCTCAATCTTACGAATCCGCTAAAACTTCTAGTTTACATCCTCCTCCCAGTCTCCGTTTTCCAGATTTGTACAGAGTGTACTTAGGCAATCCAGCTTTTTGTCTCCACCACCAACCATCCCCAGTAACTTATCACGTTCTCTGGTTGTCTTAGATATCAGTGCCTTTGTCACCTCCAATTTTTAAACTATAACCTATGGACATATTCTGATTTTTGTTAATGTCGGATTCGAATCCAGAGTCGATTCCGGATTCGAATCGTCAAGCACGAAATGGTGGATTCGGATCCATACGTAGCCCTGGATTCGGATTCGTATTCGAATCCTGTCATGATCGGATTCGCCTATCTCTGAAGTTAAGTCAAGTCCAATTTTTAGGATGTTAAAATGACCACCAAGGCCGGTTGGGATTTAGGTCAAGGTTGGCCAAGTGAAATTTTTAGGTTGAAGTCTCTAGAAACCTGGTCGGTTCTTATCGCAGGTTCAGATTTCGGCTTGAAGAGGACCCTTGCCAAAAAGAGCCGATTTATCACCAGTTTTTAAGCTGAATAACCCTTTCAGCATTAGACATTCGGCTGGGACACTTACAAGATATAAATCCCAAGGGTTTTAATTATAATCTAATGACAGGTGTATTCCATTGTGCTGTTGTACTTTAAAACTGAGAAGGGAACAACAGGAAATTGGTGCCTGTATTTTATGGGTGGGGTGAACATGTCCTCCCGATGAAAAAATTTATCTCAAAAGAGTAGATGAATTTGTACGAACATGTGGCATGCAGTAGGACCTGATATTGCTACATGCTTCTATGTCAAGGCTACCGTGTTACTGCATTCTGCTGCATGCTACTATTAGCAATAATGGATGCTAATCAACCAATACATGATGCTTCTGATACTACTGCTTAAGATTGGCCCACTCTGAGGCACATTAAATGATAGTATTCTTTACTATTACATATCAATACAAGGAACTTTCTCGTACAACTATCATACAACTACGCAGGCTACACAATTTTTCATCGGTCTTACTCAAATGTCTGTGTAGACTGCAGGGATTCGCTTCCTGTATTTTATAAGGGCGGCGGGGGGGGGGGGGGGAGGGGTACTTACTCGAATGTCTGTGTAAATGAATATATTTCCATCCCGACCGCTTTCAGTCGCAGAACGTTGGTCATAAATATCTTCCGGCTGAAACGTTCCTCCGTTTCCATGAACTTCTGCTCTTTCGGACGGAGAGTCTGAATAGCGCCTCGGATCTAAAAAAAAATTTAGCTTAAAGCACAACTCTTACTAGAAATGATCTTTTCCCTACGAAAGCGATCAGAAAGAACGTTTTCGAAAATATCATTACTTTCCACCTGAAACTAGCGATTCTCTTGTAAGCGCTTGTCGGCTGTGTCCAGCCTTCCTGCTCTCCGACGCGGCGGCTGGGCGCAAAACATTTGAAAACTGATCGTGACTTGGTTAAAAAGTGGGGAAACTAAGCAAATAAAAGAAGTAATAAATAGAAGATTATCACATCCTTATGTGTGATAGAGTTGTCAGCGGACATTGAAGATTCCGGCAAACTTTTCGTTGGGTGACGGGAAAACTCGGCAAGGCCAAAAAAGAGCTAAGAATTCGTAGTTACGAAACGAAACAATGGAGAAAGGTGGGGATTTAAGAAGCTTATAATTCCATATGGGAGCTAAGTATATTATAAAAGGCAGAACAGGCAAGAGGGGTCCTTTAAGGGTAAATGAAAGTAAAGTCATCAGATTTACAGCTGGACCTACATAAAAAGCAAAAAATATTTCGGTACTCTTTATGCTTCAATATTACCATAAAACTGGACTCTATATTTGACGATGCAATTAAAACGGATACATAATCTACATTTTACTGAAGCTATGTTTCGGCCCTTTGTGGCAAGGGTGCTCTTCAGTCTCAAGCCACTCTAGCTGGAAAATGAGCTTGTGAGCTTGTCTGAATAGCGCCTCGGATCTAAAACAAAAATTAGCGTAAAGGTAAATTAAAGTAAAGTCATCAGATTTACAGCTGGATCTACAAAAAAAGCAAAAACTAACTCGGTACCCTTTATGCTTCAATATAAACTGGGCTCTATATGTGACAATGCAAAACGGATACATCAGCTAGATTTTGTTGGAGCTATATTTCGGCCCTTCTTGACAAGGGTCCTCTTCAGGCTCCAGCTGGAAAATGAGCTTGTGGAAAAACAACTAAATTCTCGTTAAATGTCTGATTTTGTGAAGTTCTTCCTTGAAAATTGCTTGTAGTTGAAGCTGGTGCTGTGATTTCATTTTGGACACGGCTGCTGTTGATGATGAAAGAATGTATGCAAATTCTTAATGAAAATAAGAATTATAAGTAAAACTGATTGAAGAAATTTTTTGGATTGGTGAGTATAAAGAATAGTTTAAATGCTTGAAATGGAATAGAAAGTTATTTGCTGTTTGTAGGTTTATTTTTGTTGGAAAAGGTAGGAGGCCTTTACGAGTTTAACGTACAAATTAACGTCCCTGAGTGGAGGAGGAGATAGCCCAAAAAGTAACAAGACGAAAGGTTTCGATGGGATCCCAAAAATTAAATAATTGATCTAGACAATCGGGTGTTCTAGAGGTCCAGTCTTCGCCAGACTCCTTGACCACTTTACTAGTAAAATATAGAAACAGATTAAGGCAAATGGTAATCATCTGAGAAGACCAAGTTTAAACATGGATTCAGCATGTGTGTTTGCCCCTATAGACTGCGTCATATCTACTTTGACGAAAGTTCCTGCCTTACTTCTGCCAAATTTCCGGTTTCAGACGGATTTCGGGCGAACTACTTGTCTTGCAAAAAAATTAAGTTCAAAAACGGACTCAGCGTATCTACTTAGGCTACCCCTACGTCGAACCTCTAATCAACTTCAGATAAAACTTCAACTTTTAACAAATTTTCCGATTTCAGCCGGATTCGTGGCGAACTATGTGTCCAGGTAGAAAATGATTGTCATACACGAATTTTAGCATGTCTTCTTACCCGTAAATCGAACACCTAATGAAATTCATATAAAACTTTTACTTTTAACACATTTTTTGGTTTTGACCGGATTCCGGGCGAACTACTTGTCCGGCGAGAAAATAATTTTCATATCCGGATTCAGCATGTTTCTCTATCCTTCAATCGAACCTCTAATTAACTTCAGATTAAACTTTTACTTTTGACAAATTTTCCGGTTTTGGCCGGATTCCGGGCGGTCTACTTGTCCGACGAGAAAATCATTTTCATATTGGATTCAGCATGTCTCCTTACTCCTAAATCGGACATCTAATGAGCTTCAGATAAAACTTTTACTTTCAACAAACTTTCCGGTTTTCACCGGATTCCGGTTGAACTACTTGTCCGGCGAGACAATGGTTTTCATATTCGTGTTTCAGCATGTCGTCTTACCCTTAATCGACTATCTCATTAGCTTCTAAAAAATATTTTGTTCGCCCCTTAATTTGAAACCCCTCCTCTCCCCTAAATACGCAGCTATTCATCTACGAAGTCGACCTTTCCCTTGACTCGAAGAATCCTCACACCAAGTTTCATCAAAATATCTCACTCCCTTCTAGAGTTATCGTGCTGACAGACGGACGGACAGACGGATGGATGGACAGACGGACGGACAACTTTTGCGATGTCATAGGTATCCCTCCACTTACGTTTTGGGATCCTGAAAAGTACAACTTTTTTAGAAAATATGCTACGCGGGTAAACCACAAAAAAAAAAGAAACAACGAGTCGATTAATGCATGGAACTAAGCACTTACCGGATTCCAAACTACACCCAACTCCATCAGGATCTGGGGGCTGCTTCCTCGGGCCACTGATCTCAAGCTGGAGTCTTTCAACATATACCATCGCCGTTCACCATTATTTACCCGAAGAAGAGGAATAATGACTTTTCCCAGGAAATCCGAGCGCATCGAACGGTCTTCGTCATACACGGTGACCTCAAGTGAGCTGTTGATGTCTTTAACCTGGCTGTAAAAAGGGATGGTTTAGATGTCTCTACTGGTCACGCCTCGTACTAAGGGCGATTCTATTATTTATTTATTTCTGACCCGCTTTTTGTATAACAGCGTAGTATGAATAAAATACACAAAATAATATACACATATTAAAACACTAAGCAAAACACTGTACATAAACATGACTACGTTATTTTCATATAGTTTAAAAACACACTAAATAGACTTGAAAAATCTTACAAAGTGACAAGCACATTCAACGGGTTCAAGACTGAAAAACTGGCTAACGATTTCGTGGGCTGACAGGGCAGGATGTTTGTGGAGGGTAAATAGATTTGAATGCGATCTAGGGAGTGTATTGATACTATCTTGAACATTAAAATTCGGAACCAATTTACGATTACGGAAAGATTTAGGAAGATATATCATACATTCTGGTGTTCTCACGAATTTCATTTTCCAGGGAGCAAAGCCAGAATCAGCTAAGTGAAAGAACTAGAGGAGAGTCGTTGCACCTTTACAACTTATCGCTTCTTGCCGAGATTCACTTTCCGGGAACGTGGACTCAATGCCAAGTTGTTTTTCAGAACTTTTTCAATCCCGATCTCGTACTGGTCCAAGCCAAGACCGACAGTGGGAAAGACATGAAACCCCGCCGAAATTGCGTCGTGATAAATCGACAATCCTAGCGTTAGGACTCCAACTTTATGCTACGTTTACACACTGCGCAAACCCGACCGTATTATGATATGCGAGCGTATGTTACGCACGTATTTGGGCTTGAAAAGATCTCTAGCAATACGAAGGTATTTGAGAAATCTGTCAGCTTTGTATATAAACATGTCCGGATTGTTAGAAGTCTTTTCAAGCTCAAATGCGTGCTTAAAATGTGATCGGATTTCAAAATACGCTCGGATTCTACACAGCGTGTAAACCCACCATTATACGATGAAAATATTGCGAAATCCTACACTGTAAAAAGTTTCTCAGAGTAAGGATTAAAGTTAACTGCAGTATTTGCTACTGGGATTAATCCTTTCTCTACTGAGGTAAGATTATCTTACCTCTAAGAATCTTAACCTCTACTGAGGTAAGATGAATCCGAATTAGAGATAAGATTATCTTCTTAGAGACAAGATTAATCCCAGTGGCAAATGCTGCAAGATTTCTTTTTACAGTGTAGCGCGACAAAAAATGTACGCAAACCAAGGGGATTTTTGAACAACAAAACAAGACACGAGAAGTTTGACTATAAAGGATCGGTTGAACTGTGAACAGAGAGATGTTTTAACAACAGTTAAAACGCTAGGAAGCGCTAATCATCACGACTCATACGGCTTCTGAGAGTTTCCTGCCTTTCCACAGTTACGGTCTTTGAATACTCTATATAGTCCAAAACACGCCATTGATCCTCAGGAAGACGGAGTAAACGTCTCCGTAACGACTCAAACTCAACGACTCAAATCATGTGTCAAACAATCACGGCGATCTTTGGGAGCAGCTGTGATACCGCTTCTGGCTTTAGGGCGATTCTGGCGGTCTGGAAAGCTCCGCGAGGTCATGCGCCGGCTGTTTTTGCGACTTCTGCTAAAACTCGCTTCACTTTCCAATGCTGTTCTCGTGCTCCGCTAGTTTTCGCCAGCACTTGGAAAGCGAATCCACTTCACGAGTGGAAAGTGATTTTGGCAAGTCAGCGAGAAGTTGTAAGGGTGCAACTGAGGCGCAACTTCTTTCCGTTTGTTCTTGCGCTCAGCGGATTCTCGCTTTGCTTTTCGGAAAGCGAATCCAAGAAATCGTCCTTTTCTTCCGCAGGTACCCGGAGATTCTGCATCGGCAGAAAGGGATATCAAGAACCTATCAAGAATATCCAGACCCTGACACCACTGGGCATCATTCACCTTCAGAATCAGAATCATTTTTATTTGCCCAATATCCCTACACAAGGGAAGACATAACCTGGGAATTATACGCGTCATGAAATACATAAAATAACACTTAATATATACAATTAACTCATATCGTGTCAAAATGCTTCATTGTCTTTTTTTTCTTCTGTTTCCAGGTTTTGATGACGGATGAAATATGGCACGAACGACTTTGTGTAGCGTTGACTTGATTTTGTCGGTGGTGGTTGAAGGAGTGGATCGAGTCCCTTAAGTTTTTCGTTATGACGTGTTCGATTGTTAGGAAGGGGGCTGAATTCCGGTAGGATGTCACGATGGTGCTCAGATCTAAGATATCTGGTGCCAAATGTCATGGTAAGATCGTGGCGTCTCTTCGTAAGTGTTGGGATTACCTTATTCAAGTTCAACAATCCAAGCAGAGCAGTATGAGTAAGCCCCCCCCCCCCCCCCCTGTCTCATCATCAGCATCTGTCCACAGAGATAATAAAATAATCCGACAAGTTGATGAGAAGAGAATCTGCAAAAAAATGGTAGCTCAACAGAAATGGTGTTTGTTTATCATCTTCCGCCAGTAAAACCAAGTGCGAACTATCGAGGTTTTGCACTATCTTTGATGTAAAACCTAAAAGCTATTATTTCAGGTCATTAACGTACGGATCTCTATTTTACTAACTCTCTGGCAGAACTGTTGATAATGATACATGGTGGGACTAATTACAACTAGTCCGCGTGCGCTGAATATGGCCTTTCTAAAATTCCTTCCGGCCTAGTTCATTTTTCGCCGCTAGATGCGTTAGTTTAAAGTACACAACGACACGTTACTCCTTGGTGTACGTTAAACTTCAGATTTGTTTGGCTTTTTTCAAATTCTTTTGTGGTGGCCTCTTGGGCCTGACCATGCTTAAAACTGTTTATAATACCTCATGCTTCTACGTGTGTACTATATGATATGATTTATTTGCTTAAAGCCCAAGGGCCATCGCATACAAAAAAAAAAAAAAAAAAAACACCAACAAATAAACAAATCTCTCCCCCCACAAATCCTAATTACAGAAACTCTTCCCTGTGATTCCACCCTAACCGCAAAAACCTTCCAAGTTGTCTAACCCCAAAAACACTTTTATCCTTAAACTTTTCAACCAACCAACCTTCCTCAAAAATTCGCTCCCCAAATATTTCCACTCTTAAATCATTCAACTCCACACATTCACACATAAAATGAAACAAATTTTCATCCATACAACCACACATTGGACAAAAGTAAAGACCACTCGACCGCCCCTCAACACTACCCATATAATTTCTACGAATTCCCAAAGGAAGGCTATCACTACGAGCGCATGCCATTAATTTTAACTCCTCAGAAGATAACCCTCCCTTGAAAAACATTTCTAATCCCCAACACTCTTTGGCCTTAGCGTAAAAATACATCGACGGCTTCGAATCCTTTTCATGATGCCATTTCTGGATTTCCTGATCTTGTAGGATCCGCTGGACCACTTTACTTACCTCGCCTTGGGAGGCACCCGGACCCTGGCCGTCACGCCACTGGTCAGACAACCCGCATAGATCAAGGATATTTTTTATCTGGAGTGGCCATGAATCACCTGAAGGGTCTCTTAAAGCTTCTAAATACGCAGCTTTCAGAGGTCTTATTCTAGGTAAACTAATAATTTTTTCCCAAAATCTTACCATTTGGACTAGCCTACTACTACGTAATGAAAATAATCCTAGATCACCCTTTAGGACTAAATTACAACTCTTCTGTGATAACCCTAGCACTCTTTTGAAATATCTATTTTGTACCACTTCTAGCCTAGCCCCTGCATTAAAACCCCACACCTCTGCCCCATAATGCATAACCGATTTCACTTTCGTATTAAAAATTTCTTTATGGAACTTCATATCTTTAATATTTTTCAAATTACTACGCAGAATACCATTCACACATCTGTTACCCTTCACCAATACACTATCCACATGCTTACCAAACTTTCCATTCGATGTTAATTTAACCCCCAAATAAATAAATGATTCCTTAATCTCAATTTCTTTACCATCCAAACTTACCCTATCCCTAGTGTTAATTTTCCCCCCCTTACGAAAAACCATCATTATTGTTTTATCAGCATTTAAAGTTAATTTTTTCAGTCTTAAATATTCATTCACAAATTCCAACAAAGACTGGAGATTTTCCTTTGTTTCCGCCACCAAAACTATATCGTCAGCAAATAACAACATACATAGCTCAACCACATCGACACAAATCATAGGTGCCATTTTAGCTCTTAAAAATACTGACAAATCATTAATATATAAAGAAAAAAGCTTTGGGGAAAGCGTGCATCCTTGCTTCAAACCAATTCTAGACACAAAACATTTCGACAATTTCCCAGCAACCCGCACAACCAACTTCACGCATCTATACATTTGGACTAACAAAAAAACAAAAGGGGATGGGAGGCCCATATCCAAAAGACACACCATAAGCAGTTCTCTGTCTACATTATCAAAAGCTCCCTTTACATCCAAAAAAGCAACAAATAGTTTTCCTCCTCTCCGACTAGTATACTTACGAGCTAATGCACTTAAAATAAAAATCTGATCAATCGTACTATAACCCTTCCTGAATCCCGCCTGAAGAGGGTCTAGTACCTCCTTTTTTTCTATCCAATCACTTAAACGAAAATCTAAAACTTTACAAAATATTTTACTAACCGCGTTCCCTAAATGAATAGCCCTATAATTATTATGAATGGACTTATCACCTTTCTTGAATATCGGGATAACTAAAGATTTGTTCCACAAATCCGGCCACTTACCTTTTTCAACAACACATGAGAAAATAACAGCCAGCACACTTATTAAATACACTCTACCCCACTTCCAAACCATCGTAGGGATTCCATCCACCCCTGGCGCTGACCGTCCTTTCATATTCTTCATAGCCTTCCAAACTTCAGACTCGGTAACTGGAGCTATCAAACCAATATCCACCTCTTGTAAAGGGTAACTAACACTATTTTCTAAACTAGCCTCCAATTCTTCCGAAAAAATCGCGTCCTTACGGTCTGTCCCCTCTTTTTCCATATAATAATTCGGCCACGTACTAGCTTCCGGGATCGAATCGTTTTTAAAATTTGAGAGTGAACATTTAATCTCATTCCAAAAAGCCGCACCCCATTTTTTAACATACGATTCCATAATTCTTCTATTTTTCAGAATTTCCCACTCTTGTTTCTTCTTTTTAATTAATTTTTTATATTCTTTCCTAGCCTTTCGATACTGTATTAAATGCTCCTTCTGATTTATCTCTCGGCTTGTCCTTACCGCTTCTAGACATAGACTCACCTCCTTCCTCTTATTGTCGCAATCCCTATCAAAAAAATCTTTACCGTCCCGCTGACCTTGCTTACCACATGCAGATTCCTTACCAATAGGCATTACCTTATTATATACAAGTTCAACTAACAGCGTAACTGCTTGTTCTGCATCACCCTCTTCCGCTGTTCTTACACAATTTTCTAACTCCTGCTCTACGTCTGGGATTCCTAGGCACTGGCTCAACCTTGACTCCAAATTATTAACCGAACCTAAACGTAGAGGTTTCCTTACATCCACTGCTGTAGGCCTACTGTTAACAGGCCTAATAAAATGACCATTTTCTCTGTTCATCCGTCCCTCGTTCTCCAACAAACCAAACTCCAATTGGCACGTGGTCAGATCCCACCACATCCAAAATTCTGAGATCTCTACACAAAGGCCAAAGATGCTTATCAACTAAAACATAATCAATTACGCTCGGCCTAGCCCCTGAAAAACAAATACAAATACTCAACTCTGTTACGTCAAACTTCAGAAAGTTTATCAATTCTGGCTTCCGACTTCAGTGCTGACTGATTTTTCTGCGGGGCTAATGTAAGACCCCTTCAGACAACTTCTACCAATCTCTAACGTATTATTTCTACTGTTTCTCTAGCGCATCTGGTGGCAATTCATCACAGGATTTTAGAAAGGGTTAACATCGATCTCGGTTATAAAAAGGTCGTATCTCCCCATTTGTCAGTTTCACACGAGACGCAAATTTTGATCGGAAGATGCGACTTCTCTCGTGATAAATCTTTTTGATCAGAGGCTCTAGATGGCTCTTAGATCGTCGAATACTGTTGACAAGAATATGCAGGTGCGTAGTTTGAGCGGAGAACTGGGGTAACTTAATTTAGCCCCAAAATTGGAAAAGCCTTTTGATAACCGGGTATCGATATGGCGAACTACGTAGAGTGTTACTCTGAATGCCGCCAAATTTAAACGGTGCAGAATCAGATGATGCAGTTCAAGCCTGGCAAATTGTCACTGTCACAAATTATGGGGTCAAGGGACATTTTGTGTGAAAATGAGTAACTGATACTAGGGCTATTTTTGCCGGGCCCAACGACGATCGTTCTCGAGATACATGAGTTGCTAAAAAGGTCTAAACTTCACGAGAACGGGTCAAAATTAGCTAAGCGACGATAAAAAAGAGCTAAGATGATAAGACAGGAATTAAGAAGTTTACGTTTGTGCACGGACTTGAAGGATTACTTCCCTTAATTGACTAGCCTGTTTACTGTGCCACTCTTCAAGCGGACGACGAACCAGAGATAGTTCATGTCAACTTATCTCGATGGCCCTTCACTTTAAGCAAATACTGGAGGAGACGTAGTAATCTTGAAAGGCAAACTTCCTTTTCCGACTCACTCATGTCGAAAGGAAGCTTGGCGTAGGAGTCAGAGCAAACAAATTTAGAAAGAGAGATTGTTTGGAAACTTCCATTCTATCCTGTCGTTGGCTGTAATCACTGTTCGTCTTATTGGACATGCCAGCAATCATTGGTGTGACCCTCTGCAGGCGTGCATCAGCAACACGGGGGGAAAACAAATTTGGTATTACTTTGTATAACACTGTAAGAAGATCTCCACTCCCTCCGTTCTATTTATTCCCGATATTCTTATTTATTTAATTCATTTCTATCCGCCGATGTCGGCGAGTAAAAAGGGCAAGAATATGCAGAAAAACAACAATACATACGGATGGATGTCTCTACAAATATCAAACAACTGACCTCTTAAAAACATTATAATCCTAAATATTCCTTAACGATGTTAACTATTGCAATACAATGGCGCAAAATTATCACTGAAAGAAGCAAACCGGCTGTGATTTTTTTTTTCACTCCCTCCGTTCTGTTTATTACCGATATTCTTATTTATTTAATTCATGCAGAAAAACAACAAATACATACTGATGTCCCTATAAATATCAAACAACTGACCTCTTAAAAACACTACAATCCTAAAAATTCCTTAAAGGACCCCTCGCACTATTTACTCTTTAACTCCCAGTTTTCAAAAATAACTGAATACTTTAAGACTAGGCTCGGCTTCCAAAAAATTATCCACGGCGTTGGTTCTTTTAAGCCTTTTTCGACACCCTTTAACTCGTAGCGACAACGAGGTAAAATTTACATAACCGGTTTTTCTGATGGAAAAACTTCTCGCAGACAAACGTCGGCAGCGTGATACGCATCAAAGGTAGTAAAACACGGCAAGTGAGAAAATCAACGAAGTTTTATTAAAGGGGTTATAATGTACCGATTCGGGCCTCCAGGCTTAGAAACGGCTGGAGTGATTACGGAAGTAGGCTGCGTTAGTATTATAGGTAAGACATGTCCTTTAACGATGTTAACTATTTCAATTAAAGAAGCAAACCGGCTGTTTTTTTTGTATTTATTAATCGTTTCAGATCTTTTCTATTATAATCAGTAGTCATCACTGTATTGGCTTTGTAACGATTAAAGCGACAAAAAAACTGTCTTAAAATCAAATAAAACGGCGAATGCTTGTTCTCTGACAAACTCACATAATTTATCATTTCATAGCCCCCCCCCCCCCCCACTGGTACAAAAATAGACACCTAATTTCGCGTTGCAAGCTCTCGGGCGTTTCGTTAAAATTCTCGGCGATAAGTAAAAAATTCCACAACCCTCATACTTCCCAACACATAACGGCATATCAATTCTTTTTTTTAGTACATTTTAGTGTCTTATTCCACATTATTTCCTTTGTTCGTCCTCTGTTCTGTCTCTTTTAGCGGGTTATTAAAATAATCAATAAATACAGTTGTTGATCAATGACGTTTACATTTTCAGATTGTTTTCATTTTCGCAGATTTCAAAGTTTTCAAAGTCAATGAGCAAATGTGTTTGACATGCACAGAATGTATAGGATATGTTTGGTGACAAGACAAATAATCACGTAAGCACATAAGCAACACGGACGGAAAATGAGATTAGTATTTTAAATTTCTAATCCTAAACTTAGGGTTATTTTTCCTTAACGATGATTTCAACTTTTTTTTTGTCTTCGTTTGTTGTTAGGAAGCATATTTCACGGTGCATGAGAGGTAGGCGTAAATGATTTTGTTTAGCGAAACGGCAAAATATTTATTTCTTTTTAAATAAAATATTCGTTGACGATTTTGCGGGCCATATTAGTACCGCTGAAGGCACCGGATTCCGAGCTTCATGCTCCAAGGAATCCGGTGTAAGGATTCCTAGGAATGCGAACGTAGAAGTTACCGTATATCCACCGACATTGCCTACGTAGCACTCGTTGCTGAAAGTTACAATATTTCAAAAGGATCGCTCCTGAATCTCTGAGGTTTCATGCTGCTGCAAGGGAGACATGGGGTGAGAGCATAATGTTTAAATCGGGTGGCTTAAGCGGGAGAAATTAAAAATAATTTTTGAAATGTAGCCACGATATATTGGTAATTTCAGCAAGAAATCCGGTCCTTACTTCTGTCCGATGTGCGGGTGTCAGAATGAGAGTTTGGTTTAAGTGGTATGTGAGTGTGTGGAGCTGAATGAATGGAGGAAAGAATAGTACGGTGTCGGTGAATCTGACGAAGAGTTCACTCACAATCACAGTTGTTAAGAATGAGTGTTTTGCTACGATTGAGATCAGGGCGATTTCTAAGAATAGCGCTGGAACATCGGAGTAGCTTTTTGGAATAGGAATTCTTGGAATTTTTGGATTTGGACTTTTCGGTGTTGTTTTTATTGTGTTCTTCTGTGTCTGATATTTTATTTTTATTATTTGTTGCCATAGCGCTCGGGCTGCTCAGCCATCAATAAATCCATCTATCCTTCTGTCTATCTATCTATGAACTGTATACAACGATCACTAAAAAAAACTGTCGCGAAACCGCGGTTCTCATTTGAATGGCTTTACATACAAACATGCAGTCAAAACCGTTCTAGAGTATCTCTTGTTGTAGTTGTATTTGTTTTAAAGTACCTTACCTATCTTATGTCAGTGTTGCCAGATCGTGGTAAATAAGATAAGCCGCGGCCTTTGGAAGATACGTCGAAAATACGCCAGAATAACTACACCTCCCAATAACTCAATGACTATCAACAATTTGTCCGGCCTTCGGTCGCGACAATTATAACGACGTAAAAACAGTCAATTTTTCTGAAAACAGAAAATTTTTCTGAAAAACAGTCGGTTTTTCGTAAAGATAGTCAATTTTTCACATCACGCCAAAAAATACGCCAGTTAAAAACAAAAACAGCCACGTTTCACGCCATACGCCAGCAAAAATATTTATGCCAGTCTCCGACAAAATCCACCAGTTTGGCGTAAAATCCGCCAATCTGACAACACTGGTGCCGTGATTATATTTTTTTAACATTTATAATCAAGCTTCTAGCTTAATGTTTTATGGAACTAATAAATAAAATGGACATGAAACATGTACAATACATCTTCTAGACCAAGTAAAAGGTCGAACGAAAGGATTTTTGTGGTATGAGGTATAAAACTGCCATAATAGCAACATCCAGATAATAGGCAAAAAGCATACGAATACGCACACAAAGATAGGTAGTAATATGTAGACGTGGGTAGTAGGACATAGCAAAAAGATAGCATTGCTAGTCGTTGATGCTGGAAGTGCCTATTACTTTAATTGTATCCTCAATGAACAAACTCAACTCTCAATACCTCACCTTTTCTATGGAGGAGGGCACTTCCAACAGCTAATTTATAAGGAATACAGAAAAAGGACAACAGTCTTTCATACTTACAAAGTAAAAATTTTATTCCAAGTGGGCGTCAGTGTTCTATACTCTGTCTGGGTCTGAAGTCGAGCGTTATCCAGCTCCAGCACGCAGTAGGGATCCGACTTTCCACCAATGTCTGCAGCGGCCAATCCACGGGCGCGGAAGACTTTTACTGTTAGATGGCCAACGTCTCGCATATTGTCAAATGTGCGCAACAGACCCTAGGAAGAAAACGTTTCAGAGAGAAAAAAAGACCCTTTAAAGACACAAAATACACGATTAACATTCCTGCCAGGAAAGCACAAATGGAGGCAGGGAAATTAACGATATTAATAAAAAAAAAATCAACCAACTGAATACACTATAGAGAAAAAGAGAAGACAAGAAAAAAATAACCTATAGTATCAACTTCAGATGAAAAAGAGAGAAAAACAAGGAAACAAAAAAAGGGGGGGGGGGTCTGGAGGAGGAGAACGCTAAACAATTTTCCTGTAATGACCTTTCGCTGCTCGCTTGAATGAAATAAGGTTATTCGAATTCCGGATACTTAACGGATTGGAATTCCGGTTAATTTCAACAAGTTTGGATGTCACAGATGGCGAGGGGTTGAAGCAGTCAAACAAACATGAGAAGCTACCGATTCGTTGTGTAATGAAAAACAAGGAAATGAAAATTCATGGATTACCTTTATATCTGTTAAAAAAAAACTAAACAAATTTTCATTGCAATATGATGCTGAACAGGTTTCATTACCATAAATCTTAGCGGGAGCCGAATAGGAGGTAAATGACCGACCGATGACCGTACCAACAAACCAAATTTCCACTAAAGCGTGTAGGACTGCATTAACGACGGATTGGTTAGCTATGACTGGTTATGATGAATGTGATGTTTCAAGATTTTTTTGTTCACTAGGAGCGATATACGTAATTTTTTGAAGCCACAGATTTCTACAGGACATTTTTAGTCATCAGGAGATCTTCTTTTTTTGAAAGGCTGTAAAATATTTTAGTCAAGTCTAATTCGAAAATTTAGTCTAAAAACGAAGCAGGGCCAAAGTTGATAAGTTCGGCATTGTCAGGCAATGCATATACGAAGGACTGGAAATTTGAGAAAAACGGAAAACCTTACTCTCATCTTAGTAAAACTTTTACTAAAAGTAACAAACTACCCAGGAGACTCAAGATAAGTAAAATCGTTTGTGGCGTGCTCAATCCGCTCGAGGAATGGTTTAGTAGTTTTTGTAGTTAATGTTCGTTGTCGAATTGTCAGTCTTGTCACTGAACATTTGCTGTAATTTATTTAATTGCAAGTTGCTCGGCTGACTTACATTAGCTAGCTTTTTTTGCTATCTAGGTAAATTATTGGCCCTTGGCCATTTCTCCGCATTCCATCTAGGAAGAAGATTTTTTCGACCCAATTAGTCCCTTATCTATTTTTTAATGTTTATGGGTGCGCGTCCCTATGTGAATGTGAAGGATTGAGTGATTTAAGGGTCGAAGTATTTGGAGTGGGAATTACTAAGGAGGAGTGGTTACTAGAAAAGATTGGAAGTACAAATATGGGGGATATCCGTTTGGTAGATTCCTCCGCGTTGGTTTGTCCCATGGAGAGCGATTTTTGTAGTTTGTTTGTGTTTTCTTTTTGTTTTGTTGCCATGACGCCATGGGTTTTTTCGTGCAATAAATTCATCATTCATTCATTCATTCATTCATTCAAAGACACGACGCTCCGTAGACACGTCAGTAAGTGGACAAAACCCGACGCTACATGGACGTGTTTATTTTGTTTATCTTGTGCAGTTACTACATTATAATATTATCATCGTCATCATCATCAATTAACGATATAATTCGTCACAACCGGTACTATAAACTCTCACAAAAGACGGGATGAAGCTGCTAATGAAAACTTCATGACTAAAACCACCATCCTATGGTCTTTCCTAACTGGCGTAAGAGCCTGGGGGGGGGGGATTATGGGGAGTCCCTTTTAGCCAAAAGCAAAATCAAGTTTTCAGGGAGATTCGACAGGAGGTTTCTAGTCGAAGTATTTTCTAACGTAATTACCAGTAGTGTTCTCTAATCATAGATGCAAGTAACTTCGTGGGGAACATCTTCATTAGAGCGGGGGGAGGGGGGAGCTGAAAATACGTGCCATTGAGATAAGCAAGGGGATTTCCACTTTGCAACTGGGACTCAGAATGATGTCGCTTGCATTCTCTAATGACGTCCTGAGACGCCTTTTGTCGGATATCAGCCCGTTCCGGGATCGTCGCTTTTAGAGCGGACTCGGGCTCCGGCCGAGTACAAATTCTGAGTAAACTTCTGGGCCGAAAAATTTAAAAGAACACAGACGGCTTCAACGCACAAGTAAAATGACTAAGAGACAATGAACTTAATTCATTTTTTGTATTCATTAAAAATCTTGAAACGGCGGTAAGCCGACCAGGGGCGTCACGACTGGGGGGGGGGGGGGGAGGGGGGAGCCCCCCCCCCCCCCCCCCCAATGCTGTCGGCCAGTCGGTAAAAAATAACCGAGTCGGCGCGAAGCATCGCGAATTTTCGTCATAACAGTTGATTTTTTTCATGAAAACAGTGAGTTTTTCTGAAAATTTGTCGGTTTTTCGTCAAAATAGTCGGTTTTTCTGAAAACCAGTGAATTTTTCTGAAAATCAGTCGAATTTTTTCAAAACTGTCATTTTTTGTTGTTGAAACCTGTGGTTTTTTCTGCAGAAACAGTCGGTAAATGCCTCGCCCCCTCCCCCTAACATTTTGGCTAGTGACGCCTCTGAAGCCGACTAGTTGATTTTATGTCCACAATTCATACACTAAAAATATAATATATCAAGCTGAATAATATATATCGAGCTAAATCACATATCACATTATTGCCCATAAACGGCTATTTGTCTGCCAGATCACATAACCTGTCAATAAAATTACAATGATTAATATCACTTAATCTCAGTGCCGACATTCCTAATTTTTACAATTAATGACAATTATGATAAAACAAAAACAACATATAAGATGACCTTAAGATCTAAGGGAAGATATTAGGAATCAACTGTAAATCGATTGGTAAACAAGATCAAAGGTTTCAGTGGGATCCAGAAAATCAACATTAGATCCAATCAATTGGGTCTTGGACATATCCGGTCTCCGCCAGACCCCATAAACATTTTTACTACTGAAATTTAAAAAAAGAATAAGGCCAATGGTTAATCATCTGAGAAAACTCATATATATACTCATATATACTTTGACAAAAATTGATCAAAACTTCCTGCCGTACTTCTGCCAACCGGTTTCGGCCGGATGAACTACTTGTCCGTCACTCAAACACGAATTCAGCATATATCCTTATCCCTACACCGAACTCTAATCAACTTCAGATAAAACTTTAGGTTTTGGCCAGATTCAGGGTGAACATTTGTCCGGCGGGAAAATAATTTTTATCTACGAATTCAGCATGCCTCCTTACCAATAGATCGAACTTTTACATAAAGCAAATTTTACGGTTTTGGCCGGATTTCGGGCAAACTACTTGTCAGAAGAGGCAGTGATTGTCATATACACGTTCAGCATATGTTCTTACCCATACATCAATTTTTTCATTAGCTTTAAATTATAACTGTTTGCCCCTTTCCACCCCTAAATCTAGGGCTACAGAGCCCATCTACGAACTCGACCTGTCGCTTGACCCAAAAATCCTCACACCAAGTTTCATCAAAATATTTCGTTCCCTTCGAGAGATACTGCTGACAGACGGACGGACGGACCGACAAATTTTACGTAGTCTTAGGCATCCCTCCACTTACGTTTGGGATCCACCAGACTTGACAAAAGAAGGGACAAAACTATTTATGTACCGGTCTGGGAACATTCAACCGATTGTAGCCGTGGTACTGGCCGAGCCACTGACCGCGGAAGTCGGATACGTGCCGTCTCGTTTTCTGGTGGCATGGTTTTTCGTAGGACTTGGGTCGGCCAGAATACTTATGCAAAACGCAAGGGATGTAATGAGGCCGCGGGCTGCCAGAGTCTCTAATCGGAAATCATTGAGAATGGAGGAATAGGGAGCTTTTGGAGATTTATACTCAATTAGGAGGGCTCTATACTGGATCTTCTCAAGCCGGTCCGACTGCTCCTTTGTAAATCCGAAATGCCACACAGGGCTGCGGTGCTCTTGGGATGATCGTATGAATGAAAAGTAAGCACGTAGTAGACTAGTAGGTGTTTCGGTGGTACTCCATGGCGGGATAAAATTTTCAGGGACGCTATGGCCAAATGTAAGGTTTGAAGCCAAGCTGAACATTGACTGCAAACAAAAATAGAAAAACGAGATTTCGTTTTTTTTCTTGATCAACTAGTTATCCCTCTAAGATGATGTGCGAGGGATAAATAAAATTTCGGATGTTTCGGTTGCACTTCCGGCAAACCGTCCTCAGTGAAAAACAAATCTAAACCATAAAATCCACCTCAATAGAAACACGAAAACGATGAGGAACCAACAAACAATAAAAAGACATGTAACTAAAAACCAGAAGAACGATGTGGACTGAACGACATGCAGATAAAAGTAAAATAACGAGTGATATGTGGGTGTTCGAAGTGTATATGTACAAATCTGTAATTATTTATATTTCAGAATTCTGTTTATATTTACAATTTACTGCTTGTATGTATAAGATAAGATAAGATTTATTTACACTAAGAGCCAAAGGCCATGGCAAATACATGAAAAATAAACTCAAACAAACAAAAATAATACCTTCTATAAGCACCTATCCCTATGGGCTAGGGCTACCCTGAGGAACCTGGCCAACTGTTTAATACTCATGAAACAACTATTTCCCATGATCCTACACATCCATTCTTCATCTACCCCTCCTTCATTTACTCCAAAAATTTCTAACCTAAGTTCATTCAAATTTTCACATTCACACAAAAAGTGTTTTAAATTCTCATCCATACTACCACAAATCGGACATGAGTAAGGACCGGACCGACCCTTTGCCCTCCCAATATACCGCCTTCTCTCCCCAAGAGGCAGACCGTCCGCCCTACAACTAATCAAATCCCTTATTTCCTCCCTTTTCAATCCCGCTTTAAAATAAACTTCCTCCCCCCAAATCTCTTTGATCTTTGCATAATACCTTAAAGACACAGACCCGTCCTTGGCAACTTGCCAACATTGGATTTCCTGGTCCAACAAACGAATTTCCACCACCTTTTTCACCTCACCAACGGGAAGCCCAGGTTCATCACCATTATTCCACAGTTCTGACAGACCACACTGGTCTAATATCTGTTTTACCTGGGATGCCCAAGAATCTTTTTTAATATCCCGCATGCTTTCCTTGTACGCTGCCTTTGCGACTCGAACCCGTGGCATCTGTAGCAGCTTTTCCCAAAATGAAATCATACTTACCCATCTCTTTGTCCTTAAACTAGTTAAGCCTAAATCCCCCTTTAGAACTATCGAATTTATCTTATTACTAACTCCTAGTACTCTTTTAAAATACATCAGTTGCATCATCACCCACCTGGGAAGCTTTTCCAGGCGGATGTTATTGTTGTTATGCGTTGTATGTTGTTATTGCGTTGGATTTTATGGTTTAGTTTTGTTTTTCGCTGAGGACGGTTTGCCGGAAGTGCAACCGAGATATCCGATTTTTTTTATCCCTCACACATCATCTTAGAGGGGTAACTAGCTGATCAAGAAAAAAACCCGAAAATCTCATTTTTCTGTTTTTGATTGCTATGGCCATATTCGCCCTTTTCTGCATTGCCTCAGTTTGTCTATCCTATCTGAGGCCTGATGTAAGGCATACTTCAAAGAGTTTTATCTCGTTTATCCGGCAGGCTGGAAGTTCAGGGAAGAAGGAAGGGCTGCTTTTGAGGAATGAAATGGTCATTCCGGGACAATTGCTCCAAAATTTTAAAATACAGTCGCGTGAGGCGTCTTCGCAATGCCACTTTCGAAGAAATAATATTCTTCTTCCTCTTATAGATGCGTCGACATATCAAGCTTCTATGGGACATGACAACCGTGGTGTGCCTGTCTTTTATTAAAGTTTAGCCGAAAATCTTGTGTCCATCACCTATTCACTTAAAGAGGCTTGTAGAACGTAGATATTCTGAACGTCATACTAGAGATAACAATGAAAAAAATCCCTCAACACAGTACAAATATGCAGTGTATCCAGTTAAATGATGGGGAAGTTGCCGTTTTAGTAAAACTTTAATTGCAATATCAAATGATGACATGTTTTGAAATTGTATAGACATCACATTTATTTATTAAAAAAACGACTCGGGGCGTTACTCGGTCTTGCGAACATTTTTTGATAGATTCGTTCTCGTCTCGTCCCGAATGATTCGTTCAGGCTTGACCCGTAAGCCTGACCTTAGGACTCGGACCACCTCGGATACGAATAGCTCCTGATTAATAATAATAATATTAAAAACAACGCCTCCTACCCAAAACGACATCGTGGATACATTTCTTCAAAATACCCCCCCCCCCCCCCCCAGCCACCAAGGACACTTACATATCTCCTGCGTAGCGCAACAGCTTCGTACGGGTCGCACGGGTGCGCTGTCAGATCTGAAATCGATTCTGTGGAGGTGCTGCCACTTATAGTCAAAAGAAGGAACAGAGAACCAACTGTGTCAGAGATGTCGCACTCAGTCGGACAGCTGGCTTTGAGGTTCTGCCGGATTCGGTGAGTTTTTTCCCGCTCCAAGTTCGAGAGGTCGATTACGCATCTGGAAAGAGAAACAGTTAAAGCCTTTCCTTAAAGCGCTTTGAGGAATGCTTAATACTTGGAGGAATACTTAACACTAGGCTAGAATCTTTAGTTTTGTGTTTCCCACAAGTTCGTTTTTTACCAATTGAAGGTGTTGTTGGAGATCTAGGCGCGAAATAGTGTAAACTTAATTGGTCATAACACTTTATTTCTAAGTGAAAAGGTGTTATTCTTGAAAGTGTTATACGCTATCTGTAATGAAACTTCTGACAGTGTGAAGAGGATCATTGCCAAGAAGGGCCGAAAATAGCTCCAATAAAATTCAGCTGACGTATCCGTTTTGCACCATAAAATAACTTAAAGCACACCTCGCACTATTTACTGTTTATGTTCCAATATGTGAAACAAGTTAAATACTGCAGAACTAGGCTCGGCATTTAACAAATCATGCGCGGCTTTGGCTGTTATAAGCACTTTTTAAGGCCCATTGACTTCTAGCAAGAGCATGGCAGAATTCAGATAACCAATAGTATGACGCCCGGACACTCGTCGGGAACGTTATACGCATGGGAAATACTGAAACACGGCAAGTGTGAAAATCAATGTGGTGTCGTTAGCAGGTTGGAATGTAACAGATGAAAGTCGGGTCTCCGGGCTTAAAGATACTCTATATGACTAAGTCAAAAACACGCCAGTGATTCTCAGGAAGAAGGAGTAAACGTGTCCGTAGCGACTTAAACTCAATGACTCAGTTCCTGAGTCAGCGCAGCTGTGACACCGTTTCTTCCTTTCTTCTACAGGTACCCGGAGATTCTGCATCGACAGGGAGAGAAAGTCATCAAGAGTATTAATAGATGCAATGACTGGAGTAGGCTGCATTGGCATTGTAGGCGCGACGGGTCCTTTAAAGCACCAACGTCACAGTTTGTTACTGTGTAATAAAAACTTAGCGAGGTTTCTCCGGATAGCAGCAAAACATCGAGAAGACTTTATTCAAATAAATATGTTTTTTACAACAAGTAGGTGATTTGTGATTTGTCTTTCTTATTTTGAGAGTATTTACTGTTGATATGGCCTGTTACCTCTTGCAATAAAATGTCATGTTAGCCTATATCATGTCGAAGGTTAAATGTTCCTTCAGCCCAAGCTGACTGCGAACCATGCTTGAAAATGCTAAAGGATACGTCAGCTGAATTTTGTTAGAGCTATATTTCGGCCCTTCTTGGCAAGGGTCCTCTTTGTGCTCAAGCGGGTCAAGCTGGAAAATGACCTTGTTAAAAAAAATAATAGGTCTAACAAAATTCAGCTGAAGTATCCGTTTAGCACTTTCAATTATGGTCGAAGGTTAATATCTTAATGAATTCATAAAATGTTTAATTTTTTTAGGGAATTAAAATTTGTGTTTGCACATGTCAAAACTTGTCCGTCCTAATGCTCAAACAATCGAGCAAGGGCAAAATTACTCGTCAATGAAGCGATTGCTTTTGCGGTTTTGTCAATGTTTGCGAAACAGGAGTTTAGAGAACATAAAGAGGGTGTTCCACCCTACTTACCGTAGTTAGTTACTACGCATGACGTCGCAAATCCTACTTTGGCCGTCAAGGCTGGAACGATTTTTCCAGTGATAAGCAAATTGTTACTATTAGTAACTATTTGGAGAAGGTTGGAACGGTCAGCGTAGTAACTTTTCGTGAAGCTGGAAAGTAGATATTGACTAATAGTTACTAATGATAGAAGGGTGGAACACGCTCAAAGAGTGGAGTTCATTTTAAACGGGAACAAAGAATTCCGAGGCTACCTTTTCAAAGAGCTAAACGCTATCTCGCTCCTTCAGAACTCAGTAGAGTTCCTTCCTTCAGAACTATCGTTTTCGAATCATTTAACTAATTCACTCCCTCCCCACCTCCAACTTATGGGAGCAACGGTCTTTATCCGCGAAAGTGGTAGTTCCGGAGAAGGGCTTTTTGTTGAAGCATAGATTACTAGAAGTATCGTTTGATAGATATTCCTTCAGCCCAAGCTGACTGCGAATCATGTTTGACTGCGCAAAACGGATAAGTCAGCTACATTTTATTTCCTGTCTGTTAACAAGCTCATTTTCCAGCTTGAGCCTGAAGAAGACCCTTGCCAAGAAGGGCCTGAATATAGCTCTAATAAAATGTAGCTTTTGGCTGTGAGTGTTTTAGTGTAGCTTGAAGTTGAGTTAGGGATAGTTACTATCATGAATTGTTAGCTGAGCACTGAACATTTGGAGTGGTAGGTAGAGCGCTTATTTATCACTCTTGTCCCACCATGGCCCAGAGAAAGTTTTGGGGGATTATATTCATTAATTCGTTCATTCATGTGAACTTCAGCAAATATCGATTTCCGTTTATTCAAATAACGCATACAACGGAAACGTCAGTTACGATGCTTCATCAGCGATATTTCGGCCCTTCTTGGCAAGGGTCTTCGTCAGGCTGTCAATCTTCAGGTCAAACGTCGGGGAAGGAAACAAACCTGGAATCTTATTTGTTTTACAGATCTTATTTGTTTTACAGATTACAGGTTTGTTTCCTTGCCGACGTTGGACCTCAAGATTGACAGCTTGACGAGGACCCTTGCCAAGAAGGGCCGAAATATCGCTGATGAAGCATCGTAGCTGACGTATCCGTTGTGTGCGTTATTTGAATAAATGTTTCAAAGTCAGCTTCGGCTCAAGGAATGTTTATCGATTTTCGGTAGCAAATGTATGGAATGGATTTGAGGCTAAATACGTCGAAAATGTATTCGGGAATCTCTCAAATGTCTTCGAGGAATCGGTCTTTGTTTTCGAGAATCGGTACAAAATCTTCGAGAAACTACAAACAGTATTCGAGAAAAGTTCGAGAATGACCAAATTGTATTCGAGAATTTTTATTTTTTAAATTCTCGAATGTATGTTTGTCATTCTCCAATACATTTGTGTCATCTCGAGTTCCTTATTTCAATTTCAATTTTTAAATAAATTTTAGAAATTCTCGAATACTTTATATCTTTTCTCTAATACTTTTTTGTAGTTTCTCGAAGACATAAAAAATCTCGAAAACTTTTCGAGGCTTCTCGAATAGGAAGACATTTAAAGGACCTGTCTATAATACTAACGCATCCTACTTCCATAATCACTCCTTATATTTCTAAACCCGGAGACCCCAATTTAGTACGGTACATTCTAACCCCTCTAACAAAACCACGCTGATTTTCTCACTTGCCGTCTTTTGCTACCTTCGATGGGTATCACGCTGTAGACGGTTGTCTGCGAGAAGTTTTCCATCAGGAAAAACGGTTATGTAAATTGTTTCCCTGTTTTCGCTGTAAGCCAACGGGTATCGGAAAAGGCTTAATTCCGCCAAAACCGTGGGTCATTTGTTGAAAGCACAGCCTATTTTAAAAGTATTCAAATATTTTGAAATATTGTAAGTTGAAGAGTAGATATTGCGAGGGGTCCTTTAAAGGGCCCCTCTTGGTCATTCTGCCTTTTTGTAGTATTTTTAGCTCCCGTCTGGAATTATAAGCTTCTAAAATCCCCACCTTTCTCCATTGTTTCGTTTCGTAGCTACGAATTTTTAGTGCTTTTTCGGTCTTGCCGAGTTTTCCCGTCACCCAACGCAAAGTTCGCCGGAATCTTCAACGTCGCTGACAACTCTTTCACACATAAGGATGTGATAATCTTCTGTTTATTACTTCTTTTATTTGCTTGGTTTTCCCATTTTTTAACCAAGGCATGTTCAGTTTTCAACTGTTTTGCGCCCAGCCGCCGCGTCGGAGCTCAGTAAGGCTGGATACAGTCGACAAGCGCTAACAAGAGAATCGCTAGTTTCAGGTGAAAAGTAATGGTATTTTCGAAAACATTTTTCTTCTTCTGATTTTTCAGATTTTTCTGAAAGATCATTTCTAGTAAGAGTTGTGCTTTAAGGGATTCTCGAATACGTTTCGGGGATTCTCGAATACATTTTGGACGTATTTAGCCTCAAATCCATTCCATACAAATGACGTAGATCGGATGTAACTAAACTAAAAAGAAAAAATCGAGGGGTTATTCATGTCAAACTAGGGAGAGCTGTCCTTCGGAAAGGATCTCCCTCCCGAACTCTCACCTTCCAAGTGGCTCGTCTCTGTTTCTCGACTCTTTGTCGTAGTAGTTGACCTCTAGCTGCGGTTGGTCCTCGAAAAGGTGAAAGTCAAACTGCTCTCGCCAGGAGGGGTTAGCGCTGCGCTGGGCGCCTTTGCTCTTCCACTTTTCTTGGCCAAGCCTGAAAGAAATGGATCAGACGATTTTTTACCAGTGTAAACAGGTACGAATGATGGTAATAAACTTAGGATGATTTTCACGAGATTCCGTAATAGGACAGATATATAGGATAGTAAGTTTATTTTAAAAATCGATTTTCGTCGTTATACAACCAAATTTGCGATCATTGTCAAAAAACAGAAGAAATTACAATATATGTGTCAATGTCAATAGCATAGACCTAAAAATCTGTCAAGCTTCGTTAAAAAGTTTCATGAACTCTGGAATAAAACTTTTATCAATTTCAGCGAGCGAAACACATCGCGAAAACTGTGGGAAAGCTGTTCCGGGACTGATTGCGAGAACGCATGGGAAGCTGAAATAGCCAGGAATGTGTTGAATTCTTTACTTTTTAGAAAAAGTATGGTTCACTGGAAATTTCTTCAATTATAATATATTCCAAGGAAGTCATCCGTACTGACGCTAACTGTGTTTTATCCATTTATTAGTGGCACCTGCAGCGTTTTTCCAAAATTTAAAAATTCCCGCCGAAGCATTCAAATTTCCGCGGACTTTTACACTAACATTCTGAGCCTCGTTTTTGTTGCATGCTGCAGGTCCACTTCTCCGCCGATTCCGGACTGATTCTTTCTACATCCGTTTTTGCACTGCAGCGCTTCCAAGGAAGACGGCAGCGCTTCTCAAGAATCACGGACTTGCTCACCGACCAAGTCCGTGCTTCCCTGCAAGATGCTGCAGCGCTGCCGCTTCAACCAAGAAGAAACTGAATCCAAAAACGCATATTGTGCAAAAGCAAAGAAGTGCTGCAGCAGCGATGCGGAAGCGCTATTGCAACAAAAACGAGGCTCTGGACTCTCTTTCCAAGAAAGCTGCTTCGGTTTCCAGAGCGCGAAAACCGGGTTGGAAGTTCAGCAATTTTCCGAAGCACCACAAAAACCATTGAATATATATATATATATATATATATATATATGTATATATATGTGGTATATATGTATATATATACATATATGACCCACCAAATGCACAAGGCGACAGTGGAAAGGAAAAAAAAGGAAAAACAACACAAGTCAAAAATCAACATAGAGCACGACAATTTAGACAGAATTACTAACCGAGAAAATCTACTCCGTCGAATGACGATAGTGCGGAGTTACCTTCTATTTTGCCGTTGGACAGTGCTATATATAAAACCGTGGAATGAAAACTGCTTGGCTTTTCCAGGGAGTTTCACTGCTGTATTCAGTACACAAATCAGGAAAAACATCAATGATGAGCTGAATGAACATATATCAGTTTTCGCTGTTTTAAGCCCTTTCCGAGACCCGTATACTTGTAGAGAAAACAGGGAAACAATTTACATAACCGTTTTTCTGATGAAAAACTTCTTGCAGACTACCGTCGACAGCGTGTTTCACATCGAAGGTAGTAAAACACGGCAAGTGAGAAAATCAGCGTGGCTTTGTTAGAGGCGGGTTACCATCTACCGTAAGCAAATGGGGTCTCCGGGTAGAAACATATGCAGTGTTTATGGAAGTAAGTTGCATTAGTATTATAGGTAAGACAGGTCCTTTAAGGGAACTTCTTGACAAAACTGCGATTATCTAAACAAATTAAAATCATTAACGTTTCCAATAATTTACAGTCTCGTAAGATGGACCAAACGCATATAATTCAGTCTCAAAGTCAAAAGTCCCTCTCAATGATTATTTGTTACGCCCCTTTCGATGATGGTGTAGGAATGTCCATTTTCGTCTCTTTCAGAAGTTTCACAACAGATAACACAAGGATGCGTAGTTTCAACAGACAGTTCTCAAGAGACAACACTTGGGATGTAATCTGTTGTGATTTGGAAACGCTATGCATGAAATGTTATGCATAACAAGCATTGCCAGGAACTCCAGGAAGAGCCGAAAACAGCCAAAAAAAGCATCTGCTAAATTTTTCGATGTCATGACGACAAACAAAAAGTTAGCAGATGTTTTTTTCAGCGGCGTCACGACTGGGGGGGGGGGAGGGGGAGACCCCCCATTGTTGTCGGCCAGTCGGTAAAAATTAACCGAGTCAGCGCGAAGTGCCACGATTCTTCGTCAAAACAGTTGATTATTTCATGAAAACGTCGGTTTTTCTGAAAATCAGTCTATTTTTCGTCAAAACAGTCGTTTTTTCCGAAAATCAGTTGATTTTTTTTTAAATTGTCGTTTTTTTTTCTTGAAAACAGTAGTTTTTCTGCCAAAACAGTCGGTACAAATTACCAGCCAGTCGGTAAATTCCTTGACCCCCCCCCCCCCCCCAAACAGTTTGGCTAGTAACGCCTCTGGCTTTTTTCGGCATTTTTCGGCTCTTCGGCAATGCTTGGTATGCATAACATACCATGCAAAAATCAAAACAGATTACATCCCAAGTATTGTATGTTGAAACTGCGAAACCTTGAGTTATCTGTTATGAGACTTCTGACATTGTAGGATGCAATCTGCCTACATTATCTGTTACTCATTGCGTCATAGAGGTAGTATGTTGAGCGCTGAGACACGTGAAAATACACAAATGAGAACGGCATATCCGCGAGTTTCAACTAGGGGTTCGAATGTGGGGCACAGACATCTGTTTCCGTGATAAACATTCAGAAATACTGGGACACATATATGCCGTGGTTAAACACCTTAGGTTCAAACCCGAAGAAAAATTTGTAGCCTGTGTAGTTTCGAAAAAGTTGCATGTATTGATATGTAATAGTACAGAATACTATCATTTCATATGACTACGACTGGCCTAATCTTAAGCAGTATATCCAGTAGCATCCTGTATTGCTATAGTAGCATCCAGTCTTGCTAATAGTAGCAAGTAGTGGTAACAGATACTACTGTATGCGATAAAACTTACAACTCCATATAACTATCAGATTATATCTGACGGTGCAAAACGGATAAGTCAGCTACATTTTATTCGAGCAATATTTCGGCCCTTCTTGGCAAGGGTCCTCTTCAGGCTCAAGTTTTGCACCGCCAAATATGAATCGCAGTCAGCTTGGGCCGTAGGAACATCTACTATCAGATTGCTACCAAATGTTTGGCCTTGCTTTGACGACGAATCTGAAAGGTACGACGCTAACTTCACTGACAGTGGGGTAGAGCAGCACGTAGGCTTTTTCGTCTACCGCCTATAGGTAGTGTGTCTGCTGAACTAGTTGGAAGGCGCTACTGCACTCTCCTGGAAATAATGCGGAAGGCTCGATCGAGCTTCTTCCTGCGTCTCCAGAAATCAGAGAATAGCCTTGTCAGACTGGCAGCTGATCCATTCAAAATTCAAGACGCAAGTGCTACCCTTTTGGATGTTTCGTCATCACTTTCAAAACTCATGGACAACAAGGCCCAACCAGCACACGATGTCGTCCACTGCTTCCTGACCGAAGATTAAAAATTAAGTGTCTTTTTCTGTGTGTATATATGTATTTTGTTTATTTTCTTTATTTTCGTCATTTACTCCGCCTTTTCAAAATGGCGGGTCATAAATAAATTACTTACTTACTTATTATTCACGTCACTACCAGTAGCTGCTAGTCTTATGGATTAGTTCAGCATTAGGGTCGTCTGTGTATTGTTTTCTTTGTTTTGAGTAGTATGTGGTTTATTTATTTTTTTTGTTTACGGCGTATACTGAAATAAAATTGATTGATTGATTGATTGATTACTAATTCTCGAAAATTTTTCATCCGGAAAGAAGTCGGGTTCCGTACAGTAATAGTAAAGCTCGATGTTCAAACTTACTTGAACCTGACATAGGGTCGGCCAGGGACTCCACCATCTTTGGTCGTAAACCTATACCCTTCGACTAATATAACAGTGACAACAGCTGACCATATTTGATTCTTCATTTTCCGAGTCTGATCCAGGGATCTCTGCCGGTGTATCTGCAAAATAAACAAAATCTAGTCAAGAATGCGGTCACGGTCGAAGAGCAATGGTAATTATTTTCATAGCAAACAAATAGCAAACAAAAATAAATATCCATACATTCAAAAATAAACTAGCACATTTATCAAAATAAAAACCTTACCCTGTGTGTTACTAGCCGCTCTGAGGAAACATCGCCAGGTTTCGTACACTCATAAAAGATCTACTCCCCATAGTTTTCACCAGCCTCGCGACCAACCCTTTCACCTCGCATGAACTTCTCACTTAACCCTCAACCACTACAGTATGTCCAGCCAATGATGGCAGTACTCCTAACCCCCTCCACCGGCTTTTCAGAGACTGCGCGAGTTAAAGGACCTGTCTTACCCATATTACTAACGCAGCTTACTTCTTTAATCGCTCCATTCGTTCTTAAACCCCGGACACCCGAATTTCATTCGGCACATTCTAACCCTCTAACAAAACGTTGTTGATTACGTCACTTGCCTTGTTTTGCTACTTATCATGCTTTGTTTTGCTGCTTCATTCCCCAGGCCAGAGTTGCGTTTTCAGGCTCGCGATTCTCAACCCATGTTCGTCACAAGTCGTTTTTATGGAGCGCATCTAGTGTATGGAGTATGGAGCGCCCCTAAAGCATTGTCCTAATAGGTGTAATAAGGTGTATTACCGCGTATAAGACATATTACAGATTCCTCTTTTCCTCGGAGCGCGCTGTAATAGCGTGAATAAGGAGAATAGACTAGCGTTCCATTCTGGCTTATGCAGGGCCAATCAGATCGCTTGGTTGGTTCCGCCAGCGGGCCGAGGAAAGGAGCAGCGTCGTCAGGGTTGCCACGGGAAGCAGTAAAGTTCTTCTTTGTTGGAAGCTGAAGAAACAACTTTTCTTCAAATAACACGTTTTGTTCTGACTGCGACTGCTTAATGCTACTTCGAAGACCAATGCTGGCCATCCGCATATTTAACTGCTTTTTACAATGTATTGGGCGTAAAATTGTACTGGTATACTTCAAGTAACACTAAGAACACTTTTCTGATCTTCAGAAACTCGAAACACTGTATGACCTTGGCAACACTGCTCGCTGCATTGATAAGAGCCTCTCGGGTTCGTATTTGAACGGGCGTGTGTATTAAGACGTAAACATCGCGTATAGCGTTATTCAGCTTATTACACCAATTAGGACAATGCTTAACACGGGCTCCGTGTTCTGTGGCTTCAAGTGTTTTTAGCTCCCGTGTTGATCAACACCGAATCCAAACACAAACGGACTCGGTAGAGCATCAAATCCTCGCCGGACTGCCGGCTTCTCATGCAAAACGCGATGACTTGAAAACAGGGATTCAGAGGTTTTGGGGGGAGAAATCGGGTGCGAGGATTTCTGGGCAGCGGATTAAACGTGAGACAACCTGGCAACCCTTCTTGGATGCCCTAAGTACCGCTAGAGATGCAGGAGGTACTACGGTAAGGTAAGGTCTTCCCAGAGCAAAATTGCACTAGAGGAGCGCCAAGACTTGAAGAAAGTGACAGATGCTCGAATAACAGCGACACTAGCACCACTAGCGATCGTGAACGTCCCTACTGAAACTCAATCGGTCGTGCACCAGCGCTGGCTCTAATAACTTCATATCTTGAACAAAGCAAAAAAAAGATACAACCTCCCCAGTTTCCTCCATAGGCGTATTCTCGCCGTTCCCCGAGGACTTCTCGGGGAAAAGAAGGGAACGGCGAGAATAGAGGGAGTCGCCCCACGAGGACTCCGCGTACAGAAACAGCGAGAACACGGGGAATGCTTCCAAAATGGATTTCGTTCGAAAAAAAAATATGCATTTGACGAAATAAGCCTGGATCCACTTTATTTTTGGTTTTGTTTATTTTGATTGTTTCTAATTAATTTTACATTGCACCAACACCAGCAAAAATTGATTCCCCTCCGAATCTGAAAGGGAGTCCTTTTCGATGATGGTGATGATAATCGGAGCATTCCCCGTCCACGGGGACTCGCGAGAATAAGGGGAGTGAGTCCCCGGGACAAACAAAACCCGGCGACTCCTCAAGTGGAGTCCTCGGGTAACGGCAAGAAAACGCCTTCTGTGTGCAGACTGCATCTTAGCTGTACTAGAAATTCCTCAACCCGCAAGCTTGTCTCGCTTTAAATGTCGCAAGCGTTGTGGGCGGCGCTATGAGTATGGCCCGTTTGCGAAGCAAGGGAAGCATAGACCTTGACGCTACTCCCTAGTGTAATTTTGCTCTGGGTCTCTCGGCCAACATGTCAGCTCTAAGTTAAAAATCCATGCTTCACAAGCGGGACATAGTCGTAGCGCCGTCCGTTACGCTTGCGGCATTTAAAGCGAGACAAACTTACGGGTTTACAAATTTCTGGTAAACTTAAGATGCGGTCTGCATACATCGTGGAAACAGGGGAGGCCGTATCATCCTTTTGCTATGTTCAGAATATGAAGTTATCGGAACCAGTGCTGCTGCACGACTGATTGAATTTCAGTAGGGACGTTCTCTATCGCTAGTGCTGCTAGTGTGCTGCTATTCGAGTGTGTGTCACTTTTTTCAAGTCTTGGCGCTACTCCCTAGTATTATTTTGATCTGGTTAAAATATACTGTACGTTCTAGTCATAAACAAATATTCAACTTTTGGTCCCACAGCTCCAACGTTAGGGCGTCCTAGCGTTCTGTAGATCGCGAACACAGATTTTCAGGGTGTTCCAGTCATAAATAAATGATCAGTTTTTAAGGACTGTGCTCCAACGTCGGGATACGACTACCCTGAGCAAGGGCACATTGCCCCAAAACAAACCTGTCTGAAAGCAAATTTTAATCTGAGAATTAATAGAACATATTTTTATTGGGAAACAGTGGCCTTGCTCCAAGGCAGAGCAAAATAACACTAGGGAGTAGCGCCAAGACTTAACAAAATTGACACACACTCGAATAGCAGCAATACTAGCACCACTGGCGATAAAGAATATCCCTACTGAAACTCATTCAGTCGTTCACCAACGCTGGCCCCTATAATTTCATATTCTGAACTTTGCAAAACAAAATATACAGCCTCCATTGTTTCCTTGGTGTGTGCAGACCACACTTTTGCTTTACTAGAAATTTCTAAACCCGCAAGTTTTTTAGCTTTAATTGTCGCAAGCGAAGTTATTGGCGCTACGAGTATGGCCCGTTTGCAGGACATTGAAAGCATACGTCTTGGCGCTACTCCCCAGTGTTATTTTGCTCTGCTCCAACGCATGGTGCCCGCATGGTGCTCATATATTGGTGCACATCTAAACGTCGGACCATTTTTCCCTAAAATTGAAGATTTGTCTCCTGGGGGGTGCTGTTAATTCACTCGGCCTCACTCCAGGGCCTCCCTCCATTTTATTTATTTATTTGTGACCCGCTTTTTGGATAACAGCGGAGTATGAGTAAAATGCACAAGTAAATAAATAAACATGACAACAGTATTTTCATATAGTATAAAAAATACACTAAAATTTTAACAGTGACAAGCACATTAAACGGTTTCAGGAATGAAAACTGGCTAATACGAAGCACTGGGAATACTCAAAACGTTGGCACACTGAGGACGTGTGTATGACTCGTACCGTCGTGGGTAAATACAATATTCTAGACCTGCTAGATTCCCTTTTGTAACGTAAGACGTTAGATCACCATCAGTGCTCTTAATTTTTGTCTCAAGCTGTCCCTTGATCTTTGTCCTCGAAACCCTATTACGGCAAGCCTGGCCTTGCCCCTGATTACAACTCTTCCCTAACCAATCGCCCCTTTTAGTTTAATTTCACACCGACTCTCTTCTTTCATTAACAGCTAAGTAGGTCCAATTAGACCCCTCCCTCCTCCCCACGGAACATCACGATACAATGGAGAAGAGATGTCTTTAATTTCAAACTCCAATTTCAGTATTGGCAACCGCATGTCTCTCGCTCATGGCAAAGTGTGCTATCTTTTTGCCCTGTGATTTATATAGTATATCGTATTTATAAATGATGTATGTTATATATCAAAAGTAAATAGAAGAACATAAATATTCCTTGAGCCCAAGCTGACTTTGAAACATATATTCAAATAATGCATACAACGAATACGTCAGCTCCGATGCTTCATCAGCTGAATCAGGGATCCATAAATTTCCTGCAATGACTCAGGGGGCTTGTCAATAAGAGATTTTTGATGCGCTCTTGACCGAGCGTCAGAGAGTTCGAGAAATACCCACGGGGATAAAATACCCGACTATCCAGATAGACAAAATATTTCGAAGCTGTGGTGCTTAATTAGGAATATTTCTCTGTAATGGAAGAGTATCCTGGATCTTTTGTCCTAGCTTAGGTACCTGGTGGCATGCTGAATAGTCCCAACAAATTTTGTCTATCTGAGCAAGAACGCCGATTCGACCCAAGCGGAATTTTGGGAAACTAGGTGAGGCTCGGGCAACATAGCAACATAGAAGCATAGGAAATGACAAGCCCCCTGAATGGCGAGTCATTACAGGAAATTTATGGGTCCCTGGCTGAATGAAGCATCGAAGCTGACGTATCCGTTCTATACATTATTTGAATAAATACAAGAAAAGTAAACGGCAAGTACTAGTAAGTAATTGAGTACCTGAGGTTAACTCTTATTATTTCACTTTTCTTTTTCTCTCCTTTTTTTTTTTTTTTTTACCCCAGTGAAAACCTCAAGTCAGTATCACTCACCCTGGCGTTCCCCACCGCCACCTTGGTTGCTAACCGACTGAAGCTGCCCCGGTCGCGCGGGGGTGAGAATAGTAATATATTCCCACCCCCTCCTCTTACGGGTCAGCAGATGAGGAATGGAGAGTATACCCTCACGATCCACTACCGTCTTATTCTATCTATACCTCTACACCCCGCTTTGTACTACCCAATCCTCAATTAAATCAAAACAGGCGAGAAAAACAAACGTTGTTTCAGGTAAATATTTCAAACACGTGTAATAAAATAAAAAACAACACCTTAACCTAAGCATCAAAAATCTTGGGAAGCCCAACCCGAGATTTAAACTTTAAATGAGCATTTTCTGCCTTTTTACACTGTATCAATTTTTTTGCGCCTGTATAATTCTCAAACACTGATTATGTCTTCCATCCTCCATATGCCTGGACAGTGTCCTCTGGGACACCAGCTTCCAACATATAAATGGCTGCACCCGCCCGAATACTGTGAGGTGTTTCGCCCCCGTATAACTTTAAATCTCCGAGATGCTTCTTTAGTCTTTTTGCTGCAACTGCGTAGTCCATTCTCCTTGCCTCATGTCTAGAAATTTCAAAACGTCGGAAGAGGTAGCCGTTTGTCACCGACTCACCTTCCTTTTGCATACCTTGGACGTATCCTTTAAGTGCCCCGACGGGACACATTGAACGTTCATGAAACTTTTCCACCGCTAAAATCCGGCCCCCCACATCTTTTATAGTTTTTCCCTCCGACTGAACGATAACGTATCCCTGCGACGGTGATTCCCTTACTGCTGATATGTGGGTGCGCGCCAGGTCCTCTGCTCTACTCAGCGTAAAAAACTGGACAAGAAAAAAGGCCAAATCTCTCAAATATTTCAGCTTTTCTAAAGTATCCTTTTCAATTCGCGCTTTTAGGACTAAATGTTGAGCTAAACATCGCAACTTGCCGAATGAAAACGGAATAGCTTGCTTTGGGGCTATTAGGGCTTGTTGCTGCTCTTTTGTTACTGCCCTGACATATTCTTTCAACTGATATGATAAAACAGGGTTTCCTATTCGCTGCTGAATATTCCAAGGGGTGTTTATCCCCATTTCTCTGTATAGCGCGGATAAACTTCCTACCAAAGACGCGACAGTGTTTGCGCTTAGACGTTTTGGGCAGCGACAATTGTCAGGAACTTCGTGTTCTAGCTTGCAGGACTCCGTGTGGATGTATGTTTGCCCGTTCTTGTCCTTATGCACTAGAAAACGAACGATGTCCTCCGGCTCAGCACTTGCCACATCAAAATCGGCTGAATGCCAAAATGATAAGAATTCCTTTAATTGCATATTAAGCGATTTTTTGCGCTTCCCGTGTTTTGTTTTCGATTGGGCTTCGAGCAAATCCAGCCTTCTCTCCTCTATTTCCTGGCGGAAAACCTAAAATCAAAACCAGTACTGCCCGCCGGGTTAACATTACGTCCAAATCAGACAAAACTCTGGAAGGCTCATCCGCCAAATTGGAGTCTTGGACGATTAATTTTATGTTAAATTAATTCATAGGTGTTGATGACTGTAAATTGTATATATATTTTTATTGACGACCAAACGAATATTCGGCTTGTCCAATTCACGTTTTAGAAATAAATTGAACTGAACTGAACAGAATTGACTGCTTAATAGTTCATTAAAAGGTCTAAGTTTGCCCCTGACTATACTGTCAGAAGTTTCTTGGCATTTAATACAAGGATGCACTCAACGGTAATGATCTTTGACCTTTTCAGTGTTATTTTTCGTTTAAAGTAACGTTACAAATGATTTTGACGAAACGACGAACGAAGCAAAGGTATCTTCAGGAGTTATGGGCATCAAATCCAAACAGTTAATCCTTACGAATATTTCATATAAGTAAGTAAGTAAGCAGGGCGTAACTAGCCTTTTACCTTTGGGGGGGGGGGGGGGGGGGACGGCCAGATTTTGACGACGGACTAAAAAATGTGCCGACAAAACATCACAAATGTTTTTGACGAAACGACGAACGAAGCAAAGGTATCTTCACGAGTTTTAGGCATTAAATCCAAACAGTTAATCCTTACGAATATTTCATATAAGTAAGTAAGTAAGCAGGGGCGTAACTAGCCTCTTACCTTTGGGGGGGGGGGGGGGGGGGGGCGTCCATTTTGTGCCGATGGACTAAAATATGTGCCGACAAAACATCACAGATGATTTTGACGAAACGAATATTTCATAAGTAAGTAAGTATATTTATAACCTCCAAAATGTTTTACAACAAAAGAGAGTGGAGTAAAGATAAGTAGAATAAAGAAAAGAACAAAAGACAACAGGAGAATAAAATACGAAACATACAATAGGCCTCCACCTATCAATAAAAAAAAGTCTAATCAGTCGGTGATGCGGCAACAGACGTAGACTAGATTTCTGACGGAAATCAATGTGCGATTATTGCAGCCGTGACAAAATGTCAGTAGCTCCGTAAGATTTAATGATCTTAGAATTACTATGGGACCGGGGCAGATACAGAAGAAAATTACAGCAACGGAAATAATCTATCCTTATTCTGGATAGATCCCGTTTATCAAAAATGTCAAACAGACCAACCGAGAAAAGCACAGGCTGGTCGTAAAAAGAAGCGTAAAGTTTTGCTAGAGCTGTTCTTCTGTACTTGCCCCTGTTTGCTACAATCTTTGCGTACCTATTTGTAGCTTACGCTTAATGTCGATGAGTGCAGTATCGCGGAAAGACGAAAAGGAACTCGTTACTGTAATACCCAGCCATCTAAGAGAAACAACATGGGGAATCTTAAATACCTGGCAATCTAGTGGACCAGAGAGAACCGTTAAAATGCAGATATTCGCACTTATCGACATTCAGCCGTAGACCAATATTCCCAAAAAATGACGCAACGTGAGAAACCATTCTCGAAATACCTCCTTTCGTGCGGCTAATTAGCATAAGATCGTCAGCATATGCAATGTACCTTCTGAAACATAGGTCATCCCGGTGGAATTCGTGAAAGAACATTAAACCTGAGACTGGTGATCACCTAAAGGTACATAATCAGAATCACACTCTAAATATCACACTCCGAATATTATTGCTCATAGCATTTCATTTTCCATTTCGGATAAGAACCCCTGAGTCACCCTTTAATTAGTGCGAACTAATTAAGAAGCTACAGATTTACACGGATAATCTTGGGACACAACGTCTACTTGGCAATCAAACATTTCCAGGGGACCCATTTCGCCCCCTTTGAACTTACGGTTTCTAAGAGGGAGTCCAAGTTATAATCATCTGTCAGGGGAGAAAGAGCTTGTACTGTAACCCCCTGCAGAGGGACCTACAACACCACGACTCCTGGCTCATATTGTTCTGTTCCAGCAAAGTTATTGTCATCGGACTTAATCGCATAGCTTCATTCATGTGATTTTCCTTCCATGAACCTTCTTCTCGAAACACTCCCAGGAAAATCCGGAACGGTTCGGAGAGCTAAAGCAGCTGCGAAAAGCTGGCAACTTCCCCAGTAGGGCAAAGACCAACAAGAAGTGATCCCAGATTTGCCTTTTCGGTACGCAAAACCCTCCTTTTGTTCATTGTCTTCTGCCCCTATCCTCACAAGGGTCGTCATTACTACATCCACAGGTCAGTTCATCAACACCGACCATCCGACAGTTCGCCCACGAGATAGTTCACGTTTGCTTATAGGAGTCGTTTTCCACCCCTATCCTCACAATGGATCACCGTCACTACGTCCACACGTCCATATTAACACCGAACATCCGACAGTTCGCCCATACGTTAGGTCAGGTTTGGTTGAACTGACGTGTAGATTAAACTCCTTTTATCAATTGTGTTCCACCCTTATAACATTTATTCTTGCTTATACTCATGAAGGGTCACGGTCACTACGCTAAGGCGTCAGTTAACCCAAGCCAAACATTCGACAGTTCGCCCACACGTTAGTTCACGTTTGGGTGAACTGACGTGTGGATGAAACTGATCGTGTTACATCCCGATCCTCACAATGGATCACCGTCACTACGTCCACACTTAAGTATATTAACACCGAACATCCGACATTTCGCCCACACGTTAGGTCACGTTTGGTTGAACTGACGTGTAGACTAAACTCCTTTTATCCATTATGTTCCACCCTTATACTCATGAACGGTCACGGTCACTATTCTAACACGTCAGTTCACCCAAACCAAACATTCGACAGTTCGCCCACACGTTAGTTCACGTTTGGACGAACTGACGTGTGCCTGAAACTGCTTATAGCCATCGTGTTCCATCCCAATCCTCACAATGGATCACCGTCACTATGTCCACACGTCAGTATATTAACACCGAACATCCGACAGTTCGCCCACACGTTAGGTCACGTTTGGTTGAACTGACGTGTAGACTGAACTCCTTTTATCCATTGTGTTCCACCCTTACACTCATGAAGGGCCACGGTCACTACGCTAACACGTCAGTTCACCCAAACCAAACATTCGACAGTCCGCCCACACGTTAGTTCACGTTTGGACGAATTGACGTGTGAGTGAAACTGCTGATAGACATCGCGTTCCATCTCAATCCTCACAATGGGTCATCGTCACTACGCCCATACGTACACCAAAGATTCGACAGTTCGCCAACAAGTTAGTTCACGTCTGGCTAACTAATGTGCGGACGAACTGACATGCGCATGAAATGACGTGTGGCCGAACGAACGTGCGGCATTTGCAGGTCAACTGACGTGTCGGATAACAGGAAAAGACAGTCATAATACCAAACAATCTCTATGTCGCTTACTTGTGTTTCGTGCTCTTCCACTGTTTTCGGACAAATAGTTATCGTCAGATCTAGTTCGCCTCGGGCCTCAGAGCTGGGATTCTCCTTCAGATAGAGTGTCACATCCTTTGGCCTTAAATAAAGAAGTGAAACTCATACGTCTTCCAAGAATCCACTATAAAACTCAAAAGACAGATAAGTCAAGAGCGCTCAGACAACTTGAGCAGGATCTTGACGAACTCAAGATTCTTGTCGTCCAGACGATCGTATGGTAGAATTTTATTGAAATGTCTTTAAGTCTAAAGCACCTGCATTGAGCACCCTCTCACTTCGCTGGATTTTCGACAAAAAGTGGGGACGACACCACTCGTCAGTAGGAATTCTAGCGTGTTTAACGGTTTTCTTTTAAAAACCTATAGTTGCGTTTTTGCAGATACCATTGTATCTGTTACCACGGTAACTGGATCTGCAATTACTCGTTTTTGCAGTTACCGTGGTATCCGATATACGGTTGCTCTGCAAAAACGAAAATTACCGAAATTGCGCTGTTCGAAGTCATCCCAAAAGAAAAACAGATATTCAGTTACATCACTAAGTGGTAAACTTGTTTCTCACCGATCTGACAAAATTTGATGAAAGTGAGATGACTTTTCAGATACCACGACCAGTTACCACGGTCGGACCCTAGTATCTGAATATCAGATACCACGCTAACTGGCCAGATACCACGATAATTGCAAAAACGCTTTTTGACCGTGGTATCAGATACCACGATAACTGCCAAAACGACTTTAGACCGTGGTATCAGATACCATGGTATCTGCAAAAACGCAACTTATGATTAGTCCTGGTTTCGAGAGCCAGACGTTAACAAGAGCTACGAGCTCATATGGCACTTGTTACGAACGTGCACAAGCGTGAACGTTCAAATTTGTGAACACAATGAGCAGGGTTTTGCAGCTCTTTCGTATTTCGTTGGAACCTATACTTAAGCTACGTACACACACAGTTCGGTAATATTTCGCATGCGTTAAAAATTCGCTCCGGAAAAAGGCAAATATTTCTACTCATATCGGAACGAAATTATCAGATGGAATCCGCATGCGATGCGTCAAAATTCCGGAGCCGCACCAGACTGCGAATTCGGACTATGTGTGCACGCATCGGGGAAGTGACTATTTCTAAAAAATTAATCTGGTCCGGTCCATCTCGAACACTCGACTATAAGCCTTCCCAAGATTTCCGGTTCCCCCCTTCAACTCCTCTCACTGCCACCGGATCCGGTCCGGGTTTAAAATGGGGAATCTGAGACACGAAATCTTTCTATATATGTTTCATTAAAATCCGATCACCCGTTTGTAAGTTAAAAATATCTCACTTTTCCGGACTCCCCCTCCCTCCACCCCCCTCCGAGATGATAGGATCGAGAAACGACGATTCTCAAGTCATACTGTTTGGGTCCCTGACACGTCTGCCAAGTTTCATCGTCCTAGCACATCAGGAAGTACAAAACTCAGGGGATCACTAGAAATCCGACCCCCCCCCCCCCAAATCCCTGATAGTGACCGGATGCGGTCCGGTTAAGTCAATGACTTATCTAGGACTCATGCTCATTCTCCCCACCAAGTTTCATCCCAATCCCTCCACTCCAAGCGTTTCCCAAGATTTCCGCCCCCCCCCCCTCCACCTCCCCCCAGAGTCACCGGATCCGGTTCAGATTTTAATCGGACTGTCTGGGGCACGAGCTCTTTCCAAACATCAAGTTTCATTAAGATCCGATCACCCGTTGGAAAATTATAAATCCAAAATATTCCGGATTCCCCATCCCTCCGCTCCCCCCACGATGTTCGGATCGGGAAATTGACTATTTCCAACTTAATCATTTGGGGTCCCTGATATGCATGCCAAGTTTCATCGTCCTAGCTTATGTGGAAGTACCCAAACTAGCAAAACCAGGACCGACAGACCGACAGACCGACCGACAGACCGACGGACGGACAGAAATTGCGATCGCTATATGGCACTTGGCCGAAGGGCAAGTGCCATAAAAACGATCAATAACAGAAAATATGACAGTCAGAGGCAACGAGCAAAACTACTTCTGTTTTCAGTTTCATTTTTGCTGGACTAGATTTAACAATACACAATTAACATTCCTGCCAGGAAAGCACAAAAGGAGTGCTTGGCAAAGGCAGGGAAATATTTAGAAAAAAATCAATGTCGTCAATGTTCGTTGGTGAAGGCCTTCCCTCTTTTCGAGAATTAGGCACTTTTCTGCTCTTTCTCTGTAGAAGCGCGTTCTCGAGTCTCAGAACCCGTTGCTGGCTGTCCTGGCTGGGCCGCAAAACCGACAAACAAAAAAGTCAGTAGATGCCTGGCAATGCTTGTTCTTTTTTCTGCATAACAGTTCAAGTATAACGTTTTCCAACACAACCGATAACATCCCAAGTATCTGTTACGCACTGTCTGTTGAAACCGCACATCCTTCTGTTGTCTGTTATGAAACTTCTGACAGTGCGGTGTTGTAGCGTCTTATGAAAGAGGGTTAAACATGTAGTAGACAACGATTGTATGAGAGCTTTCCTGGGAAGCAACCGCTCTTCTTTTTTAAACTGAGCATTTTGCGGTTATTGCGGTTTTGCCGTGTCGCGGTTTCTGCATGGTGTCTTTTTTGCTTTCGCAGGAAAAGTCGATGTCTTTATTTTCGAAGAATTGACTGGAGACTAGTTTTGGACTAGTCACCAAATTTGCAGATTAAGATGAACTTCCGGCTCTGTCTATATAAAAAAAAGACTTCAGCAATCAATCTTATCTTCCACCGCATTTTCGCTATCGCAATGTAAGTCGGCTGTCTTTTTTTTTTCGGAGTACTGGCTAGAGACCAGTTCCGAACTAGTCATCAAATCACACTATTTACTCTTCACTTGTTTTCAGAATAATTGAATACTTTAAAACTAGGCTCTGAAAACGGCTTTGGCTGATTTGAGCCTTTTCGACACCCGTTGCCTTACAGCGAAAATATGGACAAACTTACATAACCGGCTTTTCTTACGGAAAACCTTCTCGCAGACAACCTTCGACAGCGTGATAGGCTATGCATCGAAGTTAGCAAAACACGGCAAGTGAGAAATCCAGCGAGGTTTTGTTAGACGGGTTAGAATGTACTGTATGATATTCAGGTATGCGGGCTTAGAAATTAGATGGAGTGATTACGGAAGTAGTTGCGTTAGTATTATAGATAAGGCAGGTCCTTTAACTTCCAACCCTCACCAAAAAAAAAGAAAAAAGAAAGAGCAACCACTCTCAGCAACAAATCTGAGTTTCAGCTCAGCTCTTTAACAAATAACTTCCTCCTTGCCCCCCCCCCCCTGACTGGGAAAAACATACTCAAACAATGGCCAAACGCACACGTCAGCTACGATGCTTTGGCAGCAATATTTCGGCTCTTCTAGCAAGCGTCCTCGTCAGGGACCACGTCAGAGACCGGTAGAAACGAACCTGGGATTCGAGGTCGAGGTCGAACAGCTTGACTAGGACCCTTGCTAAGATGGGCCGAAAACATCGTAGCTGGCTGATCCGTCTTTAGCCATTGTTTCGATATAATAAATAAATTAATGCATGGTTCAATATCCGAAGTTAAACGCGAAGATTAATCAATCAATCAATCAACTATCAATCGATTAATCAATTAATCAATTATCAATCGATTAATCAATCAATCAATTACCAATCGATAAATCAATCAATCAATTATCAATCGATTAATCAATCGATCAACTATCAATAGATTAATCAATCAATAAATCAATGAAAAATGCAAAGAGACTAAACAATTCCACGAGTGATTAACATTGATGAAAAATTTAAATAATATACTACACTTTCCTTCAGCCCAAGCTGACTGCGAATCATATTTGACGGTGCAAAACGCAAAACGGATAAGTCAGCTACATTTTATCATATAAATTATTATATAAATTTTATTATATAAAATGTAGCTGACTTATCCGTTTTGCACCGTCAAATATAATATACTACACAATCAAATAACATATTAATCCAATTATTAAAAAAAATGACCTACCTACCTGTTGAATCCGATGTTAGTAAGATCTATGAAACCGCTTCCCAAGAAATCATCTGGAAATCCAAAATCGTAGTCGAAGACCTAGAAAATGAAACTGAATTTATTTTTTGCCTGAATAGGCAATTACACTGTCAGAAGTTTCAGAACAGATAACACGAGGATGCGCGCGCGGTTTCAACAGATAATGCGTAACACTTCGGATGTTATCTGTTGTCTTTAAAAAGTTAAGCGTGAAATGTTATGCATAACAAGCTTTGTTAGGAAGAGCATCGACTGACTTTATTCCTTATCGTCATGACGTCGGAAAACTCATCAGACACTTTTTGGCGTTTTTTCGGTTCTTCCTGATGGTAACGCTTATTATGCATAACGTTTTGAAACATAACAGATAACATCATAACTGTTATCTGTTCGCATTATCTGTTGAAACCGCGCATCCCACGACATCTAGGGACAACCAGTGTTATTTCGTCCTTGATACTGACGGATTGGAAAGTTGTCTTTGTCATACTGTGTGTGAAAATGCAGAAAATCCGAGTGCAGACAATCCGGACAGGAAAACCGGATCGTCCATTTCAATCTGACAGTAATTGAAAGTTGGAATACCTTTTTAGGCACGTTCAAGATATTAATTTGAAAAAGTAAATTAATGGTGGAATATACAATTGGCGCATTGTCATTTGTAGGGGAGAAGGGCCTACGATCGGCAGGGCCCAGGTTCATCTTTTTTATTTTAAAGGCCAGCCATCTTTCGAAAAATTACAAAAGTAAGGCTCGGACGTTGTCTCAGTTGTTCCGAATGTTTTGATTGTAACTTCGATGCTCTCTTTTCGATTTCGAAATTTGTGCTGAGGCAAGCTGTTTAAGCCGTTAAAGTTTAACCGAAAAGGGCTAGAACAGGACAATCTAGTTATTTTGTTGTTCTGCTATTTACGAATAATTACGAATAATCAAATGCGTTATTTCGTTGTTCTGCTATTTACGAAGAATCGATTTTCAGATAGAGGAATTTCCGTGTGATTTGTGATACCTCTATGCGCTTGTAGTTTTGTTGTATACGAGAAAGATTTATTTCAGGCACTAAGCAATCTTCACCAAACTCACCACCGCCCACTGAAAAGCCGCGTTTGTGTTGAGATTAAAATTTCCCGCGTCATAGTAGTATTTACGTTGTAGGGACAGCCGCAGATATTCTGAACGTCATGACTAGAGCAGATAGTGGAAAATAAAAAAAAAATCCCTTAGCAGAATCCATGCAATTATAATACTACTACTAATGATAGTAGATTTATGGCCCACCATAGTGCACACATGTACAAAAAGACGGCGCAATTCAACAGAGAATAAGAAAAAGAACAAATAAAGAAAGAAAAAAGAACGTTACTGGCAACAACATTAATGGAGGAAACGCAAGAAACGTACAAAAACATACTGACAAGATTTACACTAAGAAAAGCATGTGCTTAGCTAAATTGAGGCTGCGGTTAAAGCGCTCTCGCGTTTCCAGACTTATAGATATAGGTCGTGCTACCCTATAGTTTGAAGACAAACTACGCCAATTTTGCCAGAAATATTACTCACCAATTTCGGCAAAAAGAAATAAATAATAATTATAATGCAAATTTCGCGCCGTTTTGGAAAATAAAAGAATTTGAACTGAAAGCTCTACTGATGCTTGCCACAACACTCTATTGCTGTGGACATTTTTTCTTTTTTCTCATACTCCGCTTGTGACTCTCGTCTTAAAAATAGGTAGTAAATTTCATTCCTTCATTCAAAACACCGATAATTACCTTGACATATAAAGGGGCAAATGCATCGTCAACCGTCGCTGCGAAGTGTTCATCCCATACAGGATTGAGATTCTTGTCGATAACTTTTGACTTGTGGAGAAGGCGATTCTTGTGTTTAATTTTGACGTATGGGTCACTGGTACCTAGAAATCAAACAAAATAAATATAATAACTGCATAATCGCCAGTGCTGATACTGAACTTTCAGTAGTTTCACTACAGACGACACAAGGAAGTGAAATTTAAACAAATAACACTTATGTTAGCTGTTATGATTTTCAAACGTCACTCACTGAAACGTTATGCATACAAGAAAAGCCAAAATACCACCGGGAAAATATCTGCTGACTTTTTTTTATCATCCTGATATCCGAAAGTCAGCAAAATGCTTTTCGTCCGTTTTTCGACTCTTCCTGGCAACGCTTGTTCAATGCATAAACGTTATGCGTTCAATGCATAACGTTACAAAGTCATAACAGATAACATACCAATGTTGTCTTGCGCATCCTTGTGTTATCTGTTGTGAAACTTCTGACACTGTAATAGGAAATATCCCTCCCCTCACTGCATGAACGTCGTAACATACTAATTCTTAAGTTTGGGTGTAAAATCCATGCATCTGTCCAACGCCGAACTATCCTCCCACCTGATGCACCAATAAACAATCGTACGACTTCGCAGCTGAAACTAAAAACGGTCAAAATCAAAACAAAGAGACACAGTAACACATTTGTGCCGTTTTTCGTCAACATGTTGAATAAAATGTCAGTGTAACATTAATATTTGTAGTATTTAGTATTTATGTAACTCGTGAGTGTTTAAGAGAATGAAATTTTTGTAAAGAAAATCAAATTAGCTAGCTAGCAAGTCTCTGTCTAATAAACCTTACTTACTTTTACTTACTTAATTCTACTGTAGCCTAAATATTGTGACAGTTTGTATCTGGGCTCCTACAACACCGATGCAATTCTGTTAAGTGAATAGTTCGGGTGATCCGGCTGTCCGACAGCCAGATCTGTACAGACTCGCACAGACTTTCATCTGTGCGCTCCAAAACAAGAGAAATTCGTTTCACTTGGCAACAAAAGCTCGAGAAAAAAGCTCTGGACGGTAACATGTTAAAGATGATAGCAATGCCCACTAGAGAGCCTTAAAGCAGAACTCTTACTAGAAATGATCTTTTCCCTATGTAATGGATCAGAAATTTTTTTGTTCGAAAATACCATTACTTTTCCATCTGATTTTTTGCGATTTTCATCTTAGCGCTTGTCGACGCAAAACATTTGAAACTCAACGTGTCGTGTTAAAAAGTGGGAAAACTAAGCAAATAAACGAAGCAAAAACAGAAGATATGTGTGAAAAAGTTGTTAGCGGACGTTGACGATTCCGGAAACTTATGCGTTGTATGACAACAAAAACCCGGCACTGCCGAAAAAGCGCTAAAAATTCGTAGGCACAAAACAAAACAATGGAGAAAGGTGGGGATTTTAGAAGACCCTAATTCCATAAGAGAGCTAGGCATATATAAAAGGCAGAGTAAGCAAGAGGGGTCCTTTAAATGCGTTCGCAAAACCGTGCCGGACAGATTTTGGGATCGCAAAACGTAAATGACGGGATACCTATGACTTAGTAAAAGTTGTCCGTCTGTCCGTCTGTTGGCAAGATAACTGTCGAAGGGAATGAGATATTTTATTGACTTGGTGTGATGACTCGGTGGGTCAAAGTAAAGGTCAGGTTTATACATGTGCTCTATAGCCCTATATTAACACTCATTTATAGCACCCTATATTGGCAAAACTATTGTTTAAAAGCAAATGAGGTAGCGTATTTTAGGGGTAAGTAGAAATGCTGAATCCAAGGGCCACTGTCACTACCTCAAAACTTCAATTCGTCAAAAAAATCAGTTCACACACACCAAAATCCGACAGTCCGGACAAGTCGGTTCATCCACAAGTCAGTTCACCAACACGTCTGTTCGACCACAATTCAGCTCACACACGCGTCAATTCGACCGAACATTATTTACTAAAGCACTTTAGGATTTTCTCTGGACGCGCAAGTTAAATGGGAGCGCGTGACGGCGGTTCGCTTGCCGCTCACACTTTTCAAAAAAAAAAATATTCCCACAATCAGGGCCTAGTCATCGACGTTTGTGTCTACTGACGTTTGTGTCAAATGACGTTTGTGTCAGCTGACGTTGGCAAACTTACGGTAGATGATAATATGACAGTGGGTGAACGACGTGTTACCGGACTGTCGCATATTGAGTGGCATGACACGTGGGTGACCTGGCGTGTGGACGAACTGACGAAAGTGGATCAACTGACGTTTGGACAAACTGTTGGAAAATTTGGGCGTACTGACGAATTTCTCAGGTGAACTGACGGATTTTTCAGGCAAACTGACGTTTTTCTAAACTGACGTGTGGGCGAACCGACCAAATTTCTTTCGGCAGATCTCTTGACGGTGGATGCTGTTACACCGCATTATTCAAAACGGGGTTCCTGCCTCCAATCAGAACAGGGCTCCTGTCTCGAGAAAGAAGTAAAAATAAAACAGCAGAACAACGGCCCTGTCCTTCCTTGTTTTTCGCACTGCTACTACGCGATGAATACTGTAGTGTGCACATATTGAAAGCAGAGGGAATACGCAACAGTGGATTCACAACGATCAGGAATGAAGGGGTTTTTCTTGGACTTTAAAATCTCCAAGAAGTTTTGTCTGTCGGCCGAAATTTTGATAAGGCAACTCTTCGTAATCGCGAAAATGCCGATGAAACGAAAATCCGGACGAAAGGGAACTTGCTTTAGGAGTATTTCCTTTTACTGAAAAACAGAAATCAAACAGATCCGTGGAAACAAGACTCAAACTTGACAAACTTTCCGGCCTTGGCCGGATTCCTGGCGAACTACTTGTCAGGCGAGAAAATGATTTTCATAATCGTGTTCAGCATATTTTCTCACCCCTGAAATAACTTGGTTTGCCCCTTAATCTGAACCCCCACCCCTAAATGTAGGACTACAGCGCCCATCTACGAACTCAACATTTCCCTTGATCCAAAGAATCCTCACACCAAGTTTCATTACCATATCTCATTCCCTTCGAGAGTTATCGTGCTAACAGACGGATAACTTTTGCGATGTCACGTATCCCTCCACTTATGTTTTGGGATCCCAAAAAGTAAGTAAGTAAGTAAGTAAGTAATTTATTTATGACCCGCCATTTTGAAAAGGCGGAGTAAATGACGAAAGTAAAGAAAATAAACAAAACACATATATACACACAGAAAAAGACACTTAATTTTTAAATTATAAGAAGCAAATCGATTTAGATTGTTCTATTTGGCTTTATTCTTGTGAATAGGGTATGGCCGTATCATTCTGTTATATGCGAACGGACGAACCGACAGACGCACAGAAAGACGAAGAAGCAAGACTTACCACAGGCGTCTTTTGCCAGAAGATTCCGTGCTTGAAGCAAGGTCACCTTGAGATCAAATAACTCGAAAGTCCGTAATGCCAACTCGTGCTCAGCTCTCGAAATTTCCTGTAAAATATTTACAATCAGCGATTGTGAGGCACTGGATAATGAAATTCCGTAACTGAAATGGAACTGAACGGACACGAAATGTCGTTGAGGTTATTAAGATGAATAGTACAGGCATTAAGTTCGTCTGAAGAAAATCTTTTTTTGTTAGAAAGATTAGGCTAGATGACAATAAGTGGTTAAAAAACATAAACATCACCAAGAGAAGGTGGAGTCGTAGCCGAAAAAGTAAGATCAGAACATGAGTATAAAGGCCCGTTCACAAAGAGTATTCGGTACCATGTAGTTCTGAAAATCGCTCCAGAGACCGAAGCTTTGCCAGGTTTCTGCGAATGGATACAGGTCCCAGTTTCGGGTGCCAGCTAGTCTCCGACCCAAGTTGAGATCAGTTTAACTTTTGAGGTACTTGCAATCAGATTATTTTGAGGGAATATTCTGACTGGCTAGTTTCGAACCAAGCCCATTAGGTAACATCACATCGACTCCGTGGTGTCTTGAAAACCGGAAGTAAATTTAGGTCATTGTTATTAAGTCTTGCGTGCTTCAGCACTAGCCAATCAGAATATTCCTCAGAATTCCCCTAAGTAATCTGATTGGCTAGTACCCTCAAAAGTTGAACTTATTTCAACTTGGTTCCGAGACTATCTGGTATCCGAAACCGGCACCTGTATCCATTGCGAATGGCAGAAATCTGACAAAGCTTCGGTCTCGCGTGCGATTTCCAGAAGTAGCTAGTACCGAGTACCCGTTGCGAATAGGCCTTAAAGGACCCCTCGCACTATTTACTCTTCAACTTACATTTTAATACTTTAAAACAAGGCTGTACTTTCAAGAAATAACTCAGTGTTTTGGCTGTTGTAAGCCTTTTCTGAGACCCGTTGACTTGTAGCAAAAAAGGGAAACAATTTACATAACCGGTTTTTTCTGATGGAAAAACTTGTCGCAGACAGTCGTCGACAGCGTTACACACATCGAAGGTAGCAAAACACGGTAAGTGAAAAAATCAGCGTCGTTTTGTTAGAAGGGTTAGAATGTACCGTACGAAATTGGGGTCTCCGGGTTTAGAAACATATGGAGTGATTATGGAATTAGATTGCGTTAGTATTATAAGTAAGACAGGTCCTTTAAGAAAAGATGCTACGCGGGTTTGAAAAAAAGACATTTAACTGCGAACTATTTCCTAATGGGACAACAGGGATCCTGGATGCCGAAGGTAAATCATCGAAAGACAAACGAACGGACATGTCAACGAAAATAGTATCGTTTCTATGTTATGAATGGAGGAGGTAATGAGGAGCAGTCAGCTGGTTCCGAACTAACGTACGTACAAATTTGGTCCATTTCTTTCCAGATAAATAACTGCTAAACTCACGAAGTTTCTAGCAAAATATTTACAATCACTGGGAAATAGTGGAACAATGTCTGTCAAAATAATCGACATAAAAGCAGAAAAGCGTTGCTGGGCTGTGGGATCGGCAATAGCTTTTTTTGCTATAGAGTGAATGACCTGCGAACTAGTTTGATCCTACTCCCTCAGACAAATGAATCCTGAGGTCATAAAGTTTCCCATGAAATATTTGTCCCAGTAACAGAGGACCTGAGTAAAGGTCGACCAGAACTGAAAGTACACAATAGCGGAAATTGAACCGTCTCTGGGTTCGGAGAGATTATGAGGCAGTATTTTTTTTTATACACTGTGAACCAGTGTGCTTTACCCTAGTGGGACAACAGGGAGCCCTGGACAATAAGAAAGTAAGTAATTTATTTAGAACCCGCCATTTCGAAAAACCGGAGTTAATGAAAGAAAATATATAAACACTTAAAGACACAGAAAAAGACATTAATTTTCAATCTTCGGCCAGGAAGCAGGGGAGAAGGTCGTGCGCTGGTTGGGCTCTGTTATCCATGATTTTTTATAGCAAAGAAGAAACATCCAAAAGGGTAACACTTGCGTCTTGAATTTTGAACTTCTCCGGTCGATAAACTGTCAGAAGTTTCACAACAGATAACACGAGGATGCGCGGTTTCAACAGATAATGCGTAACAGATAACACTTCGGATGTTGTCTGTTGTTTTTCAAAATGTTATGCATAATAAGCGTTACCGTCAGGAAGAACCGAAAAACCGCCAAAAAAGTATCTACTGCGTTTTCCGACATCATGACGATAAGGAATAAAGCCAGTAGATACTTTTCTTGCTCTTCCTAACAAAGCTTGTTATGCATAACATTTCATACATAACGTTTTCAAACACAACAGATTACATCCGAAGTGTTATCTGTTACGCATTATTTGTTGAAAACGTGCATCCCCGTGTTATCTGTTATGAAAATTCTGACAGTGTAAAGGTCGACAAAAACTATACAAACGCAATGGCTGAAATTGAACCGTCTCCGGGTTGGAGGGTGGGGGAGGTAATGAAGCTGTGGGCTAGTTAGAAACTTATATGTCAACTATATACTGTCAGAAGTTTCATAACAGATAACACAAGGACGCGCAGTTTCAACATACAACACTTGGGATGTTATCTGTTGTGATTTTGGAAACGCTATGCATTAGCCTAAATGTTATGTGTCCGATATCTTGACGACAAACAAAAAAGTTAGCAGAAGCTTCTTAGGGGTTTGCTGCTCTTCCTGGCAATGTTTGTTGTGCATAATATTTAATGCACAACATTTTAAAAATCACAACACATAATATCCCAAGTGCTGTCTGTTGAAACAATCGATTTTTACGATCTGTTATGAAACTTCTGACAATGTAGTTTGTTCCTACTCTGACGAGAGAGATAGTGAGGCTGTGAGCTACTTAAAGTTTAACCAAAAAGGGCTGAGGACAATCTAGGTACCCATCACATACTCATTTAAATAGGCTTGAAGGCCCGATGAAAATACGTTCCTTCTTTGCTCCGCTATTCACGAACAATCGATTTTCAAATAGTGCACTTTCCATGTCGGATTTATGTTACCTCTATGCGCTTGTAGGCCACCTATGCTGCATGCTTGACGAACATGATTTACCCACGTTCACCGAGCTCACCTTCGGCCACTGAAAAGCCACAGTTGTGTTGAGATTCAAATTTTCTACGTCATAGTAGAACTTGGCGCTATGGGGATGGCCGTCTATATTCTGAATGTCATACAGCAAGCATATAGTGAAAAATCAAAAACATCCCTAACGCAATCCAAATAATTCGGAAAATTTAATTAGATGACACAAAAATAAGCTGGCTTTTCAGCTAGGCTTTAAAGACTGACATGCGAACTAGTTTACTATCCTACTCCACAAGATAAATGACTTCCCAGGTCACAAAATTTCATGTGAAATACCAATCCCAGTGGGAAAATAGCGGACCTTGACGGTAAACGAACTAGTTTGCTCCTACTCTGGCAAAACAAATAACTGTCAAGCTCTTAAAGGACCCCTCTTGCTTATTCTGCGTTTTATTTTATCCCTTATAGAATTATAAGCTTCTGAAACCAAAACCTTTCGCCATTGCTTCGTTTGGTACCTACGACTTTTAGCACTTTTTCTGCCTAGCCGAGCTTTGCTAGGCACGCAACGCGAATTTCGCCGAAAGCTTCAATGTCCGCCGACAACTCTTTCGCGCATAACGGCACGATCAGCTAAGACCATAGGTGATCAGTAGGCCATCAAGTAGTATATCTTCTGTTATGGACTTGGTTTTCCCACTTTTCAACCACGGGAAGGCTGGATCGAGTTGACAAGCTCTAATAGGAAACTCGCTTATTTCACGAGAAAGGAACACTATTTCGAAAAAAAAAGTATTACTATTTTACACTTGCCGTGTCGGAGAGAGGGAAGGCTGGACAGAGTTGACAAGCGCTAACAAGAAAACCGCTCATTTCACGAGGAAAGTCATACTATTTCGGAAAACGATATTTCTGAGTTGTTTCGTCGTCAAAGATCATTTCTAGTAAGAATTGTGCTTTAAAGCTTCCTCTGAAACCTTTGTTACGATTATTAGTATTACTATTTCACGCCCGCCACGTCGGAGAGCGGGAAGGCTGGACAGAGTTGACAAGCGCTACCAAGAAAATCGCTCATTTCACGAGGAAAGTAATACTATTTCGGAAAACGATATTTCATCGTGAAAAGATCATTTCTACTAAGAATTGTGCTTTAAAGCTTCCTCTGAACCATTTATCCCAATGAGAAAATAGGGGACCGTGGATAGCGAAGGTAGACCAAACGAGAACTGAACGGACACTATAGGAAGTTGCACCGTCTCTGGCTTGGAGGATGGGGAAGGTAATAAGGAGTTGTGGGCTGGTTGTGAACTGACAAGCGGGCAGATAAATATAAAGAACACTATTTCTTAATCTAACACTTGATGGCTGGAAGAAGGGTTAACTGATTCAAGGAACTGATAAATATAACAACATACACATACTATTATACACATACTATTTTGTCACGGCTGCAAGAATTGCACACTGATTTCTGTCAGAAATCTAGTATACGTCTGTTATACGTCACCGACTGATTAGACTTTTTTGACTGATGGTTGGAGGTCTATTATATCTTTCGTATGTTATTCTCCTGTTGTCTTTTGTTTTTTTTTGTTCTCTTCTTTTTTCTATTTATCTCTTCTCCACTCTCTTTTGTTGTAAAACATTTTGTGGGTCATAAATATACTTACTTACTTACTTACTTGCTTATATAACATAACACACGACGTCTAGCTCCCCTAACAAACCTTTGGTTTCTCATATTCAGAAAGTCTTCTCACGGTTTTCCAACTTGTCGTTTCTGGAGGGATCTTGTTTACTGAAGCAGTAATGACTACGCGACCGAATTTCGGAGATAAAACGAAAAAGAAACAATTCCTCTAACAAGCTGTGACTCCCAATACGCCCCTCATAAAATTCCTCTCAGATTAGTTCTTTTTTGGCCGCTAGGTGCGCTATCGTAAAAAAAACAATGACACGTTACTTCTTTGTGTACGTTTATCCAGGTTTGTTTTGCTATTTTCAATTCCTCTTAGGTCTAACCATGTTTAAAACTGTTTAAAATGGCTCTTTCCCTCTTTTCGCTTTACCCAACTTTGTTCTGTCAAGCGTCATCAAGTTTGTCATTTCTGGCTTCCGACTTCAGTGCTGAGTGCTGACTGACTTTTCCACGGGGCTAATGCGCGACTCGATATGAAGCGAAAGCCTAATCACTTATTCACCCGTCAGATAACTTATCCCCCCATCTCACGTGTGATTGTTATTGTCCCTCTGGCACGTCTAGCGGCAATTCGTCAACGGATTTTATAAAGGACGTATTAGCCTACTAGTCAAGAAACAAGGAGAAATAGGAAACTGGGTAGCATATGAGATTTGTTGTCATAAAGCACAGCACTTACGCAAAATGATCTTTTCACGATAAATGCCTATCGAAAATTGTCGACTCGTACCACCTTCTGGCTCTCCGAAGCGGCGGTTCGCAAAATATTTGAAAACTGTACGCACCGTGGTTAAAAAGTGGGGAAAGTCAAACAAAAGAGTCTGAAACACAAGCACACAAAGAAGCAAACTTGAAACACAAGATCACCTATAGAGTCTTCCAAAAAAAAAACTTTGAAGCTTCTCATGTCCTTGTCGAAAGAGTTGTCGGCAGATCTTGACGCTTTATTCGGCTGCTTGACTGGCAAACTAAGCTCGGCCGAAAAAACACCAAAGTTGTAGGTGCACAACAAAACAATAGCTAAGGACTGGGATAGGGGAGATAATGATAATATAAAAGGCAGAATAAATAAGAGGGGTCATTTAACTCCTTTCTTCGCGTGGCGTGGCACATATTTGGTGACGCTAAAAGGGGTAAATCAATTTATTGTACTGTACCAGTCTTTGTCAAAGCTCTTGTAAAATGTCTCATAAATGCCGTTTTATTTAGCAGTCTTGTCTCGCAAATGCCGTTTTATTTATGACAACGCCTGATCAGGCCTTAAGGTCGACAACTTCTCTTCTTGTCTGACAAGACTATCCTGTTTCATCATGACTAGTTTTCTATCCTAGTCAGCGGTGTTTTCACGATAGTTGTAACGAACTGTAAACTACATTGTCTTTGGGATAATTTTCCCGAGTCACCTGACAATGCCTATAAAACGGCATTTGGCTTTGGCAAGGCCGAAAATTTAGACAAGACGAGACAAATGAGAACCGAATAAAAAGCGGCTCTTTAGGGTCAAGCTAAAAAACGAACCTGCGAAGGAATGCGAAAAACGAACGCTCCGAAGGAGAGTTTTCGAGGGGTTCTGGGGTCACTTTCTAGCGAGAGAAGCTCATCGCAAGAAACGCTGGAAAAGTATTCCGGGAATCGCTTACCACTTACCATGTCTACCGTGAAAACTCACGGAAAGATAAGCATGCAGAAATGAACAGTTTTTTTATCTGTTTCTTTATTTTTATTTCCTTTTTTGTTCGAAATGCATTGCTATGCCGACAGAAATGTTATGAAATGTTTTTATGGGGGCACCATGCCCTGCAGCAAGGACACGGTACCCCCTTAAAAATCTGTTACCAACTGTTGAATCAAGAATCTGAATTGGAAATTTGCTTTTCAAACAGATTTTTAGGATGGTCCCATGCCCTTGCTGAAGGGCATGGTGTCCTAACGTATGAGCACCATACCCTGTTGTTCGGGCATGCCCAGACGTTGGAGCACCATGCCCTGACGTTCGAGCATGCCCAGACGTTGGAGCAACATGCCCAAAGATCGGAGCTTTGTTTATGACTGTGTTATAGTGCCTGTCCTGGTTCGGCCACGTGAGCACAAGAGAAGATTCCACCATGGAGAAGAAAGTTCTGCTCGCAACCCCGATGCCCGGTCGGAAGAAACTCCGGGGAGGTCAGCGTCAAACGTGGTTGAGCAACCTCAAGGAAGACCTCGAGCCCATCGGAGGCTTCCTCTGGCATGGGGGAGATAGCTCTATCCTGCTGACAGACTGACAGGTGGACGGACCAACGGACAACTTTTAACAAGTCATAGGGTAACTGTTCACATAAGCATACCTCTACTGTACATAACGCGGGCCACTTTTCCGGGTAATTAAAGTTTAACGAAACAAATAAACAAATTAAAATTCGTCCTTTTACGCAATAAGCTTGGTAACTTGTTCTTTGAACATGGGGCGATACTTCGATACTAAAAGTAATCATGATGCATGTGTTTTCCTTTTCTGCAGATGACAGGTCCATCTTACCACGCGATTTCTTTGCTAACTTTTGCGTTCGGGGATCCCAAAACGTAGTGACGGGATACCCATGACTTCATAAGTTTGTTCGTCCGTCTGTCCGTCTTTTAGCACGATAACTCTCGGAGGGGTTGAAATACTTTGTTCAAATAATAATAATAATTTATTTCTTACCCACAAATTCCTGAGGAAAAACAAGTTGAGTACAATAAAGATAAAGAAAGGAAGAAAATACTAAAATGACTATACATACAAAAACACTAGCACATAAGCAGGGGGGGTAAGGGTCCTCACTTATCCTCGAGGATTAACAAGTCATAGGTAGGCTATCCCAACACTTACATTTTCGGATCCCAACAAAACCTGAAGATTGGATGAATTTGCACTGTCAAGAGAACACAAGACTGAAGAGGGTATCAAACAGGCAGGCCAACTGGATGGTGCTTAACAACTTTAGGTAAATAAGTAAGTATCAAACATTCCTGTCCTCAGTAGCAACCCATTTCGATGAAAATAGAAAACAAAAAAGAAAGAAGACATCTAGAATTTTGGCAAGCATTCACTATTTTTTCGAAACATGTGGCAAGCGATGAGCTAGACTGTCAGAGGCTGTGGGAATTAGAAAGACGTTTTCCACCCTTCTAACAATAGTAACTATTAGCTACTATTTTCGTTCGACCTCGTGAGAAGTAACTACGCCGACCGTTCTAACCTTCTCGAAAGAGTAACTATTAGTGACTGTTTGCTTACCATGCTCGGGAGCAATGGTTAGCGTGGTATCTTAAGAGCTCTGTGACGTGACTGGCCCGATACGATATTTTGCCGAAACTAGAAAAATGCATTCCAGCCTTGACGCCAAGAAGCTAGGATCCGTAACGTCATGCGAGATAAGTACGGTTAAGGATCATTTACACGGCGGGTATTTTTCCCCGGAGACGAGAGAGGAAAGTGCTCACACGGTACCCGGGTAATTTTCAAGGGAGAGTAGTGTCATGTGGCAATAAAATCCAAGGTTATAAAGCTCAGAATATCTCTTTACAATGGACACCAACAAATGTCCGACAATAATCAAAATTATTGCTCGAAAATCCGATTTTGTTTTTGCTGACGTCATAAAATACCCTTCGACAAGCAAATCCCCGGGTAAAAAGTTCGCGACATGGAATTCCAAAATACCCGGGGATTTGTTGCTGTTGCGTGGAGAAATACCTGCGGAGTACGGGTTAATACCCACCGTGTAAACGTAGCTTTAGTAGTTAACGCTGTAAAAAGTTTCTCCGAATAAAGAATAAAGTTAACTGTAGTATTTGCTACTGGGATTAATCTTATCTCTACTGGGATAAGATTAATCTGAATTAGATATAATCTAATCTCAATAGAGACAGACTTATCCCAGTAGAAAATCCTGCAAGATTGTTTTACAGGGTAGAACACGCTCTGAATGTACTCAAGAATAAATAAGGGATGATGTACTCGCGGATTTGTCATAGACTGTGATCCTGTGGTGAAGGAAAAGGTGTCAGAGAGTTTTAAGCAGATACGGCGTATTTTGAGACGTCTTTAAACCGAGCTTTAAACTTTCCAGATCTGGATACGGCCTTCGCGTGTGTGCTTGGAGGAAGATCTGACCCACGTCGCAAACCTTTTTTATTTTTCATTTTTTCTTTAGTCATATTATGTCTGTTGTTGTAAATTCTCGTGTTGTCCTTAAATTTTAGTGTTGATGTGTGATAGTTGTTTGTTTGTTTTTTCTTTACAATGTTGTATTAATAATTTTTACAAACCCATCAGAATTAGTGAAGCGTCGTTTTTTATGCCACTGGCATGTCTGATGCTTTTGAGAAACTTCAGGTTTATTTATATTTGCCATTAAAATTGTACCTTACTTTACCTTGCCTTACGTCCTTAAAGTTTAACTGAAAAGCCAACTTATTTTTGTAGAAAGCACTAAATTATTTGGATTGTGCTATTTTTGTTTGTTCCACTATACTTGTCGCTACCAAAAATCAAGGACAACAGGGCCCAACCAGCGCACGACGTTATCCACTGCTTCCTGGCCGAAGATTGAAAATTAAGTGTTTAAGTGTTTTAAATTAAGTTATTTATTTTCTTTCATTTACTCTGCTTTTTCAAAATGGCGGTTAATATATAAATTACTTGCTTACTTACTATGTGCTCTAGTAGGACGATTAAGATATCGATGGCCGTCCTCACACAAAGTTGTACTACGACGCGGAAAATATTTCTCAATACAAACGGGGCTTTTCAGTGCCTAGTGATCCAGTTCGGTGGAGTACGTGAATACTTATTTTTCGAAATCGTTTTCTCCAATCATACAACACAGGTACAAGTGCATAGAGATAACCTACCACAAACCCGACAGGGAAAGTCCACTATACGAAAATCGATTGTTTGTGAATAGCGGATTAGCGAATTAAAGCATTTTCATCAGGACTTCAAGCCTATTAAGTGAATAAATGATGGATAGCTAGATTGGGCCAGAGATGGGGAGACTAGATCCCAACCGTCAATTCGGTCAAACTTTAAAGGCGTTTCTTACGACCTATTCACTATTCTCATTATATTACCTTCTGGATGTCAGAGTCATTGATGTCTTTCGACTGGATTCCATTTTGGTAACTTTCGTAGTCCGGTTTCCCTTCGCTGATTGGTCTATCGCCAAAGTCTTCTAAGGAATCCAACGACGTAAGGATTTTAGGCTTGCAGAGATCAAAGGAGCCCGTGACGTCACTTTTGATGTGGTTGATCGGGAGAACAGGAGCTAGAAGGCAATCATAGTTTTAACGGACCCGTCTTAAACATATTACTGTTTCTGCCTACGCCCTTGATCGTTCTAGAACAATCAGTTCTAGTGATCGTTCTAGAACAATCAGTTCTAGAAACTAGAACGATCAGATAGTTCCAGAATGACTCATTTCCGGAACTTTCGAAAAACATCTGGCTCAGCATGGTTCATAGGTCTGGAAAACTGTCAACTAACTGTCTGGTAAAGGGTCAATCAAATCTAATGGTCAACCCCCGGTGAGAAATCTGGACCATTTTGTTTTGAAAGGGCTGGGATTTAATAAAATTAATAAGAACCCTTCATTTCAAGAACTGATCGTTCTAGAAACTAGAATGATGAGACAGTTCCAGAATGACTCATTTCCCGAACTTTCGAAAATACTATGGCTCAGCATGGTTCATGGGTTTGATAAGACTGTCAACTAACTATCTAGTAAAGGGTCAATCAAATCGGATGGTCAATCCTCGGTGAGAAACATGGACCATTTTGTTTTGAAAGGGCTGGGATTTAGTAAAATTAATAAGAACCCTTCATTTCAAGAACTGATCGTTCTAGAAACTAGAATGATGAGACAGTTCCAGAATGACTCTTTTCCCGAACTTTCGAAAATACTATGGCTCAGCATGGTTCATAGGTTTGATAAAACTGTCAACTAACTGTCTAGTAAAGGGTCAATCAAATCGAATGGTCAATCCTCGGTGAGAAACATGGGCCATTTTGTTTTGAAAGGGCTGGGATTTGTAAAAATAATAACAACCGTTCATTTCTAGAACTAATAACAACCCTTCATTTCTAGAACTGATCGTTCTAGAAACTAGAACGATCAGATAGTTCCAGAACGACTCATTTCCCGAACTTTCGAAAAACCTATGACTCAGCATGGTTCATAAATCTGGTAAAACTGTCAACTAACTGTAGTCAATCAAATCGAACGGTAAACCCTCGGTGAAAAATCTGGACCATATTGTTTTGGAAAGAGTTGGGATTTGATCAAAAGAATAGTTGTGTGTGTGCAGATACCATGGTAGTCTACATGATACCACGGTCTAAAGTCGGTTTCACAGTTACCGTGGTATCCGATACCACGGTCAAAAGGCGTTTTTGCAGTTCTCGTGGTATCTGGCCATTTATCGTGGTATCTGATATTCAGATACCACGGTCCGACCGTGGTAACTTATCGTGGTATCTGAAAAGTCATCTCACTTTCATCAAATTGGTGAGAAAGAAGTTTACCACTTAATTGGATATCAGTTTTTTTTTGGGATGACCTCGAAAAGTGCAATTTCGCCAATAGTCGTTTTTGCAGAGCAACCGTGTATCAGATACCACGGTAACTGCAAAGTATGATAACTGAAAAAAATATGACGAATTTCATTAGGGTTAATCAGTTAAGTTCATTATACGGACTTTTTCCATCATGATAACGGTTGAGTAGCTAGGTTGTTGTACTCTAGAAATTTTGTGTTTCTTCTAACAGAATAGAATAGTTTGATAGCCAGTTGGACATACGAGATACATAAAGAGAATGACAACTACACTTTACTCACAGTACTCATTACATATATTTAGCTCAAGCACTTTGTATAGATTGGTATTAAAGGTCAGCTTCCCCCCTCGAGGTTGATATCGGAATATAACACCGAGACGGCCATTGAAAGTACCCTATCCGAGCCGAATGCAAGGTTGATATTTAAAATGGCCGTCGTAGTTGTTCTTCCGAAACGAATCGAGATGAAGGTTATATGTTAACTATTGTAACTTTTTCGAACAAAATATTTGGTATAGGTAAGACTTGGCCTTCTTTTGTTGTACTTTTTGCTACTGGGCTATGGAATTCTATTTTAGTCGAGATTTTAGTGAGCAGCAGCACAAACCCACTATAGACCTACTAAAATTACCTATGTCCTGTTTCTATCAATACAGTCTTTTACATCTTCGGCGATGCAGATGCCAGCTAACGATTACAGAATTAAAATCAGTCAAACTAGTTCACCGCTAGATGGCAACTGTCAAAATCGGTGTTGCCACCGGTAGCAAAATTCTGCGATTCGTCACGTATGTTCACTTCTTCGGCAAAGCGAGCCAGAATTCTGCGACCGGTTCCTTACCAGTAAATACAAAAATGTAGCAAAAAAGTTGAGGCATATAATTATGAATTTCATAAAGCGAGAGTAAAAAGTACCCAGATTCATAAGAGCCAGAATATCACTATTTTTTGCTGCCGTAAGTTAAAGGTTCCACCAGAGAAAAGTGACAACACTTAATAACCGAAAAGGCTGGGACAGGACAATCTAATTACCAATCAGTTATTCACTAAAATTGGCTTGAAGACCCGCCGAAAATGCGTTAACTTCGCTGTTCTGCTATTCACAAATTGTGGAATTTCCGATAGTGGAATTTCCGTGTGATTTGTGGTACCTCTAAGCGCTTGTATTTTTGTTGTATGCCTTACGAGAAAGATTTATGACTTTTTTTTGTTTAGGCAGTAAGAATCTTCACCAATCTTACCACTGCCCACTGAAAAGCCGCGTTTGTGTTGAGATTAAAAGTTCCCGCATCATAGTAGAATTTTCGTTGTGGGAACGGATGCAGACATTCTGAACGTCATAACTGGAGCAGTAGTTCACTCCAAGCTGTGATTTAAGGTAATTAAGAAATCCCTTTGCAGAATCCAAATGATTCAGTGTATTCAGTTAAATGACGCAGTTGGCTTTTCAGTTAAACTTTAACAATAACAAAACCGCGTGTTGGCTCTTGAGAAAACAGAAACTAAAAAAAAAAGACAGTGATCGCTGCTGAATAACTAGCTTTTGGAAAGAAAGGGAAAGTAGGATGTTGTTTCAGTTGACAAGTTGTATTTCCAGTGGAAATCTGGTTGTGACAAGGTATGACCTAGGGCATGGGCTGGTTGTCTAAGAGAGTTATGTTCTATAATTTTCAATTTTTCTATAACGTTTAGTATTTTTTTTTTACTGAAAGTAATGTTTTATTTATTGTTTGGAGGTCAGCTTCTACTCCCAGTATTTGAGAAAAATTACTCGATGAACATCTCCGGAGGAACATCTCTCTGTAGGAGACACACTGGTAAATGTCATAACATAACTTCCTGTGGACATTTAATGATTTTATTTCATCCTTTCTAGTTCCAATAACATTAGGGAACTGAAATTCATATCCATTAAGCAAACGTCCCCTGGGATCCATAAACTGCTTACATTCCACCGTGAAATTGCCCTCTTCATATTTCATTAGGAAGAGGGCAATGACAGGTACTAGGTTATTCAGATGGAAACATTATTTTCAAAATTATGGATCCTACTTGTACATAAAGCGGGCCACTTTTCCGGGTAATTAAAGTTCAACGAAACAAATAAACAAATTAAAAATTCGTACCTCTACGCAATAAGCTTGGTAACTTGTTCTTTGAACATCGATACTAAAAGTAATCATGATGCATGTGTTTTCCTTTTCTGCAGATGGTAGGTCCATCTTACCATGCGATTTCTTTGCTAACTTTCGCGTTTGGGATCCCAAAACGTAGTGACGGGATACCCATGACTTCATAAGTTTGTCCGTCCGTCTGTCCGTCTTTTAGCACGATAACTCTCGGAGGGGTTGAAAAACTTTGTTCAAATAATAATAATAATAATAATAATTTATTTCTTACCCACAAATTCCAGAGGAAAAACAAGTTGAGTACAATAAAGATAAAGAAAGGAAGAAAATACTAAAATAACTATACATACTAGGATAAGTGAGGATCCGTTGGTCGAAGTACAGGTAAAGTTGGTATCCCTATATTTAGTGGTGCGGGGAGGAGATTTCAAATTAATACTTTGACAGGCTATTTTGACAGTCAAGATCTGAACTTCATTCTTGCACTGGACGAGTAATTCGCCCGAAATCCGACAAAAAAATGGAAGATTGGTAGAAGTATAAGTTTTATCTGAAGTTGCGATTAAAGGTTCGTTATAGGGGTAAGGAGAAATGCTAAATCCGTTCTTGAACTTTTTTTTCTCGCCGAAGAAGTAGTCCGCCCGGAATCCGGCAACCGGAAAATTTGCGATAGTACCTAGTAGTTTTATCTTAAGTTGGTCACAGCCTCAGAGTTTCGACGTTAGTAAACTAGGGCGTCGATGTAAAGGTAAGAATACATTCCGAATCTAGATCTGAACTTTATTTTGTACGGTCGGACAGGTAGGGTGACTGGGATCCGGCGAAAACCGGAAATTTGCTATTTTTAAAAGTTTTTTCTGAAGTCGATCACAGCATCCATATAGGTGCAGAATACATTCTGAATCTACATTTGAGCCTTATTTTCTCGCTGGATAGGTAGTTCGCCTGGAATCCGGCAAAAACCGGAAATTCGACAAAAGTAAAGGTTTGTTTCTCAAGTCAATCGGCGCATCAATCCCTTACAGAGAAAAGAATACATGCTGAATCCCACAAGAGCTAAGAGCCCATATGGCACTTGATACGAGTAGGGGGGTACACGAAAGAAGATGAGAACGTCACAAAATACCCTGCCATCCAAAAATGCGATTCGGACCTAGAAAAAGCATATCTAGTTTCACTCAAGTCTAAGCATTACCAGCAGCGCCTCGGATCATCTAGGGCAAATGAGTTTTATATCTTCCAAGTTTCAGCCCAGTAGATCCACTCGTTTGGTCCCTAGAAAAGCCACACGGTTTCTGGTACCCACCTCCACCTCCCCTTACCACGGCCGAATCTGGTTCAGACTCCAAAATAGATCAACTGAAGCATTTTCTCTTACCGCCTATAAAGTTTCACTCAAATCTGAGCGTTTTTTTGCCAGCTTCCGATAACTCTCCCCCCTCCCCAACCGTGGTTGGATCCAGTTCGAACCCTAAAATATGTCATCTAGGGCATGTGATTCTCTACATTCCAAGTTTCATTCGAATTGCTCCACTTGTTTTACCCCTATGCGAGCCACACATTTCCGGAACTCCCGTTCCAGTCCCCCCCCCCCCCGCTGTGGCTGAATACGACTCAGAAACATAAAAGTCGCACATCTGACATGTCCTATTGCCGTTCATCATGTTTTACTTGAATTGGAGCATAGCCTATCTGCAAATTTCCGATTCCCACTTTTGCTTGTCTAGGTGATCGTTCTTATCACCCATAAAGTTTCACTCGGATCGGACCACTTGTTCGCAGCTTACGGAAACCAGTGATTTCCGGATTCCCCTTCCCTCAACTCCCCAAAGATGGTCAAATCCAGGGAAAAAAGTTTTCCCAGGGCATTATGCCTGATCCTAAGTGACTAATACGCCTGCAAAGTTTCATTGGGCTAATGCTTGTTCTTCCCACCAAGTTCCATCCCAATCCCTCGACTCTGAGCGTTTCACGAGATTTCCGGTGCCCTATATACTCCAATCCCCCCCACAAGTATCGGGTCCGATCAGGACTTGACATGGAACATCTGAGACGATAGCTCTTTCCACTTGCCAAGTTTCATCCAATTCCGGTAACCCGTTCGAAAGTTAAGCATACCACTGAATCCGGGCTCCCCATCACTCCACTCCCCCCATGATGGCTGGGTCGGGGAAACGACTATTCTCGAGTCATTATTCTCCTGTTCGGAACCCTGACACGCCTCCCAAGTTTCATCGTCCTAGCACATCCGGAAGTACCGAACTCGCTGGATCACCAGATTCCGACCCCCCCCCCCCCCCCAACTCCCCCACAGCGCCCGAATCTGGTCCGGTTATGTCAACGATGTATTTAGGATTTGTGCTTGTTCTTCCCATCAAGTTTCACCCAGATCCCTCCCTCTGAACGTCTTCAAAGATTTCCGGCTCCCCCTTCCAGCTCGCCCCCCAAAGTCACCAGATCTGGTCCGGATTTGAGATGGGTCGTCTGAGAAACGGGGTCTTTCCAAATATCAAGTTTCATTAAGATCCGATCACCCGTTCAAACGTTATAAATATCTCAAGATTCCGGGTTCCCTCTCCCTCCACTACCCCCACGATGCTCGGATCGGGGAGATGACTATTTCCAACTTATTCTTTTGGGGTCCCTGATGTGCCTGCCAAGTTTATCCTCCTAGCTTATGTGGAAGTGCCCGAACTAGCAAAACCTGGACAGACCGACAGACCGACGGACGGACAGAAATTGCGATCGCTATATGGCACTTGGCCGAAGGGCAAGTGCCATAAAAATGAACTTCATTTTCTCGCCTTAGAAGTAGTTTGACCAGAATCCAGGCAAAACTGGTTGGTAGAAGAGAAACACCATTCTGACGTCGATGAAACTGGTTGGAAAAGGTTGGTGGTGTACCCGAAAAAGACATGGTAAATCCAGAAAAACTATTTATTTGCTCCGTGAACAGATAGTCCGGAATCTGGTGAAACCGATGTTGACAAATGAACCTGCAATTGTCTAATCTGGTACACATTTTGCTAGAAAGTAGGCTATTACCTAGTGGATCTGGTTATCATGTCTATTAGGTAAGATTACATCCAAATTTTATTTGGTTCGGCAAAGACCGAACATCTGCAAGAACCGATTATCTGTATTGGAAAGATGGACATATTACCCTATGCGATTCCATCGAAACCTGTGGCCTTGGTGTTTACAGACTTTGAATGTACAGTTGTCGACCATCTGACGGGATTTCTTCCGTTAATTCCAGGATGATATTTATCTCTCTTTCCGAATCGTGCGGTTAAATTTTTTAGTGGCGGGCGCTTCCAGACAGGCTATAAAGGGTGTTTTCCAGTCGTCCCTTCACATGGCCGGATTAATGGCTTTATATTGATTTGGCGGATACACCCAGCTACATCCGGTATGGAGGGGGAGGGGATTTTTGCAAGCATCACGACAGCTACATCCAGTTTGGGGATGTCGGGTTCCAGACACCTTTTTCTGGCATTACGACAGACCACCATCGGTTCATGTGCACGTATAACTGACATAAACTATGTAAATTGACAAAAAACACTTTTTTACTGGTTGAAGTAATGCAAGAACTGAAATGCAAGAAACAGGTAGAACACTAAATGCAGTCAAAACGTTCGCACATAAAGCTAGTAAGCACAAAACAGAGCAACAAAAATACATTTTCCTAGCGTCGATGTTCTACTCGTTTTTGAGCTTTCTACGGTCTACTAGCATGAATGCTCTAGTTTTTTTTTTTCATTTCAGCCAATTGTACAAGCAGAAAAGCGGCTTGTGTGGCTATCTGTAAAAGTGGCTATCTGTAAGCATTGCTACTTTTATTTGGATGTTACTTTGATACTTGTACGTAAATAATGTTCATTTAGACGCCTATAGTAAATAGTGTTTCTACTATGTGTAAATGTATCTTCCTGAACGTCCCTAATCAGCGATTCCCATACTAAAGATTTCGAATTTTCTATTTCATTGCACTGTCTGAAGTTTCATAACAGATATCACGAGGATGCGCGGTTTCAACAGATAATGCGTAATAGACAACACTTCCGATGTTATTTGTTGTGTTTGAAAATGTTAAGCATAATAAGCGTTACCATCAGGAAGAACCGAAAAACAGCCAAAAAGTATCTGCTGAGTTTTCCGACATCATGACGATAAGAAATAAAGACGGTAGATGCTTTTTTGGCTCTTCCTAACAAAGCTTGTTATGCATAACATTTCATGCATAACGTTTTCAAACACAACAGATAACATCCGAAGTGTTATCTGTTCCGCCTTATCTGTTGAACCGCGCATCCTCGTGTTATCTGTTCTGAAACTTCTGACAGTGCTGTATTCTTCTTCAAGTACGCTGATTCTTTCATTTTTCCTGTTTGGATCCTTTCAAGGCAGACGACGCACCGACCCATTGCTTCCGAGGAGCTCGTTGGTCAGAAATACCGATTATGCTAGCCGGATGATCCACTATTCGTTGAATTTCCTGTCGCACTTTTCCTGCTCTCAGACAAAATGTTGCCCGTTGGTTAGGAATGTTTGATGCCTGATATATCCAGTCTCGTTATGATAGCGTTCTACAACAGAGGGTGGGATTGTATGGAGCACAAGTTGAAGAAAGCAGAAAGTCTGAGTTGTAAAAGGACTTTAAGTTCTAGACCATACTAACCGATTTTAACTAGGATGTGCCACGATGTACACCAGTCATCGAGCTGTTTCGAGATTGAGACCATATCGAGGGGTTGCTCACTCCCAGAAACGATGCACACAAAGTGGTGCGGTGCCGCACCGGTGCCGAGATGGCGTGTTGCTGCCGTGCCGGTGCCGCGCCGAGCTGTACACTGGTGGAGGAGAGAGAGCAACCCCTTGGACCATATATCAGAGTCTTGCAACAAGACATACTGTGCGTTCCCACTGACGCGAATATTCGCAGAATAGCCCGATTTTTCGTCAGCCACAAATTTCACGCCACAAAGCTACAAAGTCGCTGCGATATTTCGGAGAATCGCTGTAGTTGGATTATTTCAACTACAGCTACAAAATCGCGCCACAAAAGTCTTGGAAAGCGGATAATTGTTTGAAAAATGGGAACAGTGAGAAACACAAGCAGAGACATCTGATCCTCAAAGCCAAGGAGAAAGTTGCTTCAGAGGTGAGGATGGAAGGAAGGTAAGATCACTTTCATACCACCAGCCAGGCTAGACTGTCACACTCATATACCCGACAAAAGGAAAACCCGTCACAAACAATACTACTGGTGTCGCGTCACTAACTACTCACTGACCGAGCCTTCTACAGAATTCGCCCCGACGCCAGGTCTATGACAGCAGCACGCCAAACCATCCCCTATTAATGGGAAATATACCGAAAGCAAATGAGGAGAAACCTAAGCTCCGGTTCTTGCTTCGAAGCGTTCCATTCGCAGAACCAATTAGGATGAAACATATATTAGCCAATTCCGGAACAGTTCGTGATGACGGCCTAATGGGAGCACGGGGCGATTCATTCTACTGTGAAAACTTTTGATGCCGGCTTTAGCTAAGTGCTACGGGCTAATGCGGCTTCTCGTTGGGGAAATAAGTCGTTCATGTTTATGCCTTGGACAGCCCGATGAAAATTTTTTAGCCTGTGTAGTTGTATGGTAGTTGTACGAAAAGTTGCATGTACTGATATGCAGTAGTAGAGAATAGTTTAGTTTAATGTGCCTCACACTGGGCTAATCTTAAGCAGTAGTATTGAGTGCTCCAGTAGCATGCAGTCTTGCTATAGCAGCATGTAGTACTATCAGTTGGTAGTCTACTGCATGCTAATTTTTCGTACAACTTCATACTACTATTTTGAGATAATTTTTCATCGGGAGACGATCGGCGTCGTGAGGTCGAGAGCTGGAATTCCTGTTTTAAGCACCATTGGCATTCCATGCGGAAAAGATGAGATTTTTTGAAGTTGTTGAAATATATTCAGACAATGGATAAAATGGATACGACGGCTACAACGTTTCGGCAGCGATATTTCGGCCCTTCTTGGCTTTGCCGTTCGTTTCTTCCCCAACGTTGTCCCAGACGTTCGACAGCCTAGCGAGGACTCATGTCACGAAGGCCCATACCGCTGCCAAAGCTTCGTAGCTGACGTATCCGTTTTATCCACTGTTTAAAGGTCTTGTTTCCCAGTCAGCTTGGGCTCAAGGAGTATTTACTGACGATTTTCAACTTTATGATGAAAATGCAGAAAACTCGGCCGGGAAAACTCGATTGTAAGTTCGCCGCATTAATCGACTGCGGCGCAAATAACACAGATCCGACAAAAGGTAGACCCGCGGTTCGGACAAAACGCAGATCAGTCAATGCAGAACCGGATAAGTTTGCCGCATTAATCGACTGCAGCGCAAATAACAGAGATTCGACAAAAGTTAGACCCGCGGTTCGGACAAAATGCAGATCGTTCAACGCAGAACCGGATTGTAAGTTCGCCGCATTAATTGACTGCCTCGAATAACATAGATCCCACAAAAGTTAGACCCGCGGTTCGGACAAAACGCAGAACGGTTAACGCAGAACCAGATTTAAGTTCGCCGCATAAATCGACTGCCTCGAATAACACAGATCCTACAAAAGGTAGACCCGCGGTTCAGACAAAACGCAGATCGGTTAACGCAGAACCGGGTTTCAAGTTCGCCGCATTAATCAACTGCCGCGAAAATAACACAGGTTCGACAAAAGGTAGACCCGCGGTTCAGATAAAACGCAGATCAGTCAATGCAGAACCGGATCGTAAGTTTGCCGCATTAATCGACTGCCTCGCAATAACCAGATCCGACAAAAGGTGGACCCGCCAAAATGCAAACCGATCACAGGCAAGACTGCTCGAGTCACGGCACAACCAGTGACCATGCCTTCGACTGAATTCGTTCAAAGACAGCAAACAGGTAAACCTGTCCCCTTCTAATGAAATAAATCGAACGAAAATGAGAAGAAAAATGAAGCTCCAGTTTTCGCTTAGAGTCGTTCTATTCCAGATGAGATGAAAAATGCATTAGCCAATTTACGGAACAGTTCGTGATGAAGCCGATGAAGGCGTGTGGCAGCGAGGGGCGATTCATCCTACCGCGAAAACTTTTGATGAGAACTCCCCAAAAGTTATGTCTATGCCATAGCAGCAACAAATCAAACATTTACTTTTAATCGGAAATATACATAATGAAAATGAGGAGAAAAACTAAGCTCCGTTTTTGCTATTAGACCCGTTCCATTCAAAGAACCAATTACGATGACAAATGCATTGGCCAATTTCCGGAATAGTTCGTGATGAAGCCGATGAAGGCTTGTGGGAGCGAGGGGCGATTCATCCTACCGCGAAAACTTGTGATGTCGGTTTGCCTCTGTGCCGCGGGCAATACGCATTCTCCTTTGGGAAATAGAATACTTAATCGACTGCTCGGATCGAGACTATAGGGCAGCAACGACGATCCGAAAAAAGACAGATCCGGTTCCGCCAAACACAGATCCATTGAAACATGGACTACTGGGATCACGCAACAAACTACGCAGTGACCAAGCTTTCTGTAATGAAAATGAGGAGAAAAACTAAGCTCCGTTTTTTGCTATTAGACCCGTTCCATTCACAGAACCAATTACGGTGAAAAACGCATTGGCCAATTTCCGGAATAGTTCGTGATGAAGCCGATGAAGGCTTGTGGGAGCGAGGGGCGATTCATTCTACCGTGAAAACTTTTGACATTGGCTTAAGCCTTAGTGCCGCGGGCTAATACGCCTTTGCCTTGGGGAAATAGTTCATTAATATTCAATCGACTGCTGGGATCGAGACTGTAGATACCTAAAACAACAGGAGTTTCGCAACAACTGTAACCACTGTGTACTTTAACCAAGGAGCCGGCTAAACCTTGGTCCAGTCGAATCAGAACCATGTAGAGAGTAGCACTGCATAAGATAAAGCAGATCAGACAAAAATACAAACCGCGGTTCCACCCAATGACCCATGACAAGGGGTGACGGTCGCTAGTGGATAAGGAGGAGGCCCCTCAGTTGGGGGCACAATCTTGGGAGAGGTATTATGAGAGTAAAGGGATGGTGGAGGGAACGGTATTTAGTGAACAGTGGAGGGAGAAGGTATGTTACCCGTTGATAGAGGAAGATTGCAAATTATTAGATCCAGTTGAGGAGTCTGAAGTCTGGAATGTTATGCGGAAAATGAAAGGAAATTCTGCTCCAGGTCCGGATGGTGTTCCGCTGGCTGTGTGGCGATGGGGCAAGGTGGTGGTTGCTTTGTTTTCTAGTCTGATGGTGAATGCTACGTGGCCGCTACAGTGGACAACATCTATAGCGATACCATTATTTGAGAAGGGTAGTAGGCAGTTGCACGAAAATTATAGACGCATTCATTTGGGGAAGAACATTGTAAACTAGTTTTACACTCGTACTGACAGTCTGGTCGTAATCCGGGCAAGAACGGGAATTAAAAACAGAAACAAAATTAGTGAACTGATCTGGATCAGAGGTAGAAACGGGTAAAAACATCATGTTAACCGGATTTGGAAAATACATGAAATCTGTAAAACCCGGTTGTCTGAATCAAGACGTCTAGCAAATATTAAGCTACGTGGGCACATAGTCCAACAATACTTCACATGCGAAAATACACAGGCGAAATTCGCATCACTGTCGGGAAACTTGCATGCGATGCGTCAAAACTTTGGAGCAAAGAAAGAAGTTCGTACCCTATTACTGCGATAAATGGACTGTGTGAGCACATATCTTTAAAACGCTTACACACTGACGCGTTGGCCTTTCACCCTAAGCTACGCAACATCTGCATCGTGCTTGCGTCCACGCCATGCAGAGCTTACGCAGACAAATAAAACGCAACGCAAGTTTCGTCGATGCGTACGCATCAGATTTGTCAGTGGAACATTGATATTTTTGAGAAAAAAAGCCTAAAAAAAGACATACTGATGATGAAGAAAAACTTGCTACTAGCGAAAGAAATTAGAATACAGCAGAAGATACCATGAAAGGAAAATGTAAATGAGCATGCAGCACGAAAGCTTCTCGCGCAGGTGTGAAAGATACTCTGCACAACCTGTATGCAACGCATACGCAACGAAGCGTCGATGTGAAAGCGGCTTTATTGGGATCCGAAAACGTAAGTGGAGGGATACCTATGACATCGCAAGTTGTCCGTCTGTCCGTCCGTCTGTCAGCACGATAACACAGGAAGGGAACGAGATATTTTGATGAAACTTGGTGTGAAGGTTCTTTGGGTCAAGTGTAAAGTCAAGTTCGTAGATGGGCTCTGTAGCCCTATATTTAGGGGTGGGGGAGGGGGTTCAAATTAAGGGACAAACAAAATATTTTTGAACAGCTAATGCGAAAGTCGATTATGGGATAAGAAGACATGCTGAACACGAATATGCAAAACATTTTCTCGTCCGACAATTAGTTCGCCCGGAATCCGGCAAAAACCGGAAAGTTGGTGAAAAGTAAAAGTTTCATTTGAAGTTGATTAAACGTTCGATTCAGGGGTAAGAAAACATGCTGACCACGATGGTGAAAACCGTTTCCTCGCCGGACAAATAGTTCGTCCGGAATCCGGCAAAAAACGGAAAGTTGGTTAAAAGTAAAAGTTTTATTTGAAGTTTATTAGATATTTGATTTAGGGGTAAGAAGACATGCGGAACACGATGATAGAAACCATTTTCTCGCCGGACAAGTCGCTCGTCCGGAATCTGTCAAAAAACGGAAAGTTGACTAAAATTAAAAGTTTTATCTGTAGTTGATTAGATGACAGATTTAGGAGTAAGAAGGCACGCTGAACACTTGTATGAAAAGCATTTTCTACCCGGACAAATAGTTCGCCCGGAATCTGGCCAAAACCGGAAAGCAAAAGTTTTATTTGAAGTTGATTAGATGACAAATTTCGGGCTAAGGAGACGCTGAGTCTGTATATGACAATACTTTTTCACCCGGTCATATAATTCGTCCGGAATCCGGCTGAAACCGGAAATTTCTTTGTAAGTTTAAGTTTTATTTGAAGTTGATTAAATATATCCTTTATAGGAGATACGCTGAATTCGTTTCTAAGTTTTCTTTTTTGCTGGACAAGTAGTGCGCTTGGAATTCAGCCGAAACCGGAAATTTGGCAGAAGTAAAGCAGGAAGTTTCGGTCAGTATCGTCAAAATAGATATGGCTGATAGAAGTATATCTGAACTATCTGAACTTGGTTTTCTCAGATGATTAGCCTGCGAATACTGGATCTGGTGAAGACAAGACCCATTTGTCTGGATCAAATACGAGATTTTCGGGATCCCATCGAAACCTTAGGTCTTGTTCTTTATGATCTCACCATTGCCTTTAGTCTAGTACTCAAGTGCAAGGGTGCTCGATTTTTCGGTTGTATGTAGGCTATCAGATTGCTCTTTGATCTCTTAGTCTCCCAATCGTTCCTGACAAGCAGAGGGGACGGAGGACCGAGTCGGACATTTACTTGACCTCGAAATTATTTACTTATATATTATTGACTTATATCTGACTTATATATAAATATATTACGAAACTATTCACATACATTTTATACTAAACCTGAATTACCTCGAAATCGGCACGCAAAATGTTCAAGAAAATTTCTCTGAAGTCCTAACTAAGCCCCAAGTTACTGAACTTTGCTGGCAGTTAGGACAGCACAGATATTTCCTTTTAACACGTTTGAGGCGAATTTCAAGGTTATGTAATTCTAGTTCGGGTATCCCTCCTGTAAGTAGGCTATAAAAGTTACCTCCTTTGATGACGACTCGGAAGAATGATGAAACTGACACTGACACTTTCTGCATCCTCAGATGGGATAGTCAAACCACCAATCACTTTTTTACACACCCCGTCCTGACATAAAAGCACAACGAATTGCTTTTTTTCTCGCTTTTTTTTCATAGAATTCTCAACTTCCTCGCCTGTAATCTTCCCCGGGAGAGGTTATTAGGGAAAACATAAATGGGGATTCACCAGCAATAATGTATAATTCACGTATAGTCGTCAACAAATACGTCATAGTCTGTGCAACAAATGGGACATTTTTTTAGAAGCTTGTTCACAAGCTTTCATCTTATTCTTAGGCATTACTGCACGTCGTAATTCCACGGAGATTTCCCGACAAAACAGCTTAAACAGTTTTGAAACAAACCATTCCTAAAGTTTAAAGAATCAATCAATGAGTGCACAAATCTGTATGAAATTTAAAAGGAATTGTTGCACTTTTTCTCGTCGAGTATGCTCAAAATATTATCCGTCTTAACCCACAAAGTTTTCAGAACTACAAAAATTACATATTTTGCATCTTGAAATAAAACCACAGCAGTGACAAAAAAAACACTCCAGGTTCGACAAAAATCTCTGAAACACGGAAGCGGTGGTTACTGATAAACTTACAAACCCGCGACAATTTATCAAAAATTCCCACGGCTAATTAGACTACGCACCCGAATATTATTTTCTGACCACGGCTGCATGAGCCGCAGTGACGTTTTAGTGACGTTTTTCGCTACGAGAGACGGACACCCAATGAAATACTGATACTATGGTATATTGTTTTTTCATCCCGTAATTTTTCATGTAATGGACGTATTATTATAAGAATAATTGATAATTTATTTTTAACCCACAAACTGTACAAGGTGAAAACAGTGGAGTACAGAGAAAATATGAAGTCATAATTAGGGAAGACACAACACATACAAACAAAATCTCTCAGGAGTCAAACAGACGAATAAGCCCATGAGAGGGCGACAGACGCGCGTACGCGGTTCCGGACGTTTTCTGTGGAGAGCACACAATTTCTCCGTGGTATCCGGTAGCGAGTACTTACTAACTTACTTATCTCTTATAACATGAGTATTCATGCTTTCATAATGTCAGGATAATGTTTCATCCGACGCAACCTGTCTGCGGTTTTATTAAACTAGGCAAAGGTTAGATTCACGTCCGATTTATACGCTTCAAAATAATGAGAACTGCGGTGTCCGCCATTCAACCTTCTTTAAACAAAACAACAACAAAAAATAAGAGGATACCATCAACTACCGTACCACTGCATTTATCCTAGAGGATAACTGAAATAATTTATGAATTAAAATAACTTATATTTACAGAAACATAATTTCGCTTTTATTTTGGTAGTTGGCTCCAGGAAAGTTCTAACCCCCCAAAAATTGGAAGCAGATCACACTGCTGCCGCTTTCAAAATATAATGACACGACCCTGCAAAAGTGGAATATCTGGACCGTGTTATCCAATTCACTGTTTCCATTTGCCTGATGCCAATTTCTGCCGAAGAAAATTGTAGGCCTATATAGCCTATACTTTATCTCGTTACTTTCGAACAGATCAAGAGCGGAAAACATGGAAGAAAAAGGAAGAGAGAAAGAAAAGACAAAAAGCGATAAAAGCATCAACGACACTACAAATGAAGAATCAGAGAGGGCGAGTTAATCATGTTTTATCCACTGGGCAAAAAGCTATGGTCTGTTCTGAGATTTGTTTGAACTAGCTTTCGAACAGCCTCGTTAGGTACTATCAGGGTTGCGTTTTCAGTTAAACTCGAATCCTAACACGCTCCGCTGCCACCCGTTTTCAGCGCCTGTGTTTTGCATAAGAGAACTCGGCACGGGATTTGATGCTCTACCGAGTCCGTTCGCGTTTGGATTCGGTGCTGAACTCGAAAGAAACGCGGGAGCTAAAACGCTTGACAGGCTGAATTTTCTAACTAGATACACGCAGTGTTGCAATGGGTGGTACCAGATTTAGTACTCTTTTCTCCAACCTGTACATCTGTACAAATTTTTTTTAAAGTCAGAAAATCAGTGGGCTACAATTACGAAGAACTGGTACAAATTCGGTAAATTTTTTCTAAAACTAAGAAAATTAACTTGATTACTTGACTTATCGTACTAACTTCGGTGTACCTAGAGGCACCTAAAGCTTTAACAAGAAAGTGGCATTTCTATGTCCGTGGCTGAAGGATTCAGTCGAATTTCTTCACGACCCAACCGCTTTTCCTTTCTTGCAGATTTTGTGTGACTTCCCGGCTCCTAGTTACATATAGGTTTGGCAGAACTCATTTACCTTGATATGCACATTTTGGTCCTGAGCACTCCTTCCTGCCAAGCTCTATCCCAAAAGACACAAAGGAGGATAGAAAAGAAAACGGGAGCCAACGGGAGAAGAGAGAAAACAAGCGAAAGACATTGTATAGATTCGTAGAGTACTGCGAAGAAAGATGTGCGTGTTCCAAGCGCGAAAAAAATGTTTGGCTTCTGGTACATTTTTTCCCTGGAACTACATTTTTTGAACCTACGTCTTGTACAATTCACAAAATCAGTATCGCAACACTGGGTACATGTCATTTCTCAGTGTGTCGTTTCTTGTACGTGCTGTTGGGTTTATTTTTTTTTGCTGTGTAATTCATGAAAATTTGACTATGTTGACAAAATTGACAAATTAAAGTTGACAAATTGACAAATTAATTAATTAATTTTTAGTTTATTTAGTGAAGGTTTGATTAGAATATGGTATTTCAAGCACGTATGTGCTTTGTGTGTAACCGGTCGTCTAGTCGGAATGATTTTTTTTTAGTAAAGTTGTTGAATCCTGAATCCTGTTGTAGCACAATTGTATCTAATTATGTTTGACGAGAGAACAAATATTGTTTTTTTTTAATACCGTAAGGAATTTTTCTGAAGAATAAATACTGATTGATTGATTGAGTGACGTGTTCTCAAGTTTCTGTCGCTGACAGCAACTGTACTCTATCTTTGTTTTCCCTTCTTTATTTGATTAATCCGTCTTTTTGTACATCTGTGCGCCGGGTAACTATATACATATTAAACATAATTTAGTCTACTCGTATTTGTAACATCCCCCCCCCCCCTTCTTGGCTATCTTTGGAAATAAATAATCGTATATTGTACTGTCAGCTTCCTTAGAAATTCTAAAAGAAGATCTTCGAAAGACACAACTCCCAAAATGAGACCTTGAATGAATTCGTGGGAGAGGAGGGTGGACCTTACCTTCATTCTCGACATTACGGTGCTCAACCAATTTCAAGACAACATCAGGATCAGTATTCCTCTTGCGGTTGAATGGGACAAATCTCTGTAGCTGTGGACTTCCAGATGGCGTGCTGCGTGGGGTTGGTTCAGAAGAGCTATCTGTTGTCTGATTTAAAGTGTAGTGTTCCCTATGATGGCGTTGTAGGCGCGACTAAAAAAGAAAGGGGTTTCTTATCAAGATGCAACACAAGTGACATCTACCATCAGGGGTGTCCCGAACCTTTTTTCATTGGGGGGGGGGGGACGACCTAGTAAAAATCGATCCAATCGGTACCTGATTTTTACCGAATTTATTATTCTTTTCTAACAACAGAGCGAGTTGCCTTCAAGAATCTATAGTGTAAAGAGTTGCATAGTATCCGAGATAGTATCTACAAAATCAAGTCTAAAGTGAAAATTTGGCGCATTTTCGCGCTGTTCCACTCCTTTTTTTTCAGAGATACGCCGTCATTAGCCTTTTACCTTGGGATGAGACCAATGAGGCCAAATAAACATGTTGAATCACCAAATTTAGGAAGGGACGGACCGAATACGGTGAAATCGATGCGAACTGAACAAAAGTTGGATGAATTAACAAATTCGATACAGGAAGGGAACCAGTAACCGCCTCAAGTCATCAAATTTCGGAAATGTGGGGACGAAAGATTTTATGTAACGGTCATCACCGTTTCGAAACGTAGGGGGGGGGGGGCTGCGCCCCTCCCGCCCCCACCCCCTCGGGACGCCTTGGCTTGGGGTACTGGCCACTTATTTCTCCAAACGCCGCTATAAGAATAAAAAAAAAATGCAAAGTTGTTGATTTGACAAAATATGTGATATTCGTGCCAGTCTTTATTGCCGATATACCAGTACAATAGTTCGATCTAGTTTCCGTTTTCATCATTAGCTTCATTCATCATTACATCTCTTACGACGATTTTGATCAAACAAGTATTTTGAAAAAAATATTTGATTTTATTGTTACTTCCGGATTGCTGATAATTTGATCAAAGTTTTTCTTTCGTCATTTAGCAGAGCCCATTTTAGGGCTATCCTAACAAAATAATTAGCGTTAATAAAATGTTTTAGATACGTCAGCTGAATTTTATTAGAGCTGTATTTCGGACTTTCTTGTTAGTCAGCTTGGGCTGAAGGAATATTTATTAACGAAGTACGAAACTTCCTAGCCAAGACACAAGTATCAAAAAAATTAGCGGCCTTGTCAAAAAAAATCTCAAGACTAGTTTTTTCCCTATAGAAGTATTTAAAAGTAACTTGCCCGAATAAGATATTTATAGTCGGTAGAAGCTTCAGTTATTTATTGCAGGTTTGTTTCCTTCCCCGAAGTTAGCCCTGAAGATTGACAGCCTAACGAGGACCATTTCCACGAAGGGCCGAAATATCGCTGCCAAAGCATCGTAGCTGACATATCCGTTGTATGCATTATTTGAACACATGTATCCAAAGAAGGGACAGGTGCTACCAAAAGCAAAATGCGGAAGAATCTTCATTCTCTCAACGACCCAATCGAGCAGCAAAACAGCAGCCGTGTCCAAAATGAAATAGCACCATCAGCTATAAGTTCAAGCAACTTTCATGAAGAAATTCCCAAAATAAGATACTTCAGGCAGAATCTTTAGTTGTTTTTCCACAACTTCTATTTTCCTGCTTGAGCCTGAAGAGGACATAGATATTCCTTCAGCCCAAGCTGACTGCGAATAATATTTGACGGTGCAAAATGGATAAGTCAACTAGACTTTCATTAGAGCTATATTTCGGCTCTTCTTGGCAAGGGTCCTCTTCAGGCTCAAGCTGGAAAATGAACTTGTGGAAAAACCCTTCTTTAAATATCTGATTTTGTGAATTTCTTCTCTGAAGATTGGTCGGAGTTAACGCTGGTGCTATGATTTCATTGTGGACACGGCTGCCGTTTATGCTGTTCGATTGGGTCACAGCTTATCAGCCTAGGTTGATAAGCTGTGGATTGGGTCGTCGAAAGGGTAGAGATTCTTCTGCATTTTGCTTTTGGAGTCACCTGCCTCTTCTTCTTCTTTCCAGCTAAGATGGATACTAGTCGGCAGCATGTATGGGCGATTTGAAACTGCTTTTCCACAATTCCATTTTCCAGTTTGAGCCTAAAGAGGACTCTTGCCAAGAAGGAACGAAATATAGCTCTAATAAAACTCAGCTGACCCATCCATTTTACACTGTCAAATGTAATTCGCAGTCAGCTTTGGCTGAAGGAAATGAATATAAACAAAACAAATAAACTACCCTCTACTCGAGAAATTAACAGAGGCGAAAGCCTTTTTACTGCATTACTCTCGACCCTAGTCCATACTTAGCACCATTTACCCGGAGTGAACATTGAGGTTCACGTTCGCTTTGCAGCTTTCGCAGACCGCTAGATAATTAGTTATAAATGAATGATCTTGATGCCTTCCACCAACTGCTTTATCGTCCCCAGGGAAATTTTCCTAACCTCAACTCTGGAAATACTGATAGCGTCCGCAGGGGAACTGGGAAAATAAGTGACCTAATCCGGGCGTTCCCTTTTCTGGTGGAGAGCCCTCCCCCGGGTTTTTGCTAAAAGCGGAGCTTGCGCAAATTACCCACTCCCGGCACGGGGAGGTAGTGACGAAAAATAACGATGCAGGACTCATCCGAGGCCTTGTGATTGGAATGAGTACAATTTAAATCCTTTAACGAGGACCTATTGGAGGGCAAGTCTGGTGCCAGCAGCCGCGGTAACTCCAGCTCCAATAGCGTATATTAAAGTTGCTGCGGTTAAAAAGCTCGTAGTTGGATATCGGTCGCGATCAGGTGGTGCCGCCTCGCGGTGTGCACTGCCTTGATTGGACAATCCACCGGACTGTCCGGGGTGCTCTTAAAGCCTTTGATTCATGTGGGCCGATAAGGTGGGAGACACCATCATTTTTCAATGGGTCGGATTTTTACGTACACACTTTTACCTTTGTTTTCCCAAAATCCTCACGGTAGCCAACGTTATCCAAAAATTACTTGAACACAATTCACTCCTGAACGACAATCCGCCATTGCTTATTAACTATTCACTGATCTCCAGCCGCCGGTCAAAGGATTACTAGAGCCTCCGAGAAGATCGAGTGGCGTGTAAGAGGATTAAAATAACGAAGTATATCACCATGTGGACGTTTAGATATGTCGGAAGAAGAAATCATTGGCCAGTTTGACATTTTTGGGTCTCGGAAGCTAAATATTATTTAGCTCAATTGCAGAATCTTCAATAAATCACTATAACCGATTTAGTATAATTTACGGCGTTTGTTTATTGTGATCTAGTTTACATCCTTAATTCTTTGGACGTCCGGGAATTAACAAGAAAAACCAGAAAACAGAATACTTAAAGAAATCGGTAATGCAAATAATTAGTTTGATTTTTCTACACATTTTCCATATGCCTGCTACAATAAAAACATTTTGTTAGATCCAAAGTCAAACTATGATTCGATCTTCCCCATGACGGGCGCTTCCGACCCGCACCAGCGGTCGGATCGAGTCGTGGCTTCATCTTGGGTCTTGGGTGGGGGGGTTCTAGACATTGCAAGTGCTAGAATGCTTATGATATAACTCCTTTAACCGAGTGTCCTGGGTGGCCGGTACGTTTACTTTGAACAAAGTAGAGTGCTTAAAGCAGGTGCTCCGCGCCTGAATATCACAGAATGGAATGATGGAATAGGACCTCGGTCTTATTTTGTTGGTGTTCTGGACCTGAGGTAATGGTTAATAGAGACAGACGGGGGCATTCGTACTGCGACGCTAGAGGTGAGTTATTACGTAAAAAGAATAACAAAACGCAATAAGCAATTCACAGATCAATACTCTTTTCTTCTATTGTTGGTGATGCCAAGAAGTTAAAGGGGCTAAGTTTTGGTGCATATCTTGATGCATCATGCCGAAAAGCATGGGGACAGTAGCACATACAAATCTGTTGAACTGAAAATCTGAAACTGAAAATTTGTTTTTTCAAACAGATTTGTATGGGGATACTTTGCTTTTTCTCCAGGGAATAGTGCCATAAGTTAATGTTACCACCCTGGAAGAACCAAATTAATTATTTCAATAATGTTTACTTGAAAAACCGGTGTTCATAAGTGGGGGCATCCCCTAAAGTTGGAACACTGTGCCATAAAATACTCTTGATGACTAACTTTTCGCGAAAACGAAGAATCGCCGGGTGCCCAGCGAAGAGCCAGAAAACCTCACAACAACAGACGATGTTGATTGGTTCACATAGGATTTGAGTCAATTTTGAGGATAAATAGATATATAGATAGATATTTCTACTGATCTAACCCGTAGCGCCCACACGGCACTAGATACGTCGACCATTTCATGTTAAAATACTTGAATATATACAATTATTACACAAAAGAAAATTAATCGTTTGGAATTTACTTGCTTTTTGTTAATCTTCTCAGTGAAATATGGCACAAAGGAATTCGAATACCGGTTAGTGCGACATTTAACTGGCGCCATGATATTTTGGTGCAGCGTCCGTCCTGTCGCCGGTGCTAGATCGGGCAGAATATGTCTATGTTTTTCACTGGCAAGGATTGATCGGCCAAAACGTAAAGTTAAGTTTTAACGATATTTCTCGTTCTTCGGTAGGATCCCTGGCTTATTTCGGACTATTGAGGATTTATGTTCGACTGGACTGAGCCGATGCACTATCAACTGAAAAGCCCAGATCGAAACATCGAAGCCGTCACTTCAAACCAGGACTCGGCAAGACCGTAGGATCATCTGTTGTCGCGATTCGGAAGCATGTTAATGCGCAAGTTCAAGACAGGTCTTCCCAAGAATATCAGACAGAAAGAAAAGCACTGACGGGTTCAAAAACAAGCCTAAAAAATGCAGCTGATTATTTAGCAGTGTTTATTTCTTTCAATACTCGTGTTGTAGAGTAGCACTTCGTTTTTTGGATAGATTGGTTATACTATTTCCTTTTCAAGCAAGATGATGAAAAATAATCGTAGGACAAATGGCGACCCCCTGTGTATCTAGCTTTCAATGTGTCTACAGCTTTAGATAATTCAGCAATGTCTCCGTTCTTTTTACTCATTGCCTTTTCCGAGTTTCGTCTTTTCCACGACACTGATCAATAAATTAATTAGTTAACACAGTTAATCAAGCGGTTGCTACGAATTTACCAGTTGCTTATAAGAAATTCCTTTTGCGCTGCTTTTTCGTATTCCTTCTCTAGACTTGTCATCTGAGACATTCTCTCTTCCTGGAATGTTTATACAGAACATTCAGCTGGAATGATCCTACAGGGCTAATTACGGGAATTCCAGCTGTCTTTTCCATTTGGAGAAGTGGCCCAGAACCACGTCTGAGTGTTAAAGCTTCAACAAACACAGTTTTAATGGTATCCCAACTTCATCTGCGATCGAACAGCTATTCGTCGAGACCCAGTTCGCAAACGAACGGCATCGCAAGTGAAGGACTCTATATCAGAGAACCCACCGTACCTATAATGCCAATGCAACCTATTTCCGTAGCTGCGTTCATTAATTCTTAAACGCTGAGACCCAAACTTCATGTTACATTCTAATCCTATCTGTTACGTGCTAACAGACAGACGGACGGACGGACAACCTTACGAAGTCACAGGTATCCCGTCACTAACGTTTTGGGATCCCCAAAATAAGCTGCCTTTACAGTTAATCATCTGAGAAAAGCAAGTTCAGATATGGATTCAGCGCGTGCGTCTACCTATATACGTCATATTCCGGGTGAACTACTTGACAACTTTGCGAAGTCACAGGTATCCCGTCACTTACGTTTTGGGATCCCCAAAATAAGCTGCTTTTACGGTTAAATTTTAAGGGTATCTTTGCTTTGGGTAGAGTTTCTGAATTCCTAACATCTTGGGATTCACTTCGGCTTATATGTAAACTCTTGTCAATTTCGAGTGAGCAGAAGTTGAAGTATATATTTTGTGTATCGTTGTTTGATATATTGAGTGCCTACCTAGAGCTTTTCTTCTTAGGGATCCCAAAAACGTAAGTGGACGGATACCTATGACTTCGTAAAAGTTGTCCGTCTGTCCGTCTGTTAGCACGATAACTCTCGAAGGGGATGAGAAATTTTGTTCAAATTTGGCACGAGGACTCTTTGGGTTGAAAGGGACGAAAAAAAAAAAAATTTCGAAGCTAATGAGATAGTTAATGGGTAAGGAGACATGCTGAATCTGAATATGAAAGTTGTTTCTCGCCGGACAAGTAGTTCGACCGGAATCCGGCTAAAACCGGAAAATTTGTGAAAAATAAAAGTTTAATCTTAAGTTGATTAGAGGTTCAATCTAGGGGTAATGAGACATGCTGAACACGTATATGAAAATTATGTTTTTGCCGGACAAGTAGTTCGCCTGGAATCCGGTCAAAACCGGAAATTTTTTTTAAAGCAAAAGTTTTATTTGAACTTGATTAGATGTTCGAATCAGTGGTAAGAAGACATGATGAATCCGTAAATGAAAATCATTTTCTACCCGGACATTTAGTTCTCCCGGAATCCGGCTGAAACCAGAATATTTGTTATAAGTAAAAGTTTTATCTGAAATAGAGTTTCGATATAGTTGTAAGGAGGCATGCTGACTCGATATATGTACATTATTTTCCCGCCGAACCAATAGTTCGGCCGGAATCCGGCCAAAACCTGAAAATTCGTTAGAAGTTAAAATTTTTTATCTGAAGTTTGTTAGAGGTTCGATTTCGGGGTAAGGAGATTTGCTGAGTTCGTTTTGAGCTTTTTTTAACGGACAAGTAGTTCGATCAGAATTCGGCAGAAATTGGAAATTTGGCAGAAGTAAGGCAGCTGGAAGTTTTGACCAATTTCGTCGAAGTAGAGATGACGTGTAGGGGTAAACACACACGCTGAATCCATATCTGAACTTGGTTTTCTCAGATGATAGTCATTGGCCTTAAACTGTTTCTAAATTTTAATAGTACAAATTTCAAGGTGTCTGGCGAAGACTGGATATCACCAAGATCCTGATCTGGATCAGATATGAATTTTTTGGGATCCCATCGAAACCTTTGGTCTTGTTAGTATACAGCCTCGCGCTTTAAAATTGAAATTGTTATTTCCAGCTCTTGCTCCAAGTCAGAAATTCGTCAACAGTTGAAGTCATCAGAATACTCTTGATGACTATCTCTCCTCGCCGATGCAAAATCTACGGCCTCTAGGGGTACCTAGCGGAAGAAAGGCAAAATCGGTGTCACAGCTGCCCCCAAAGATCGCCGTGATTGTTTGACACAGGATTTGATTCGTTGAGTCTGAGTCGTTACGGAGACATTTACTCCTTCTTCCTGAGGATCCCTGGCGTGTTTTGGACTTAGTCATATTGAGTATGGAAAAGCGAGCAGAAAATCCTCCAAACGAGCGTTTCTCGTTCGTTTTCCAAATTGGACGGAAACCTCGCGCAAGAAAATGAAACGACTTTGACATTCGTTATGTAAAATTGGAAACCTTGGAGAGTCTGAAGACGAATCCTTTCGTCTGAAAGCAAGAAAGACGACTGAATACTGGAAATCTACGAGATAGTCCAGGAGGAAGTGTCAATATCCCAGCTGGTTCAGCTTGCAATGGTTTTCAGGCTTCGCAGAATCCGTCAGAAAGGAACAAAAGGATGCCAAGCAGAGCAAAATAACACCCGGGAGTAGCGCCAAGACTTGACGAAATTGAAAAACACTCAAATAGCAGCGATACTAGCAATAGAGAACGTCCCTACTGAAACTCATTCAGTCGTTCACCAGAGCTGGCTCCGATAACTTCATATCCTGGACATTGCAAAAAAATGATAGAGCTTCCATAGTTTCAATGCTGTTTGCAGGCCGCACCTTTGCTTTACTATAAATTTCTAAGCCCGCAAGTTTGTCTCGCTTGGAATCCCACAAGCGTAGTTGGCGGTGCTACGAGTATGGCCCGTTTGCTAAGCATGGAAAGCATAGGTCTTCGAGCTACTTCCTAGTGTTATTTTGCTCTGATGAAAAGACACCCATAAAGAAGGTGATACCGATGTCTTTAGCAAAGTGCAACGATTATATTCATTCACTTACAGTTATTGCAATAATAAATACTTATTTATAATCATGAAATAGTTCTAAAACAATTTCCAAGGTTTGACTCCAATAAAAAGATCCACACGGTTGATATTTCATGTGTAACTGAGGAACATCCAAAGCGGATGTTCGACTCAAAATATTTGAAAACTGTGTGCATCGTGGTTGAAAAGTCCCCCTTTTTAGCGAAGCAAAAGAATTTGTCGGAAATTCATTAGATAAAACACAAGATATAGCCGTTGTCCTATCATGTCTGCCAGAAAAAAATAAAAAATAGTGACTTGAAAGAGTTTTCGGCATTTCGGCAAAGTGGCAAACTCGGCTCGGGCCGAAAATGTTGTAGATACACAAAACAGACAATGATGAAATTCTGAAGCTTGTATTCAATAGATGAGCTAGGGTCAGTTTCAAGTAAGTAACCAGATTCAGTGGCCGGTTCCCAAAAAGGTAAATTAGTCACCTGCACTGTCAGAAGTTGCATAACAGATTGCGCATAACACTTTCAAGAATAACACTTTTTCACTTAGAAATAAAGTGTTATGACCAATTAAGTTTACACTATTTCGTGCCTAGATCTCAAACAACACCTTCAATTGGTAAAAATACTAACGGGAACGAAAGAAACATAACATATAACATCCAAAAGTGTTATCTGTTGAATCCGTGCATCCTGCTGTTGTCGTTATGTAACTTCTGACAGTGTAGTATTTTTACCTATTGAAGGTGTTGCTGGAAATGCACGAAATAGTATAAACTTAATTGGTCATAACACTTTTTTTCTAAGTGTACTTAGAAACGTACTGCGAGATAATTTGTGTTGGCAGTCCCGAATCTGCGACTGCCCACGGACCTCCACGAGGCTGAAAACCAGGCACTGAACGGACGGACAGGGCTATTACAGACGAAAAGAGTAGATGTCATCCAGGCCTATAAGAGCCTTCAATCTAGCCAGTCTCCCAAAGTCTTTGCACCATACTCAGGCACCAAGACTTCGACAAGTATTAGACGTCAATTCTTCTCTCTCCAGAACAATAGCCTACCCCTTGGGAGTGTTCCCCTGGAAAAATAGAAAACAGCGAAACAGTTGAATCCTTGGAAAAATCCATTGATGAGAAGTTGACTGATATCGAGCGGAAGCTGAAATGGGAGGCCGTTGATACCACACTGTCAGAAGTTTCATAACAGACAACAAAAGGATGCGCAGTTTCAACAGACAATGCGCCACAGACAATACTTCGAATGTTGTCTGAATGTTGTTTGAAAATGCTATGTATAACAAGCGTTGCCATCAGAAACAGCCAAAAAATGGCCAAAAAGCATCTGCTGAATTTTCTGACCTCATGACGACAAACCAAAAAGTCAGTAGATGCTTTTTTGGCTCTTCCTGGCAGTGCTTGTTCTGCATAACATTTCACGTATAACGTTTTCCAACACAATAGATAACATCCGCAGTGTTGTCTGTTACGCACTGTCTGTTGAAACCGCGCATTCTTCTGTTGTCTGTTATGAAACTTCTGACAGTGCAGTACCAATTTTGAAGAAGAGAAAAGACTGAAGTGGACAGAATAAAGTACCAATTTCGAAGTTCATCACAACCCTCATACGTGCCCACAAATAACTACGGAGCGAATTCGGAGCGAACAATTACAACTAAATATATAAGCTGCAAACGAATAAAAGCTGCAATTACATGGGAACAACTGGGAAGGTAGCGAAAACACTAGATGGTATGATGGCAGGGAAGGTTAATCCTAAAATATATAATACTATAAGATAGGCTTTGTAGCCTACTGCACTCTTTTCCTATCTCCTTGGTTTGTCTGCTGTGAGCATACGGTTTACGTTTCAATATAATGAGGTTTGTCTACCAGCTCTCATGCCGTGGGCTGTGATAAAAAAGCTTTGTAAGAACGAAAACCGACTGGGGAAAACAGTATCCTGAATCCACCATTCCGAAGAGAAATACTCTGGAACATGACCAGCATACAGCGATGTATCTTTCGAATGAAATTTCCAAGCCGGGAAAACGTCGTCGTTAAAGCGACCAAGACTAGCGAACAGCAAGCTTCTGAGGGAGGGAGCTAGAAAATCTGGTTCTAGGTAGACACGTTCAAGAGCAACTTGCTCTTTCGACGTGTATTTTTCGAAAAAATAAAAAGTGCTGAGAGGGAGTAAGTTAGGGCTTCGGAAAGAAGGAGCCTGAAACACATTGCTAGTGAGATACATGAACAAGACCGAAGGTTTCGATGGGATTCCAAAACTTTAAAATCTGATCCAGACAATTGGGTCTTGTAGATATCCAGTTCTCGTAAGAACCTTAAAAATTTTTACTATTAAAATTTAGAAACAGATTAAGGCCCATGGTAATCATCTGAGAAGACCAAGTTCAGATATGGATTCAGTCTACCCTATAGCCTCCTTTCCCTATAGCCTACGTCATATCTACTTTGATGAAATTGATGAAAACAATTCCTTCCTTACTTCTGCCAAATTTCCGGTTTCGTCCGGATTCCGGGCGAACTCTTTGTCTGGGAAAAAATATAAACCATTTCTTCTTACCCCTACATAGAACCTCTAAGCAACTTCAGATAAAACTTTTACTTTTAACAAATTTTCCGGATCCAGCCGGATTCCGAGTGAATTATACGTCCGGTGAGAAAATGATTGTCATATCCGGATTCAGCATGTCTTCTTACATTAAATCGAACATCTGGTAGATACAGGCTGTTTCAATATGCTATCTGTTCACAACAGACAATACAAGGATGCGCGGTTTCAACAGACAACACTCAACAGACAATACTTGGGAGGTTATCTGATGAAATGTTATACATAAAAAGCATTGCCAAGAAGAGGAAAACCGGCAAAAAAGCATCTGCTGACTTGTTTGTTTGTCGTCATGATATCGGAAAATTCAGCAGATGTTTTCTGGCGTTTTTCGGCTCTTCCTGGCAATGTTTGTTATGTTGCGTATGTTGTGATAACTATTGAGTGTTGTATGTTTATTTATTAATTTACTTAATTAAATCGACGGCCAACAAGGGTCATATACATCTACCAACAACAAAAAAACTAAATTAAAGAGACAACAAAAGACTACGAGCGTGTTCCACCATTCTAACAATAGTAACTATTCGTTACTATTTCCGTTCCAACCTCACGAAAAGTTACTACGCTGACCACTCCAACCTTATCGAAATAGTAACTAATAGTAATTATTTGCTTACCATGCTCGGGAGTGTAGTAAGCGTGGTAACTACGGGTCTCTGTTACATGATTGGCTGAATTACCCCGTGGAGTGATATTTTGGTGAAAATAGACAAATATGTTCCAGCCTTGATGCCAAGAAGCTAAAATTAGTGACGTCATGCGTAGTAACTACGGTAAGTAGGGTAGAACACGCTCTTTATAGTAAAGGCTACACTGCTCAAAAAGGGGGGAAACTGCAAAAGAGTAACTTCCCCCACCGACAACCATATTGGACGCGTCAGCCTCATGTGTGACCCAGCCAGGACAGCCAACACGGGTTCTGAGACTCAAGAAGACGCTTCTTCACAGAAAGAGCAGAAAAGCAGAGGGAAGGCCTTCACCAACGAAATTTGACGACGCACTGCAGTTCCAATTGCACCCATGCAACCAACGAAAAGAGATATTGTATAGGACACGAAAGCTGATTTCGCGCCTAACACTAATATTAGTAACAAGAGCTACACAATAAAGCTGAGTGCAGCACATCCTGAAAAGAAAAGTCTTGACGTGCGAATCGCAAGCCCCGAACTTCCTAATCAGCAGATTAGCTCGAGCGCATACTGACCGTGATAGGGCACTAACATGCAGCTCATCACTCACTCAGCGCAACCCTAGGTATTTAAACTCATCCGCAAAATGAACAATTTACCCTGAAAGAAAGACTTTTGGAAGGTGATGCAGGCTAATGCCACGAGGGAGAAAAGCCATGGATAGTGTTCTGTTGAAACCTCAAATCCTTGTGTTGTCTGTTATGAAACTTCTGACAGTGTACCATAAGAGATTTCTTTGAAACTTCGTTTTCTTTTCTCTGAAACTTCTTTTTTTCTTTATGAAAAACCATTTTTCTGAAACGTACGAGACTTCTTTGAAACTTCTTCCCTTCTTTTCAGAAAACCATTATTCCGAAAAAAAAACCTTAGTGTCTATTTTTAGCCTCTCATCCTGGCTCTGATGACAAGCATGGAGAAACTTGCATAAGAGCAGGAACAAATAAGCCAATAGAACCTACGTATTTGGTCCCACGGAGCGACTATGAATACCCCGACAAAACTGAGCTGAGCTAGACGTACTTGTTGAGCTTTGAGTTGATGCCGGTCTACTTCTCTCTTCGACACTTTTTCAGAGGAAAAAGTGCAGCAGGCATGCTGACCCGCTCTGCAGCGGGTCACATGCGACATCACAATGATAGACAACCAATCGGCTTTACTTTCGAAATTTCTTCTCTGGGGCTTTACTGCGATGTAGCTGTCAGTAGAGGTAACAAATTGTAACGTTCGTGTAGCTCCTACCCTCCGATCATTTGCATCGGGCAGGGTATCGGGAATTTATTCGACTCCACATGGTCGAATCGTATTACCGAGGTTCTGGTGCTTATTTTTTCTTGATAACAGGTATTCCTAACCTACAAGCTCCTCGGAAACACTAAGCGGGTAAACGCCTAAAAAGAGTCATACACGGAAAGTGCAAGAATCAGTGTCATCCCATTAGGGTGGATAAACGTTCCATAGGAGTTCGAAAACCTGGGACGGAAAATGGACCAAGGATTACGAGTCACTCGGTAATATAAGTAAGATGGGTCCTTTAAGACAAGGAAATGGAATTTCCTTTTTCATGGGAATGTCCTATTCTTGGGGAGAAACGCAAGGAATATAACCAGCTCTCCAGACGATGTTTTTCTGAAGTAATGAAAGGGCGTGGCAAGAAAGGAACCAAAGAAAATATGCCAGCGGACAACAAGCTTCCAAGCGCGGAGTGTCAGGGTCGTCGTGTTCTACTCGCAGAAGTAGAACAACGCGCTCACGCACGCAAGAGAACATCACCTCCACGCTGACATGTATATATCGCCACCGGAGCCCTGCATCTTCAGACTAGATCAGATTCACGTATGCTTAGCATCTCTTTATACTTACTGTGTGGATTACATATTTATACTTTCGTACCACCGTCAGTTCCTGCATAGACGAAGCCTTGCCACCCCCAACTTGACAGCGAGAACAGTGGATAAGGCGACCAAAGAGTTTCCGTAGCCAGAAAATACCCCTATTCCACAAGCTAGCATCAGAACCAACTCTCGAAATGTGACTTTGTCGGAATGAGTTTCCAGCGGGGCCATAACAAAGCTACCAAAGAATGGTGGCCCAGTCAACAACAGGCTTTGACTGTGAGCGAACATGGAATCTCCCTTTTCACGGGAACGGAGAAGGACTTACTACGGAGATATACAAGGATTATGACTATTATGAACAGGATTACGACTTTTCCCAGACGTGCTATTTTCGCACGAAGTTTCCATGCGCTGAAAATGGCGTCGTAACAAAGCGATTTAAGAAAATGGACCAGCTAACAACAAGCTCCAGAGAAAGGGAACTGGAACATTCTTTTTCCTGAGAATCTCACTTTTGATTGAGATACGATATGTCGGTATAACTATTTTTAAAGTCTAATTTTACATACAGAAACCTAGAACGTAACAAAGCGAGCAAAGTAAGACGTAGCAACGAACATCAAGCTTTAGAGGGAGAGACCTCGAAACTCAATTTCGGGAACCTCCTTTCTTGAGGAGTAGGATTAAAACTAGCTACAGACATTTTACAAAAGAAACACCGAAGCACAGGAAAACTACACCCGCACTGTCACAAGTTTCATAACAGATAAACAGAAGGATACGCGGTCTCAACAGATAATGCGTAACAGATAGCACTTCGGATGTTATCTTTTGTGTTTCAAATGTTATGCATAATAAGCGTAACCATCAGGAAGAACGGAAAAACCGCCAAAAAGTTTCTGCTGAGTTTTCCGACATCATGACGATAAAGAATAAAGTCAGTAGAATCTTTTTTGACTCTTCCTAACAAAGCTTGTTATGCATAACATTTCATGCATAACGTTTTCAAACACAACAGATAACATCCCAAGCGTTATCTTTTACGCACTGCTTGTTGAAACTGCTGATCCTAGTGTTATCTGTTATGAAACTTCTGACTGTGAAAGCGGCCGAAGAAGACGGACTAGCGAACAACGAGCTTCAGAGAAACGGAGTTGAAACCTTTAACCTCTTTTCTTAGGGAGATATCTTGGGATAATAGTTCACCGTCCATATTCTTTATTTTCAAAGAAAAAATCGAAGCATGCACTGTCAGAAGTTTCATAACAGATAACACGAGGATGTTTCAACAGATAATGCGTAACAGATAAGACTTCGGATGTTATCTGTTGTGTTTCAAAACGTTATGCATGAAATGAGCCAAGAGCCAAAAAAGCATCTACAGACTTTATTCCTTATCAACTCAGCAGATACTGTTTGATGGTTTTTCGGTTCTTCCTGATGGTAACACTTATTGTGCATAACATTTGAAACACAATAGATAACATCCAAAGTACTATCTGTTACGCATAATCTGCTGAAAGCGAGCATCCCCGTGTTATCTGTTATGAAACTTCTGACAGTGTGGAAACGGCGTCGTAACAAAGCGACTAAAGAAAAAGGACTAGCTAACAACAAGCTTCAGAGAAAGGGAACTGGAACATTCTTTTTCCTGAGAATCTCACTTTTGATTGAGATAAGTTATGTCGATACAACGGAACTGAAACCTTGAACGTCTTTTCTTAGGAAGGTATCTTAGGATAATAATTCACCTCCCACATCCTTTACTTTTCAAACAAAAAACCGAAGCATGGAAACGACGACGCAACAAAACATCCAAAGCGCGGTTATACTAAGATACGCTACGACTATTAAAGTTTAACTGAAAATCCAACTTACTTTTGTGTCATTTAAGTGACCACACTGAATAATTTGGATTCTGCTAAGGGATTTTTTTTATTCCTCACTATCTGATCTACTTATGAAGTTCGGAATATCTGCGGCCGTCTCCACAGCGTAAAATCTACTATGCCCGGGAAATTTTAATCTCAACACTAACGCGGCTTTTCAGTGGGCAGTGGTGAGCCTGGTGAAGACTGCTTAGTGCCTGATCAAAAACAAATTCATAAATCTTTTAGGTAGTGCAAATAACAGAAATGCAAGCGCATAGAGGTGCCACAAATCACACGAAAATTCCACTATTTCAAAATCGATTATTCGTGAATAGCGGACAACGAAGTAACGAATTTTCAGTGGGTCTTCAACCCAATTTAAGTGACTATGTGATGGGTTACTAGATTGGCCTATCCCAGCCTTTTTCAGTCAAACTTTAACTAGCTTTCTCGACTTGAGATTTTTCCCAAAAAAATCCAAGAGATCAAGCGGTGTTGTAACAATGCTACCAAAGAAAGACGGACGAGCGAACAACAGGAAATATCCTTTTTTGCGGATTCCGGGTGAACTACTCGTCCGGCGAGAAAATAGTTTTCATATTCGGATTCAGCATGTTTCCTTACCCCTAAACCGACCATCTCATTATCTTTTAAAAATATTTTTTTTTGTCGTCCCTCAATGTGAAACCCCTCCCCGACCCAAAATATACGGCTACAGAGCCCATCTTTGAACAGGCTTCAGAGAACGTACAGGAATCTCCCCTTTTCCTAGGAAGTCCCTTACGAGAGAGATACGGATTAGGATTATAACTAACTTCTCAGACATATTTTTGTATGGCACTTGAGCTTACTCAAGTGCCATATAGCGATCATAATGTATGTCTGTCTGTCGGTCTGTCCGCATTTTGCTAGTTTGGGCACTTCCACATGACCTAGGACGATAAAACTTGGCACGCATATCAGGGACCCAACCGGATTAACTTGGAAATAATCACTTCCCCGATCCGACCATCAATGGGGGAGTGGCAACATGGGGCTAGTAACATTCATAACTTTGGAACGGATAATCGGGCGTGCATTAAACTTGACAGGTATCAAGAAAAATGTCTTGGATGTTCATTGTCAAATTCGGATCGGAACCGGTAACTGGGGGGGGGGGGAGGGGGCTGGAGGGGGAACACCCGAAATACTTTTTCTAGTTTTCGTCAAACCCCTACCCCTTTCATCGCACTAGTATAGCTCTGCGCATGGATGAGTCATTCTTTCATCACACTGGTATAGCTCTGCTCGCGGATTTGTCATACTTTGCTAGAATTCGTTAGGAGAGAGCTAGATCAATCGAAGTTCGAAGGGGTTGGAAAAATATGTTGATGAACCTTAGTAGGGGTTTATATAGCGGATAATCGGGCGTGCATTAAACTTGACAGGTATCAATAACAGATGTCTTGGATGTTCATTGTCAAATTCGGATCGGATCCGATAACTGGGGGGGGGGGGCTAGAGGGGGACACCCGAAATCTCTTGACACGTTTTTCTAGTTTTCGTCAAACCCCTACCCCTTTCTTCGCACTAGTATAGCTCTGTGCATGGATGAGTAATTCTTTCACCACACTAGTATAGCTCGTGGCTGACTCATTCTTTGCTTAAATTCATTCGGAGAGAGCTAGAGCAATCGAAGGTCGGAGGGGTTTGGAACAATATGGCAAGTGTCAGCGGCTTCTCTGGCCAAACAAAGTTACCAGGGTATATGCATTTCTGAAACGCCAGAGGCCTCTATGCGATCTTACGCGCAGTTCTGACACGCCAGAACTCTTCTCTATTCCTTACAACGCAATTACCGTACTACGTTTTCTTGCGACGAAATACTGGTGTGGTGTACGTCTATTATTATCGAACAAGCAAGCAGTTAAAGCAAGTAGCCTAGTAATCAATCATTGTAGAGAGATTGTGAATAATTGTGATATTGTCAAGCTGAAATACAGTGGAGTTGTAAATTCGACAAGATTGGCTTAGAAATCGCCACTTTCCAAATCCGACCATTCCTTAAAGTACCAATCATGACCGCAAATTAAGAAAAATACTTTTAAGCAAAATATTCATTTTCATGATCCCCATGAGCCCATTACCATTTTTGCATCAAGGGTTTTGCTTACAAATGAGGTTCTAGCTCCCTTAAAGTGCGCATCTTCACCGCAAGGTCGAAAAGTACTTTTTATCAAACGATACATCTCAACCCATGATCATATGTGCCACAAGGGTTCTACTTTTGACCAAACTGTGTATATCAATGATCCCTAAGAACCTGCTATCGTTTTTGCCTCAAGGGTTTTGCTTACAGATGCATTTCTAGCGCCTTTAAAACGGGAAATTTGGCAGCAACAATTCAAAGAAGAAACGTACTTGATATAAATGTCGAAACCATATTGGAGACCACTGAACCGCCCAACGAAGAAGAGGAGTTCTAGAAATGCCTTTAACAGTACTTTTTACGTACTAGTGTATAATAAAATAATATTCGAATCTGTACAAAACTCCCAAACAAAAAACTCCCGCCAACATTTTGCTTATTCTTGCAAGTGCCATATGAGCTTTCAACTCTTGTTCAAAACAAATTTCCATTTGCTGAAAACGGCGTCGTAACAAAGCTGCCAACGAGCTTCAGAGAATGGGAGCTGGAACATTCCTTTTCCTAAGACTCCTTTTCTGTGGAAAGACGCTATTAAGATAACTAGCTTTAAAGCTTAAAACTAGCTTAAAGGAATTTTAACCCTAGTGAGCTGAGCCACAACAAAGCGATCAAAGAATAACAGACCAGCAAACATCAAGTTCCAGCGAGAGAGGAATCTCAACTTTCCTAGAAACCCCCTTTCTCAAACACAGAGTTGTTACTAGCCAAAATGTTTGGGAGGCGGGCAAGGTATTTCCCGACTGGGTAGATATTTTTACCGACTGTTTTCCGGAAGAAACTACTTTTTTCAGAAAAACGGCTGTTTTCCGGAAAAAATCGATCTTTTTTACGAAAGAACAGACTGCCTTCAAGAAAAGTGGACTTTAAGAAAAAACGACTGAATTGGAAGAAAAACCGCGGTGCTTCGCGCCGGATCGGGTTTTGGCCGACAAGACTGGGGGATTTTTTTTTTTTTGTTGGGGGGGGGCCCTCTCCCCCATACATGACGGCTCTGCTTAGACATACACTATTGGATTACAGTTCGGTCTGTACATAATGTCTTTTTCGAAGGATTCCTAGGCATAGTTAAACGACACCGTAACAGACGGCAAAAAATACGGGCCATCGAATAACAAGCTTTAAACGGATCGACTGGAATCTTCATTTTGCTAGAACTAAGTACAATACATTATTACGCTTTGAAATTTTTTCCGAAAAAGACATTTCTAGAAAGCTAGTTATAGTCCTAGCGTATCTACGAGAACGGGATAATTCTAGGAAAATGAGATTTCAGTCATTTTCCACTGAAGACCGCTGTCTGATGGCGCGTCGTTTTTATTCGCTTGTCACTGCGCCACTTTGATCTGTTAAAAATTTCTTTTGACTTCACAAGTCTAGAAAGCTACTTACGGAACAAAGGGACCATATAACAAGATCAAACGTTTCGATGAGATCCCAAAAGTTTCATAGTTCTTGAGCTTTTTGACCCAGACAATCGGGTCTAGTAGATCTCCGGCCTTCGCCAGACTCCTTATCACTAATTCCTTACCACGGATACCTTGTAGATACCCGGTCTTCGCCAGACTCCCTATCACTTATCAGCCACATGAAAATACGCATAAACGATAACCTAGTTGTGTTTTATTGACAAATTACGGCCAAACGGGTAATCATCTGAGAAAACTAAGGTTGCGCTCCAGGAACTTAACGATTGTAACTTTACATCGGGGCGGAGCTAATTACAGCTTCAACGATCGTTAACTTTTCCCAATTCTACAGTTGTTAACTATTTTGTAACGATGCTCACCGACCATCGTTACAAAATAGTTAACAATCGCTAAGCTCTAGAACGGAAATTGTAGGTGGGCGGAGCTTAAATTTCGAAATCAGAAACCGGGAACGCAAAAAGTTAACAACTGTTAAAGGACACCTGAACAATGAAACCATACTTGAACACACCATGGAGAATGCATTTACAGAAATGGCCACGGAGAGCATTCTTCTCCTGAGCGTGACGTTTTCAAAATAGGGATGTTCGTTTCTGGAAGTTTGCACATGCAGACTCCAAGACAAAAAGTACAATTCATTCAAATCTTGTACAGCGCTGGCCGGATCGTATTGGAATTTCTTCTAGATATACATCTGGGCTTAACTGGTTAAAACAAATTCCAAGAAGGGTTGATTGGAGACATTTGTTCATTTCTAAACTTGTTTGGTACTGAAATAAGGACCGATGCAAAATGGAGCTAAAATCATAGCATGGAAACACTATTTCGTATTTGGATTGGGTTTTCTGCAGGCAATGTTAACGGAAGTTATACAGATAGGGATGATACTTGGTACTCTTCATTCAGGTGTCCTTTAACAATCGTTAAGTTCTGGAACGCAACCTAAGTTCAGATATGGATTCGGCATGTAGGCTATGCTTACCCCTATATCTCATTTCTACTTTTTTAACTGTATTCCGGCAGAAATAGCGTTTCCGGCAGGAAAACAAAGTTCAATGTGTATTTCATGTCGACCATTTGATCGGAGTCTACCAGCTAAAAATGTATGCAGAGGGATCGACTAAAAACGGGAAGGGGACGGAACGACACGGTGCTGGAGGAAAGCGTACTAAAAACGGGAACAACGTACAAAAATCGGGAATATTGCACCAGGAGGAACACTACTAAAAGGGGGAACGCTGCACCGTCCTTCCTTTTTTTTAGCAGTTTGCTTCGATACGAACAGCTGGTGACACCGATAGGCAAACCAACAACTCTCGATCAACAGTCGGACGCCCAAACGATTCAGCCAACCCTCTCTGTGTTGCTCTGAGACTTACCGACTTTGCAATAAAGAATTTCAGCAGCCGACATAAGAATTTAACTGAGCCGGGCAAATCGCTGGAACCACTTGCCTGACGAAACAGTAAATATCATAAATAGATTCATCGCGCGTTCTCATCCACGATGCAAACCCCTAATCGACTAAAGAATGTGCTTTTATTTTTACCAAATTTCTGGCACTGGCCGGATTCCGGGCTAAATACTTGTCAGGCAAGACATTAAAGCTCAAAAATGAATTCAGCATGTCCCCTACATCGACCTCTAATAAAATTCAGATGTTTTTATTTTATTTTAACTAATTTCCGGTTTTGGCCGGATTCCAGGCGAAATATTTGTCCGGCGAGGCAAGCATTTTCTAATACGGATTCAGCGTGTCTCCATACATCTGAATCGAAAATCTAATCAACTTCGAAGAAAACTTTAACTTTCAACAAATTTTCCGGTTTTGGCCGGAGTCCGGGCAAACTGTATGTCCCGGTAGAAAACGATTTTCATACACGGATTCAGCATGTGTCCTTACTCCTAAATCGACTATATCATTAGCTGTTAAAAAAATATTTTGTTCGCCCCTTAATTTGACCCTCCTCCCCGACCCTTAAAAGTAGGGCTACGGAGCTCATCTACGATCTCGACCTGTCCTTTGACCCAAAGAATCCTCACACCATGTTTCAACAAAATATCTCTTTCCCTTCGAGAGTTATCTTGCCGACAGACGGTAAGACAGACAGACGGACATTTTTTACGAAGTAATTGTATACCGTCACTTACGTTTTGGAATCCGAAAAACGGGACAACGAGCATCAAGCTTCAGAGTGAGAGAGGAGGAAGCTCCCTTTCCCTAGGAAATGTCCTTTTCCTGGGAATTCTGACATATTCTAGCTTGGTTTATTAATGGGATCGACTAAAAAGAGGCACGGCACGGCACGACATGGCGCAGGTGGCACGAGTAATAAAAAGAGATTAGCAAGTAGTAGAAGTAGACAAGTAAGTCAGAGTTCATAACTCCAGATCGTAAGAGAAGGCACGTTAGAAGATTGTTCCGACTGTTTTGACGAAAACCTCACTCTGTAGCCTGAAAGGGGCCTTTTAGTTTTCGTGCCTCTTTTTAGTACTCGTGCCTCCTACACTATGCCGTGACGTGCCTCTTTTTAGTCGATCCCTTTATGAATCGCTCTCCAGACGTATACTATTCGAAATTAAGAGTCGAAAACGACGTCCTTACATCGCGACTGAAGAAAGACATAATAGCAAACAACAAGCTTGCAAATTGTATTTTTATGGCACTTGCAGCCTCTGGCTCAAGTGCCATATACCGATCACAATTCCGTCTGTCGGTCTGTCGGTCGGTCCGAGTTTTTTGTCCCACTTATCCGAGTTAGGGTACTTCCAGATGTGCTAGGACAATGAAACTTGGCAGGCATATCAGGGACCCGACCAAACTAACCTGGAAATAATCAGTTTCCCGATCCGACCATATGCGGGGGAGTGGGGGCGCTCGAAACTTGAAAATTTAGGGCATTTTGTCACACTTTTTCGAGTTAGGGTACTTCCAGATGAGCAAGGACAATGAAACTTGGCAGGAACATCAGGGACCTGACCAAAGTAACCTGGAAATAATAAGTTTCCCGATCCGACCATATGCGGGGGAGTTGGGGCGCTGGAAACTTGAAAATTTAGGGCATTTTGTCACACTTTTTCGAGTGAGGGTACTTCCAGATGAGCTAGGACAATGAAACTTGGCAGGAACATCAGGGACCTGACCAAAGTAACCTGGAAATAATAAGTTTCCCGATCCGACCATATGCGGGGGAGTTGGGGCGCTGGAAACTTGAAAATTTAGGGCATTTTGTCACACTTTTTCGAGTGAGGGTACTTCAAGATGAGCTAGGACAATGAAACTTGGCAGGAATATCAGGGGCCCGACCAAACTAACCTGGAAATAATCAGTGTCCCGATCCGACCATATGCGGGGAAGTGGGGGCGCTGGAAACTTGAAAATTTAGGGCATTTTGTCACACTTTCTCGAGTTAGGGTATTTCCAGTTGTGCTAGGACCATGAAACTTGGCAGGCATATCAGAGACCCGACCAAACAAACTTAGAAATAATCAGTTTTCTGATCCGACCATTTGGGGGGGGGGGGGGGGTGGAGGGCAGGGGAATCCGGGAAATTGAGAAGTGTGTAACTTTCGAACGGATGCTCGGATTGTAATGAAACTTCATAACTGAATAGAATGCATATCTGTAATGTCCCGTTTAAAGTCTTGACCGGATTCGGTAGCCAGGGGGGAGTTGGGGAGGGGGAGACCGGAAAATTCAAGAAACGGTTAGAATGGAGGGATCGGAGTGAAACTTGCTGGGAAAAACAAGCATCTGCTCTAGATAAGTCCTTTATACTATTGTACTGGATCCGGACACTTATGGGGGGGGGGGGGGGGTCCCGGAATTCCGGTGATGGTGGTTTTGGGGATTTTCACGATGAAACTTGGCAGGCATATCAGGGACCCAATCAAACTGACTTCAAAATAAAAGTTTTGTCAATCAGATAATGGTGGGGGGAGTGGAGGGAGGGCAACCCGAAATTTTCAGTCATGCGTAATTTTGGAATGGGTGATTGGATTCGAGTGAAATTTAAGAACTGAACAGAGGACATTTCTCCGATGATTTTTTTCATATCCGGACCGAATCCGGCAACTATTGGGGGGGGGGGGGAATACGTGACCCGTTTAGAATGGAGGGATCGGGATGGAACGTTGTGGGAAGAACAAACAGATGATCTATGTAAGTCATTTGCTGAATCGGATTGGCTACGTGCACCGCGGGGGAGCTGGGGGGGGGGGGGGGGTGGTATCGGAGTGAAACTGGCTGGGAAGAACAAACATCTGGTCCATGTAAATCTTTTACATAATTTGACTGGATCCGGACACTTGAGGGGGGGGGGAGGAGGGGGTTTCCCGGAATTCCGTTTCTTGGGGGATTTTCACGACGAAACTTGGAAGGCATATCAGGGACCCGGTCAAACTGACTTGGAATAAAAAAAAATCCTCGATATGATAATCTTGGGGGGGGGGAGTTGAGGGATGGGAATCCGGAATATTGAGCCATGCATAACTTTGGAACGGGTACCGTGGATTCGAGTGAAATTTAATAATTAAACAGAGGACATTTTTCTCTGGTGATCTTTTTCATTTCCGGACCGAATCCGGCAATTATTGGGGATAGGGCGGAAAATATTTGACCCGCTTAGACTGGTGTGATCTGGATCGAACTTCGTGGGAATGACAAACAGATGCTCTGGATTAATCATTTACAGAATCGGATTGGCTCCGGTTATTGTGGGTGGAGTTGGAGGAGGGGGGGGGTCTGGGATTCCGGTGATCGCGCGTTAAGGTACTTCCAGATGTGCTAGGACGATGAAACTTCGCTGGAATATTGGAGACTCAACAACATTTGCTTAGAAATTGCTACTTCCCAAATCCGATTATTCCTTAGAGTACCAATCTTGACCGCAAAGTAAAAAAAAAACTTTTAAGCAATATATGCATTTTCGTGATGCCCATCACCCCATTATCAGTTTTGCCTCAAGGGTTTTGCTTACAAATGGAGTTCCAGCTCCCTTAGAGTGCGCATCTCAACCGCAAAGTCGAAACTTACTTTTGATCAATCATATCATCTTGACCCATTCAAGTGCCATATGAGCTTACAGCTCTTGTTCTTTTTTGGAATTTTCCCTTTCCTTGCCAGATACGCTAGGACTATACCTAGCTCCTTAGACGTGTTTTTTTTTGTAAGCAAACTTCCAAGCGCACAAAGGGGTCTTGAATAAAGCAACAAAAAAGGACCAGCAGAAAACGAGTTTCCAAGCGAGTGAAATGAATAAAGAGAAGAAAATCTAATTATCCTTTCCTAATTTTGTGAAGGATCACTTCTAGCTCTCCAGGGACTGTATTTTTCAAAAGAAATTTCAAAGTAAGAAGGTTAGGCAAATCTCCTTTTACTAGGGAGGATTTTGGGATTTGAAACACGCTTTCCAGACACTGTATTTTTAATAAGAAAAAGCGTCGAAAACGACTTAAAAAAGAATGATCAGCCAGCAACAGGCTTGAGAGCGAGAGAATATGAAAAGGTGATGAACAGATTTTCTAGCTGGAAAATAACATACTTCACACATGAACGACTTTGGACAACTGTAAGGTTTCAGGAAGTATAAAGAAGCAGCGGCTGCAATCATACGAGTATAAACTTCCAAGCGTAGAATCAGGACCAGGCTTTCAGCTCATCGTTCTTTTGCAAGCGATAAACAAATAAATACAAAAAAAGACGGACCATCGGTCGACGAGTTTCACAGAGAGGGAAATGTAACGAAGTGACTTCAATCTCATTTTCCTTTACTTTTCTTATTTTTTTTTGTAGGAATACATCCTACAAAAGGCACTGTATTTTTCAAAAGAAATCTCAAGTAAGAACGTGACGATAATTTCCCTTTCCTCTGGAGATGTGCCAGGTTTTAAGCACGCTCTCCAGACGGTGTGTTTTTAATTAGAAAAAGTCTAGAAAATGACCAAAGTAAGACAACGAGCGAAAAGGCAGCGACAGTGAAAGTGTGATGAAAATATTTATCCAGCTTGGAAACACTATACTCATTCTGCAGCTCAGTGTGTGGTGAACGTCTCAGAAAGCCAAAGGTCCTGGACTGAAATCCCAGCTGAAGAGCAGAGCACAAGAAAGACTTGGAGCCATTAGAAGGCTTAAAGCAATCCTCGCACTATTTACTGTTTCAACGACCCGTCTTGCTCATTAAGCCTTTCATAACATATTTGGCTCCCATATGGAATTGTAAGCTTCTAAAATCCCCACCTTTCTCCATTGTTTCGTTTCGTAACTACGGATTTTTAGCGCTTTTTCGGCCTTGCCGAGTTTTCCCGTCACCCAATGAAAAGTTTGTCGGAATCTCCATTGTCCGCTGACAACTCTTTCACACATAAGGATGTGATAACCTTCTGTTTATTACTTCTTTTATTTTCGTAGTTTTCCCACTTTTTAACCAAGGCACGTTCAGTTTTCAAATCTTTTGCGCCCAGCCGACGCGTCGGAGAGCAGGAAGGATGGATATAATCGACAAGCACTAACAAGAGAATCGCAGTTTCAGGTGGAAAGTAATGGTATTTTCGAAAACGTTTTTTCCGATCCATTTTATAGGGAAAAGATAATTTCTAGTAAGAGCTGTGCTTTAACAATCTATCTACGGCTTTGGCTGTTTTAAGCCTCTTCTAGGCCCATTGACTTCTAGCAAAAATTCAGCAAAACTCAGAAAACCGGTTTTACGCATCAACAGCATGATTCGCGAGCACTCGTCGGGAGTACAATGCACGTGGAAAATAGTGAATCGTGGCAAGTGCAAAGATTGGTGAGGCGTCGTTAGTGGGTTTATAATGCAGTATATGAAATTTGGGTTTCCGAGTTTAAGAATTTAATGAATACAGTTACGGAAGTAGGTTGCGTAGGCATTATAGCTACGATGATTACTTTAAGGAAGTATAAAGATATGGTGACTGCAAGCAGTGTATTTTCAAAACAAATTCCAAGCGTAGAACCAGGTACGGAAGGAATCAGGAGCCTCCTTATACCCTTGGATGACAACCGCTTCTGCACAATACAATTTTCGAAAAAAATTTCAAGAAGGAAAGCGACACTCTAACTGAGCTATCCAGGAAAGACGGACAAGCGAACAATAACTTTCAAAGCGGGGGAATAGTGGAAAGCTGATGAAAACACTTCTCTCAGCCGGAAAACATCATACTCCACGAAAGGAAGACTTGGAACCACTGGAAGGTTTCTGAAAGCAGAAAAAAGTGGCGGCCGCAAGCTGATGTGTTTGTTCTTTTTTTTCGGAAAGAAATTTCCAAGCGTAAAATCCTGTATGGAAACAACCGGAGCTCGCTTATTCCTAGGGAAATTCGCTCTCCAACTGGCCCTCCAGACACTGTAGATTCCGATGGAATTTTCCAACCGAAAAAAGCGGCACTGTAACAAAGCTACCACTGAAAGACGAACCACGCAGCGACAAGCTTCAGCGCGAGAGAAAAATAATGATGATGACAATGATGAAATTTTATTTACGCACTTAAGAAGAGGAAAATGGCGCAGTACAAGTCAATAAAAGGAAAAAATACACCGAGATTTTTTTTATCAATTTTGTTTTTACACGTAGCCTTTTCTAATTTAACTTATTTTTATATTATTTAAATAAAACAAAGAAAATCATGTTTCGCACTTTTTGTGGCTACTCCTCCATTCCTCAATTATGTCCCTTTCAATCCATCCCTTTCTTTATGTAGTAAATGCACAAGATCAAAAAAGAAACATTAACAAAATGGGACTAATCGGGACTACAAAATCTTCTTCCTAGATGGAATGCGGAGAAATGCCAAGGGCAGAAACGTGAAGGTCCTGGGCAATTGAAGATAACTTTGCACAAGGGTCAGAGGGCAATAAGAGAGGTAATGAGGGGACCAAAACTGCCTGAGCCAACCGTGAAACAAAACCGAAATTCTATCGAAATTCAATCCTGCTCCGCCTCCCTCCTTGGACCCGAAATAGTAAAATCGTCACTACGTACAACATCACTGACCCAGTTACAGCAGTTGGACAACTATACAGAATTACAACAATAAGATTAAGCATCAATGGGAGAGCACTCTTCTACAATAGGATAGTTTTGTAGATAGGATAATGTTATCGTAGTCTCTACGTTTGTCTGGTCTCCTCTTGTTATAGTGTTTCCTTCTTCTTTTCTTTCTTTATTCCTACTCCGTCAATGCCATGTGGTTTTTGATGGGTGAAATAAAAATTATTATTACTATTATCTGTCCGAAGAACAGCGCTCGCCACTGTACACTGCTTTTCGTCGACTTTTCTAGGAAAGTTCTGCGAAGAGGAGATCAAGGTTCGAAAGAGTTAAAGCACGCAGCTCTTACCAGAAATGGTTTTTGTTTATCAAAAATATTCGTCCTTGTTTCGTGCAATTATGGATTCTCTTGTTAGCACTTGCCGACTTGATTTCGCCGGGCTTCGCGAAAAATATTAGTTTTTTTCTGGCAAAAAGTTTTCAAAGAAACACATGCCGTGGTAAATGCTGAGGACCGTGCGCTACAGCAGACAAATCAGGTTCGGCAACGCCTGTTCGATGACGTCTCAAGACAAAACAAAAGCTATTTTCTGGCAACCCTGGAAAATCTCGGCTAGCACTGAATAGCGAACATTCAAATACAGTGATTCACATGGATTTTGTAAAGTGGAGATCTCGGACGTTAGTAGACCACAAACTTCGTCACTGGAGTGTGGAACCAGTGAAAAGTAAGAGGGGTCCTTTAAGCAGGGATCCGTACTTGGGTCCGTTACTTTCATCACAGCTATTGACGATGTGACTTTTGGTTGGTGTTGGGCTTGGGTTTGTGTTGGGAAAGTATTAAATATTGTGTGATGAAGGGTAGAGAGATTTTGCGGGCGTCCCCAGTTTAAACCGCGGACGGAGAGTCCACGTTATTTTACTAGGCTGGACTCGTATGGAGCGGGCGGCATAACACTTCTTAGGTCGTTGGTTGAATTGCTGAGAGCTGGGAGTCAAAGAGAAGGAAGTGATAGTGAAGGCGAAAGAAAAAAAAAGGAGAGGAAAGTGAAGAAGGTTACCTATTGATAATGTGGATGTCTTATGCTGACAATTACTGGTAGGAACTTTGTTCGCCAAGAAGACGACATGGGTGGATGTTGCTTTTTATCATTTACGCATTTGTCTGATGTTTGTTTTTGTCTCTTTTCGTGTATTCCCTGATTACACTTGTTATTCAAAGGCTTCAAAGCTAAACAAATAAATAGCTGTGCGTGCCATCTATCGGAAAAACGAGGAAATTTCAAAAGACAGAAGACCACTGAAGAGTTATGTCACTGGAAGCACCTTATAATAACTATGAATAGATAACTGGGAAAAAAAATATAAGATTTGCAAAGACATTAGCATGGGATTCCCAAGATGCGGACTTCTCCATCCATCACTGAACCAGCGCACTACAGGATTACTTTAATTAATTACCGTAATTTAAGGTAATTCTCACTTTTGCCCTAAGTGCGGTTCACAAGGGAATGATTTTTTTTTCCTTTAGTGTATCCTTGCATGAAGACCCCTTTGAATTCGCATTCGCAGATTTTGAATTGGCACAAAGGATTGTTCGCTCTACCTCCAGCCATTCTTTCCCCCGATCACCACTAAAAAAGGCCTCCCTCTTTAGCTCCTCACACACATTCACATCCGCCTGCGTCATGAAGCACATCGTTCACATGATTTCTTCCAGGCACAAACGAGTTAAAATAGCGTTCAGTGCTATGAGCGGGCGGGTTCATTAGCTGACCTTTCTTAGCTGCCCTAGAAATACTCCTTGCTGGGCGAGTATCCATTCTTTTTTCATCTTCGGGTGGCAGGATCTCACGGTGCATTTCCGAGGCAAGGCACTTTCACATCGTTCACATGATGTCTTCCAGGCACAAATGAGTTAAAATAGCGTTCAGTGCTATGAGCGGGCGGGTTCATTAGCTGAGCTTTCTTAGCTGCCCTAGAAATACTCCTTGCTGGGCGAGTATCCATTTTTTTTTCATCTTCGGGTGGCAGGATCTCACGGTGCATTTCCGAGGCAAGGCACTTAAGTCGGAATTTCATTGTGAGATCGTGCCGACGCGAAGCAAGGGTTTTCATCCCTAATTCTTCCAGTGCTTGTTGGTAGGATTTGTATTTATCCGCCAAAATAACTTTTAAAGTCCTTTTTTCAATGGTTCCCAGCCGATCAGTTTGCTCCTGGGTCAGTATGCCACACGGGGCAGCAGTATTCGAGGAGTGGCCGTATGTAGACCATGAAGCACTGGGCCATGACTTTGGCACTCAGTCCAAACCTCTTAAGGTTTGCAAAACTTGCTTGCTATTTTCGGTCTTCGCCGGACTCCCCAGACATTTCAGATCTTTTTTATAGACCACTGAAATACATCCAGTCAGTGATACTTTCCAGCAATTAGAATGTCAGAACCCCCTGCGTTTCTTGTAAACATCCAGTTATGACCAGATTCCGGCCGGACTATCCATCCAAAGGCGAGAAAAATAGTGTTTCCCGATTCCCCGTGTATTTTTAGAACACAAACTTTACGCAACCTGTTTGATCTTCAGAGGGTTCAGACTATAAATATGAAACCCTTCAGTTGAACACTCCTAAGATCCCTTTTACCACTGTCTTCTCGTGTGTTATGGCGTTGAGGGGGGGGGGAGCTTATTCAGTTGTACCTCGTCAGAGTGGTTGTTTGGTGGCAGTAAAAGCGTAGTCTAGGCCATTATTTCTTCGCTGTTATCGTTAATCATTTGCCAAGACGTGGTCTGTAGCCAGGGAGCTTCCAGTCACGCTTTCAGTTTCGCTTCCATCCATTTATAGCCAAACTCTCCCTACAGTTTCCTTGACAACTTCCGTTGCGGGGACATCATCCTCCGGCCGTTCGGCTCCGTACCAATTCCCGGATTCCGGGGAATGTCGTTACTCATCCTCCTCGTCGTTCCCTCCCTATTTACCGCTTGATTGAGTCTCTTTTCACATGGTATTCTTCCATGTTCGGTTTTCCGGTGATAGATCAGACTTTTTTTTGCTCAACCTCGATCCATTCACTCCTCCCACTCACCGACATTCACCTCGAGATACTTTATGTAATTTTGACCTGTCTTTTGTTTATTGATGTATTTTATTTATGAAATTTTAATGTTATCAGATAAGTAATATTGGCCTGTCGAGTGGATTGATAGTGCTTGAAGTGTCTTTATTTTTATTAACATATCCAAAGCTATTTTTATGTATTTAAAGATATTACGGATTAAATCATCATTTCATTCCATCACAGAGGTTCTCAGACAAAGAACCTCTTTCAGTAATCGCTTTTGTTCTTGGTTAGTTTCCAAGCCATTTTCTTCCTGTTTTCCTTCGTATGGATTTGTACTTGTGCTGGGATTTTCGTAGAGACTGCGTCTCACAGAGTTCTAGCAGACTGTCGTCTCAAAGTAAATGAAGTTGGCTAATACCCATAGAGCTAGTGGTAAAAGCTTCTGCACCGCTGCACTTAAAAAGTATCTCCTACATCGGACTTTAGTGATTGTGCATCACCGAATTCGGAGGTTTTATTCCGAGTCCGAATAGTTAAAATGCGATGGAGGATTTAAAACGCTATAAAGAAAAATCCTGCAGATTAAAGGACCTGTTTTACCTATGATACTAATCCAACCTATACTTCCATACTCCCTCCATATATTACTAAACCCGGAACGCTAGTGGGCGGGGGATACACGAAAAGAGACAAAAACAAACATCTGACAAATGCGTAAATGATAAAAAGCAACATCCACCCATGTCGTCTTCTTGGCGAACAAAGTTCCTACCAGTAATTGTCAGCATATTAAGACATCCACATTATCAATAGGTAACCTTCTTCACTTTCGTTCAGCATGTCTTCTTACCGCATAGTCGACTATCACATTAGCTGTTTAAAAATATTTTGTCTGCCCCTTAATTTGAACCCCACGCCTAAATGTAGGGCTATAGAGCCCATCTTCGAACTTGACCTTACCCTTGACCCAAAGAATCCTCACACCAAGTTTCATAAAAATATTTCATTCCCTTCGAGAGGTATCGTGCTAACAGACGGACAGACGGACAACTTTTACGATGTCATAGGTATCCCTCCACATACGTTTTGGGATCCCAAAAAGGGCCCTCGTGCTTATTAACGGTGAGGGTAAGCACCTTACAGTTACCTACTAAAAATGTCTACACTTGAAGAGAGGCGAACCCACCTCAGCATTGATTTTGATACTGAAACCCTCCCTTTTCCCCGACTACGTAATACATATTCCCTCCTCCCTATTCTCTTCTAGCGGGAAAAATCCTAAAAAATCCCCAAAGTAACACCCGTGACCCTTTTACATGAAAGAAATAGGAAGAGTTTTTCCATCATTTGCTGAGTTGTACAATACTGAAGCTAGTCTTTTCATTGTTTTTATGATAAAAACAGTACAAATATAAGGTTTGAAGCCAAGCTGACCCTCATCACGAAAGAAATAGAAAACCGTGATTTTCGTTTTTTTTTATTGATCAGCTAATTATCCCTCTAGGATGATGTGCGAGGGATAAATATAAATTCGGATATTTCGGTTGCAATTCCGGCAAACCGTCCTCAGCGAAAAAAACAAAAAACTAAATCATAAAATCCAACACAATACCAACAGAAGAGCGATGCGGGACCAACAAAACATACAACGATATGTAACTAAAAACCAGAAGAACGATGCGGATTGAAAGACAGAAAAATTCAAATAAAATAACGAATATTAAAATGTGCGTCTTAAAAGTGTATATGTACAAACCTGCGATTATTTTACAATTCTGAATTCTGTGTCTATTTACAATTTACCAATTCCCTGGGAAAGCGCAGAAGCTTTCACCCAGCCCCTATAAAATCCTTCCTTTTTCCCATAACTACAAATAATTTCACAGAACTCAAAATTGTGAAATTATTTATACTTACAAGCTTACAGTATTTTAAAGCATTTGAATGGGTTATTGAGTTTTTTAAAACTATGCTGTGCTTTCAACAAATAACCCATGGTCTTTGGCTGTTTTAAGCCTTTTCCGAGGCCCGTTGACTTGCAGCGAAAACAGGGAAACAATTTATATAACTCAGAGTGGTTTTGTTAGAGGTTTGTTAGAGAGTTGATTAGATTACAGATTTAGGGGTGAGAAGAGACGCTGAGTCTATATGTGACAATCATTTTTTAACCGGACATATATAATTCGTCCGGTATCCGGTTGTAACCGTTTTTTTTATAAGTTAAAGTTTTATTTGAAATTGATTAGATGTCCTTATGGGATAAGCAGATACACTGCATTCGATTCTGAATTTTCTTTTCTTGCTGGACAAGTAGTTCGCTCGGAATTCGGCCGAAACCGGAAATTTGGCAGAAGTAAAGCAGGAAGTTTCGTTCAGTATCGTCAAAATAGATATGGCTTACAGAGGTATATCTGAACATGGTTTTCTCTGATGATTAGCCTGGCGAAGACTGGATCTGGCGAAGATAAGACCCAGTTGTCTGAATCAAATATTAGATTTTCGGGATCCCATCGAAACCTTAGGTCTTGTTTCTGATGGGCTCAATATGGTAAAGTGTGCTCTGAAGAAAGTGAACTCAAAGTGCGAAACAGGATAAGTCTACCCAAGAATAGTTTGCCTTAGTTTTTCGCCACTCTGTGTGAGTGCAGAATGATATCCAGATGCAATAAAGATCTTTCGGTGCAGAACCTTTTTGCCACTCGCTCGATGGGTATTGTAGTCAGCTTTATTTACTTCAGATGACAGTCTGTTAGAATTGTGAGAGGCAGACTCTCTCTCTCTGAAAACCCTGGGCACGAGTAGAAATCCGTCGAAAGGAAAAAAAGGGAGAAAAGGGCTTGGAAGCTAGCCAACAACAAAAGCGATTACCGGAACACGTTTTTATCTGAGAAACTTCTGTGGTTAAATCAAGCGAGTTGAATGTCGGTGATTGGGGCAGGGGCTAATGGATCAAGGTTAAAAAAAAGAGTTTCCATGAATGATTTCCATCGTTCAGGAAGTGACTCAGAGTGACTTGTTTTTTTTAATGATTGCATTTATTCAAGTTATTTTAACCCGTTAAATGTGATGGTTGACATATTTAGTGCCGATTCGGCGCGACGAGTTGAATCAATATACAACTATATCTATCTATCTATCTATGAATTCTTGTGAATTTTCTGGAAAGTGAATGCATTGTAACTATCTGCCAGAAAAGCAAAAACAAATATCTCCAACAAACAAAAATAGTAAAAATGAAGAAAAAACTTAAAACCGCTATTAGCCTAGGTGAAGAAAAAGGATCGAGGTTAAAAAGCTGTAATACCTAAAAACTAAAATACCTGTCTAGCCGGAACGGATTCCCAGAATTCTTGCGAAATTTTTTTTAAAGCGAACCCGCAAGAACGCCAGAATAAGTCGACTAGATAACTACATAAATACTACACCGTAGGCTACCAGTTGTGCGTCAGCACCGACGACCAAGAAAAAAATAATGCCATAAGCCTACAAAAGTATATTAAATCTAAAGCAAACTAAATGTTGGGCTTTATCATCAATCCTTTATCTTCGTTTCTTCCAGAAAAGAATTATGCAGAAAGACATCCATGCTAGTTCGCTGCTCTCTAGCAGAACCTGCGTCATGTAAATACCTAAATATCAACAGATAGTAGCGGTTTCAAAATCATTCGCTGTGTTTCACAGATACCATGGTGTCTGATACCGGGATCTAAAGTCGTTTTCGCAGTTACCATGGGATCTGATTCCTCATTGGAAATGCGTTTTTGCTGTTACTGTGGTATCTAGCAAGGTATCGTGGTTTCTGATATTCAGATATCACGGCCTGACCGTGGTAACTGATCGTGGTCCAAGATTCAAGGTTTTTATTCTTAACTCAAACTACTACACAAACATTATTGAGACAATACTCTGCACTTACAATTAGGGTTTTAACCGCAGAAAAGAACTACAACGACTGGTTCAAAATCCGAAGACCAGAATCTGGTGTCTGAAAAACTCATCCCACTTTCATCATCACTAATACCAGAGTGTAGTTTTTTGTCAAATTGGTGGGAAAGAAGTTATGCATTTGTCCCTGCCTTAGCCTACTTCCCGTACGGAAATAATTAAGTCGTAAACAATTGTTAACAATCGTTTACGATCGTTAACAACTGGAAACCATTGTTAACGATTGGAAACAGTTGTTTCCGATCGTAATTTTACGATCGTTTTTATTCGTACCGATTCCAAACGATCGTTTTCAATTGTTTCCAATCGTTTTCAATTGTTTCCAATCGCTTTCAATTGTTTCGAATGGTTTTCAATTGTTTCCAATCGCTTTCAATTGTTTCCAATCGTTTTCAACTGTTTTCGATCGGAAAAACTTGTTTATGTTTTCAAATCATGAAATACAGACCTGATTTTTGACAACGGTATTAGGGAAGAATATTTTTTTTTTAGTTTTACACAATGAAAATAGTTCAAGTGAAACTGTGAATCTGAAACCCCGATCGTAATTTTACAATCGTGTTTTTTGTACCGATCCTAAACGATCGTTTCCAATTGTTTTCAATTGTTTCCGATAGTTTTCAATTGTTTTCAATCGTTTTCAATCGTTTCCAATCGTTTTCAGTTGTTTCGATTGGAAACACTTGGTTTTGTTTTAAAATCATGAAATACAGACCTGATTTTGCACAACGGTAACCATTTTACACAATGAAAATAGTTCAAGCGAAACTGTGAATCTGAACTCCCAATCGTAAACGACTGGAAACAGTTGTGTCCGATCGTAATTTTACGATCGTGTTTTTCGTACCGATCCAAAACGATCGTTTTCAATTTTTTGGAAACAGTATTTTCCGATCGTAATTTTACGATCGTGTTTTTCGTACCGATCCAAAACGATCGTTTTCAATTTTTTGGAAACAGTATTTTCCGATCGTAATTTTACGATCGTGTTTTTCGTACCGATCCATAACGATCGTTTTCAATTTTTTCCAATCGTTTTCAATTGTTTCCAATCGTTTTCAATTGTTTCGATTGGAAAAACTTGGTTTTGTTTTCAAATCATGAAATACAGACCTGATTTTGCACAACGGTAATAGGGAAGTTACTTTTTTTTTGGTTTACACAATGAAAATAGTTCAAGCGAAACCGTGAATCTGAACTCCCAATCGTAAACGATTGGAAACAGTTATTGCCGATCGTAATTTTACGATCGTTTTTTCGTACCGATTCAAAACGATGGTTTTCAATTGTTTCAATCGTTTTCAGTTGTTTCGATCAGAAACACTTAGTTTTGTTTTCAAACCATGAAATACAGACCTGATTTTTAACAACGGTAATTGGGAAGTTTATTTTTTTTTAGTTTTACACAATGAAAATAGTTCAAGCGAAACTGTGAATCTGAACTCCCAATCGTAAACGACTGGAAACAGTTGTGTCCGATCGTAATTTTACGATCGTGTTTTTCGTACCGATCCAAAACGATCGTTTTCAATTTTTTGGAAACAGTATTTTCCGATCGTAATTTTACGATCGTGTTTTTCGTACCGATCCAAAACGATCGTTTTCAATTTTTTCCAATCGTTTTCAATTGTTTCCAATCGTTTTCAATTGTTTCGATTGGAAACACTTGGTTTTGTTTTCAAATCATGAAATACAGACCTGATCTTTAACAACGGTAATTGGGAAGTTTATTTTTTTTTAGTTTTACACAATGAAAATAGTTCAAGCGAAACTGAATCTGAAATCCCAATCGTAAACGATTGGAAACAGTTGTTTCCGATCGTACTTTTATGATCTTTTTTTTTCGTACCGATTCAAAACGATTGTTTTCAATTGTTTCCATTCGTTTTCAATTGTCCAATCGTTTTCAGTTGTTTCGATCCGAAGCACTTGGTGTTTGTTTTCAAATCATGAAATACAGACCTGATTTTTAACAACAGTAATAGGGAAGTATATTTTTTTTAGTTTTACACAATGAAAATATTTCAAGTGAAACTGAATCTGAAATCCCAACCGTAAACGACTGGAAACAGTTGTTTCCGATCGTAATTTTACGATCGTTTTTTTTTTCGTACCGATTCAAAACGATCGTCTTCAATTGTTTCCAATCGTTTTCAGTTGTTTCGATCGAAAACAATGGGTTCTGTTTTCAGATCATGAAATACAGACCTGACTTTTAACAACGTTATTAGGGATGTTTATTTTTTTTTAGTTTTGCACAATGAAAATAGTTCAAATGAAACTGTGAATCTGAAATCCCAATCGTAAACGATCGGAAACAGTTGTTTCCGATCGTAATTTTACGATCGCTTTTTTCGTACCGATTCAAACCGATCGTTTTCAATTGTTTCCAACCGTTTTCAGTTGTTTTCAGTTGTTTCGATCGGAAACACTTGGTTTTGTTTTCTAATCATGAAATAGAGACCTGATTTTTAACAACGTTAATAAGGAAGTTAATTTATTTTTAGTTTTACACAATGAAAATAGTTCAAGCGAAACTGTGAATCTGAACTCCCAATCGTAAACGATTGGAAACAGTTGTTTCCGATCGTAATTTTACGATCGTTTTTTCCGTACCGATTCAAAACGATCGTTTTCAATTGTTTCCAATCGTTTTCAATTGTTTCCAGTCGTTTTCAGTTGTTTCGATCAGAAACACTTAGTTTTGTCTTCAAACCATGAAATACAGACCTGATTTTTAACAACGGCAATAGGGAAGTTTATTTTTTTTTAGTTTTACACAATGAAAATAGTTCAAGTGAAACTGTGAATATGAAATCCCAATCCTAAACGATTGGAAACAGATTTTTCCGATCGTGTTTTTCGTACCGATCCAAAACGATCGTTTTCAATTGTTTCCAATCGTTTTAAATTGTTTCCAATCGTTTTCAATTGTTTCCAATCGTTTTCAGTTGTTTCGATTGGAAAAACTTGGTTTTGTTTTCAAATCATGAAATACAGACCTGATTTTGCACAACGGTAATAGGGAAGTTAATTTTTTTTTAGTTTTACACAATGAAAATAGTTAAAGCGAAACTGTGAATCTGAACTCCCAATCGTAAAAGATTGGAAACAGTTATTTACCATCGTAATTTTACGATCGTTTTTTTCGTACAGATTCAAAACGATCGTTTTCAATTGTTTCCAATCATTTTCAGTTGTTTCGATCAGAAACACTTAGTTTTGTTTTCAAACCATGAAATACATACCTGATTTTTAACAACGGTAATAGGGAAGTTTTTTTTTTTTTTAGTTTTACACAATGAAAATAGTTCAAGCGAAACTGAATCTGAAATCCCAACCGTAAACAACTAGAAAAGGTTGTTTCCGATCGTAATTTTATGATCGTTTTTTTTTTCGTACCGATTCAAAACGATCGTTTTAAATTGTTTTCAATCGTTTTCAGTTGTTTCGAACCAAAACAATTGGTTCTGTTTTCAGATCATGAAATACAGACCTGACTTTTAACAACGTTCTTAGGGATGTTTATTTTTATGGCACTTGCAACCTCTGGCTCAAGTGCCATATACCGATCACAATTCCGTCTGTCGGTCTGTCGGTCGGTCCGAGTTTTTTGTCCCACATATCCGAGTTAGGGTACTTCCAGATGTGCTAGGACAATGAAACTTGGCAGGCATATCAGGGACCCGACCAAACTAACCTGGAAATAATCAGTTTCCCGATCCGACCATATGGGGGGGAGTGCGGGGCGCTGGAAACTTGCAAATTTAGGGCATTTTGTCACTTTTTTCTGAGTTAGGGTACTTCTAGATGAGCTAGGACAATGAAACTTGGCAGGAATATCAGGGACCCGACCAAACGAACCTGGAAATAATCAGTTTCCCGATCCGACCATATGCGGGAGAGTGGGGGCGCTCGAAACTTGAAACTTTAGGGCATTTTGTCACACTTTTTCGAGTTAGGGTACTTCCAGATGAGCTAGGACAATGAAACTTGGCAGGAATATCAGGGACCTGACCAAACTAACCTGGAAATAATAAGTTTCCCGATCCGACCATGTGCGGGGAAGTGGGGGCGCTGGAAACTTGAAAATTTAGGGCATTTTGTCACACTTTTTCGAGTTAGGGTACTTCCAGTTGTGCTAGGACCATGAAACTTGGCAGGCATATCAGAGACCCGACCAAACAAAATTAGGAATAATCATTTTTCTGATCCGACCATTTTGGGGGGGGGTGGAGGGCAGGGGAATCCGGGAAACTGAGAAGTGTGTAACTTTCGAACGGATAATCGGATTGTAATGAAACTTCATAACTGAAGAGAATATATATCTGTAATGTCCTGTTTAAAGTCTTGACCGGATTCGGTAGCCAGGGGGGAGTTGGGGGGGGGGAGACCGGAAATTTCAAGAAACGGTTAGAATGGAGGGATCGGAGTGAAACTTGCTGGGAAGAACAAGCATCTGCTCTAGATAAGTCCTTTAGACCATTGTACTGGATCCGGACACTTATGGGGGGGGGGGGGTCCCGGAATTCCGGTGATGGTGGTTTTTTGGATTTTCACGGTGAAACTTGGCAGGCATATCAGGGACCCAATCAAACTGACTTCAAAATAAAAATATTGTCGATCAGATAATGGTGGGGGAGTGGCGGGAGGGGAATCCGCAGGGGAAAACGGGAAATTGAGAAGTGTGTAACTTTCGAACGGATGATCGGATTGTAATGAAACTTCATAACTGAACAGAATATATATCTGTAATGTCCCGTTTAAAGTCTTGACCGGATTCGGTAGCCAGGGGGGAGTTGGGGGGGAGTTGGGGGGGGGGGAGACTGGAAATTTCAAGAAACGGTTAGAATGGAGGGATCGGAGTGAAACTTGCTGGGAAGAACAAGCATCTGCTCTAGATAAGTCCTTTAGACCATTGTACTTGATCCGGACACTTATGGGGGGGGGGGGGGGTCCCGGAATTCCGGTGATGGTGGTTTTTTGGATTTTCACGGTGAAACTTGGCAGGCATATCAGGGACCCAATCAAACTGACTTCAAAATAAAAATATTGTCGATCAGATAATGGTGGGGGAGTGGAGGGAGGGGAATCCGCAGGGGAAAACGGGAAATTGAGAAGTGTGTAACTTTCGAACGGATGATCGGATTGTAATGAAACTTCATAACTGAACAGAATATATATTTGAAATGTCCCGTTTAAAGTCTTGACCGGATTCGGTAGCCAGGGGGGAGTTGGGGGGGGGGGAGACCGGAAATTTAAAGAAACGGTTAGAATGGAGGGATCGGAGTGAAACTTGCTGGGAAGAACAAGCATCTGCTCTAGATAAGTCCTTTAGACCATTGTACTTGATCCGGACACTTATGGGGGGGGGGGGGTCCCGGAATTCCGGTGATGGTGGTTTTGGGGATTTTCACGATGAAACTTGGCAGGCATATCAGGGACCCAATCAAACTGACTTCAAAATAAAAATTTTGTCGATCAGATAATGGTGGGGGAGTGGAGGGAGGGGAATCCGAAATTTTCAGTCATGCGTAATTTTGGAATGGGTGATCGGATTCGAGTGAAATTTAAGAATTCAACAGAGGACATTTCTCCGATGATTTTTTTCATATCCGGACCGGATCCGGCAACTATTGGGGGGGGGGGGCGGAAAATACGTGCCCCGTTTAGAATGGAGGGATCGGGATGGAACTTTGTGGGAAGAACAAACAGATGCTCTAGGTAAGTCATTTGCTGAATCGGATTGGCTACGTGCACCGCGGGGGAGCTGGGTGGGGTGGGGGGGGGTGGACCGGAAATCTCGAGAAACGGTTAGAATGATGGTATCGGAGTGAAACTTGCTGGGAAGAACAAACATCTGGTCCATGTAAATCTTTTACATAATTTGACTGGATCCGGACACTTGAGGGGGGGGGGGAGGAGGGGTATCCCGGAATTCCATTTTTTGGGGGATTTTCACGACGAAACTTGGAAGGCATATCAGGGACCCGGTCAAACTGATTTGGAATAAAAAAAAAATCCTCGATATGATAATCTTGGGGGGGGGAGTTGAGGGAGGGGAATCCGGAATATTGAGTCATGCGTAACTTTGGAACGGGTGATCGGATTCGAGTGAAATTTAATAATTAAACAGAGGACATTTTTCTCTTGTGACCTTTTTCATTTCCGGACCGAATCCGGCAATTATCGGGGGGAGGGCGGAAAATACTTGACCCCACTTAGACTGGTGTGATCTGGATCGAACTTCGTGGGAATGACAAACAGATGCTCTGGATTAATCATTTACAGAACCGGATTGGCTCTGGTTATTGTGGGTGGAGTTGGAGGAGGGGGAGGGGGGTCTGGGATTCCGGTGATCGCGCGTTAAGGTACTTCCAGATGTGCTAGGACGATGAAACTTCGCTGGAATATTGGAGACTCAACAACATTTGCTTAGAAATTGCTACTTCCCAAATCCGATTATTCCTTAAAGTACCAATCTTGACCGCAAAGTAAAAAAAATACTTTTAAGCAATATATGCATTTTCGTGATGCCCATCAGCCCATTAGCAGTTTTGCCTCAAGGGTTTTGCTTACAAATGAAGTTCCAGCTCCCTTATAGCGCGCATCTCAACCGCAAAGTCGAAACTTACTTTTGATCAATCAAATCATCTTGACACATGCAAGTGCCATATGAGCTTACAGCTCTTGTTTTTTAGTTTTGCACAATGAAAATAGTTCAAATGAAACTGTGAATCTGAAATCCCAATCGCAAATGATTGGAAACAGTTGTTTCCGATCGTAATTTTACGATCGTTTTTTTCGTACCGATTCAAACCGATCGTTTTCAATTGTTTCCAATCGTTTTCAGTTGTTACCAATCGTTTTCAGTTGTTTCGATCGGAAACACTTGGTTTTGTTTTCAAATCATGAAATACAGAGCTGATTTTTAACAACGTTAATATGGAAGTTTATTTTTTTTTTGTTTTACACAATAGTTCAAGTGAAACTGTGAATATGAAATCCCAATCGTAAACGATTGGAAACAACTGTTTCCAATCGTAATTTTACAATTGGTTACGATTGGTTTTTTTTTGAAAAGTTTAAAAGAAGTGGAAATACTTTAAGTTGAGAGCTGTCATTCGTGTTTTTGCTATTAATATATAAATAAATATATAAAATATATAAAATAATTCGAAAGCGGCTTTCGCAGTCGATGTCCCCTCTGTACTGCTAAAGCGTCTTCTGGTAGTTTTTTTTAGAGTGCTACCATTTCATCGATAATTTTGAAGAACAAATATTTGCCTCTATATAAAACAATGCGAATATCTCTCCTCCTTAATGTTGTCGACTGAACTGAATCACAGAAAAATTAAGCATTACTTGAAGTTGGAGAGAAGTAAAAGACCTTCCAGTTATCGACGATCTACAGTTTAGGGCATAGGGGTGGGGGGTGGAGGGTGTGTTGAAAAAGAATCTGCAGTCGGAAATTCCGATCGTAAAAATACGATCCGAAACAATTGTTTGAGATCGTAAAAATACAATTGGAAACAGTTGTTTTCAATCGTAAAATAATAATAATAAAAAATAAATAATAAAAAATAAATAACAACTGGTTTTGATCGTAAAAATACGATCGTTAGCAACGTTTACAATCGCAAACGATTGAAAACAACCGTTTACAATCGCAAACGATTGAAAACAACCGTTTACAATCGCAAACGATTGGAAACAACTGTTTACAATCGTAAACAACAGTTAACAATCGTAAAAATACTATCGTTTCCAATTGTTTACGATTGGAAAAATGTCCCATAATAGAATTGGAAAAAACGATCGTTTACGACTTGAATTATTTCCGTACGGGTTCTTCCAGATTTGGGGATTCGGTCGGATTCTGGACAAACTACTTGTCCGGCAAAAACTTAAGCTCAAAAACGAATTCAGCAGGTCTCCTTACACCTACACAGAACCTCTAATCAACTCTAATCAGCTTCAGAAAAGACTTTTACTTTTAACAAATTTTCCTGTTTTGGCTGGATTTCGGGTGAACTGTATGTCCGGCGAGAAAATAATGTTCATATACGGATTCAGCATGCCTCCTTATCACTACATCGAACCTCGAATCAACTCCAGATGAAACTTTTGCTTAAAACAAATTTTCCAGTTTCGGTCGATTTCCGGCGAACTATATGTCCGGGTAGAAAATGATTGTAATATAGGGGATTCGGCATATTTTCTTACCTCTACATCGAACATGTCATCGACTTCAAGTAAAACTTTTACTTTTAACAAACTTTCCGGTTTCGGCCGGATTCAGGGAGAACTATTTGTCAGGCAAAAAAACAATTTCATATGCGTCTTCAGCATGTCTTCTTACTCCTAAATCGACCATCTCATTACCTGTTAAAAATATTTTGATTTCCCCTTAATTCGACCCCCTCCCCCTAAACGTAGGGCTTCACAGCCCATCTGCGAAGTGCGAACCCGACCTGACCCTTGGCCCAAAGAATCCTCACACCAAGTCTTGGGGTGGTTGTTAAACGGAAGTGTGTTATTTGTCTATTCAATAAATTTCTATCTCTCTCATAACAATATCTCCCGAATTATCGTGCTTACGGACGGACGGACATACGGATAACTTTTACGAAGTCACAGGGATCCCTCCACATACGTTTTGGGATCCCTAAAAGAAGCTCTGTTTCTTGAGGGCGCTTCTTGGACGATATTGTTTTTTCGGGGGGGGGGGGGGGGGGGTGAGAATGTAAAATCCTGTTTCTGTCAGAATCGACGTAACCACAGCTTAGATAGGGTACAAGAGTTACTACTTATAATGAGTGTACAATACTTGAGCTGCTCCGAGCTTTCCATAGTTTCCACCCGGGATAGTCGCCAACATTAAGCCTGTCAAAGGCTTTTATAAAGCCGAATGATCTCCATTGAAGAGGCGGTATCCTGGCACAAATCATTATACTCGTGGAAGCTGACCATTATCCCAAGTGCAGAAAGTCGTAGGATTCCCAGGGAAGGAGGATTATCCCGGTACGGTCATTACACTCGTGAAGCTCAGCATTTCTTCCTTTTCGAGATTTACAGTAGAGGTATGCTTTTGTAAACATCACCTAACAGCGAGTGGCCGCCGAGTAAACAAGACCAAATGTTTCCATAGGATCCCAAAAATCTAATATCTGATCTTTTCTTCGCCAGATCCAGTCTTCGCCAGGCTAATCATCAGAGAAAACCAAGTTCAGATATACCTCTATAAGCCATCTCTATTTTGACGGTACTAACCGAAACTTCCTCCTTTACTTCTGCCAAATTACCGGTTTCGGCCGAATTCCGAGCGAACTTCTCCAGCAAAAAAAGAAAATTCAGAAACGAATTCAGCGTATGTCCTTATCTCTACGAAGAACATCTTATCAACTTCAAATAAACTTTAACTTGTACAAAAAAATTCGGTTACGACCGGATTCCGGACGAATTATATGTCCGGGTAAAAAGTGATTAAATCTGTCCTAAATCTGTCATCTAATCAACTTCAAATAAAACTTTAGTTCTTTTCACAAATTTTCCTGTTTTAGCCGGATTCCGGGCGAACTAGTAGTCCGGGTAGAAATTGCACATAAGAGTTCAGCATGTCTTCTTACCCCTAAATCGAACATTCAATCAACTTCAAATGAGCCTTTTACTATAGAGTGATAGAGATGTTATTCATCATTTTTTTACGACGAAAAGTTCAATTTCGCGGAAACGCTGTGACAGCTGCTTTTCAAAAATAAAAATATATTCTATTCTATTCTAGGACGCTGCTTCCCAGAGACAGGGGCGGTCTGAAGTGCTTGGGCATGGAGGAGGGGTGGGGGGTGACGATCTCAAAACATACGACTGGCGAATGCCCGGCAATTATACCGATTATAAACAAAAGACAAACAAGAGCTGTAAGCTCATATGGCACTTGCATGTGTCAAGATGATTTGATTGATCAAAAGTAAGTTTCGACTTTGCGGTTGAGATGCGCGCTCTAAGGGAGCTGGAACTTCATTTGTAAGCAAAACCCTTTAGGCAAAACTGCTAATGGGCTGATGGGCATCACGAAAATGCATATATTGCTTAAAAGTATTTTTTTTACTTTGCGGTCAAGATTGGTACTTTAAGGAATAATCGGATTTGGGATGTAGCAATTTCTAAGCAAATGTTTTTGAGTCTCCAATATTCCAGCGAAGTTTCATCGTCCTAGCACATCTGGAAGTACCTTAACGCGCGATCACCGGAATCCCAGACCCCCCTCCCCCTCCTCAAACTCCACCCACAATAACCGGAGCCAATCCGGTTCTGTAAATGATTAATCCAGAGCATCTGTTTGTCATTCCCACCAAGTTCGATCCAGATCACACCAGTCTAAGCGGGTCAAGTATTTTCCGCCCTCCCCCCAATAATTGCCGGATTCGGTCCGAAAATGAAAAAGGTCACATGAGAAAAATGTCCTCTGTTTAATTATTAAATTTCACTCGAATCCGATCACCCGTTCCAAAGTTACGCATGACTCAATATTCCGGATTCCCCTCCCTCAACTCCCCCCCCCCCCCCAAGATTATCATATCGAGGATTTTTTTGTATTCCAAGTCAGTTTGACCGGGTCCCTGATATGCCTTCCAAGTTTCGTCGTGAAAATCCCCCAAAAAACGGAATTCCGGGATACCCCTCCTCCCCCCCCCTCAAGTGTCCGGATCCAGTCAAATTATGTAAAAGATTTACATGGACCAGATGTTTGTTCTTCCCAGCAAGTTTCACTCCGATACCATCATTCTAAACGTTTCTCGAGATTTCCGGTCCACCCCCCCCCCCCCCAGCTCCCCCGCGGTGCACGTAGCCAATCCGATTCAGCAAATGACTTACCTAGAGCATCTGTTTGTTCTTCCCACAAAGTTCCATCCCGATCCCTCCATTCTAAACGGGTCAAGTATTCCCCCCCCCCAATAGTTGCCGGATCCGGTCCAGATATGAAAAAAATCATCGGAGAAATGTCCTCTGTTGAATTCTTAAATTTCACTCGAATCCGATCAACCATTCCAAAATTACGCATGACTGAAAATTTCGGATTCCCCTCCCTCCACTCCCCCCACCATTATCTGATCGACCAAATTTTTATTTTGAAGTCAGTTTGATTGGGTCCCTGATATGCCTGCCAAGTTTCATCGTGAAAATCCCCAAAACCACCATCACCGGAATTCCGGGACCCCCCCCCCCATAAGTGTCCGGATCCAGTACAATGGTCTAAAGGACTTATCTAGAGCAGATGCTTGTTCTTCCCAGCAAGTTTCACTCCGATCCCTCCATTCTAACCGTTTCTTGAAATTTCCGGTCTCCCCCCCCCCAACTCCCCCCTGGCTACCGAATCCGGTCAAGACTTTAAACGGGACATTACAGATATATATTCTGTTCAGTTATGAAGTTTCATTACAATCCGATCATCCGTTCGAAAGTTACACACTTCTCAATTCCCCGGATTCCCCTGCGGATTCCCCTCCATCGACTCCCCCACCATTATCTGATCGACAAAATTTTTATTTTGAAGTCAGTTTGATTGGGTCCCTGATATGCCTGCCAAGTTTCATCGTGAAAATCCCCAAAACCACCATCACCGGAATTCCGGGACCCCTCCCCCCCCCCCCATAAGTGTCCGGATCCAGTACAATGGTCTAAAGGACTTATCTAGAGCAGATGCTTGTTCTTCCCAGCAAGTTTCACTCCGATCCCTCCATTCTAACCGTTTCTTGAAATTTCCGGTCTCCCCCCCCCCAACTCCCCCCTGGCTACCGAATCCGGTCAAGACTTTAAACGGGACATTACAGATATATATTCTCTTCAGTTATGAAGTTTCATTACAATCCGATCATCCGTTCGAAAGTTACACACTTCTCAGTTTCCCGGATTTCCCTGCCCTCCACCCCCCCCAAAAATGGTCGGATCAGAAAACTGATTATTCCTAATTTTGTTTGGTCGGTTCTCTGATATGCCTGCCAAGTTTATGGTCCTAGCACAACTGGAAGTACCCTAACTCGAAAAAGTGTGACAAAATGCCCTAAATTTTCAAGTTTCCAGCGCCCCGCACTCCCCCCCCCCCCATATGGTCGGATCGGGAAACTGATTATTTCCAGGTTAGTTTGGTCGGGTCCCTGATATTCCTGCCAAGTTTCATTGTCCTAGCTCATCTGGAAGTACCCTCACTCGAAAAAGTGTGACAAAATGCCCTAAATTTTCCAGTTTCCAGCGCCCCAACTCCCCCGCATATGGTCGGATCGGGAAACTTATTATTTCCAGGTTACTTTGGTCAGGTCCCTGATATTCCTGCCAAGTTTCATTGTCCTAGCTCATCTGGAAGTACCCTAACTCGAAAAAGTGTGACAAAATGCCCTAAATTTTCAAGTTTCGAGCGCCCCCACTCCCCCGCATACGGTCGGATCGGGAAACTGATTATTTCCAGGTTCGTTTTGGTCGGGTCCCTGATATTCCTGCCAAGTTTCATTGTCCTAGCTCATCTAGAAGTACCCTAACTCAGAAAAAAGTGACAAAATGCCCTAAATTTTCAAGTTTCGAGCGCCCCGCACTCCCCCCCATATGGTCGGATCGGGAAACTGATTATTTCCAGGTTAGTTTGGTCGGGTTCCTGATATGCCTGCCAAGTTTCATTGTCCTAGCACATCTGGAAGTACCCTAACTCGGATATGTGGGACAAAAAACTCGGACCGACCGACAGACCGACAGACGGAATTGTGATCGGTATATGGCACTTGAGCCAGAGGCTGCAAGTGCCATAAAAACACAGCACCACAGGTTCAATAAATATTAACATACATTCTTGAAAGATTGTGCAAATGGCCATTACAGGAATAAAATAATAAATAACGAAATATTAGGAATTCAACATCAACCTCATATCAACATTTTACCTGATTTTCATTTGACATTTTACCTGATTTCAGACCCAAGTTGCATGCCCAATACGAGACGAAGACAGAAGGACGCTGCTTCCCAGAGACTAGGAAGAACACCCACAAACTCGACGGATCATTCTATGTTACTCTAGCTATTTCACCCAACTTTATAATGCTAGTTCAGCTAAACGATGTCCAGAAGTTAATGTCTCGTTAAGATGAAAAATATATTTACATAGTTGTGTTATTATCGTGAACAAAGATCCAGTACTAGCATGTAGAATACATGCCATTATGGAAATGAAGTAAACTATTTATTTCTTCGAAGTTTTGAAAAGTATTTACTTTTAAAAGCATTTATATTTACAGAATAAAATTAATTCAGTTATTTATTGCAGGTTTGTTTCTTTCCCACTGATGTCCCTGACGATCGACAGCCTGACAAGGACCATTGCCACAAAGGGCCGAAATATCGCTACCAAAGCCTTGTAGCTAACGTATACGTTTTATACATTGTCTGAATATATACTTATATACGTATTTTTACATTTCTTTTTGATCTTCCTCATCGTTACTAATATTTCAGCGTAACTGCAAACTATCGGGCAAGAGACATGCTGAATCCATTTCTGAACTTTATTTTAACAGTAAAAATCTTCAAGGAATCTGACGAAGACTGAATGGCGAAGACATGACCCAATTGTTTGAATCAAATGTTAGATTTTTGGCATCCCATCGAAACCTTTGGTCTTGTAATTCTGTGAATTTACTCCGTTATTGCAAGGTCAGTGTAATTCCTATTTTTCTGTTTTTATGGCGCTTGCTCTCCGGCCAAATGCCATATAGCGATCGCAATTTCTATCCGTCCGTCGGTCGGTCGGTCTATCCAGGTTTTTCTAGTTTGGGCACTTCCACATAAGCTAGGACGATGAAACTTGGCAGGCATATCAGGGACCCCAAAAGATTAAGTTGGAAATAGTCACTTTCCCGATCCGAGCATCGTGGGGGGAGTAGGGGGAGGGGGAATCCGGAATATAGAGGTATTTGTGACTTTTGAACGGGTGATCGGATCTTAATGAAGCTTGGTATTTGGAAGGACCCCGTGTTTCAGACGACCCAATTTAAATCCGAACCGGACCCGGTGACTTAGGGGGAGCTGGAGGGGAGGAACCGGAAATCTTGGGAAACGCTTAGAGTGGAGGGATCGGGATGAAACTTGGTGGGAAGAACAAGCACAAGTCCTAGACACGTCGTTGACATATCCGGACTAGATTCGGGCACTGTGGGGGGTCGAGGGGGTGGGGGTCCACTGCTAGTTCGGTACTCCCGGATGTGCTAGGACGACGAAACTTGGAAGACATGTCAGGGACCCGAACAGATTGACTTGATAATAGACGTTTCCTGGATCCAACCACTATGGGGGGAGTGGAGGGATGGGGAGCCCGGAATCTGGTGGCACGCATAACTTTTGAACGGGTGATCGAAATTGACTGAAACTTGGTAAGTGGAAAGAACTATCGTCTCAGATGTTCCATGTCAAGTCTTGATCGAATCAGATATTTGTGTGTGGGGGGGGGGGGAGATTGAAGGGTGGACCAAAAATCTTGTGAAACGCTTAAATTTCAGGGATTGGAATGGAACTTGATGAGAAGAATAAGCATTAGCCTTAGATACGTAATTGACAGAACCAGATCGTATCGGGGCTGTGGGGGAGTTGGAGGGTGCGTAATTCCGGTGATCGCCAGTTACGATAGTTCAAGTTGTTCTAAGAACAACGAAACTTTGCAGGACTATTAATGACTTAAGGATCCGACATAATGCCCGAGGAAAACTTGTATTCCTGGATCCGACCATCTTTGGGGATTTGAGGGAACGGGAACCCGGAAATCACTGGGTTCCGTAAGTTGCGAACGGGTGGTCCGATTCGAGCGCATTTGTATGGGTGATAAGAACTGATGATCTAAACAAGCAGAACATGCGTCCGAACCACACTCGGGCACGTTTAGTTGGAAAACTTATGTTCCCAGACGTTGAGTTGGACGAGGGGGGGGGGGGGTACAAAATCGGGATGCAAGTTGGACAGAATGCGGCCTTGATTTATTATTTGGTGTTTAGATCGGATCTGGTCACGGTAGGGGAGAGGTGTGAAGTGGGAACCGGAAATTTGCGGATAGGCTATGTCAGGGATGGGACGTTTATGTTTCCGATTCGTACAAGTGGAGCAATTTTAATGAAACTTGGAATGTAGAGAACTCAAATGCCCTAGATGACATATTTTAGGGTTCGAGCTGGATCCGGCCACGCTGGGGGAGGGGGGTGGGAGTTCCCAAAAAACACTCAGGGTTGAGTGAAACTTGATAGGTCGTAAGAGAGAATGCTTCAGATGATCCATTTGGTAGTCCGAAGTCCGAACCAGATTCGGACTCGGTAGGGGACGTTGGAGGGGGGGGGGGGTACCGGAAACCGTGTGGGATGTGTAGGGACTAAACGAATGGATCTTTAGGGTTGAAACTTGGAAGGTAGGAAAGTCATTTTCCCTCGGTGATCCGAGGTGACGGAAATGCTGAGACTTTAGTGAAACTAGATATCGTATTTCTAGGTCCGAACCGCATTTTTAGATGGCGGGGTATTTTGGTTTCTTGTCTACTTTTTAGGTACTACCTACTCGTATCAAGTGCCATATGAGCTCGTAGCTCTTGTTTGTACTGCGCTATTCCCCTTTTCTAGTCTGTAAATAAATTTCATCACCATCACTTACTACTCCAACCCTAAATGGGTACCTCCCCCCGTCCTTGACATGAAGCTATATAATCAATTCTTATGTGCCATAGAAGTCCCCTTTCCCGTTCAAATTGCTTCCAAGCTTATTAGAAGCCTTTCCAGACTAGAGAGAGAAACTTTGACTTTCCAGTAAGACCAGAACTCTCGAAGTGACACGATCCAAATGGAAAATCTTTCCCAGTCTGGAGAAGACCTAGAGAGAAACCAGTCTGTTTCCAGGCTGCAGATTTCCGGAAACCCTAGAAGAACTTTGTTACGATGCCGCGAGCGACTGAGAGCAAAATGGTGGGATTGAAATGCTTGCGAGTGTAAAATCCCTTAGCACATAAAGATTTGCTTTTGTTGATCGGTCTGAATTTCTACCTTGCTGTGTTACGTGCTCGTGTCCATGCTGTCTTACCTCGGAGTGTTCGTGCTTGCTGTCAAGATTTTTGTCTCGCCAAAAACAGCTAAGTGTCGGGGAGATCCATATTCTGTCCCAAGCCACCCTCTATTCGTAGTCCCGAATCTCCAGTTTCGAAAGGAAAAACTTCGTATTCAACTGACCGGCTGAACGTCGAAACTTTTGCTAAGAGCTTGGCTCATTTCCTGGCTTTTTGGGTTGCAAAAGTAGAAAAAAAGAAAAAGAAAGATACAACTAATTCTGAATGGTTGTCGTTTTAAATTCAGGAGATCAATTAGAGCAAAACAGCGTATATAATTATGTTACAGCAACCCTAACAGCGTCTAATTGCAGTCTGCTCATTGCCACAAAGCTCATCAAATCTCACGTCCGCTAGGGATTTTCATTTGTTTGTGGATTAGGCGGCTTTTTGAGCCCAGTGTGACCAAGCTCTAAAACTTCGTACGCGGGTAGCCTAGCTCACCCGTATTTAGAACAGGGTAGGCTACGAACAAGTACGGCTACATACATGGTGATTAAAGAAACACCATCATTAATTGTGGAACTTTTTTTTCTTCGAGGCTATTGATATTTTTTGTTAGTCAGGAATTTTCTAGGATTTCTTAGGAGAGTACGTAAAACATTTCCCTTTCAGAGTTCCAAAATGATTTACTTTTTTTTGACGGTGCAAAACGGATAAGTCAGCTACATTTTATTAGAGCTATATTTCGGCCCTTCTTGGCAAGGGTCCTCTTCAGCCCCAAGCCGCTCAAGCTGGAAAATGAACTTGTGGAAAAACAATTAAAGGTTTTTTTATAAGTAGTGAACTGATAGACAAAAATGCTCCTCAGCCGGGATTTGAACCCAGGACCCTCTGCTTACAAGGCAGTCACTCTACCACTGAGCTACCGAGGGGCTTGTGAACAGAGTTCGCAAACCACTACAATAGTCTGGTAGAAGCCGGCCATAGGAACAGTGATCCCGCCCGAAGGCAAATTCGTCTGCCAGTTCACATCCCCATGTCACGGAAATTAATAATATAGATGGCACTTAAAGTGCCATCTATACAATTAAAGGTTTTTTGTTAAATATCTGATTTTGTGAAATTCTTCTCTGAAAACTGATTTGAGTTAAAGCTGGTGCTGTGATTTCATTCTGGACACGGCTGCTGTTTTTGCTGTTCGATTGGGTCGTCGAAAGGGTGGAGAATCTTCTGCGTTTTGGTTTGGAGCCACCTGTCTCTTCTTCTTCTTTCCAGCTAAGGTGGATACTTGTCGGTGGACGAAATATAGCTCTAACAAATGTAGCTGACTTATAATTTTAATCTTAATTTTATTTTTCACCCATCAAAAGCACATGGCATAGACGGAGTATGAATAAAGAAAGAAAAGAAGAAGGAAACAATATAACGAGGAAACACTATAACAAGAGGAAACCAGACACAACATAGAGACTACGACAACATTATCCTATCTACAAAACTATCCTATTGTAGAAGAATCCTCTCTCATTGATGCTTAATGTTATTGTTGTAATTCTGTATAATTTTTCCAACTGCTGTAAGTGGGTCAGTGATGTTGTAAGTAGTGACGATTTTACTATTTCGGATCCAAGGAGGGAGGCGGAGCATGAATTTACAGAAACGAAAACAAACTGTTACGAAAAATCGACTTATTTTCAGAAAAATCAACTGTTTTAATGAAAAAAATCAACTGTTTTGGCGGTGCAAAATCTGTTTTGCACCGTCAAATATGATTCGCAGTCAGCTTGGGCTGATGCATTTTGTACATCCTCACCTTCATTATGGATGTGTCTAATAATTTTTCACTAGAATAGAAAAAGCCTACTTTTCCCTCGGCACGATATGAATATCCAACGCAACCATGGCACAACACCAGAAAATTCAACTACTAAAAAAAGAGTAGTCAAACATTTAGTTTTCGTTTGAGATGACGTATTGAACCGTCCCTCAGTAGAAAATATAGCTACTAAAATCCCAATCTTATTTTTTTTTTCAGCAATAGCAAACCATTCACTTTTAAACACTTGTGACAAGCATCATAACAGTAGGATAAGGGATAATACGGTGAAAGTTCGCCAGCACGCTTCAGTAGAATTCGGTCAATCGGGCCACAAAAACCGTCCGGCACACATCATAGTACCTAGGCGGTACAGCGGGAAAATCCTCCGGCACAACCTGGTCAGAATACTTACTCTAAAAAATTCGACACATTTCATGACAGTCGGGCAAGGAATTTGCTACGGAAAAATCCTCCGTAATCCCTCCGCATAATCCGTTCAGAACCGTAACATTCACACCCTATGGCCCATATGATAATCTTCCGGCAAAAGAGCGGCAGAGTGAAAACTCTAGCCTAGCACACCATAGCATAATCAGGACAGAACACGCAGCAAACGTGATAAGTGTAATACTACGGTAAGAAGCGGCAAAAAGTAAAGACTAAGGCACATTTCGGCACTATCCGGCCGTAAGCGGAAAACAAAAACCATCAGACACACATCGTGACAGGAAAGCAGGGTACACCATACTGAACAACTGGCATCAGGAAAGCTACCCTTCGGTGAAACTTGGCTAAGTCCGGAATACAGACAAATGGTATCCAAAGTCAAGGCCTTTAAAGGGCACCTGAACAATGAAACCATACACACCATGGAGAATGCATTTACAGACATGGCCACTGAGAGCATTCTTCTCCTGAGCGTGACATTTTCAAAATAGGGATGTTCGTTTCTGGAGGTTTGCACATGCAGACTACAAGACAAAAAGCGCAATTCATTCAAATATTGAACAGCGCTGGCCGGATCGTATTGGAATTTCTTCTTACCTTTGGGCTTAACTGGTTAAAAAATATTCCAGAAGAAGGGTTGATTGGATACATTTGTTCATTTCTAAAATTGTTCGGTACTGAAATAAGGACAGATGCAAAATGGAGCAAAAATCATAGCTTGGAAACACTATTTCGTATTTGGATTGGGTTTTCTGCAGCCGATGTTAACGGAAGTCGTACAGATAGGGATTATACTTGGTACTCTTCATTCAGGTGTCCTTTAAGGTAAAAAAAACAAAAAAGTCAGGATTTCAACTCTTCCATAACTGCGTGAATCTCCATTATTGCGTTCTACTACACTGTCAGAAGTTTCATAACAGATAACACGAGGATGCGCGGTTTCAACAGATAATGCGTAACAGATGACACTTCGGATGTAATCTGTTGTGTTTGAAAATGTTATGCATGAAAAGCTATGCATAACAAGCTTTGTTAGGAAGAGCCAAAAAAACATCTACTGACTTTATTCCTTATCCTCATGATGTCGGAAAACTCAGCAGATACTTTTTGGCGGTTTTTCGGTTCTTCCTGGTGGTAACGCTTATTATGAATAATATTTTGAAACACAACAGATAACATCCGAAGTGTTATATGTTACGCATTATCTCTTGAAACCGCGCATCCTCGTGTTACCTGTTATGAAACTTCTAACAGTGTAGAAAACCAAAAAAAAAAATACCTTCAAGAATAAACAAATCGAGTGGAAACTGAAAAATGAGAAAAACCTACGACTGTATAATCAGGAAACGGATAAGTTAAACATGGGAACCACCAGTCCATAATCATATGGATCCGCATAAGCATCTACTAGAAAAGCAAGAAATAGCTTCAAGCATCCAAAAATCGAGTTAAAACTAAGACAAAAATTATGACAAGTATTAGGCTAAGTAAACCAAACATGGGAACAGCCCTCCCTTCGCATGAATCCGCATTATTGCTATCCAATAGAAAAGCAAAAAAAGACCTACCTTCAAGCTGCCTTCAAGTATAAAAATAATCGAGAAAAAGTCTCGGTAAAGGTTGAGAAGAAAAATAAGACCATCATTAGGCAAGGAAGAAAGGTCAAATACTGGAACAACCCTTTCATAATCACATGAACTCGCATTCTTAACATTCACCATGAAAATAAAAATAAACATACCTTCAGATATCCAAAAATCGAGTGCTGGCTCTGACCCTTTACAACGGTCGACTCCATTCGCACATCAGGGCACTGAAGAGACTGGTCATCAAAATTTGCATACTGATTCTCGCTCGAGTTGCCACCTGAATAAAGCAATCTAATTAAAACGAATCGAGAATCCGTAAATAAGTTCTGATTAAAATGGAAAAGATTAGTCACCTATTGGGGGAAAAATGTAACTGAGGGAAGGAAAATAAAGTAAAAGGCAAGCTGACCATTCGTACTGAAACAATAGCTACGAGCTCATGTGACACTTGTTACGAGTAGCCTAGGTGGTACAAAACAAGACCAAAGGTTCCCTTCGGATCCCAACAATTGAATATTTGATGCAGACAATTAGGTTTTGTTTTCGCCGGATCCAGTGTTGGCCGGACTTTTTGGACGTTTTTACTTTTAAAATTTAGAAACAGAGTAGGGTCAAATTACTGATCATCTAGGAAAACCAAGTTCAGAAATGGATTCAGCATGTGTGTTTACTCGTATAAGCTGATCGAAACGACTCTGTCTTACTTCAGCGAATTTGCTGGCTGGATTCTGGACCGGTTTTGTATAAAGCTCAAGTTCAGATATACCTCTCTAAGCCAGATCTATTTTGACGATACTGATCAAAACTTCCTGCTTTACTTCTGCCAAATTTCCGGTTCCGGCCGAATTCCAAACGAACTACCATACTTCTCCAGAAAAAAAAAAAGTTGAGAAAAGAATTCAGCGTACCTCCGGATACCAAACGAGCTATATGTCCCGGTAAAAAAAGATTGTCATATACAGACTCAAAGTCTCTTCTTACCGCAAAATCTGTCATCTAATCAACTACAAATACAGCTTTTGCTTTTAACAAATTTTCCGGTCTTGGCATGATTCCGGGCTAACAAGTTGTCCGGTTAGAAAATACTTTTCACCTAAGTGCTCAGCTTGTCTTCTTACCCCTAAGTCGAACATCTAATCAACTTCAAATAAAACTTTTACTTTTAACAAACTTGCCGGTTTCGGCCAGATTCCGGGCGAACTACTTGTCCGATGAGAAAATGGTTTTCACCATCTTGTTCAGCATGTCATCTTACCCCACAATCGACTATCACATTATCTGTTTAAAAATATTTTTCATTTACCCCTTAATTTAAATCCCCCTCCCCCGCCCCTGAATGTCGGGCTAAAGAGCCCATCTACGAACTCTTACTCTTGACCCAAAGAGTCCTCACACCAAGTTTCATCAAAATATCTCATTCCCTTCGAGAGTTATAGTGCGCACAGACGGACAGACGGACGGACGGACAGACGGACACTTTTGCGATGTCATAGGTATCCTGCAACTTACGTTTTGGGATACCAAAAAGTAGATGAGAACTTTGCAAAATAAACCCGCCATTAAAAAATGTGGTTTTGACTTTGAAACAGGACATCTAGTTTCACTCAAGGCTGAGCATTTCCGGCATCGCCTCGGATCATCTAAGGAAAATGACTGTTTTAAATCACAAGTTTCAGCCCAATAAATCCACTCATTTGATCCCTGACGCGTGCCATATGATTTCCAGTACCTCCCTCCAACTCCCCCTACCGCTGTCAAATCTGGTTCGGACTCGTAAATGGGTTATCTAAAGCACCTTCTCTACCACCTATAAGTTTCACTCGAATCTGAACATTTTTTCACAATTCACCCCCCCCCCCCTCCCCAAACGTGGTCGGATCCGGTTCGGATCCAAAGTATGTCATGTAGGACACGAAATCTCTCTACATTAAATCGCTGCACTCGTTTGACCCCTATGGGGGCCACAACATTTCCGGGACTCCTCTCCAACTCTCCCCCCCCCCCCCACTGTGACGGAACTCGACTCGGAAACAGAAACGTCGCATCTCTGATATTTCCTCTTCCCGTCCATCAAGTCCGACTGGAATCGGAGCATTGACTATCTGCAAATTTCTGGTTCCCACTCCCCCCCCCCCCTTACCGTGGCCGGATATGGTCCGGACGCCAAATAACAAATCTAGTCCGCATAAATTCGGTACTGTCAAACTTCCATCACTTTGTCCATCCGTTTGTTTCTTGTGGAGGTTAAAAAGTTTCCTGAACCCCATCCCCCAACTGCCCCAGCCGTGGCCGCATGTGGTTCAAACGCACGTTTTGCATGTCTAGGTAATCAATTCTTATCATCCACAAAGTGTCACTCGAATGGGACCACCCGTTCACAACTTACGGAAGTCAATTTTCGTATTCTCCTTCCGTCACTCCCTCAAAAATGGTCGGATCGAGGATTGGAAGTAACCAACGGCATTGTGCGGGTTCTTAAGTCAATTTGGCTGGGTCACTAATATGCCTACAGAGTTTTATCGTCCTTAGCACATCTGGAACTATCCTAACTTGCGATCAACGGAATTCCGGGAAACCCCCTTCAGCTCCTCTAAGAGAGCCCCCACATCCTTCAACTCTTAAGCGTTTCACGAATTTTTTCGGTGCCCCCCTCCGAATCCCCCCACAAGTATCGTATCTGATCCGGACTTGACATGGAAAGTCTGAGACGATAGCTTTTTCAATTTTCATTCCAAGTTTTATTCAAATCCGATCACCCATTCAAAAGTTATGCATGCAACTAGATTCCTGATTCCTAACAAGCCTGACAAGCCTGCCAAGTTTCATGGTCCTAGCACAACAGGCAACAACAACTCCCCCCCCCCCCAGCTATCCCACAGTGTCCGAATCCGGTCCGGTTATGTCAATGTACTTGTTCTTCCCACCAAGTTTCATCCCCATCTCTCAACTCTAAGCGTTTCCCAAGATTTCCGGTTTTCCCCTCCAACGCCCCCCAAAATCAGTGGATCCGGCCCGGATTTGAAGTGGGACGTCTGAGACACAATGTCTTTCTAAATATCAAGTTTGATTAGGATCCGACTACCCGATCGAAAGTTAAAAATACCTAAGTTTTCCGGATTCCCACTCCCTCCACTCCCCACCCCCGGATAGTCGGATCGGGGAAGTGATTATTTCCAATTTAATCAGGTCGGTCCCTGATATGCCTGTCAATTTTCACCGTCCTAGCTTATGTGAAAGTGCACAAACTAGCAAAACCAGGACCGACAGAGCGACGGACGGACAGAAACTGCGATCGCTATATGGCACTTGTCCGAAGGGCAAGTACCACAAAAACTAAAACGAGGATTTCCAGAGGTTTATCGATCAGCAATTATTGTTTTTCCTAGCATGTCATCGTATTCTTTGGCGAGTGTTCATCGCTCTTCTGGTTTTACTTACGTGTCATTTTATTGTTTTGCATCCGTCTTCTGTTGTTATTGTCTCGGAATCTATGATTTAGAAGCTCGTCGCTGATGATGGTTGGCAAAAATGCAACAGAAATATATGGAATTTGACTTATCCCTCCCTCAACATCGTTCATTATAGTCCGATGCATGGGGCAATGGAAGGCAGTTGGATGCAGAAGCGCCACAGGCGACACGTATAGGGGGGGGGGGGAGATACCCCCTCCAGTGCTCAGCTATCGGCCAGTAGGTATGACAAAAAGAGACGATTTTCTTTTACAAACAGTCGATTTTTTATAGAACAGTACAGTTTGTTAGTTTATACGTTTATGTTTCTGTTGTTGCCAGTTGTTGATTTCTTTTGTTTCTCTTCCTTATTTAAACACTCAGTCTTTTTGTACATTTGGGGACCGAGAAGGAAAATAAATCTATACTAATAACACATTTACATTCCTGGGACCAACGCAGAGTACCATATTATAGCAAGAAACAAATAACGAGATAGAACTGCTGTCTCTCTATCTCGGCCATACAAACATGCTGAGGCGAGTAAACTACGGCCGACTCCCGACGCAAACGAGCGGAGGTTACTAGCTTCGCGCCACATCACTTTTCGTTACCTCGCCAAATAGTTTTATAGCTGTTAAGTCGCAGAAGAGGAAATCTAGCAGTCAAAGCTGATTGGTTCTATGGACGCGCTCCAGAGCGGGTCGAACGCGGAGTACGCCTCCTGCTGGCCTCCCTCAATATTTCTTGTGCGATAAGCAACGGTGAAGACGGAAGAGGAGTAAACGGGTATCACAACATCAACTCAAAGCTAGAGTAAATACCTCTATATACTAGGTCCGCTCAATTTTATCGTGGTTTTCATAGTCTCTGCTTGTGACTAAAGACAGAAGTTCTATCTGATTATTTGTTCTTGATATTAGGCTATAATTTTACGCACTGTTCTGACACTTTCCTGTTTCCTCGAACTCCTCACACGTATCAGTCAGGTCATTTGCCGACCTCGAAAGCCCACGTTGCAACACTGACAACCTCTTCTTCCTTTTTGGCAGTTTAGTCGGAGGTACCGGAGATGGGCTGGCTAGTGGGCGGAGCATAGGTGAAGAAGGGGGCGGAGCATCTCCACGTTCCATTTGTAGTCATACCAAACCGTGGCCGCTTGGGCCGTTTGTTGAGACCTGCAGGGAATTTTTAGTGATAGGCTATTTATTTCCATTTAAGGCCTTTTATTAGCCAGCTGACGTAGCCCCATGTTACTTTTCTCTCTAGGGCTGAAATTATTCCTGACTGAAGCCTGAAGTCAAAGACCTTATCTAGTCTATAAATTCAATCATTAACCCGCTAATAATGCCGCCGCTAATAAAAAAAATTAACAACAGCACTTATTTGGAATTACAGAAAGATAACGAAAGAATTTTAAAATATTCACATCTCTCCACATTCAAAGCTTCTCCTAAAAATGGTCTTATCACGGTTCAGAAATGTCCTTAAAAATATCAATAGGCTACTCTCTCCGTAAAGTTAGAGGTTTTTTAGTTGTTGCTTGTCAATTCGTGTCCAGACTTCCCGCTCTCCGCCGCGGAAGTTGGACACAAAACATTTAAAACTGTGATGACGAAAGTCAGAAGAGCCACGTAGGGAATAAAAACAACATTAACAAGATTAAGAAAGTGAACGTTTGAGCAGTTGTTTCATTCCTGATCCGCTTGGTGGAAGAAAAAGTTTGCGCGTATAAAGAAACAGATAGTGGATTTGGTCTCAAGCAGAAACAGCGCGTTTTGAGGCCGACTTTAAAGCTTAACCGAAAAGGGCTGGGATAAGACAATTTAGTTACCCATCACTTTCTCACTTAAATTGGCTTCAATACCCGCTGAAAATGCGTTACTTCGTTGATCCGCTATTCACGAATAGTCGATTTTCAAATAGTGGAATTTCCGTGCTGTTTGTGGTACCTCAGTGCGCTTGTGTTTTTGTTCTATGCCTTACGAGAAAGATTTATGATTATTTTGTTCAGGCACTAAGCAGTCTTTACAAATCTCACCACTGCCGACTGAAAAGCCGCGTTTGTGTTGAGATTTAAATTTTCCGCGTCATAGTAGAATTTACGCTGTGGGGACGGCCGCAGATATTCTGAACGTCGTTACTAGAGAAGATCGTTGAAAATAAAAAAAATCTCTTTGCAGAATCCAAATAATTCAGTGTACTCAGTTAAATGACAGAAAAATAAGTTGGCTTTTCAGTTAACTTTAAAGGACCCGTAGTGCCTATTATGCCAAGCAACATACTTCCGTCATTGCATCATTAATCCTCAATACCGGAGACTCAAAATTCGTGTGTTACATTCTAACCACGCAAGCGATACCTCACTAATCTTTGCTCTTGCCATTCACTATTTCCTATGCGCATTATGCTCCCGACGAATGCTCCTGTATTCTGTTGATGCGTAAAACCCGTTTTTCTGAAATTTTCCGAGTTTTTGCTAGAAGTCAAGGGGCTTGGGAGAAGGCTTGAAACAGCCAAAGCCGTGGATAAAGTGTTAAAAGTGTTAACAACATCACAACATTTCAGTGGCCTTCTCGTTGTTATAATCCGATTTCAACCTCGATGTCGGAAGTTAACCTTTAATATATATCTTCAGATACTCAGAAAATATTCAGATATCTTAAAGCACAACTCTTACTAGAGATGACCTTTTCAATTTGGAATGGCTCAGAAACATAGTTTTCAAAAATACCTAGACTTTCCACGAGAAATTAGCCGGTTTTCTAGTTGGCGCGTATCGACTCTATCCAGCCTCCCTCTCTCCGACGCGGCGGCTGCTGCAATGGACACAAAAACAGGCACATAATAAGAAAATGCAGCCTGGTAGAACCAACGAGGCTGTCGACAAGCTAGTTCAGAAAGTTCTTGGAAAGGCCGCACACCCGTGGTTACCAGTACTTTGTGCGCAATGGCTGACCACTGATTGACTCGACCTGTGTGTTTTTCGTCATTTGTAGTAAGTAAGTATTTATTTATAACTCGCCATTTTGAAAAAGCGGAGTAAAGGAAAGAAAATAAATAAAACACATCAACACGCAGAAAAAGACATTTAATTTAGTGCTGTATATATTTTGTCACTGATCGCTAATTGTCTTTTCTCTCTTATGTTCTTTATTTCTTTTTCTTCCATTTACTCCGTTCTTGTTCAGTTTAAATGTAACGGGTTGTAAAGAATATACATACATACATACATACAAAATATTTGAAAACTGAACGCGCCTTGGTTAATAAGTGGGAAAACCAAGCAAAACAAAACAAGTCCAAAACAGAATGTCTTCTAACAATGAAAAGTAATACTCTGAGGCTTCGCATATCCTTAATTGTAAAAGAGTTGTTGACGGACCGTGAAGCTTTCGACGCAGTTTGCGTTGCGTGACTGGCAAAACTCGGCTAGGCCCAAAAAGCGCATAAAAGTCGTAGGCTCAAAACGAAATAATGGCGAAAGGCCGGGATTTCAGAATCTTCTAATCCCATAAGGGAGCTATGGATAAGATAAAAAAATCAATCAATCTTTATTATTTGAAAAACATTCCTGACGGTATTAACAAAAAAAAACGAAAATTTGTTCTTTCGTCAAATATAACTATTTACAATTGCGCTTTTACTTAGTCAAATATTCAATAATTTCACAAGAACAAGAATTGCAACAAATTAAAGCGCTAAACTACAATAATTAACATAAAAAACAGGAAAAGAATTTAAAATTTCGCGTTAAAAAAACTCACAAAGGAGGGGACAAAACTTCTTTCGTACCGCGCATGAATTGCCCGAATGGGTTGGATCTTAGGAACTGGTTGTGCTGCCATTCTCTGTGGCCTTTTGCGGTCGGGAATGTGGGGAGGGGGAAGGATGTGACGATGGTTGGGGTGTTCCAGTAGTTGGTCACCAAACTTGGTAGAAAGTTGGTGTCTACGGTTAGACAAAGATGCGAGACCAAACTCGTTAAAGGAACCCTCGCACTATTTACTATTTGATGACAATATTTTAAAATATTTGGATACTTTAAACTATGCTATGCTTTCAACAAATAACCCACGGTTTTGGCTGTTTTAAGCCTTTTCGAAGACCCGTTGACTTATAGCGAAAACAGGGAAACAATGTAAATAACCGGTTTTCTGATGGAAAAACTAGTCGCAGACAACCGACGACAGTGTGATACACATCGAAGGTAGCAAAACACGGCAAGTGAGAAAATTAGCGTGGTTTTGTAGAGGGGTTAGAATGTACACACGAAATGGAGGTTTCCGGGTTTAGCAATATATGGAGTGATTATGGAAGTAAGTTGCGTTAATACTATAGGTAAGAAAGGTCCTTTAAGAAGAGAAATGTACGGGATTTTGGGGGGTTCTGATGGCAGGATGAGGCAGAATAAGCAGGAGGGGTCCTTTGAAGTGCGTTTAGGTTCACGGGTGAAAGACATGGCATGACAAGAGTAAACCGAAGAGGAAACCGAAAAAGACGCGACTGAATAGACAGCGTGGGCTACGTAGCTTACTTTCATAGCGGAAGACATCAAGGTAAACTTTTCTTCAGAGATTTAGAACCGGAAATAATTTTTGCAGTTTAAGGGACTACAGTCCAGCCATGATTAGGGTTGCCACATCAAAAATATTTAGAGAGTGACTTTTGGCCCAAAACAGAGAGTGAATTGGGAGTGAAATCTATTTTCATGAAATGTTCACTTTTGGTCGGAATCGCCTCTGTAAAAATGACACATCTTAATTTTACTTTGATGAAAAAAACTTGAAATAGTTACTTCTGGTCGGAATCCCTGCTGCAAAAATTACACATTTGGTCCTTTTCTGATATAGAGTGATTTTTATGTCCTACGTAGGAAAAGAGTGACAAAAACAAAACAGAGTGACAATTCTCACTATCTTGCGACATGTTTCAACCCTGGTCATGATCCTGGGAGCGACTCTAACGTCATTAGTCTGACCTTATAACAAGCAACCTGCTAGTTTGGAAACATCCGTTCATTAATCCTTCCCTTATCTCTCCATTAACACTTCGCAACTGACAAAGTCTAAAATGACACGAACCACTAATGCACTAATTATCAGGAACCAGCATGTTTTCTTTCGTATTGATTTAGCTGTTTCTGGAGCTACAAACACGTTGTTTTCCCAACGAGAGTAGAAGTACTACTGATATTTTCTCTCGACAAACGCGGAAGACTACGCGCAAGCAAACTGTCCGGAAACAAGTTCAAATCTGAAAAAAATATTTGCAAAAACTGCCTCGGAAAATTGGTTGGAGTTGCGAAATTTTAGACAGTAGTAATGTAGTGAACGTATGACAACTATTCGTGAAAAGTGTGATAGGTATTTGGTTTCCCAGAACGGTTTTGAGAAAGATCAATTTGACTGTGTTTTCTGCATCTATTTATTTATTTAACTTTTAAGCCCGTGTACAACAAGTGAAATCACGGAATACACGAAAAAAGAACAAACAGAAAATAGGCTAGAAACATCAGACAGTGGATAAAAAGTAAGAAAAAATATCAGCCATGGCGGATAGAAATCATATAGGACAACACGGGTCAGCAGGCGTTCATGATTTCTAGCAGCATGTCTTCCAGCTCACTCTTGATTTTATCAATTAGCAATGCGAGGTCGATCACGTTAATACTACCTGCAAATAGAACTGAAAGGAGAAAAATACATTACTTAAAATAAGAACTTGTGGTTCGTCGGCGGTCTTCGGTTGGTCTCAATGTACTCCTCGTCTTTATCGGGAAAAGATAGTAAGACAAGATTTTTTTTTTTTTTAATTGTAAACCTGTGTGTTTTTGTTTTTTAGTAAAACGGCAACTGATAGACGTTGAAGAGCTGATCAAAGTACATGTCATCCGTTTTTCGTACAAAAACTCCCTCCTGAAATGCAACAGTTTGAAAGTTTAGACGGGATGACAACTCCAGTAGTAAGGTACACATTGAAAGAAAAAATAGGCCGATCCCAATTGTGAGACACAGAGGGGACTTGTAAGCAAAAATCGGCTGTTAGACCATAATCCGATGCGGGTGTTTCTAACTTTTGCTGGTTAGTGTACCTATTAATCCTATTATTTGTTTCCGGTGTATTGGATCGTGTGAACAGTTTCGTACTATATCCATCACGGGGAGATGGACTTCTAAGTAGGAATCGGCTGCTAGAAGGGATTCGTGAGGGGCTAGAAACTAGTGCAAACTGGTGCAAATTCTATCTGATCTCTATAAATCTGAGGGTAAGAAAATTAGTCTCTATGGTCTATCATAACTTAGAATAAAGTCTTTGAGGGGTTGACAACTTTAGTGATAGGGTACACACTCAAACAAAGAATAGGAGGAACCCAATTGTGAGACAAGTCAGGAACGCATAACCGGCTGTTACATCATAATCATCTTCGGCGGCGAGGGGTTTCCGACTTTTCCTAGTTTGTTAATCTATTTTTTCCCGGTGTTTTTTATGATAAGAAAAGTTTGGTTTATGTCATAGTTCAAGAATCGGTTGCTAAAGCATTGTCATTTTCATGAGAGGCTAGAATGGTCTATGGTGATGGTGTATCACTGTAACCTAGAATTAAGTGTCAATGCAAGGGATACAAATGATAATGTAGAACAAGGATACAGTTTTACAATAATTAGTAGAGTGGTATTTTGATCCTGAAAAGCTACGGATAGCTGTATAAATACCAACTAGGTTCTATAAGATAATGTTCCAAGTTTTCACCAGTCACGACTCACGATGTCTACGATTGAAAAGGATAAGGTTCATGCAGCTGGCTGCGACGTCAATTTAGTCCCTACTTCCGATATTCTGCTTTTGTTTTTTTCCAACGCTGAGGGAAACCATGTGAAACAGATTGTTCGCTTGGATTGGAACGTCCCATTCTGAAAACCTCGATAGGTTGACAAATTCAGCATTTAACCATTCGTGCAGAAGCAAAACTTTAGCAACACTTTTATCGGTGAAGCCGAACAAAGGTTGCTGGAACGTAGGTCTAGTTGTTTGTGGGATAGGCCTACCCTGCTCCTGCCATGTGAGTGCCATGTGATTGAAGGCTTGGCTGCATCCAGAGGAATCGCAAGGGGGTCTGCACCCCCCCCCCCCTACTTTTTTATTCGGTACATTTACAGGGATTCGGTAGTTATATAGAATCCCAAATAGATCGGGTTTCGGTGAAATTGCCAGGATTCGGTAGTTATCACGAATTCGGTGAGTGAATTTACTGAAATTGATGTGTAATTTTTCGATGCCAAAACTATTTGGTATATTTAGGGAGATTCGTTAGTTATAGAGAATCCCCAATAGGCTATCAATCCAAAGCTATTCGGTATCATGATTGGGACTCGGTAATTTATTCGGTAACTATAATCTTCAGGGTTCGGTAGTTACACAAATCCCGACTTTTATTCCAGTTTCGACGACATTATACCGAATGCGATATTCTTCGGTGGTTTTTAGATACCAAAACTATTCGGTATAATAGTCGGGATTCGGTAGTTATAGAGAATCCGGGATAGGCTATAGGTCTAAACTTATTCGGTGTAATAACTGGTATTCGGTCATTTATTCGGTATAATAATTGCCAGGATTCGGTAGTTACCAGAAACCTCGAAGAAGTCGAGTGAAGCACTGGTCAATGACAAAGGACTGATCTATGATTTCATCGATAGTCCTTACTTTATTTTGAATCCCAAGAATATTCTCTAATCATGAATGTTTCGAAAATTCGGCCTATTGCGCTTTTCGCAATACTCTGTATTTTGTGGAAGGGCGCGTCATTTAACTGGGGTTTTACGCCAGTTTTAAAGGACCTGCCTCACCTATAATACTAACGCAACCTACTTCCATAATCACTCCCTATATTTTAAACTCGGAGACCCCAATTTCGTATGGTACATTCTAACCCCTCTAACAAAGCCACGCTGGTTTTCTCACTTGCCGTGTTTTGCTACCTTCGATGTGTATGTATCACGCGGTCGACGGTTGTGTGCGAGAAGTTTTTCCATCAGAAAATCCGGTTGTGTAAATTTTTTCCCTGCTTTCGCTGTAAGTCAAAGGGTCTCGGAAAAGGCTTAAAACAGCCAAACCGTGCGTTATATGCTGAAAGTACAGCCTACTTAAAACTATTCAAATATTTTGAAATACTGTAAGTTGAATAGTAAATAGTGCGAGGGGTCCTTTAAGGATTAGGATTTGAGAACAGTAAAGCTAGAATCTGCATGGAAATAGTTAAATTTGACAGGAAAAAGCGAACTTAAATATCTGGCCTGCGGCGCTCACTTTATGTGATCATGGGCAGTATTCACTAGTCTACAGTGGCTGCTGCTGACGGGAGTTCGCTCAGTCTGGTTTCTGGAAATTCTTAGCATCTTGGCGATTCACGGTAAAAGATAGAATATGTATGAGAAGCAGTTACATTGTAGCCTACAGGAAAAAAAATGGATTTAGAAAAATTCGCCTGCGACGCTCAATTTAATTCTGTCTTGGGTAAAATAAATAGAAGCTGCTCCTGCAATTTTGACCGGCAATATATTGTCCAATTGGGCAAAGACGCCTGGCTAATCATCTTTCCTGCTGCCCTCTAGTGTTACTCTTTGTACGTAATCCTTTCCATTCAATAATTTAAAGGTCGAAGTCTCAGTTTCTAGGATTCAGTAAAATTCTTGAAAAATCGGTAAAATGTTTGGCTCTGCCCCCCCCCCCCCCCCTCCCGAACGAAAATGCATTTGCGACGCGTGTGGGTGCATCAATGGGAGTTATGTTGTTCCTACAGCGTATCCTAGACCCAGGGGCGTCGCTATGGGGGGTGGTACCACCCCCCTCGAAGAAAGAAAAAAGCTAAAACGGGCACTCGCAAAGCGCCCGACCACACAAACTTAGTTAAAACGGGCGCTCGCAGAGCGCCCGACCACACAAATTTAGATAAAACGGGCGCTCGCTGAAAATTCAGCACAACTGGTCGCTCACCCAGAAAAGCTAATGGGGGGGGGGGGGGGGGCGGGCTGGCAGTACGCCCGGAAAAGTCGATAAGGCTAGTTACTAAGGCGTCCGCTGTTCTGGGTTCTCGAGCCTTTGAAACTTAAGGAATTGCATTCTCAGTTGCATATTTCGAGAGCAGGTTATTTCTAGTCGTTCAGAGGTTTTTAATCATACTTTGTCAGAATGAGAAGTATGATTGTTAGATGTGAGCTTCCATTACCGACATAAGACAGTTGTCAAGCCATGAATTTCACCCTGCAGCACACAGTTTTAACCTATGTTTTAACACGATCTGTTGTGTACTAATATCTCTCGATTCAAGCAAAAACCAGGTTGATTTTGCTTGTGGCGTACATTCCCAATAATGTGTTAGTTTCATGCAAAGATCCTTTGTATTTGAGTTTAATGAGTTTAACCATTTAATGATAAGAATTTTTCTCTAGTCCGACGTTTAAAACTAAATCGGTTTCGTGATCAGTTTGAGAAGATTTAATGACGGGTCTGATTATTGCAACACGTCAAATGGTTTTTATTTTCTATTTTAGAACAAAATTTAAAACAAGACAACTCCATTTCATTTTTTTTCTAGATGCTTTTTGGAAAGGCTGAAGCACATTATCCAACATCCAGCTAAATGTCTCACATTTTTCTTGATTCGCCATGAACAAAGACAGACGGTCAGATCCTGCTAACTGGCCCTTACCTTAATTTGGGATCCGAAAAGGCGTTCTGATCATACAGGATTCCACAGAATTTGCCTGCGGCGCCTTTCGTAGTAGGCCTTATTTACTGGAAAGTCGCGTCATTTCATTCGGGTTTTTGGAATTTCGGGGCTTGGGCCTCATTAAAAGCTATATAGATTTTTTGCTGGGAAGTAGCGTTTTGGCCGAGAAAAGTCATGGCCTACATAAAAAATTTCGCCTGCGGTGCTCATTTTCATTCTGTCTGATATACAAATTTGCGGATATAGTGCTGTCTTTTGGCTATTGTTTCTAACTGGTATGACTCTTGGGCCTTCTGTCTGCCAGTCGTATATTTTAAGATACTCACCTCCCACGCCCAAGCCCTTCAAACCACTTCTGAGCTCAGAGTTACAACTAGGCTTCTAATCTTCAGTTTTCAATGCTTGCAGTTATCACGAGCTGTAGTGTGACCGTTTAATTTTGTATTTACATGTACTTATTTATGTTTGTTTATTATGGCCCTTGGGCTTTCAAGGCAAATAAATATCATATCATATCATATCAACACAAATGAGACGAAAAGCTGAAACGGGCGGCAGGGCGCCGGTTGCCACCCCCCCCCCCCTCGAGTTTTGGCTAGCGACGCCCCTGCCTGGACCACGGTTAAATGAAGACTATAGAACGTTTTTGGGATCCCATAACGTAAGTGACGGGATACCTATGATTTCGTAGTATTTGTCCGTCTGTCCGTCCGTCCGTCCGTCTGTTAGCATGATAACTCTCGGAAGGGTTGAGATATTTTCTTCAAACTTGGCATGAGGACTCTTTGGCCAAAGTACAGGTCAAGTTTGCAAGTGAGCCTTGTAGCCCCATTTAGGGGTGTGGGAGGGATTTCAAACTAAGGGACACAAATAACATTTTAAAAAGCCAATGAGATAGTCGACTAGGGGTAAGAAGACATGCTGAATCCATATCTGAAACTTATTTTCTCGCCCGACAATTGTTTCGTCTGGAATCCGGCCAAAACCGGAAAATTCGTGAAAAGTAAAAGTTTTATTTGAACTTGATTAAATGTTCGATTTCAGGGTAAGAAGACATGCTGGATCCGTATTTGAAAATCGTTTTGTACCTGCACAAGTATTTTGCCCGACATCTTATAGGGGCCAAGTCGGGGAAATTTGTTAGAAGTAAAAGTTTATCTAAGGTTGATTAAGTGTTTGATGTAGGGGTAAGAAAACATGCTGAATCCATGTGAGACAACCATTTTCTACCCGGACATATAGTTCCCCCCGAAACCGACCAAAACCGGAAAATCTTAAAAAGTTTTATCTGAAGTTGATTAGAGGTTCGATGTAGTGGTAAGGAGGCATGCTGAATCCGTATATAAAAATTATTTTCTCGCTGGTAGTTCGCTCGGAATCCGGCCAAAACTGAAAATTGAAGTTGATTAGAGGTTCGATAGGGGTAAGCAGATATGCTGCATTCTTCTTGAGTTTTAGTTTTTTGCCGGTCAAGTAGTCCATCCGGAATCCGGCAACCGGATATTTGGCAGAAGTACGGCATAAGATTTCGACCAATTTCGTCAAAGTAGATATGACGTATAGGGGTAAACACAAATGTTGAATCCATACCTGAACTTGGTTTTCTCAGGTGACTAGCCATTGACGTTAGTGTTTCTAAATTTTAAGAGAACAAATGTTAATAGGCAAAAGTAAAATGATTAAATTTCCCGGATAGGCCTATCTACAAGACGCAATTGTCTGGATCAAATATCAAATTTTTGGGACCCCATCAAAGCCTTTGGTCTTGTTCCTTCCCAAAGGCCACCCTTTAAAGATCTTTCTGTCAAAAGGCAAAGCTTTGATGCCGGGCAAAGCCCTTCAACCAAGGGGATGAACAAAGAGGGGGCGCGGGGGGTGGAGCACCCCCTATGCTTCAGAGAGCCGTACTCTTAGTCGTATGTTTTGAGCTTGCCTGTATGACACTCGAACGTTTTGAGCTTGCCAAAATGACGTAATGCAGTTACTAAACGTGAGAGCGTGGTGAAGAGCCGTAAAAAAAAAGAAAAAAAAGGTTGTTTATTTTATTTTTGGAAATTTTGGTCACGGTGGAAGGGGTGCCCTATGCTGGAAGGGCACCCTGTGATACCGGTTGAGCCATTATTTTTGAGTTTAATAGTTTTAACTGCCCAAATAAAAAACAAAAACAAAAAAAAACTGAATTTTGCCCGTAAATGACCTGTTTCTAGTCGCATGGCTGCGAAGACATTTTCTAGTATTATGTTTTGAGCTGCTTGTCAGATTCACATTGTGTGTCAAGAGTTTGTCAGAATGACAGTCGTAGGTTTTGAGCTTGCCAGAATGACATCACATCGTGAGCGTGTCCGAAAGCTCGGAAACGAACGAAAATGCTGAATTAATTCAGCATTTTATGCAGCATTTCGCTTTCGGACTTAAATTTTCGCTCAGTTAATGCAGCATTAATTCAGCATAAAATTCATCCAAAAATTCAGCGAAGATGCTAAATTTTACGCTGAATTTTCAAGAAGAAACTGGGGAGCTGGCGATTAAGGCTAAATTTCGGAATTAGAAGTGTCAGAGAAGAAATAAAGAACGTGTCCGAAAGCTTTTAGTGCTGTAAATGCTGCATTTAATGCTGCATATAAGTTAAGAGCTTTCATACGAAAATAAAAATAAAAATGCAGCATTAAATGCAGCATTTACAGTCCTGAAAGCTTCCGGACACGCTCCGTGTGAATTTTGCCAGCGAATGACCTGTTTCTTGTCGTATTTTAACAGATTTTCTAGTTGTATATTACCAGACAGTCGCAAGTTCTGAGCTTGTCAGAATAACAGAAGTATGTTTGGAGCTTGCCTATCGTGAATTCTGCCTGAAAACCAGTTTCTAGTCGTATGGTTAGGTAGATATTTTCTACGTGAAGAGTACTTGTCACTGGAGTCGCTGCATCAACTGTCATGCTTGACCTTTGTTTTTAAGTTTTTAGCTGGTGAGCTGCCATCTTCATTCAAAACACTGTTTCGACCTATCTCGGACCAGCATAATCGGACCCGATCATCATCAAACCTGCACATACCCTTCACCCCGACTGTACGATCAGATTTTGCTCCGAACATAACATGTGCAAAAATATGGAACCTGATCCCAGACGAGCTGAGAGGTAGGAGCTCCCTTGCGTCATTTAAAAAAAAAGTAAAAAATCATTTATTAGCATTACAGAAGAACAATTAAATAAGGTCTGGTAAAATAAAATAAATAAAAAAATTAAAAAAAATATACTTATTAATAAAATAATAATAAAAAAAAAATTATGATGGGGTGGCTTCCCCTGGGGTAAGGTGCAGGAAGGTAATTGGTTATTTTTTTTGTTTTTCGAGAGGCAAGGTTGTGTCTGAGAGTAGGAACAGTGACCACTCTGCGTTTTATGTCTAAAATGTAAAGATTGTGGTACTCGGCGTCCAGAAATGGACTGAGTGTTTTTGTTATGTATGATTTATTTTGTATTTGTTAATAAACCCATTGAACTTAACTTAACTTAAAAAACGTAAATCTTACGATCTTACGATAAAATTGTATGTTTTGAGCTTATTAGAATGACGACGTACGTTTAGAGCTTGTCAGAACGACATAAATGCAATTACCGAATCGTGGTTCACCTTGTGGCGCGTGGTTTGAATGCAACTGGCTTTGTACCAAAAACTATGTATTTTTGCATAAAAAAGGCTGATCTTAATCGAATTATATTAGCCTAAAAGCAGGCTGATTTTTTGTTTGAACAGAAACCGGCTTTGTAAGTACTGCGACGATGGGCCACAGACAATTCAGACCAAATCTACTTTGTTTCTATTTTAACCTAAATATTAAATTTTATTAACCTAAATAAATATTATATGATTGTTTGAATCCTAGTTTTGATATACGTGTAATCTGGCGTCATTCGTCGAAATGCATAATTCGTCGTAACTCTTGTTTATGTTATAGTTATTTGATTTTTAGTTAATCGTAAATGATCACTTACAGTGATTCGAATTGTATATAAGTTTATTATTTATGACAAAATTATGACATAGATGTTGATGTTATCATATTTACGACAAAAAATGCTCGGCTTGTCCGTGAAGGAATTTTGAACATAAACTGAAACTGAACTGAAACTGAATTGAAAAATTGAACCTGAATGGCCACTAACTTTTTAGGATCCCAAACCGTAAGTGGAGGGCAGGGGCGTCACGACTGGGGGGGGGGGGAGGGGGGGACGCCCCCCCCCCCCCAATGCTGTCGGCCAGTCGGTAAAAAATAACCGAGTCGGCGCGAAGCGCCGTGATTTTTCGTCAAAGCAGTTGATTTTTTTCATGAAAACTGTCGGTTTTTCTGAAAATTGGTCGATTTTCGTCAAAATAGTCGAATTTTCTGGAAAACAGTGGACTTTTCGGAAAATCAGTCGATTTTTTCAAAACTGTCGTTTTTTGTTGTTGAAAACAGTGTTTTTTTCTGCAAAAATAGTTGGTAAAAGTTACCAGCCAGTCGGTCAATGCCTCGTCCCCTCCCCAAACATTTTGGCTAGTGACGCCTCTGGTGGAGGGATACCTATTTGACGGTGCAAAACGGATAAGTCAGCTACATTTTATTCGAGCAATATTTTGGCCCTTCTTGGCAAGGGTCCTCTTCAGGCTCAAGCCGCTTCAATCTTCGCAATCTTCACCAATCTCACCATACCTATGACATCGCATGAGTTGTCCGTCTGTCTCTCCGTCTATGATCACGATAACTCTCGAAGAGAATGTGGTATCTTGATGAAACTCGGTGTGAGGATCCTTTCGGTCAAGAGAGAGGCCGAGTTCGTAGACGGGATCTGTAGCCTTATATTTAGGGGTGGAGGAGGGGTTCAGGATTAAGGGGCAAACAAAATATTTTTAAACAGCAGTCGAGTAGGAGGTAACATGACATGCTGAACATGATTATGAAAACCATTTCCTCGCCGGACAAGTAGTTCGCCTGGAATCTGGCTGAAACCGGAAAGTTTGTTAAAAGTAAAAGTTTTATTTAAAGTTAATTAGATATTCGATTCAGGGGTGAGAAGACATGGTGACGACTTATGTAAGAATCCTTTTTTACACGGACAAGTAGTTCACCCGGAATCCGGCCAAAACCGGAAAATTCACTAAAAGCATAAGTTGTATTTGCAGTTGATTAGATGTCCAATTTCGAGGTAAGAAGAGATGCTGAATAATTTTTTACCCGGCCATATAGTTCACCCCGAATCCGGCTGAAACCGGAAAATTTGTTGTAACTTAAATTTTTCTTCGAAGTTGATGAGATGTTTCGTTGAATTCGTTAAACGCTGGATTCGATTTTTGAGCTTTATTTTTTACTGGACAAGTAGTTCCGGAATTCCGCCGGACCTGGCAGAAGTAAAGCAGGAAGTTTTGATCGGTTTCGTCAAAATAGATATGACTTATAGGGGTAAATCACATGCTGAATCATATCTGAACTTTGTTTTCTCAGGTGATTAGCTATTTGGCCATGATCTGTTTCTCAGTTTTCACAGGGACCCATAAATTTTCTGTAATGACTCGCCATTCATTTTCTATGCTTCTATGTTGCTATGTTGCCCGAGCCTCACCTACTTTCCAAAAATTCCGCTTGGGTCGAATCGGCGTTCTTGCTCAGATAGATATAGATAGCCATCTTCAGTCAGGACTATTCAGCATGCCACCTGGTACCTAAGCTAGGACAAAAGATCCAGGATACTCTTCCATCACAGAGAAATAGTCCTAGTCCAGCAAAACATCTGCGAAAAATTTTGTCTATCTGGATAGTCGGGTATTTTATCCCCGTGGGTATTTCTCGAACTATCTGACGCTCGGTCAAGAGCGCATCAGAAATCTTTTATTGACAAGCCCCCTGAATGGCGAGTCATTACAGGAAATTTATGGGTCCCTGGTTTTAACAATAAAAATGTTCAAGGAATCTGGTGTGAAGACTAGATCTGGCGAAGACAAGACCCAATTGTCTAGATCAAATATTGAAGTTTTGGGATCCCATCGAACCTTTGGTTTTGTTAATTGAGTGAGAGTGTTCTTGTCCTTTTTTCTTTTTTTTTATGAAATTTGTTATAGGTTGAGAATTAGAGGATTGCAGCCGTCCATTATCAGGCTGTTTGCGCCTTCCCCGGGCGGTTGTGTGTTTATACAGTTTGTTTTGTAATTAGTAGTAAATAAAGCAAGTCAAGTCAAGTTCCGGAAAGGGTCGAGTGGAAGCGCTACCATACCATGTACCAACTTTCGGCAAAATCCCAGTCCGTATGGGAGTTCCTTGAGTCACAGACAGATCTTAGATATCTTAGCCATCCCTTACTTTACAGTTTCTGTTTTTAATTTGTGCCGTCTTTTAGTTTGTAGGCTCAAGCGCCATTTAGTTGAGTTCTCTTCTTGACAATGATAGCTTGTGTAAAGAAATGATTCTGATTCTGATATTTACGTTTGGAAATCCAAAAAGGACTGGTCATAAATGTTTCAAAAACTTCGCCTGCAGCGTCTTCCATAGCAGCCTATCTTTCGAACGGCGCGTCATTTAGGTGAGGTTCTAGCTTCGGAAAAGCTGAAATTTGTTTGAGAAGTAGCTGAAGCCAGAAAAAAGGCACATTTAAAAAATTTGCCCTGCCACTCCTTTCGGCTCCGTATCCTCTATTTAGTAGATTGGTGCGTCTTTAGCTGGAACTTTAGGCTTAAGGTTTTGGGGTCTGAGCCACATTAATGGCTAGGTTGCGTATGGAATACTGTTGAATTTTGCCAGAAAAAAGTCGGATTAAAACAATTTTGCATGCGGCGCTCAATTCAAACTTATACTGGTTGCATACGTTGGAACCTGCTAACGAGGCTTCGCTCTCCCCAGCGGAAGCTTAAATGAACGACATGCTGGAATCCCTGTTATTTGTGTGTTCATTATTCATTCCTACATTGACCTTTTGACTAACCTTTCCACATTTTTATCGCCTCTAGTGCTGTTTTTTGTCTATTGTTTCTAATCGGTATAATTGCCGCGCATAAGCCAGTCGTATGTTTTGAGGTCGCCCCCCCCCCATGCCCAAGCTCTTCGAAGCGCCCCTGCTTCAACCAAGCCACTGTAGCTGGGTACACATTACAATCAGCCCCTGTGCATCATTCTTTTTTAGGCTATTTTATGTCTGCTTATAGGTATCTTGCCTCACCCTTTGTCAGTCTACCCCATCTTTTCAATTATTCATGACTTTGACATTTTGGGCAATAGCAAGGACCTGTCTTACCATAACACTAATGCAACCTACTTTCTTGATACTACCTATTACCTATAATCCATATATTTCTAAACCCGGAGACCCCAATTTCGTACGGTACATTCAAACCCTCTAACAAAACCACGCTGATTTTCTCACTTGCCGTGTTTTGCTACCTTCGATGTGTATCACGCAAACGACGGTTGTCTGCAAGAAGTTTTTCCATCAAAAAGCCAGTTATGTAAATTTTCCCCTGTTTTCGCTACAAGTAAACGGGTCTCGAAAAAAGGCTTAAAACAGCCAAACCCGTGGGTTATTTGTTGAAAGCACAGCATAGTTCTAAAGTATGCAAATATTTTAAAATACTGTAAGTTGAAGAGTAAATAGTGTGTGGGGTGCTTTAATGATTAGCAGTGGAACCAGTGGTAGTAACATAGCCCCTCCCCATGTTTTCGGTCTTAAAGTCAAAAATCTGAAGACCATTGTTGCCAAGAACAACCTATGCCCTCTGCATATCTGCATCAGTTGGGTACGGTAGCCTACTTATAGTGATGATCCCACTTACAGGTCCAGTACTTTAAGCCTCAAAAAGGCCTAGTACACTAAGCCCTTTTTTGATACCCATTCACAAACGGGGTGGTATGCCCCCAGGGGTAAGAAGGGTACTCATACGTATGTGTACCCCTTATTCTCCAGAGGTATAACAGTCTACTACACTCTCTAAATCAAAATTAATTCGCCATATTCCTGTTCAGCGCTTCCAAGCGGGCTAGTTTCTGTTAATCCTCCTATGCCTCACCATCAGCACTTGGATCAGACATGGTAAAATAGACCTACAGGTTAGCGAGTGGAAAACCTGTCATACGTTCCCAGGTAATGGAGGTTTTGCATATGTTTCAGCAGCAGAAAGTGAAAGTGACCCATTCCCCTATGCGATTAGACTTTTTACTATGTCTACACAGCTCATAACCAACACTTGTGTAGACATTGTAAAAAGTCGGATCCATAGGGTAGTGGGTCACTTTCACTTTCTGCTGCTGAAACACATGCAAAATCTCCACTACCTGGGACACAGATGACAGGTTTTCCACTCGCTAACCTGTAGGTCTATTTTACCATGTCTGATCCAAGTGCTGATGGTGAGGCATAGGGGGATTAACAGAAACTAGTCGGCTTGGAAGCGCTGAACAGGAATATTGCCAATTACTACTTAGGCTACCAACTGCTGCGTCCGGTCTAAGGATTACAGTAATAAATAAACCTGCTTCAGAGCTACAGCTTCATTTATCTTGCCAATGTTTCTTCATCTTGTAACCAGGCAAAAGGGTCTAATAGAACGCAGCATAATTTCTCAAAACATCTAAAACATGCTGTGCTTCCTAATAATAGTCCTTTTAATCCAGACCACAACTAGCCTGGCTGTTCTTTTGGAGGTATAGTAAACACCATTGACTTGGAGGTTGGGAATCCGTAGAGGTTGAAATTTAAAAAGCCGTAGAAATACCTTGGTGGACTTGCTGGCAACTTTCTCATCCTGTAGTATAACTGGTCTGAATTTTGATGATTATCTCCTCACTGGAGCATGTCTTTTTCTGTCTCCTGTCCTGTCTGGTCTCAGAACTCAATTTCGGAAATATTCCAACCGAGGCTTAATTATAAATTCGCTCATTATGGTATGGGTACGATAATCTTCCATGGCTTCTATTCACCAGCGTGTGCAAGCTCTAAAAAACGAGAGTAAGGTATAGTCAATTCCTAGTATGTATCACGTTGCACAGCTAGTTTGAAAGTGCCCGCGCCCGTGCCGCACGTCATGGCCCGGGCCCAAAAGACTTCGACATCGCCATCTGCTAAAAGACGAATGTAACCTGTGTTTATAACGAACCTAAATCCTGTGGGCGGATAGAATATAAACTAAACTTGAGTTTGTTTTGTTTTATTCCAGTTTAAGTTGTAAATTTTGAGAAATGGAAGGCCTAACTGAATCTCCTAGTCAGAATAATAGTCTTAACGTTCATGAGGTAAAGTCAAATTAATCTTTCAGTGGTCCTGCCTTTTGTTCACCAGTTGTTTTAGTCTTTACAGGCTACAAACAAGTGGAAAGATTTGTGGAAGAAGGTAGCTTTCAGTAATAGAATGTCTCGACATAAGCTGTAGAGTCAAGTTGGAGAAGCTGAGGCAGAGCTGAGGGCCGTGCAGCAATAGTACCCACTTCAGTGGTGTTTTCTCTTCAGTTCATTCGGACATATCGCATATTGATCAGCTGGCAAATGAAGCTCTTCTGGAGTTTTGGCAACACCCGATTGCACTCGATAAGCAATACCACTTGACACTGTTTTCAAAGTGATATCTGGGCTGTCCGGTAGTAGGTTAGGGGGTCATGACGGTCTGACTGCTACAGACTGCTAACCATTTGAAATTTGCAGGAGTTTCCACTTGCGGTGTACTAACTCTTCTTTTTATTGTCTTTTTATTTTTTTGTCAGTGCGTGCTTATGTTCGAGATCCTTTAACTGCGATTTTCCTTGGTCCTGTTCCTAAATCTCTGGTGGCAGATTTGTGTGCTCTCAGTAATTACAGGTCTAGTATTGCTCTCTTGCTCTGGCAAGGGTTGTGTCAAAGGTGTTCGAAAAGTGTCTTTAGGATATTGTAGATCCTCAGATATGTTAGTCTGCTTACCAATTTGGATTTAAGAAAAAGTCATCTACCAATTTTTGTGTGTTTTTGGTAAACATCTGTTATTGAATACTTCTGGCTTTTTTCGTCTCCAGAGTTTGAATGCTTCATTGATGCAAAAGTGGCTTTCGACAGGGTTAAGCATAATAAACAACTTACTATATTTTTAACCCAGGGTGAGGACCCTAGAGTTGTACCAACTTTATCTTGTTGGTTTAAGAATCAAAGATTTTGTGTCAAGTGAGATGATATCTGCTCAACTCCTTTCAGGGTTCTGAATGGTGTGAGACAAGGGGGTGTTCTATTACTGATCTTGTACAGCCTTTATGTAGACGAACTTAACATACTCCTGGTGGAAGGTGGTGTTGGTTGTTTTGTTATGGATGTATGCATTAACAGTCTCAGCTATGCTGATGATCTGGTGGTTTTGGCACCAACAGTTGCAGCTTTAGATCAGCTGCTGGGTATTTGCGATGATTATGCTGTCGCTCATGACATCGTCTTCAGTACCCGAAAGACGGTATGTTTATCCCGCCTGGTTTGCATCTGAGCTTTCCACCAGTTAGCCTGTCAGGAAAGTTGCTGATGTTCAAGTATCTCGGATTCACCTTTACTCCAAAACTGAGTGATGAGTTGCATGTTGCAGCACTGTCCAGGTCTTTGTGTGCCAGTGCCAATGTGCTAATTCATAGATTTGGTAAATGTGATGCTCCTGTAAAATCTTTTCTTCTCAGAGCGTACTGTACACAATTTTTTTGCATTTCCCTCTGAAGCTTTAGAGTGCTTTCCGGGTCATATACAACAATTCTCTAAGGTGGTTGAGTGGGTTCTCTTGGAATTGTAGTGCTTCAGGTATGTTTGTAGGTGAAGGTCTTCCGTTTTTTGATGAACTAAGGCAGGCATCTGCCCTATCACTTCAGACACAAATTCTGCATGCTGAGAATCCTCTCCTTCTGGGGTTCTCTCCAGGCTGATGTGTTGAAATTTAGTTTTATTTTATTTGTAGTTTATATTTATGCCAGTGTGTATTACTTATTTTGTCATTTGTTTGACCCTAGTTGGTCATATCTTAGTTTGAATAAATAAAATAGGCTATCTCAGATCTCAGTAGACAGTAGTCTCACAATAAATCATAAAATGTACATAAAAGCTAACATAAAAACCTCATTTTGACTCGTTTTGACATAAACAAGCAAAGAATAATTGCATCTTATACTGAGGAAGGAGTAAAGGAGTAAGTACTTTAATGAAAATAATGAACAATGAATAAGACTCAAACAAGCTTATACAAGGCTATCTTCCTTGAATTTCACTTTAGAAATAGTAGTTGTCAGTTTCAAACTGATTTATGGTCCAATGCTGATACAATGTTCCTAAGACTTGGAAAGCTAGAACCACAACTTCAAAGGTCAGAAAGTATACAGGAGGGGTATCCAACCTCGAATTTTTACAACCTCCAACTTGTCCCTTTAAAGGTTAAGAGGAAAGATCAGTGCAGTCCTAACAAGGTCCTAATTGTCAAGAAGACACTCTGAATGACCTAGGATAAATTTGGGACTGTACAGAAGTTTGCTTGTAGTATTTTCAGGCCTAGTTCGAGGTTATATAAATTTGAGGTCAGGTACCCCTCCTGTAGTTGTAACTTACAAACTAATTCATTACCAGATGTTACTAAGACTTGAAAAGCTAAAATCACAACTGTAAAAGTCAGAAATGCTAGTTGTCAGTTACTAACTCAAACCCAGCTTCTACTCTAGAGTGGTTTAGGCTACAACCAAACTTAAATAGAGGTTTTGTGCTGACTTTGAACATTAACGATACGGGATGCGTGGAGACTTGTGCCTTTATCATACTTATGCAGTTGATTTCTAGGAGTAAGTATTCAAGTATTTATTTATGTACTATAATGATACAACACTGACAGCTTGGGCTATTGTCCTAGAAGGAAGAGAATCTTGTGTAGGCCTTCGATAAGATTCAAAAGAAGTTCACTTCTGTATGTAAAATATTATTTTACTACTTGAGAGACCCGCACAACAGTTGTAAATAGGTCTGTAGGCCTATACTAGGTGACGAAGAATTGGCGAAAATGCAACTAATTCTATAGTTGTCTATCAAGCTAAAAAGATAATTTAAAACCGAGAACATATATGACACAGAACCTTGATGTGCTAATCCCAATTCAATATTCAGCTTCTGCTTGACATAAAGCTACCATTCTTTGTGGATCCCCATCGGGTATGCTCACCACTAACTATTGATAGTGAATGGTCGCCAAAAAGAAACTAGAATCCAGACGAAGCAACTTTTGTTGCAAAATACTTTTGCCAAAATGTCTGTTTCACATGCAGTGCGGGCTATCACAAAGATATTAGCAGTGGAAATATAGGAAACTCTCATAAGCCTTGATGTGACAACTGTAGTATTTGTTTTTGTTTGTTTAACTATCATCGTTTAAAGCTGGACAAAGACCACACATGCGGTAGTGGCGGCTCGATTCTTCACAATATGATTTCAGTAGAGTTTCCTGTCTTTCCTGCTCCCAACGTCTTTAGGCTTCAATACTTTAGGTGCAGTTTAAAGTAACTGACCTTATTTTCTTCCTGTAGATAGCGTTCAAACTAAACAGGATACCCCAGTGGAAGAAAATGCAAATTTAAAAGTCAACAATTAATCAATAGTTGAATTCACAATAAACTGTTTATGTCAGAAGAAAGCTGAAACAGTTGGTTGTTCGCTGAGTTAGTTATTTTTGCTTTCCATTTGACGGTTTTATAAGCAAGAAACAAACCAAGGTAGTAAAACAGTTGGAGAAGTATTTAGATAAGCATACCTTTACTTTACAAGACAAAATTTCAGGTATGAAACATTCTTCTCCTACATATCAACACATTCCAAGCAAGAACGTAAATGAAAATGAAAATAAAAATTATTCTACCAATATTTGTATTGATGAACTTTAGATACAGAAATTTGAAACTCACAGATGTGACATTGCTGATTAACAACTGATGATTCATCAAGCTAATGGAATAAATTTGAGAATCCCAGTAAACCCTGGTTGTGAGCAAAGGGGTTAGAGACTAGAAAATGTATTCTTCTAAATGCAATCCGGAAAATTGAGTAGTGCGTAACTTCCGAACGGGCGATCGGATTTGAAAGAACCTTGATAACTAAATAGATGACATATCTCTGATGTCCCATTTGAAGTCTGGACCGGATTCGACAGCTGTGGGGGAGTTGGGCGGGAAGACCGGAAATCTCTAGAAACGTTTAGAGTGGAGGGATCGGACTGAAACTTGCTGGGACGAACAAGCATCTTCTCTAGATGAATCGTTTACACAATTAAACTGGATCCGGACACTTTTTTTTGGGGGGGGGGGGGGGGGGTAGAGGAGGGTTTCCCGGAATTCCGGTGATGGTGGTTTTGGGGGTTTTCACGACGAAACTTGGCATGCGTATCAGGGACCCGATCAAACTGACTAGGAGATACACATTTTCTCGATCCGATCGTCTTGGGTGGAGTGAAGGGAGAGGGAATTCGGAATATTGTGTAATTTTGGAACGGGTGATCGGATTCCAGTGAAATTTAATAGTTGAACAGAGAACATGCCTCTGATGTTCTTTTACATGTCCTGACCGGATCTGAGAACTGTTTGGGGGGTGGGAGCGAAAAATACGTGACCCGCTTAGACTGGAGAGATCGGGATGGAACTTGGTGGGAATAACAAACAGATGCGCCAAATTAATCATTTACATAACCGGATTGGATCGATGCACTGTGGGGGAAGTTAGAGGAAAAATCCGGTGATCGCGAGTTAAGGTACTTCCAGATGTGCTAGGACTATGAAGCTTGGCTGGAAAATTAGAGATTCGACAAGATTGGCGTAGAAGTCGTCAGTTCCAAAATCCGACCATTCCTTAAAATACTAATCTTAACCGCAAAGTAAACAAGAGCTGGAAGCTCATATGGCACTTGCAAGGCTGGGTCAGAGGATGAAAGTAGGAATTCTTCACTTCGTGGGTTTGTTGTGGATCAGGTCAGGACCTCAGATATGACATTTGAGACACGAGGTCTTTCCGAAAAAATGATAATCTTGTCGGATCTCTAATATTCCAGCCAAGTTTCATCGTCCTACCACATCTGTAAGTACCTTCACGCGCGATCACCCACAAAGTTCCATCCCGATCTCTTCAGTCTAAGCCGGTCACGTATTCCCCCCTCCCCCCCCCCCCCCCCCAATAGCTGTCGGATACGGCCCGGACATGAAAAAGATCACCAGAGACATGTCCTCTGTTCAGTTATTAAATTTCACTCGAATCCGATCACCCGTTCCAAAGTTACGCATGACTCGGTATTCCGGATTCCCCCTCCCTCCACTCCGCCCACGACTATCAGATCGAGTAAATTTGCATGTTCAAGCCAGTTTGATCGGGTCCCTGATATGCCGGCCAAGTCGTGAAAACTCCTAAACCGCCATCACCGGAATTCCGGGAAACTCCCCTCCCCCCCCCCCCCCCCTAAGTGTCCGGATCCAGTCCAATTGTAAACGATTTATCTAGAGCACATACTTGTTCTTCCCAGCAAGTTTCACTCCGATCCCTCCATTCTAAAAATTCCGCCCACCCCAAACTCCCCCATACCTGTCGAATCCGGTTCGCACTTCAAATGGGAAATCAGAGATATGTCGTTTATTCAGATATAGTTTCATTCCAATCCTATAACCCGTTCGTAAGTTACACACTACTCAGTTTTCCGTATTACCCCGCCTTCCACTCCCCCCAAGATGGTCGGATTGGGGAACTGATTATTTCCAGGTTAGTTTGATCGGGTCCTTGATATGCCAGCAAAGTTTCATCGTCCTAGCACATCTGGAAGTACCCTAACAACAAAAAGTGTGACAGACAAACGGACCGACCGACAGGCGGAATTGCGATCAGTATATGGCACTTGAGCTTGAGACTGCAAGTGCAAGTGCAATACTTTTAAGCAAACTATACATTTTCATGATCGCCATGAGCCCAGGATCATGTTTGCCTCAATAGTTTTGGTTACAAAGGAATTTCTAGCTCCCTTAAAGTGCACATCTTAAGTGCAAAGTCAAAAAGTACTTTAGATCATCTACTTTAGAACTATCTCTAGCACCCTTAAAGTGCGCATCTTAGCCGAAAACAACAAAAAATACTTTTGAACAAACGATATTTGTTAGTGATCCCCAATGGCCTATTATCGTTTTTGTTTAAGGGTTTTGCTTACAGATGAATTTCTAGCGCCTTTAAAGTGTGCATCATCACAGCCAAGTTCAAAAATAAAATGCTTCTTACCAACCGATACATTCTCGTGATTTCCAAGGCTCGGTGATCATTCTTTTCTCAAGGGTCTTGCTTACAAATGATCAGAACAAACCCATGAAAAGACTCATTCTATAGTTCATCCTTTGAACCAGCCTTACAAATGCCATATGAGCTTCTAGCTCATGTTGTAGTATTTAATTAAATACACTGCAATATGTAGATAATTTCGTAAACCACATTGTCCTGACACATCACAAAAAATCAACGAAGAAACCAACGAAAATGGGGTTTGTATAGGCTGAAATAAAAGGCGAATATTTCGGGAGGACGCGAAATTTTCTGTCTGCGCTGAAGAAGGGAGGCGGTTGTCCTTCCGAAATATTCGCCTTTTATTTTAGTATATTCGTTGACCTGTACAAACCCCATTTTCGTTGGTTTCTTCGTTGATTTTTTGTGACTGCAATATGTGGATTGTGTTAAGGGATTTTTTATTTATTTTTTGTTTCACTATTTGCTCTTGTATGATGTTCAGAATATCTGCGACCTTCCTCACAATGCAAAGTTCTACTATGACTGAGAAAATGAATCTGAATACAAAACGCGGTTTTGAGTGGCCAGTGAGCATCACACGCTGGAGGTGAGCTCACTACGTGAACACTTATTTTTTCGTAACACAGGCAAGCTCATAGAGGTACCACAAAACCGACAGGGAAATTCCACTTTTATCAAAATCGATAAGTCGTGAATAGCGAAGCAACCAAGTAACGCATTTTCATCGGGTCGTCAAGCCTCTGAATGAATGAATGAAGGATTTATGACGCACTGCCCAAGGGCGTAAGTGCAGTAAAAAGGACAAAGAAATATAAAATAATCACAAAACACTCAAAAATATTTTCACTAATTTAGAATCACATTGATGGGGTCGTGGACAGGTAAGTTTCCAATCGGAGAACACAAATTAGAGGAGAGGGCTTCGAGCGTCAACAATGGGTCGGAAAGCAACAAACGGCGGATCAGGTAGCGGTTCCGCGTGCGCCGTGGTAGGTAGAGAAGAAATCTCAGATATCTGAAGTATGTCGAGCGTAGGCGTTGAAGGTCCTTTCTTCTAAGTATAAAATGCAATCCAGCAAGGAAGTTAACATACGGTGCGCAAAAGGCAGTATATAATTTCCCAAGCCCAGGTCTGCTATACCTGGAACGGTTCGGCACAATTTTGCAGTAACCAAATCTGATTCCTTTAGCGGCTGATTTGACTGCTTCCTCGCAAACCTTTCGCATAGTTTGCCCAATTGTAATCCCTAGCCATCGAATTTTTTCCTCAGTTATGAGAACATTGCCTCCAACATTCAGAGAGGGTTTCCGAGGAGTAGCAGGAGCATTGAAACAAACGTACTGACATTTACTAGCGTTGACTGATAGGCCAATCTTGCCCAGGGATTGGTTCAGGCTAGCAACGTTTGTTTCAAGGCCCTTTCTGGATCGGCTGATAAGGAGGACGTCGTCGGCATAGGCCAGGTAGCTAACATCAATTCCACGGAAGTTAAAAGTTGGCGTAAGCTTTCTTAGGCACTGAGCAATCGCACATTTAAAAACCTGTGGCGATAGGACCCTGCCCTGTGGAACTCCCTTTTTCACTGTAATAGGGTCACTCAGCCTGTCTTGCCATTTGACTACCAGCTTGCATTTGGAGTACCACGATCTTAAGGCTAATATAATCGACCTATTTACGCCGTTTTCCATCAAATACACTAGAGCCTGGACGTGGTTAACGTTGTCAAAAGCTCCAGCGATGTCAATTGCACAAAGATGAACTGTCTCTCTCTTTGCTGATGCTTGCTTTAGAATTTGGATCAGAGACTTATGGGCATGGGAGCATCCAATTCGTTTTCTGAAACCATACTGTAGGCTTCCAAAGTCACATTTGGAAATAATTTCTGGTGCCAAAGTGTATTCGAAAATTTTGCTGAGGATGCATGAAACGGTAATTGGTCTGTAAGAGCTGCAGTGATTTGCATCTTTGCCTCTTTTTAAGACGGGGGTAATCGTACCGAGAAGAAAACTCTCCGGTAAGGTGGATGTTGACAGGATCATCTGGAATAATAGCTGGAGGTGGTTATTAATAGCTGGTAAATCGTACTTTAAATGCTCATGGGAAATGCCATCTCTATCCGGGTTCTTCTTTTTCTTCATGGTTTTCAATGCATTCTGGATGGCAGATATTGTAATGGGGAAAACTTCATGCTGTTTTAATTTGGGTGACAAGTAACGGTCAGTGTAGACTGAAAAGACGGAAGATACCTTTTCATTGCAGACAGAAAACAATCTTGTATAGTGAGACAACCAGTCCAAACAAGAGAGGATGGAAGGTACCTCCGGATTACATTTGTCCGAGCGAATGACGTTCTCCCAGGCCTCCTTATTCTGTGGGGCATTGGCTGCGTTCAGGCGAGTCTTCCTTAGACAGGATTTGTATTCCCTTTTTGTCTTTACTTTTAGCTTGGAAACTGCGCCGGATGTAGGCCGGCCGCAGGCGATCCATATTCTCAACCAAAGTTTTGCTGAATTTTTTAGCTTTTTTATCTCAGGGTTGATTTTCCAAAATGGTTTCCGTGTACCTCGACGGATTTTCTCAAGCGGGACGGATAAATCCTCCGCTCGACGCATACACCATACTACTTGTTGATAGTAACAGTTCAGATCAGTTTGTGTTGTTCTGGAAGGTACTGAAGTCTGAAGTAGGTGGAAAGGGATTTTGATTGAGGCCAGGAGAAAGGTAAGTGTTTGGCAAAAAAGGAGATGGTTGGCATGTTTCCAGTCACGTCGCGTATACCAGTTTGAAGTCCTACTAGATTGTATGTTCTTCCAAGCCCCTTGTAGGTTGATGTTGCATGTCACGATGAGATGATCGTCATCGATCTTTTCTTCATCAACATGCACTATGTCGGTTACCAAAGAAGGATCAGAGACAATGACGTGGTCCAGATTGGACGTGGTGCCGCCTATATTATGGATATACGTGTGCCCAAGGTTTTTAGGCACAACCATATATCCAGTCGGGAGTGCTGACAGGAATAGGCTGCTCCGAGTACTATCGATGAGCAAGTTGCAGTTTAAATCGCCAGCTAAAATCCAGGTTTTCTTCTTCTTCGCACAATCTTGAAGGACAGCTTCCAGTTTGTTGCAAGCGCTCGAAAATGCCTCAAGCGATTTTTTGTCCTTTCTTTCGCAGGGGAAGTAGACATTTATCAGAACAGTGCCATTGATCTGCGTCGCTAGGATATTTTGATCTGAATAAGTGCAAACCGGGACAGGGCCAACAGAGGTCCGAAGGAAGGTAGCAAGACCACCTGAGGGTCTTCCATTTGTCTTCTTTGCTGCCTGGATAAAGATATAATGATCTTGGGAGCGGCGAAGGGAGCTGGACGAAGCCTGAGTCAATAAATGCTCTTGTAAAAAAACGACATCATTATTGGTAAGAAGGTCTTCGATCAACAGGTCTTTATCCTTCGTTCCATTTATGTTCAGACTTCCAAGTTTGATTGTTTTCTGAGAATCCATCATTTTCTGACATTCTCAGCGGCTTTTCGGAGCTCAGGACAACGCAAGCTAAAAGAGACATGACTCGCACCACAGTTGGCACATTTGGGGGGTTTTGAACAAGGATTAGCTCGTGAATTCTCATGGTCTTCTGAGCATCGAGCACACCTCTGTGTTCCGTTGGGAAGGGGGCAGCTCTTTTTGAGATGGTTGGGCGACTGACATTTGCTACAACGTCTTGGCAGTCTGACGAACTCGGAAATTCTAACGACTTCATATCCTATGCGGACACCAGCAGCAATGGCTTTGTCGAGAGAAGACTTGTCGGCAAAGTAAATCTTGTAAGCTTGGGAGCTCCCTATTCGGGAAGTTTCCACTACTTTCGGAACAAGACTTGCAATATCGGTTGCGGACACATTGTCCGGTAGGTTACGAATGATGCCAACGAACTTCGGTTCAACGATTCGAGTCTCGGCTTCAGGCATCGTTTCGGCGAGTGCTTTGGCTAAGCGAGAAGCAGATGACGGGTCCCTTGTTTGAACAATCCAACGGCTATTTTGGTTTGCTGTTCGTAGTTCAGTTATCTCCTCGTTCCCTTCCATTGCATCGAGATGACCTTTTCTTGCCAATGGGTCTGAAAGATGAGCTGGCACATTGTCCACTACAACCTTAACAACTTGGGCGTAAGTTCGCTTGCTTTGGGTAAAAGTATGGCTTTCTGATCCCCCAGGACAACCATTACATACCGTGGAACGATCCTGGTTGAAGCTGGTACTGATAGCTTCTTTGATAAACTTGATTTCATTCATGCAAGACGTCATTTTGGCAGACAGGATAGAGAAAGAATTAGCCGGAACGCTTGGGACCTCAGCCGGTGACTTGATGACAAACTGTGGGAGAGTCGAGCTGGTATCGTCACAATCCTCAAATGCAGACAGCAGATCGATCAAGCTATTTGTGGGTGCATTGGGTCCAGTGCGGCGAGGTGCAAGAACATCAGGGTAAATCTTCTGCCACAACAGTTTCCTTGCTTCTCCAATCGCTTGAGGGCTGAAGAACTCAGTAGCATACTTTACAATATCGTCAGTTTGCAGTCCGCTAATAAAACTCTGTTGGAAGAAGTTGAGCACAAGAGAGTAGCAAAGCTCAACGCTCCAATCGGTTGGCATTCCTAGATGCTAGGCTTGGATTCCGTTGTGTTTGGCACGAAGTCAAAGGTCAAAGGTCAACCGTCGTTTTGCCCGTTAAGGATTACAGTTAAACTTAAAGTTGATGCCAGATTGCGACCGTTCGCTTCAACGGTCAGACGAAGACTGAAGACTCTTTAAGAAGACTTAAGACGAAGACTCTTTAAGCGAGCAAGTGATAGATTGTCCTATCTCAGCCGTTTTTCGGGTAAACTTTAAGCTAAGACCCTTGAGAAATATTAGGCTATCCTGGTATGTAGGGATACTGCTTATGTTCTTATTTTCTTTCAGAACCAGTTTGTTGTTGATGAAGTAAGTGCAACAATCAAAGAAGCCATTGAGACTACTATTGGAGGAAATAGTTACCAACATAACAAGGTGAACGGTTGGTCAACTCAGATTATGGACTCAGTGCTTCAAAACTTGGTGAAGCTTCACAAACCTTTCAAATATGTTGGTAAGTAGCTATTGCTGGTGAAACAAGCTAACACTGAGAAGAATATTCAGCATCCACAAGGTTGAATGGGACTGTTTGATGACAGTAGTCTCTACTTTTTTCCCTTTATAAAACTGGTTGGGCATGTGGTTCAGCTTCAAAAAAACATTTTGATCGACGAATTCATCCCTGTATATGGTTAGGCACTATCTGAGCATGTCAAGACTTGTTTAGATTCTGACAGGATTTTATGCTAGACTGGTTTGGCTGATCTCTTCATGTGGCATATAACTCCTGTGAAGCTGCTGGGAAACTCACCGTCTTATGTATACCAAATAGAAGAAGCAGCCTAGTCCAGGCTATTCTAGAGATTTTAGACACAAAATTCCTTCAGGTCCAGGAATCCCTGGCAGCAAAACTGCAGGTGAACTCAACTTTTCCATAACCTACATTACGTTTGATTTTGTATCTAGGCTAATGTTGTTTGTTTTTGCAGTCGTTGTTTTTTCTTCTTCTTTTTTTTCACATACTCCATCTTTTTCCTCCTTTGTGCTGTTGATGGCGGTAAAATATTTGATTCATTGATTCAATGTTGAGTCTTTTGAAACTTATTCCTGGTTCGGTTGCAGACCTCTGAAGCCTCTTGTTTTAATGCTTCCACAACAAAGTTGCCTCATATAACATGTTTATCCAGCATTCCCAGATGAGATTTAGGAATCCTTTTATCATTCAGTGTCTGTGATAACATAGTTATTGGCAGTTGGTACTGTTAACTTGTTGATATTCATAAAATAGAAAATGTGTTGTTCACAGCAAAAGCCAGAGACAGGAATAATATTTTCGATTTGCTCGAGTGTGTGGGACATAATCGTGTTTCCGCGACAAACATCCAGAAGTGTGCGGTCCACAACTGTGTCGCGGAAAACGCCTTAAGAGAATCTGACCTGTTTAAAGTTCAACTGAAAAGCAAACTTATTTGTGTATCATTCAGTTGAACACACTGAGCTATGTGGATTCTGCTAGAAATTTTTTGATTTTCCACTATCTACTCTCGTTGTGAAGTTCATAATGTCTGCGGCTGTCCCCACAGCGCAAATTCTACTATGACGCGGAATATTTGAATCTGAACACAAACGCGGCTTTTCAGTGGGCGGGGATAAGCTTGGTGAACACTGCTTAGTGCCTGAAGAAAGAAATTTCACAAATCTTTTTCGTCAAGCATGCGACACAGGTAGTACCACAAATCTGACAGGGAAATTTCACTATTCGTGAAAAGCGGAGCAACGAAGTAACGCATTTTCATCTGGTCTTTAAGCCTTTTTAAGTGAATAAGTGAGGGGTAACAAGACTGTCCCATCTCTGCCCTTTTCAGTTAAACTCTAAAGAGAAAGTCGACTGTTTTTAGAAAAATAGAAAGTTCAGTTTTGAATGCAACTTTTAAATGAATTAAAGTTGATATGGCGGAAAATGTTGGAGAAACATTATAAGTTTATTGGAAATATTATCGTGAACATGGATGTTCTGTAAGTTTCATTTGACTATATTTTAACAAAAAAATACAAAACTAACACAATATTTCTGCCAAGAAAGCACAAAAGAAGTGCTCGGCTAGGTCAGGACACTGGCCGATTTTAATTAAAGAAACAATAGAATCAGCTAAGTGAATGTATCAAGATAGGAAAAAAAAATGATTAATGTAGGGTTCACTAATCTAGCCTACTAATGTGACAAAAAAAAATGAATCAATTCATAGTGAAACTAGCCTGTCAATCTCGACCGCTCGTGATCAGGCAACAGACAGTAGCTTATTTGACACACCCTTCTTGTTGAGCATTTGGCTTATTTTGTGTCGAGCCACTAGTTGAAACTCGTGGAAACGCCGTTTTGTCTATTTCTTTGGCGGTAATTTCAAATATCGGAAATAAAAATAAAATTCATGTAAAATCTCAGTAAATAGAACTCCAGGCTTATTTCCTTACCATATTTGATGGTGGAAAACGGATACGTCAGCTGAATTTTATTGGAGCTATATTTCGGCCCTTCTTGGCAAGGGTCCTCTTCAGGCTCAAAACCGCTCAAGTTGGAAAGACGAACTTGTGGGAAACCACAAGTTGTTGGTTTCCCACAAGTTCGTCTTTCCAACTTGAGCGGTTTTGAGCCTGAAGAGGACCCTTGCCAAGAAGGGCCGAAATATAGCTCCAATAAAATTCAGCTGACGTATCCGTTTTCCACCATCAAATATGATTCGCAGTCAGCTTGGGCTGAAGGAATATTTTTCCTTACCATTCTGTACATAAAGTATATGCTTAAGTCTACATGCTTGAAAAAGTAGTTAGCTTTAGGAAACACACTTTTCGAGCCACAATCGACCCACAAACTGTTTGTGGGAGCACGGAAAAACGCCTTAGGTCTCAACTAGCCACTAGATCTCAACTAGTGGCTTGGATGGTGGTGATTTAAAAATAGCTAGAAACCTTCCGATTGAAGCATGTCAACGTATTTATATCGTTAAAGTTTAACTGAAAAGCCAACTTAATTGTGTATTATTTAACTGAAAACGCTGCATTTCTTGGATTGTGTTAAGGGATTTTTTTATTTTTCACAATTTGCTCTAGAATGACGTTCAGAATATCTACGGTCGTCCTCACAGCGCAAATTTCTACTATTGACGCAGAATAATTGAATCTCAATACATACTCGGCGTTTCAGTGGCCAGTGATCAGCTTACGGAAGGTATTAGCTCACTGCGTGAACACTTATTTTTCGTAAATCGGTTTCGTCGAGCCTACAACACAGATACAAGCGCGTTGAGCATACAAATCAAACAAGGAAATTCTACAATTTGTAAATCGATTGTTCGTGAATAGCGGAGCAACAAAGTAAGGCATTTTCGCCAGATTTTCAAGCTTCTTTAAGTGAATAAGTGAATATCCGACCATCTGGAGGGGAGTAGAGGAAGGGGGAATCCGGAAAAATTAGATTTTTTTTAGCTTACGAACGGGTGATCGGATCTGAATGAAACTTGATATATGGACAGACCTCCTGTCTCAGACGTTCCGTTTTAAATCCAGACCGGATCCGGTGACATTGGGGGGAGCTGGAGGGGGAAACCGGAAATCTAGGAAAACGCTTAGAATGGAGAGATCCGGATGAAACTTGGTGGAAAGAACAAGCACAAGTCCTAGATACGTGACTGACATAACCGGAACGGATCCGCTCATTTTGGGGGAGTTGGGTGGGGGGGGGGATCCGGATTTCTAGTGATCCCGCGAGTTCGGTGCTTCCTGATGTGCTAGGACGACGAAAATTGGCAGGCATGTCAGGGACCCGACCAGATTAAATAGGAAATAGTCACTTCCCCGATCCGACCAGCTGGGGGGGGGGGGGGAAGCCACAAATTTAGGTATTTTTAACTTGCGAACGGATGATCGGATCTTGATGAAATTTGATACTCAAGATGACCTCGTCTCTCAGACGTCCCACTTTGAATCCGGAACGGATCCGATGACACTGGTGGGAGTTGGAGGAGGGAACCGAAAATCTTGAGAAACGCTTAGAGTGGAGGGATCGGGATGAAACTTGGTGGGAAGAACAAGCACAAGCCCTAGATACGTGACTGACATAACCGGAACGGATCCGCTCATTTTGGGGGAGTTGGGGGGGGGGATCCGGATTTCTAGTGATCCCGCGAGTTCGGCATACTTCCTGATGTGCTAGGACGATGAACCTTGGCAGGTATGTCGGGGATCCGAACAGATTGACTTGAGAATAGTCGTTTTCCCGATCCGACCATCGTGGGGGGATTGGATGGATGGGGAGTCCGGAATCTAGTCTCATGCATAACTTTTGAACAGTTGATTGGATTTGAATGAAACTTGAAATGAATATGGTCGTGAATAAAGATAAGTGCTCGGTTACGACCTTTTCTTTTCTTAGAAAAATTCGGCCGTCTTTCGAACCTCCAATCGACCCTGGGTTCATCAGTGATAAAACAGCGGTATTAGGTGTAGTGATCTCTTCTGACCTTTCATGGCATGAAAATACAAAAACAGTTGTAAAGAAAGCTAACAGCGCAATTCAAATGCTAAAAACACTGAAAAAGTTTCGGGTTCCTATGGACAAGCTAAAGCTAATGTTTTGCTCTTTCATTCGATCCTTAGTCGAATATGCTTGTCCAGTTTGGCACTTTGCTCTTACCCAAGGTTAAACTGATAAAATAGAGCGAGTTCAGAAGAGATCGCTGCAAATTATCTATGGCGGTTCCCCCCTACCATACCCTTTTTACCTCAAGGAATTTAAAATTGAATCCCTTTCTTCCCGCCGCGAAAAACTATGCCGCAACTTTGGCTCCTCCCTTCTCCAGCACCCCACATACCGTTCATTCCTTCCCCCACCCTTTGTTCCTGTAAGATCTCGTCCCCCCCCCCCCCGAGAAGTGGCTGAAAAAGTTCCCAAACTGACCCCAATCTACTGTAACACTATGCGCTACAGTAGAAGCTTTGTGCCGAGCTTCGTAAAGCAGTACAATGCTCTTTAGCACTTTTCTGCCTTGTTACTTCTTTTTTTTTTAATTATTTGTTGACAACTTATTTTATCTTTACTTATGACTACAAAAAAATCGTATTTGCCCACGAGAGATATGTTTTGCTTTATTATTAAATAAATTGAAATTGAAACTGAAAATATTGTCAGGTGGAAAGAGCTATCGCCTCAGATGTTCAGAGTCAAGTCCGGGTCGGGTCCAATACCTGTGGGGAATGGGGGGGGGGGGGGGGGAACTGAAGAAACGCTTAAAGCAGACGGATTGGGGTGGAACTTAATTGAGAGAACAAGCATTAGGCCTAGATACGAAATTGACGGAGCCAGATGGTTTCGAGGCTCGATGGGGGATTGGAGAGGGTTTCCTGGAATTCCAGTAGTTGCGAGTTAGAATAGTTCCAGACGACGAAACTTTGCAGGCATAATAATGACCCGACCTTATTGATTTAAGAACCTAACACAACATACCCACGGAAACTTCCGTTCCTAGATCCGAGCATTTCTGGGGGAGCGAGGGAAGAGAAATATGGAAATTTACTAATGCAAAGTGCGAACGAGTGGTCTGATTCGAGTGAAACTTATTGGGTGATAAGTATCGACGACCTAGACATGTAAAACATGCGTTCGAAGTATATGCGACCACGGTTGGGGGTATTGGGGGGGGGGGGGGGGGGGGGGTGAAAACTTTTGACATGCACAAAAACCAAATGGATGGACCGAATGAGATGCAAGTTCGACAGTGCCGAGTTAATGTGGCCTAGATTTGTTATTTGGTGTCCGGGCCGGATTTGGCCAAGGTAGGCGGGGGGGGGGGGGGGGGTACCGGAAAATTGCAGAAAGGCCATGCTCCGATTTCAGTAAAAACTTGATGGACGGGAAGAGGGGATTAAGAGATACGACGTTTATGTTCCCAAGTCCTCTTCGGCCACAGTGGGGGAGTTGGAGGAATATTGCCGGAAACTTTGAGGCTTGCATAGGGGTCAAACGAGTGCATCAGTTTAAACGAAATGTGTAATGTAGAGAGAGCATATACCCTACATGACATATTTTAGGGTCCGAACCGGGTCCGACAACGGTGGTGGTGGGGGGCGTACCGGAATTTTCCAAAAATGCACAGATTCGAGCGAAACTTTGTAGTAGGTATAAAAGAAGATGCTTTAGATGATCCATTTTTGAGTCCGAACCAGATTCGTCCGCGGTAGGGGAGGATGGGGGAGTACCAGAAACCGTGTAGCAGGTCTAGGGATCAAACGAGTGGATTTATTGGGCTGAAACTTGGAAGTTCCGGAAGCATCCGAGACGATGCCGGAACTGCTGAGAATTGGGTTAAACTAAATATCCCATTTCTATTTCCAAACCGCATTTTTGGATGGTGGGTTTATTTTGTGACGTTCTCATATACTTTCTTGTAGAGCTCGTAGCTCTTGTTTTTTTTTAAGATAGAAACTGTACAGTTGTGTAAACCAAAATCATCACTACCGATTAATTATATTATTATATAATAAAATTGCGAAAGTATCCTAGCTGACGTATCATTTTATGCATTATTTCAATACATATTGTTGTTTTTTTTCTTCAGAAAAACTGACTGTTTTCAAGGAAAAATCTACTATTTTTACGAAAAACCGACTGTTATTACGAAAAATCGCGGAGCTTCACGCCAACTCGGTTATTCTTTACCGACTGGCTGACAACATCCCGATGAAAAATTTGTAGCCTGCGTAGTTGTATGGTAGTTCTACGAAAAAGTTGCATGTAATACTATGTACTAGCAAAGAATACTATCATTTAATGTGCCTCAGACATGTTCCAATCTTATGTAGTATTATCAAGTAGCATCCTGTCTTGCCATAGTAGCATCCAGTCTTGCTAATAGTAGCATGCAGTAGTATACAGTAACACGGTAGCCTTGAAGTAAGTAAGTAATTTATTTATGACCCGCCCTTCTGAAATGGCGGCGGAGTAAATGAAGAAAATAAACTAAACACATAAACACACAGAAAAGACACTAAATTTTTAATCTTCGGTCAGGAAGCAGTGGGCGACGTCGTGCGCTGGTTGGGCCCTGTTGTCCATGATTTTTGAAAGCGATGAGGAAGTAGAAGCATGTAGTAGCATTAGTTGGTACCCGATGAAAAATTTATCTCAAAATAGTACTATGAAGTGATACGAAAAAGTTGCATGCAGTACTAACGATGCTACTACATGCTTCTACTTCAAGGCTACCGTGTTACTGCATACTACTATATGGTACTATTAGCAAGGCTGGATGTTACTATGGCAATACAGGATGCTACTGCATACTACTACATGAGATTGGACCAGTCTGAGGCACATTAAATGATAGTATTCTTTGATATTACATAGTATTACATGCAACGTTTTCGTACTACTACCATACTACTACGCAGGCTACAAATTTTTCATCGGGTACTGCATGCTACTTTTTCGTACAACTCCGTACTGCTATTTTGAGATAAATTTTTCATTGGGATTGGGGGGGGGGGACGCCTCAGCCTTTTTAACTTTTTTATTCCTTTGCAGTGACCTGTGTGATCATGCAGAAAACCGGTGCTGGCCTCCACACTGCCGCCTCCTGCTTGTGGGACAACGACACAGATGGCAGCTCCACTTTGAGATGGGAAAACAAAACGATGTACTGCATTGTATCAGTCTACGGCCTAGCTGTTTAGAATTTTGGTGATTGTGAATTATGAACTTGCTTTTTTATCTGCTTTTCTTTTTGTTTTCATCGGAGAAAGATTATAGTTACTCATTCCACTGAATTAGTAGCTTACACCATCATGAGCGTGTTCCACCCTCGTCCCAATAGTAACTATTAGTTACTAAATCCGTTCCAACCTCACGAAAAGTTACTACGCTGACCGTTCCAGCCTTCTCGAAATAGTAACTATCTGCTTACCACGCTCGGGAGCGTGTTAAGCGTAGTAACCACGAATCTCTGTCACGTGTTTGGTCGGATTCACCCGTGGCATGATATTCCGCTGGAAAATAGAAAAATCGTTCCAGCCTTGACGACAAAAAGGCAGAATTTGTGACGTCATGCGTGGTAACTACGGTAAGTAGGATGGAACACGCTCCAAATCAACAGAATCTCTACGATGGCTTGGCATAACATTCAAATCTTCGTTGCCTATGGGCGCATCGTCCCCAACCGGGGGCGCTATAATCGTAAAGCTTTGGGAAAATTGTACAGCACCTTCTGCGCTCCTTCTATACTATTTCGTTCTGGTGTCACTCATGTTCAGCGAAAGAAGGTGATAAAAAAGATGAGATCATGTTATTTTAAATATGCAAAGCACCTACTCCACTTGCCGATATTATGCCATAACCATACATTGACGGAGAAGTTCAAAGTTCAGGATGCAAGTATTGCCCTTTTGGATGTTTCTTCGTCATTATCAAAAATCATTGACAACAGAGCCCAACCAGCGCACGACCGTCTACACTGCTTCCTAGCCGATAGTAGAAGGTGTTGGGTGAAGGTGAAGGGTTTTTGACGTCATATTTGGGGGGAATAGGACATCCGTCTATTTCCGAGGACATACGGGAAAATAGCATTGGGCATTTGACATGGGGGCCGTTTGAGTTTTTTCGAGTCGTTAGGAGTATTGATTTGTTAAATGTCGTCGTATCGGTCTATGGTTCCGGGAACATTTCCGGGGAATGGCTCTTTAACTGAAGGATTACTAAATGACTCATCTTTTGATTGGTTGATTTGAAGGTGGGGCGCACCGTTTGGTGTAGCCTCGTGATCCACCTGGCTATTCCCGGCGTTTGCTCTTTAAATGCTAGGGGAGGCATTTGAATTGTGTGAGTGAGTATCAATTTGTTGAGCTCCACCTGTCAGGCGGGCAAAGTGAATCTGGTAACCCCTGTATGTGGACTTGACATCAGTAAGATTCTTAGGATTAGATTCTTAGGATCAGTAGGATTCTTGACATCAGTAAGAGTGACCGCTTGCTTGAAAGATTAATGCACCTGCCAGGGTTGCCGATTTGGGAATATTTAGGAATAACAAGTTTGTGCAGATATTTTTTGGTACTTTTTTTTTATGGTTAGAAGGTTGTGATGAGACCAGCTTATAATTGGACTAATCGCTGAAAGCTTTTTTTTTATTAAAGAACGTAAGTATTGTGAGTACATGATTGGAATTAGTTTATGCGAGGGTCGTACGTTAGTTCCGTGCTAAGAGTGATTTGGCATTTAATACAAGAATAATCTGTCGTTCATGTGAATTATTGGTCTACGAACAGTTTTTGAGATGGGGTGGACATAGCCTGCAGGCAGTACAAATTAAAATATTACTAGACATTAACGATTACAGTATATATAAAATTGGATCTTTTTGCTGTAAACGAAGTTGAATAAATAAAGTAAGATATCGCAGAATACAGGCTTAGTAGTTGGTTACACCAGAAGCAGGAAATTTTCTTGTGACAGGTCCTCCAAGATGGAGGTGTAGCCTACCTCATAGGCAGTTGACAATTCTTTTCTTTTAATGAAGTCTATTAGGATGCTTAAGAAAGCAATTGACGAATCACATAACATTTTTGTCGAATGCTAATGTCGGCTTTAGATACAGGATTCAAACCTCCTGACAGATAATTTGTGTGCACATTCTTGATTAAGTTCACTCCCATAACATTATTTTCCGAAATCTTTCGTATCGTTAAAAAAAAGCTTTTTATTTCGAGATGAATTTTGTTTTAACTGTGCTTATTAATTTACCAATAAGGATTACATTAGAAAAGGTTTCTAAACCTTGTACCATTCATACGGCTAACGAAGTTCCTGAAGTGCCTTCTTTTTTCAGGATTAATAAGCCCCTAAAATGAAATGACTTAATAGGCTGATCACAGCACAGGGGGTCGAAGGCTTTTGTGATACTAAGGAGTTACATATGATCCTAATAGACTTCATTAAAAGAAATTATTTCCAAGTTAATCTGGTCGGTTCACTGGTATGCCTGCCAAGTTTCATTGTCCTAGCTTATGTGGAAGTGTTTAGCATAGTTTAAGTCTAGTTAGCATCAGAGCAAAATAGCTATAGTTATTTTTTAAACCGTATCTCTTCCCGCATTCGCTTCTAAATACATCAAGTCGTGGCGCAGTGGTCGAACACTGGACCTATGCTACAGAGGTTCGCGGATCGATACCGCATTTGGGCATCGCTCTTTTTGCCTGCTCCCCCTTTGCTACCGTTGCTCCTAGTTTCCGGACTCCCGGATCAGGGGAAAGTCGGATTGGGGAAGTGATTATTTGTAAGGTAATCTGGTCGGGTCCCTGATATGCCTGCGAAGTTACATCGTCCTAGCTTGTGTGGAAGTCCTTAATCTATATCAACCCCTACTAAGGTTCAACAACATATATACCAACCCCTTCGACCTTCGATTGCTCTAGCTCTCTCCGAACGGATTTAAGCAAAGAATGACTCATCCACGAGCAGAGCTATACTAGTGTGAAGAAATAATGACTCATCCACGCGCAGAGTTAGAATAGTGTGAAGAAAGGAGTAGGGGTTTTGACAAAAACTAGAAAAAGGGTTTCAAGAGATTTCGGGTGTCCCCCTCCAGCCCCCTCCCCAGTTATCGGATCCGATCCGAATTTGACAATGAATATCCAAGACACTTGTTCTTGATACCTGTCAAGTTTAATGCACGTCCGATTATCCGTTCAAAAGTGATGAATGTTACTAATTTCCGGATTCCCCATCTTGCCACTCCCCCGCTGATGGTCGGATCGGGGAAGTGATTATTTCCCAGTTAATCCCGTTTGGTCCCTGATACGCGTGCCAAGTTTTATCGTCCTAGGTCATGTGGAAGTGCCCAAACTAGCAAAATGCGGACAGACTGACAGACAGACAGACATTACGATCGCTATATGGCACTTGAGTAAGCTCAAGTACCATAAAAATTGAACGAAGTGATGGTTTACACGAGGGTTTGCACTGTTATGTCATTGTTAATGACACTGTGGTGGAGGGAAGAGCTAGCGTGTGACAGATTTGGTCTCAAGCAGTCATCCGTAGTCATTTTTATCACCCCTCCCGAAACGCAATATTCGTTGTACTTTCCTTGCCTTTTCCACAATTTGAGTGTAAAGATATCGCGATATTCGCATGTTCGATTTTACCGGTCGGACATGCAGGGTGGACAGTATTGACATGTACAGTGTCGTATAAATATAGTCGGAATACCATACAGTCATGACGTACATTGCGACGTCTAGTGATTGAGTAGCTAAAATAGGATTTGATTGTCCCTACTTCCTAGGACGGTTTATAAATGTAAACGCGACCGGCGTCTCGCTGGCCGTTCGGCTCTATGTAAATAAATTCAAATGTACATTCAACGATGGTCTCGAAGATAGTAATAAATGACATTAGTTGCGTTTTTGCAGATACCATTGTATGTGTCACCACGGTAACTGGATCTGCAGTTAGTCGTTTTTGCAGTTACCGTGGTATCTGATACTACGGTTGCTCTGCAAAAACGACAGCTGCCGAAATTGCGCTCTAGTCACATCACTGACTGCCAAAGTTCTTTTCCACCAATTTGACAACATTTTTGGCTCTATTGTTGACGATTATGAAATGGAAATGACTTTTTCAGATACCACGATCAGTTACCCAGTCGGACCGTGATATCTGAATATCAGATACCGCGGTTACCGGCCAGATACCACGATAACTGTAAACACGCCTTTTGACCGTGGTATCAGATACCACAGTAACGATTTTAGACCGGGATACCAGATACCATGGTATTTGCAAAAATGCAACTATTTTTTGTGTGTTCAGAGGCTGTGACGTGTATGAAATTCCGACTAAGACCATTTCTGCATCTTAAATGAAAGGTTCCGCGCCATCTATGCACAAGTTTCCACTACCTTTTTTCTCCCCTAGGGAGCTTCAGCTGTCGCTTTTTCATATGGCGGTGCTGGAACGTGATTGGTCAAGTCCATCGGTAAGCAATTTCCGATTGTTTCAGCACTTGTTGTTGCTTAAAGATTGTTTTTTAGTTGTGACTTGTGGTAGTTATGGTTGTGCGTGTAAGTTGAAAGTGGAGAGTGGAAGGGGTTCTTGCCAGAAAGAGAAAGTAGCGCATGCCTAGGAATTTGAAGTGAACCGACCAACTAGCGGAACAAAAAAATACAGTACAGGTAAGTGAGTTGGATCAAGTTGAAATGTATACCAGTAGCCTATCTTAGAGTTATACTTGGTATGGTGCAGTCAACCACAATTCCCTGATTTTTGGATACCGAGATTGTGAGTGTGGTTTGCTTCATGTCCTATCGACTTTAGAAAGATCTTTTAGAGACTCTTTTTTACCAAATTCCTTGTATTTTAGCAGCATTCCCGGCGAGACCAAACGAGCTATTGACATGGAGGGCCGAACTTTTCGATCCAATTTTCCGAGTTTGGCAAATTTTCCCAGCTTTTGAAGTTCTAAATTCTTACTTAGCATGCCTCCTTACCTCAATACCGAATCTCTAATCGACTTCAGAAACAAATTTGAGCTTCAATCAAATTTCCTGTTTCTGCCGAATTCGAGTGAATTGTTGGTTCGGCAAGAAAACTAAGTTCATATATGGATTCATGGGGCTTCCGCACCCCTGAAATGACTATCTCGTTGTTCTCTTTAGTTTATAAACCCCCCTCCTCTGCCTCTAAATATAGGAAGGAACTGGCCTGTACTTTGTCAGTGAATCCTCATAGGAGGTTTGACAAACACAGCTCAGCCCCCGACACATGGTTGCCACATCAAAAATATTTAGAGAGTGACTTTTGGCCCAAAACAGAGAGTGAACTGGGAGCGAAATTTATTTTCATAAAATGTTCACTTTTGGTCGGAATTGCCTCTGTAAAAATGACACATCTCCGTTTTACTTTCATGAACAAAACTTGAAATAGTCACTTCTGGTCGGAATCCCTGCTGCAAAAATGACACATTTGGTTATCTTCTGAAATAGAATGATTTTTATGTCCTACGTAGGACAAGAGTGACAAAAACAAAATAAAGTGACAATTCACACTATCGTGCGACATGTGGCAACCCTGCCTCGACATACAGACTGCCATGACTACACCGGTAAGAATACATACGCTAGGTGTAAATATTCTTCGATTGATGATTTACCCGGCGTCCTTAGATTAAACGTCATTGTCACGGACGCGCAGAGCTTTCCCCTGTATGGATAAAGGGATAGGGCAAGGACTGGTATAGCGCCCTGGGTTTTCCCGGAAATGGTCGACAGATTTTATTAAATTGTTCACCATACAGTGGTCGGGTGCATTCTGCCTTTTCCACCCAGTAAATGCCAGTTGGGACTTACGAGAACGAAACTGATCGGATACGCTATGGCACTTGCAGCTTCGCTCCAGAGTGCCAGATGATCACTTACCGATGCCACTGAGTTCAGGATTCCCCCATTCCTCCCACGATGTCGGATCGTGCAAACGACTATTCTCAAGTCGGTCTTTTCGGATCCCTCATTTTCCTGCCCAGTTTCATCATCCTAGTACATTGGGAAGTACCGAACTGGATCATCAGACCCCCCCCCCCCCCCACACAGTTCCGAATCCGGTCTGGTTATGTCCATGAAGTATCTAGGACTTGTGCGTGTTCTTCCCACCAAGTTTCTTCCCGATCCCTCCGCTCTAAGCGTTTCCCAAGTTCTCCGGTCCCCCCTACAACTGTCTCCCCAAAGTCACCGCATCCGGTTCGTATTTGAAGTGGGTCGTCTGAGACACGAGGTCTCTCCAAATATCAAGTTTCGTCAAGATCCCATCACCCTTTCAAAAGTTATAAATACCGCAAGATCCGGATTCCCCCCCTCCACTCCACCACGACGGTCGGATCGGGGAAGTGACTGTTTTCAAGTTAATCATTTCGGGTCCCTGATTCGCCTGCCAAGTTTCATCGTCCTAGCTTGTGTGGAAGTGCCTGAACTAGCAAAACCCGGACAGACCGACAGACAGTCCGACCGACTGACCGACGGACGGACAGAAATTGCGATCGCTATATGGCACTTGGCCGAAGGGCAAGTGCCATAAAAACGGAACAGACTATTTCCAGTGTTGCCACTTCACTAAAATATAGCCGAAAATTGGCAAATCACCAACTAGGTAAAATTTTGCCGAGTGGCATCTTCTGGTCAGTTTGAGATGTAGCCTATGTTTCCTTTGTTATATTCTTCCGGCTTAGGACACACAGTCGATTTTCAGTGAACTGATCGAAATGCGTAAAAAGAAACTGACGAAGCGTTCATAAGCATAACAAAGTGCAGCTAAGCATCACCGTCGTCATGTTCAGTACCCCAACGTGCGACCCTATATGTTTTAAAGAATTTTGTAGAGGCTTTCTTGCCTTATTGTTTTTGCAATATTATTATTAGTGTTGTAAATACAGCGAAACAATTTTTTTGCCACGATTGGCTACACATGGTCTCAGGCAAGTAAGAACAAATTAGGGGTTATACTTCCTAACCACCTTAAGCAAATAACTGTACCCTGTTTAAATTATCTTTTGCATGCTGTTTCATACCATAGCCTACATAATTGTTTCTAATCAATTCATAAATCTGTAATTCGTAGACGGCAAAACAACAGGGAAGAGCCCAGTATTTTTGTCAAACCCTTTGCTAATGTTTTGCCTGAGCCTATTTCGCTACATCAGAATATCAAGAATAAATAAGGGAAGAATTGAGAAGACTTGAATCATGGGACGTTGTTTTCTGCCCGATCCTCAAGTACCGGGGGTGGAGCCTATTCGGCGCCTGTCCAGACCACAGAGTAAATATTGGCGCTATTTCTTCTGATCGCCGTGCTTCGCGTCAAGGAAGTGCGCCGAATTCAAATTAAACAGAAAGAGGCCGACATTTTGCCCTTCTCCCTCCAACAAATCGCTGCTACCACTAGTTTAAAAGAAGAGACAAGGGGCTAAAGTACAGTGAGATGATAAAAGTCGTGCAATCCTACATTCAAGGATGACGAAAATAAAGGCAGAAAAGGACCGATTTGGACTAAACGCTATAAGTTTAAAGAAGGAAGGGACACGCTTCCAAACATTCATGCAATCTCTATGGAAGATTCGTAGTGATGAAAAAAAAGACTGTCAATAGGATAGATAGTGAAACATTTAGCCAACTACCGGAGAAAATGATATACATTTTGACCTAAAATAATAAATGGTTATCTCAAATGTAGACGTTTTGAATGGTACCGTGCAATTATCATTTTCAGTAATCAATTATAATTTAAAATTAGGAAATACTTCAGGCCAACTGTTTTTCGCAACTAACCGAGAAATGCTATGAACTGAATTTTGTGTACAGAGTACAACTTAAAAACAAAACATAACAGCTCTTTGAGTACAGTTCGCCAGCTGTGCCCAAATTCCAGCTTGAATGATGTAAAAACATGATAATGAAAAGAAAAAAAACGATTACGAAAAGGCAGGCATAGACAATGACAAATTTGGGCAGATGTGAAGTGCAACTATCCGAGATAATGATATACCTTTTTGACCAAGAATAATAAGTTGTTATCACAAACTGATACGTCTTGAAAGATATCCTACACTCAGCAATCATTAACTTAAAATTAGGACTTTATACTGTTTTTCGCAACTACACGAGAAAATGATATGAACTAAATTTTTTGTAGAGTACAACTTAAAAACAAAACATAGTAACTCGCTGAGTACATTTCGACAGCTAAATATTGTCCAAGCTTAATACCTTTTCTAGAAGCGATTCTTTACAGTCCTGAGAAGACCAAAATAAAATTACTAATGTTCACACCAGTCCTATTGAATCTGAACTAAATGCATGCGTGTTAGATCTGTGCTTCAGCGTTCAAGTTGCTTAATTGTTCCCCTGAGTCATCAAATGCCGCATTCCCTTGGGCTTCACCGTCTTTGTGAAGGGTGGTGACAACATAAGCTTCATATTGCAAATCTGACCGGAGATTGAAAAGGAGTTTCCATTTATATAATCCTCAGAATTTGCACTGTTTGAACTTCCCGCCTTTTCTGACTGCTTCATCACTTTTGCTCTGGAGGTAACAGTTAATACTGCAAGAGGCAACACGCGAAGCTCCACCCAGGCTCCACCCCCGGTAAATAAGATCGGACGAAAAGAGATCTAGGATGCTGACATCGGGGTTATGTGAGTTCTCAGTTCTTCCCTTATTTATTCTTGAGAATATCATGATCATCTTATCCTTTAGCACCGCTTTATGAAACAAATCACTTTTTACGGCAGTGACATCAATCTGGCAAAACTTCAACAGTGTAGGATGAAACGCCATAGCTCCTAAAATCGTAGATGGCTCTTATTCCAAGCACTTGAAGTTTTAGTTTATCAGTGCCAAGGCAACGTGCGCAGATTCTGCAATCTGCAACTGGTGTTTTGCACATTTGGAACAGGAAGCATTCGGATTTTTTTGCTAGTGTTGGAAGCTGTACGGCGCATTGTTAGACGATCATAGGTAAGATTTACTTTGTTCGAAAAGCAATGGGATCTAGACGAAGTCCTGAAAGAAGCTCTGAAAAATCGGATATGGCTCATTGAGGATCGTCAAGTCCCTGTTTGCACCGAAGCGAGTTTTGCAGCCGTTGACTGTAAAATGGTGTGGGTGTTAAAGTGCAAAAGGCCCAGGGTAAATTACTCAGTTTACTTCACGTATCTTCTAACTGGTAAATCATATTCTTTAGGCCTAAAAGCCAGGTTTCACCTTCCAGATTACCAGACGTCCGGGGCTTCCGCATAGTCAAGATTTTCTTGATAATGACTGCTAAATTTGCTGTTCTGCAACATTTCCTAGATGTCTCCTTCACATTTCAGATATCTATTGCATCCCAGTCACAACTGTCAATTACTTTCCCTTTTCTTCGCCCATTTGTATATTTGAAGTGTCTGTCCAACGGGTTGCCTCTATTGCGCCTTCCAGACATCCGGAATCTGGGGTGTTCAACACCCCGGACTTCCAGACGTTTTTGGCCTGGCTTCACCTTCTAGATCCGTCTCGACGAAAACGGCTGGCTGGAATCAGGAACAAAAATCTGGAAGGTGAAGCCTCGCTTTAAGTGCGCTCAGAGTGCGCCAAGAAACTGAGAATTCGAGCTTTAAGTTATGGAACAGAAACGATTATGTAGGAAGAGTAACATTAAATGTCAGCACGAAAGACGTTAGGCCACCTATTCGGCGGCGTTTTGGCGAAGCCCACTGTGAAAATATATTGCTGGCACGATTGCAATAACATCTTTTATCTATTATACCCGAGAGAAAATTCGAGCGCCGCAGGCGAAAATTTTCGAAATCCAATTTTTTTCTTCAGATTCTATCTTTACCGTGGATTAAATACCGAGGCTCTAAGAAGTTCCATAAACCTGATGGAGCGACGTTCCGGCAGCAGTGGCAAGTGTAGTCAAGTCAATACTGCCCATGATCACATAAAGTGAGCGCCACAGGCGAGATTTGTTTAAAGTTAGCTTTTCCCTGCCAAATTTAACTATTTCCATCCAGAGCCTAGCTTTTAGTGTTTCGAAATCACAATCCTAAACTGGCTAAAACCGTGAAATGACACGCCCTTCCACAAAATAGAGAATATTCGAAAAGCGCCGATGCCGGAATCTTCGAAACATTTATGATTAGATCTTCTTTTTGGGATTCAAAATAAAAGTAAGGAATATCGATGAAATAGATCAGTCCTTTTGTCTGCGACCAGTGCTTCACTCGACCTCTTCCGAGTTTCGAAGTTCGTGGTAACTTTCGAATCCTGGCAATTATACCGAATAAATTACCGAATCCCAGTTATTATACCGAATAAACTTAGACCGATAGCATGTTCGGGATTCTGTATTACTACCGTATCCCGGCTGTTATACCGAATTGTTTTGGTATCGAAAGATCCTACCGAATAATATTCGTATTCGGTATAATTTTGACGAAACTAGAATAAAAGTCGGGATTCGCGGTAACTATCGAATTCTGAAAATTATACCGAATCTCCATAAATATACCGAATAGTTCTGGCATCGAAATATTACCAAATGATTTCAGTAGATAATCTCACCGAATTCGTGATAACTACCGAATACCGAACTCCCGATCATTATACCGAGTAGATTTGTACCGATGTCCTATTTGGGATTCTGGATAACTACCGAATCCCTGTAAATATACCGAATAGTTGTGCCATCGAAATAATACGGAATAGTTTACCGAATCTAAAAAAGTCGAGGGGTGGGAGGGCTTCACCCCCCCCCCCCCCTGACGATGGGTATTAGGTAAGAGGCTGGTACCGTACGGCTCAGGTGGGGTAGTAAGGTGATGCCCACCGGTTAAAGTTTAACTGAAAATCCAGCTTGTTTTATTGGGATCCCAAAACGTAAGTGGAGGGATACGTATGACATCGCAAAAGTTGTCCGTCCGTCCGTCTGTTAGCACGATTACTCTGGGAGGGGTTGAGGGATTCTCAAATTTGGCACGATGACTCTTTGGGTTGAAGTACAGGTCAAGTTCGAAGATAGCTCTCTATTTAGGGGTGGGGGAGGTTTTTTTTTTAAAGCTATTGAGATAGTTGATTTAGGGGTAAGGAGACATGCTGAATCCTAATATGAAAGTTATTTTCTTGCCGGACAAGTAGTTCACCCGGATTCCGGTGGAAACCGGACACAAAATTTGTTGACCAATTTTCGGCTATAGTAGTCCCTACCCCTTTATTCTCAAAGCGCGTGGATGCCGACGATTCATTTATTTATTCTATGGACGTCGGAGAGATCTAGTGCAATCGAAAGTCGAAGGGGTAGATATATAATGTTCAAACGAGGATGCTCGTTAATGAGGATTCACTGGTAAAGCACAGGTCAAGTTCGTAGATGGGTCCTTTAGTCAGCTCCTAAAAGTTTGCGATGATTACGCTACGTCCCATGATATTCTGTTCAACACGAAACAAGACCAAAGGTGTCGATGGGATCCCAAAATCTAATATTTGATTCAGACAATCAGGTCTTGTCTTCGTCAGATCCAGTCTTGGACAGGCTAATCATCAGAGAAAACCAAGTTCAGATATACCTCTATAAGCCATGTATATTTTGACGATACTGACCGAGACTTCCTGCTTTACTTCTGCCAAGTTTCCGGTTTCGCCCGATTTCCGAGCGAACTACTAGTCCAGCAAAAAAAGAAAATTCAGAAAAAAATCCAGCGTATCTCCTTATCCTTATAAAGAACATCTAAGGCGTATTCTCGCCGTTCCCCGAGGACTCCACTTGAGGAGTCCCCGCGTTTTTGTTTGTCCCGGTGACTCATTCCCCGTATTCTCGCAAGTCCCCACGGACGGGGAATGCTCCGATTATCACCACCATCATCAAAAAGGACTCCCTTTCAAATTCGGAGGGGAATCAATTTTTGCTGTTGTAGGTGCTATGTAAAATTAATTAAAAAGAATCAGAATAAACAAAACCAAAAATAAAGTGGATCTAGACTAATTTTTTCAGCTGCATATTCATTTTTCGAATAAAATCCATTTCAGAAGCATTCCCCGTATTCTCGCCGTTTCTGTACGCGGAGTCCGCGTGGAGTGACTCCCTCTATTCTCGCCGTTCCCTTCGATTCCCCGAGGAGTCCTCGGGGAACGGCGAGAATACGCCTCTAATCAACTTTGAATAAAAGTTTGACTTAAAAAAAAATCCGGTTACAACCGGATTCCGGACTAATTATATGTCCGTGTAAAAACGATTGTCATATACCGACTCAGCCTCTGTTCTTACCCCTTAATCTGTCATCTAATCAAACTTTTGCTTTTAACAAATTTTCCGGTTTTGTCCGGATTCCGGGCGAACTAGTTGTCCGGCAAGAAAATGATTTTCACCATCGTGTTCAGCATGTCTTTTTACCCATAAATCGAACATTTAATCAACTTCAAATTAGAATTTTACTTTTAACCAACTTTCCGGTTTTCGCCAGATTCCGGACTAACTACTTGTTCGGCGAGAAAATTGTTTTCACAATCGTGTTCAGCATGTCTTCTTACCCCTGAATCGACTATTTAATCAACTACAAATAAAACTTTTACTTTTAACCAAATTTCCGGTTTTTGCCGGATTCCGAACGAACTATTTGTCCGGCGAGAAAATGGTTTTGACTATCGTGCTCAGCATGCCTTCTTACCCCATAATCGACTATCACATTAGCTGTTTAAAAATATTTAGTTTGTCCCTTAATTTGAACCCCCTCCCCCACCCCTAAATGTGGAGCTACATAGCCCATCTACGAACTTGACCTTACCAGTGACCCAATGAATCCTCACACCAAGTTTCATCAAAATATCTCATTCCCTTCGGGAGTTATCGTGCTCACATACAGACGGACAGACGGACATTTTTGCGATTTCATAGGTATCCCTCCACTTACGCTTTGGGATCCCAAACACGCTTGCAATGGCTTACCCGTTCCTCTGAACGGGGTGCGGCTTGGTGGGAATGAAATCGTGTCCGTGCGTAATTTTACTTATTTGGGGTACACCCTTCGGGATGGTTTGTTTAAGCGAGGTAACATGATCGTCCTCAAATTTGGGCACTGCTCGGATGCAGTGAAAACTCGCTTGTTCCAGTGCTATTGTTACCAGCTTTTTGGGATATCTCTAGTGGTCAATTTTTTACTCTAATCGGCCAGACTACTCGGAACTGGCTACAATCGACTTACCCGCCGCCTATATAAACTACCAAAGATTTGTCGCGTGAGCCATGAACTTGTCTCCCGAAGGTGCTGGACACTGAACGAGGTAGTGAGGCGATATAAAGCGTCATTTCGCCAGAGAATTTTCTGGTCTGAGAATGTTCTTGTCAGGAATGCCGCTGATCCCCTTTTCAGCTGCCTTCCTGTGAGGAGAGCGCTCCTCAGGGACGTGTGTCCCTAGCTTGTTCTAGTGCTTGTTAACTTTCGTTGTGTTTTTGTTTGTGTGTGTACATTGCCTTTGCCTGAAATAAAAGATATTATTATTGTTATTATTATTATCTGTAGAGACAGAGGAGGGGTTTCGAATTTGCGGTAAAAAAATATTCATGTTTTATAAGCCAATAAGATATTCATTGAGGGGGTAAGGAGGTCCGCTGAATCCATATCTGAACTTAGTTTTCTTGTTGGACAAATGGTTCATCACGATTTCGACTGAAACTGGAAATTTGCTTGAACCTCAGAGTTGTTTCTGGAATCGATTATAGATTCGGTATCGGGGCAAGGGGACATGCTGAATCCATTTTTTAACTTTATTTGAACAGTAAAAATATTCAAGGAATCTGACGTAGACTGAATGGCGAAGACATGACCCAATTGTTTGGATCAAATGTTAGGTTTTTGGGATCCCATCGAAACCTTTGGTCTTGTTACATAAGACACTGAATTATTTTGGCTTATTTTGTATTTTTTCATCTTGGGCTCTAGTGCCAGAAAATGCACTGCTGGCCCGGCAAGGCAAAGTTCACCCGCGACGCGGAGACTTTGAATTTCAACAAAAGCGTGCTTTCAGTGGCTAATAAAGCGAAACTCTGGCAATATTTACTCCACTTTTAGTAGTAAAATAAAGAAAGTAAAGAAAGTCAAAGACTTCTGAAGAAAGCCCGCTATTGCGTGTGACCTCCCAAATTTTTTTATTTCGTCAATCGTTTACCGCTATAATTGCTAACTATTAGCCAACCGTTTATCGTTGATAAATGTGTCAAGCAGAGAGATACAAGCACATAGAGGTACAATGAATTCGAAAGAAAAGTTTATTCGATGAAATCGAATTATATAAATAGTGGAGCAACGAAGTAACGCATTTTCATCGGGTCTTCAAGCCTATTTAAGTGAAGGAGTGATGGGTAACTAGACTGTCGTATCTCAGACGTACCTTATTCGGTTAAACTTTAAAGGACCCGTAGTGTCTAAGGCGAATGCAACCTGCTTTCTGTAATTGCATTCATTAATTCTTAGCACGGAGACCTAAATGTCACATGTTATATTCGCTAACGATACCTCACTACCTTTGCACTTGCCACGATTCACTATTTTCCATGCGCGTTATGCTCCCGATGAATATTCTTGTATCGTGTTGTTGATGCGTAAACCAGTTATCTGGATTTTGCTGAGTTTTAGGCATGGGAAAAGGCTTAAAACAGCCGAAGCCGTGGATAATCTGTTAACAGCAGAGCCTAGTCTTAAAGTATTCAGATAGTTTCGAATGTTGAAACATAAACAACAGAGCCCAACCAGCGCACGACCTTCTATACTGCTTCCTAGCCGATGACTGAAAATTAGTGTCTTTTTCTGTGTATTTATGTCTTTTATTTATTTTATTTTATTTACTCCGCTTTTTCTAAATGGCGGGTTAGAAATAAATTACGTACTTACTTACTTTAAACAGTAAATATTGCGATGTTTGCTTTAAGTATTGGTGTTGGTTTTATGATTGGAGTGGAGGCTCCATCTAAAATTGCTTCGAGGTTCCGTTAACACAGGGCCAGCCCAGTCGACGTTTCTATGCCGAGCATCACTACTTCCAGGGTTAGGCCTAAATGCCATTTTACAAGTTTTAATCCGACAAGTCCATTACTTGATACTTTTTTATGGCAACATGTCAGCTTATCCCACTATCGACACTCTAAAGCGCTTTATCAAGCAATTTGACCAAATCTAGGCTACCAAATTCCGGGTTTTGCTGGATTCAGATAAAATTTTAACTTATAAGATTTCCGGTTTCGCCGGATTCCGGACGAATTATATATCCGGGTAAAAAATTATTGTCATATGCAGATTCGGCGTCTTTTCTTAGCCCTAAATCTGTCATCTACTCAACATCAAATAAAACTTTTCGCTTTTAACAAATTTTCCGGTTTGGCCGGATTCCGGGCGAACTAGTTGTCCGACGACAAAATGGTTTTCATCATCGTGTTCAGCATGCCTTCTTACCCCACAATCGAACATCTAATCAACTTCAAATAAAATTTTGATTCTAACCAACTTTCCGGTTTTGCCGGATTCCGGACGAACTACTTATCCGGCAAGAAAATGGTTTCCACCATCGTGTTCAGCATGTCTTCTTACCCCATAATCGACTATCACATTAGCTGTTTAAAAATATTTTGTTTGTGCCTTAATTTGAACCCCCACCCCTAAATATAGGGCTACAGAGCTCGTCTACGAACTCGACCTTACCCTTGACCCAAAGAATCCTCACACCAAGTTTCATCAAAATATCTCATTCCCTTCGAGAGTTATCGTGCTGACAGACAGACGGACGGACGGACAGACGGACAACTTTTGCGATGTCATAATTATCCCTCCACTTACGTTTTGGGATCCCAAAAAGAAGTTTCTGATGTTAATTCAGCATGTCTCCATGACCCCCCACCCCACCCTAAATATAGGGTTACGACTCATGAGGCACATCTACCAAGTCTACCATTAATAAGTCAGAGGTATCCCGTCACTAATGTTGTGGGATCTCAACAACAGCTATTGGCTGGGTCAGAGGATGAAAGTAGGAATTTGCCAATTCGTGGGTTATGAGCATTAGTAAGCAATACCCTTGAAATAAGAAAGATCATGGTTCCTTCGAAATCAAGAGAATGTTTCATTTGGTAAAAAAAACTATTTATTTTTGCACTTGGCTAGGTGTTGCTGCGTACTTTAGGGCGCTAGAAATTCATCTGAAAGCAAAACACTTACTGCAGAAATTATAATGGGCTCCTGGGGACCATGAAAATGTATATTTTGCACATTTTTGGGATCCCAAAATGTAAGTGGAGGGATACCTATGACATCGCAAAATTGTCCGTCCGCCCGTCCGTCTGTCCGTCTGTGCGCGCTATAACTCTCGAAGGGAATGAGATATTTTGATGAAACTTGGTGTGAGGATTCGTTGGATCAAGGGTAAGGTCAAGTTCGTAGATGGGCTCTGTAGCCCTACATTTAGGGGTGGGGTTGGGGGTTCAAATTCAGGGACAAACAAAATATTTTTAAACAGCTAATGTGATAGTCGATTTTGGTGTAAGAAGGCACGCTGAGCACGATAGTGAAAACCGTTTTCTCGCCGGACAAGTAGTTCGTCCGGAATCCGGCAAAAAACGGAAAGTTGGTTAAAAGTAAAAGTTGTATTTGAAGTTGATTAAATGGTTGAATTAGGGGTAAGAAGACTTGCTGAACACGATGGTGAAAACCATTTTCTCGCCGAACAAGTAGTTCGTCCGGAATCCGGCGAAAACCGGAAAGTTAGTTAAAAGTAAATGTTTCATTTGAAGTTGATTAAATGTTCGATTTAGTGGTAAAAAGACATGCTGAACACGATGGTGAAAACCATTTTCTCGCCGGACAACTAGTTTGCCCGAAATCCGGCCAAAACCGGAAAATTTGTTAAAAGCAAAAGTTTGATCAGATGGTAAGGGGTAAGAAGACAGGCTGAGTTTGTATATAACAATAATTTTTTACCCGGACATATAATAAGTCAAACTTTTATTCAAAGTTGATTAGATGTTCTTTATAGGGATTTTGACGCTGGTTTTTGTTTCTGAATTTTCTTTTTTTGCTGGACTAGTAGTTTGCTCATGTTGTGGAGATGGTTAGACACCATTGTTGTGAAGGATGGAGTGGGGGAAAACTCCAATATCCCATTTATGATGCCATTGTTGTGAGGATGGACGAGTGGAGGCGAGGTTTAGTGAAGTTAATGGTTCCTGGGGTGTGGGCTGAAGACATTCTGACACCGTAGGTGCCCACTAGCCCCAGGACCAGTCAGGAAACCGGACAAAGGAGACAAGGGAAAGTCTCAGGGAATTCTATAGCTCAGCCGCAGTCAATCCAGAAATCCCTAATCAAGCTGGTTCACACATCCTAGCGAAGCTGGAATTCACATATCCAGTCAAGCTACTAGCCGACTAGCCGAGATGGACCATAACGTATATCAGTTTACTCGTACGGCAAATCATGTACAAGAGTAGACATAAATAATACAGCACTAATGGGTCCCTAACTAAATATATAAACTGGTCCTTACCATAGATTATAATACAGAGAGGTCCTGCTTGGACCAAGAATCAAAGAGAACTGTTCTGGCTGCGGACTCATTCCGTAACCAGAATACTTAGAATGAAATGGATCAAAGCCTGACCTCGGATTAGCCAGCAGCTAACTGGAGCTAGTGGATAAAGACATTGTCACGATGCCGGGAAATTAATGATGGTGATGAAAACCGAAGAGATATATAGAAAAGTAGGCGATAGAGGGAGGGAATAACTAGGAGGACTATTGCAGAGCAAAGTGCTATGGGATGTCTCCATAACACTCAGAATTCGGGCGAAACCGGAAACTAGGCAGAAGTAAAGCAGGAAGTCTCGGTCAGTATCGTCAAAATAGATATGGTTTATAGAGGTATGTCTGAACTTGGTTTTCTCTGATGATTAGCCTGGCGAAGACAAGACCCTATTGTCTAAATTAAATATTAGATTTTTGGGATCCCATCGACACCTTTGGTCTTGTTTGTGTTGTACTTAAAGGAATTCACTTGTAAGCAAAACCCTTGAGGCAAAAACGATCATGGGACCTTGGGTATCATGAATACGCATCGTCTGGTCAAAAGTATTTTTTTCACTTTTTCGGTTAAAGGACACATGAATGATGAGTACCAAGTATCATCCCTATCTTTATGGCTTCCGTTAACATTGTCTGCAGAAAACCCAATCCAAATACGAAATAGTGTTTCTAAGCTATGATTTTTGCTCCATTTCGCATCTGTCCTCATTTCAGTACCGAACAATTTTAGAAATGAACAAATGTCTCCAATCGACCCTTCTTCTGGAATATTTTTTAACCAGTTAAGCCCAAACGTATATCTAGGAGAAATTCCAATACGATCTGGCCAGCGCTGTACAAGATTTGAATGAATTGCGTTTTTTTTCCTTGCAAACCTCCAGAAACGAACATCCCTATTTTGAAAACGTCACGCTCAGGAGAGGAATGCTCTCCGTGACCATGTCTGTAAATGCATTCTCCATGGTGTGTTCAAGTATGGTTTCATTGTTCACGTGTCCTTTAAGATGCTTAAGGGTGCTAGAAATTCATTTTTAGGCAAAACCTTTGTTGCATAAATGGTCATTGGTCCTTGGGGATCATGAAATAAATCTTATCATCAAAAATGTTTTTTTTTTTCACTTTCGGTGAATATGCGTACTTTAAAGGACCCCTCCTGCTTATTCTGCCTTTTATAACATACTTAGGTCCCATATGGAATTATAAGCTTCTGAAATCCCCAGCTTTCTCCATTGTTTCGTTTCGTAACTGCGAATTTTTAGCGCTTTTTTCGTCACCCAACAAAAAGTTTGCCGGAATCTTCATTGTTCGCTGACAACTCTTTCACACATGAGGATGCGATAATCTTCTGTTTATTACTTCTTTTACTTGCTTAGTTTTCCCACTTTTTAACCAAGGCACGTGCAGTTTTCAAATCTTTTGCGCCCAGCCGCCGCGTCGGAGAGCAGGAAGGCTGGATATAATCGACAAGCGCTAACAAGAGAATCGCTAGTTTCAGGTGGAAAGTAATGGTACTTTCGAAAACCTTTTTTCTAATCCATTTTATAGGGAAAAAATCATTTCTAGTAAGAGTTGTGCTTTAAGGGATGAAATTCACTTGTAACCAACATCCTTGAGGCAAAAATGATCATGGGCTCATGTAGCTCATGAAAAAGGATATATTTCATAAAAGAATGTTTGCGCGGTTAAGATTAGTACTTTAAGGCATGGTCGGATCTGGGAAGTGACAATTTTCAAGCCAATCTTTTTCCAGCCAAGTTCCGTCGTCCTAGCCCACCTGGAAGTACCTTAAATCGTGATTACCGGAATTCCAGACCCACGCCCTCCAGCTCCCCCACAGTACCCGGATCCAATCCGGCTCTGTAAATGGTTTATCTAGAGCATTTGTTTGTTATTCCCACCAAGTTCCATCCCGATCTCTCCAGTCTAGGCGGGTCACGGATTTCCTGCCCCCCCCCCCCCCACACACACACAATTGTCAGATCCGGCCCGGACATGAAAAAGAACATAAGTCATGTCCTCTGTTCAATTTTTAAATTTCATTAGAATCCGGTCACCCGTTCAAGAGTTATGCATGACTCAGTTCCAGATTCCCCCTCCCTCCACTCCCCCATCGATGATTAATAATTACTATTTGCAACTCAGTTTGATCGGGTTCCTGATATGCCTGCCAAGTTTCTTCGTGAAAATCCCCAAAATGGACATCATCGGAATTCCGGGACCCCCCCCCCCCACCCCACGTGTCCCGATCCGTGTGAGCGATTTATCTAAAGCAGATGCTTGTTCTTTCCAGCAAGTTCCACTCCGATCCTTCCCGAACCGTTTCCCGAGATTTCCGGTCTCTTCTGTAAATGATTTATCTAGACCATTTGTTTGTTATTCCCACCAAGTTCCATCCCGATCTCTCCAGTCTAAGCGGGTCACTTATCCCCCCCCCCCCCCAACAGTGCCGGATCCGTTCCGGACATGAAAAAGAACATCAAAGACATGTCTTCTGTTCAATTATTAAATTTCACTGGAATCAGATCACCCGTTCCAAAGTTACGCATGACTCAGTATTCCAGATTCCCCTCTCCCTTCAGACCCCCCCCCCGATGATCGGGTCAAAAAATTCGTTATCTCCAAATCAGATTGATCGGGTTTCTGATATGCCTGCCAAGTTTCTTCGTGAAAATCCTCAGATCAACATCATCGGAATTCCGGGACCCCTTCCCCCCCCCCTCCACCCCAAGTGTCCCGATCCGTGTAAGAGATTTATCTAAAGTAGATGCTTTTTCTTTCCAGAAAGTTCCACTCCGATCCTTCCCGAACCGTTTCCCGAGATTTCCGGTCTCTTCTGTAAATGATTCATCTAGACCATTTGTTTGTCATTCCCACCAAGTTCCATCCCGATCTCTCCAGTCCAAGCGGGTCACTTATCCCCCCCCCCTCCCCAACAGTTGCCGGATCCGTTCCGGACATGAAAAAGAACATCAAAGACATGTCTTCTGTTCAATTATTAAATTTCACTGGAATCGGATCACCCGTTCCAAAGTTACGTATGCCTCAGTATTCCATTCACCCCCCCCCCCCACCCCCCCCCCAAAGTGTCCGAATCCAGTCTTCTTTTGTAAACGATAGATCTAGACAAGATGCTTGTTCTTCGCAGCAAGTTTCACTCTGATCCCTCCATTCTAACCGTTTCTCGAGGTTTCCCGTCTTCCCCGCCCCCCTAACTCCCCCACAGCTGTCGAATCCCATCCGGAATTCAGATGGGACATCAAGATGGTCGGATCGGGAAACAGATTATATCCAGTTAGTTTGGTCAGGTCGCTGATTGGCCTGTCAAGTTTGATCGTCCTAGCACATCTGGAAGTACCCTAACTCGCGATCACCGGACTGACTGACCGACGGAGAAGTGATCGTGGCACTTGACCGGAAGGTAAGTGCCATAATTAGCTGTTGATAATCACCACCCGTGAGAACACTGGTAGCGAAAGCACATGGCTTGCATGAAGTTGCCTGAGGTCATCCCGTTAGATAAAGCAGCAGAAAAGGCTTTCGCCTCTAATTAGTCATTATTTTCTAGGGTGATGCTTCTGGAACGCAAGAACTGGATTCGCCTTTGCTTACTACGGGAAGCGTGTGTAAAGCTCTCTCGCGTCGTGTTCGTTGAGGTCTGGAATGCCCTCATCTTTTTGAATCCATCGGGCGAGCCATGGGAAGGAACACGAAAAGATGGAGAACACCTGTGGAGCATTTTAAATGGTCAGAACATCCTTGTCGAGCCCCACGAAGAGGCGTTCATCCGGTCAGGCGAGACAGAAGCTTGGGAGTTGCAGATAATAAGTAATCTGATTGTACATCTTCCTGTACCGGACCACTTAAATGCTCCTCTGAGATTCAAGGACCTCTTTGCAGGGGTTCTGAAGAAACAAAGTTGTTCAAATGACGAGTTCCAAGACGTCTTCCATGCAGCTAAATTGGTGTATGAGCAGAAGCAGGAGTTGGATTCAAATTCAATTCTCAACTGTGACTTCGAACTTGCAGAGAAACACCTCAAGGTAATGGAGTACATCCGGAAAGGACATATGATTCGCATTTTCAAGAAAGACAAAAATCAAGCTACTGAAGTGTATGGTAAAGCTGTTCCTTTCGCCAGCAACGAGAACGATGAAACGTTGATCGTCGCATCCTTCTTAAAGGCAGCTCTCGAGTATGCCGACCAAGATCCTCAGGGTGCAAGAGAGCGGGGTCAAGTCTTTCTCGAGTTCGCAGAAAGGCGAGTGAAGAGACGTCCTGATTCTTGGGAATGCCATGCCGACTTGGGGAAGATTCAAAAGCTTCTTTCTAACAAAGATGGTGCTTTGAAATCTTTTAATGAAGCCCTGAAGCTGAACCCTACCCGAGGTGACTTGACGAATCTTGTGCATGAGCTCGAATCAGGGCCTGATCAACGCCCGTCAACTGATTTAAGCGATTTCTTGGACAAAACAAAGAATCAAGTTGGATTGAACCTTTCTTGGCAATCAATGAAACCCATAATTGAGCATGCAAAGGAGAGCGGAATCACATCCTTCGCATCCAACAGTTCTTGGATGGAAGGTCTTGCGTTCGAAGAAGGCTTTGAAGGCCGTGGCAAAGACACAAAGAAAGCTTTTGAATGTTTCCAAAAAGCATCAGACCTGGGAGACCCTATGGGTAAGGTCCACCTCGCCAGATTCTATAAAGACGGTGTTCATGTTAAGAAGGACCTGAAAAAATCCGCAGATCTTCTACAGGAAGCGATGAGAGCTCCCTTACTGACTAAAGACAATGCTGTCTTTTATGGGAGGTTCCCTGGAGATGTAACCCCAGGCGCTGCATCTGCTATGGCTGTCCTTGGTGAATATTATCATCAGGGGATTTGGTATCCTATTTGTAACAAGATCGCGCTCGATCTTTTCTTGAAAGCAATAGATGCCGGGTGCATGGACGCTGGTTTTCATGTTGGCAACTTTTACGCAATGGGAATTATTGTAGATGTCAACTTAGAAAAGGCTCGGCAGTTTTGGAAGATGGCTGCAGATGTGGGCTCTGGGCCTGCGATGTACAATCTAGCCATTGGTCTCCTTCAGCATGGTGATCTTGGAATGGCAAAAGAGTGGTATGCCAGAGCAAACGAGCGCGGTAGCGTCGATGCCGCGCAGGCAAAATACTTTAATGAGACTCTCCGAAATACTAAAGAAAAATTGGGAATGCTGGAAAAGCTAGAAAGAAAGCAAAAGATTGCTCCTGACCATCACATGAGTATTCGGTAGGTGTAATTTCTTTTATCGTTCTATAAGGCGATTACGGCGGTTTGGAAAGCTCCGCTCGCTGATGCGTCCAGTTGTTTTGCGACGTTCGCTAGAACCGTTTTTTCCAGGGCTGTTTTGGCACTCCACTGGTTTCGGAAAACCGAAACGAGTAAAAGCGAGTCCACGACGTTTAGTGGAAAGTTCGAATTGTTGAAATGAACTCTTGTGAGAGGCGAAATTTCGGTTTGCTTACTGGGAATCCTATCTCCGGGAATGCCAGAAGCGCCATTAAATTAGTTTCAGTTTCTCAGTTCGTACTTGTCGTGGACTTATTCTTCTAGACGTTTAGCTAACCTATCGAAAGTGCACAGCAGAACATGGAATGACATTAAACTGGCGTTACCTTCGGCAGGCTTATTTTACCTAAAGTGATCTTATGTGCCGCCAAGCTCGGTTACCGTTGAGATTGTTACAAAAAAGCCTGTACTCTATATGACTAAGTCCAAAACACGCCAGTGATCCCCGGGAAGAACGACAAACGTAGCACTGACGACTCAAACTCAACAACTCAATCCTGTTTTAACCAATCGCGGCGATGTTTGGGAGCAGCTGTGATACCGCTTCCAGCTCTTCCGCTAGACACAGGGCGATTTTGCATCGGCAAGAAGAGTTAATCATCAAGAGTAATGCACCAGTTTCGACTCGAGGGGCTAATGACTAAAAAAATCGTAATACCACACAATTCCACCTAAATTTTGGCCACTCATCTGCAATTAATGAACGCAAAATGTGTCACTGTCCCTGTTCATAAAATATGTTAATTAAAAGACAATTTCGAATAAAAATATTTGAGTAAATATCAGAAGAGCACTGATATTCTGTTTTTCTTGTTATTCTTTTCTTTGTCCCTCAGAAGGGAACTTTCAGCATTCCATTGTCCGTAAAAAAAGGACAATAGCTCAACGACGTTCTACAAGACACCACTTATAGGAGAACGGATAGAAAACGGTGAACGAGTTGTTACGAAAAATGCGGCTTAAACCCGCTTTCACATTGACGCGCGTCGTTGCGATGTATCCCGTATGCGTTTATCTTGCGTTGCTTACAGGTTGCGTGGCTTATCTTTCACACTTGCGCGAGAACGTTCACGCTGGATGCGTATTTACGTTTTCTTTTTTCGGTTCCTTCTGCCTAATTTTCATTTCTTTCATCAGTTAGTAGGTTTTTCTTCATTTATAGTACGTTATTCTGCAGTTTCTCTTCATAACCTCCATTTTTCACTGAAAAATCTGATGCGTAACGCTTTGAAGCAACGCAAGAATCTTGCGTTGCGTTTTATTTTTCTGCGTAAGCTCTGCGATGCGTCGCCGCAACCGTAACGCAGAGGCTGCGTAGATTAGTGTGAAAGGCTCTGCGCGTCAGTATGAAAGCGGCTTAAGTGTCCATCTGCTTTCTCTCGATGGGGCTTTTGGTAGTTTGGACTTCCGTCCATCTTGGCCTTCTCATTTTGCATGAACCATTTTCAAGACCTCCTCGTCCGGCTAAGGTGTGCACAACAGGCTGAACACAATTTTGTCGATTATCGGGCAATTTTTTCTGGGGCACATTACAGGCGTTTTTCCGCGACACAGTTGTGGGCCACACGCTTCTGAGTGTTTGTTGCGGAAAAACGATTGTGTGCCACACAGTTCCACACACAACTCGCGGAAACGCCGTTTTGTCTATTTTTTTGGCGGAAATTTCAAAAATCTGAAAATAAAAATAAAATTCATTTAAAATCTCAATAAAGAGAACTCCTGGCTTATTTCCTAACCATTCTGTACAAAAAGCAACCTTAGTTTGAAGTCTATATGCTTGAAAAAGTAGTTAATTTTTATTTTTTCGACATTACTTTGCTGCTTTATTTGAATTTCCCACCAGAATCGAGACACAAAATCCAGCCACAAAATCCAGAATCACCTCGCCAGTTGTGTCGAATTTGAGCCACAAAGTGAGCCACGAAAATCCTGTTGGTAGCGGAAACACACTTGTGAGCCGCACGAAAGACCGCGGACACACTCTTCTCGAGCCACAGTCGACCCACAAACTGTTTGTGGGAGCACGGAAAAACGCCCTACAGCTTCGTCATGCGAAAGTGCTGAGTTTGTACTTAATTCTACTTTTTCTGATTTTGCAGGGACCGTCTGGAACATTTGGCAATCAACGCCATGGGAGAAGAGAATGCTGCGAAGATTGGGAAGACCTTTTCCGAATTCTCCAAGGATATGGAGAGGATGTTGGTCTCACCCCGTTTTGAAAACAGTCGGTCCTTTAAAGTAGACCCTGAGCTGCTTTTTCAGAGGGCAAAAGAGGGACACAGATTCGCTCAGCAGATGGCAACAGCACTTGCGTCACTTTTCACTGCCTGCGAAATTCTCACCTCGGACCTGGCGCTCGGACTTGCCTGCAATGACCACGGATTTGTGCATGAGTATGCAAATTTTTACAGAACAGAGTGTGAATTTGTCGGTGGACTTCCCTTAGTGCTTCTGGAGCCGGCGACACAGTCTATTAAACGTGTCCTCAGCTCTGCTTGCCCGGCCAATGTTGAAATCGATGCTCGAATCTGTTGGGGAGCCTTAAACTTTGGGAAAATGGACGTCAGCTATGTAAAAGCCTGCATTGAAAAATTTCCGGCCGAGCGCCACTTTTGGAGATCTTACCTGGCGCAGATTGGATTCAAAAACGAATTTGCCGAAGGAATGAAGCAGGTTTTTCTTGCCCTGAAGCAATTTCCCGACGATGTTGAGCTTCTCTACTTTAACGCTGTGTGCAGCAGAATGAATCTCGGAAAAGGTGTGACTAGAATCGACGCGATTAAGAGCTTCGAAAAGTTTATCGAAAACGCTCCTAGCGACCATCGCAAAGTTCCCGAAGCGTATTACTGCATAGCCCTTCATCATTTTCCGATGGAACAGCCCGAGAAAATGAAACAACTTGGCGCTGTTCCTGATCCAGTAAAGGAGAACATGGAGAAGGGACTACAAGCAGAGAAGCAGATACTCCCCTGCTTTTTACCGTACGATTCCAACTCAAAGAGGATGGTTGAACGGATATTCACCGTTGTCGAGGCTCTTCCCCCTCAAGGCAGGAACACAAAGAGTACAAACAAGTCTGGCAAGCGTAGTAAGCCAGTCCGGGACGTCACCTCAAACCCTTCACCAGTCACTGGAGGATCCGGCACTACTCCCAAAGAAGGAAGTCTGTCCCGGAACTCAAAGAAAGGGCACTCGGAACTGGTCCTTACCAATCCTGTCCGTTTGAGGCAGATTGTGCACCATCGCAACTTCATTGCAGAGTTGACGGGAGGAAAATTTTCTGGGACTCAAATTAGAACCACGATGCAACCACCTAAAGAACAGAGAGCGTCGCTCTCTTCTAGTTTCGCCAGACCGATTAAGCTAGCAGAAATTGATGCAACAAAAGACAAGGTTTACGAAAAGCGACAGATTAAGCTAACATGTGTAGAAGACGGATGCAGAATGGTCGGGATCATGTTCCTAGTTGAAGACGAATCTGGAGATACTGAGCGCATGGCTGTCTACAACACGCCGGACGACGATCCGCGTCTTGCATACGGCTCAACTTTCACGGTAAACAACCCTTATATGAGAATCGCGCAAGACGGCAAGCCCATGATTCGGGTCGATGACCCGCACTCGATCATTTATCACTCGGATGAATCCGATCCCGATCGCTGTCGCTTTTGCGGAAAGGGGGGAGCTAGTTTCAAGTGCGGAAAGTGCCTGCGTGCCAAGTATTGTACAAACGACTGCCAGACTAGAGACTGGAAGCTCATGAAGCACTCCCTTATCTGCAAGGCGGTCAAACCATAAGCTCCTAAGAAGTTCCGATGATATATTCTAAGGCCACCTACCGCCTTTCTTTGAAACTTCTTCTGCTGGAGAAGTACCTGCTATTTGATGCTGAGATATTTACAAATTACATATATTTGATACAATATTTGATTATGTTCCTTTGATTTACGAGTCTCGTTTTTGGGTTTTGGTCAGTTTTGTAGGCTACTCTACTGCAACAGCCTGCCCGCTTTCTTAGAAACATCTTTTCAGGGACAACTAGAGAAGTAGCCTAACTGTTGTGTAATACTGAGTTTAGTCCTTGGGACTTAAAATCTTTAGATGTGTTCTTTTATGTGTTTTTTTTTATGTTTTTTTGGCAGTTATGTAGGGTATTCTCCTGCCCCCTTCGTTGGAAATAAAGCAGGTGATAATTTATTTGATTGATTTCCCTTTTGTCATTCTGTACTAGAAAATCTGTTATCATAATACATATATAGTTGGTTCAGTTTTGTGTTGTCTTTTTTTTGTGTTGCCATAGCCCCCCGGCTTTTTAGCGATGAACCATCATCATCATCGTCATGCCTTATGTAGCATGGGTCACAAACACATGGGTCCTTGGCGGTGACATCAAGGGTCTGTTTAGGTCCAAGAGGCTCTAGCAGACATATAGGTTATTTTAAAAAATTGCAATTTTTAACGGCAAACTAGTCCGTCATCAGCAGACAAATAATAAAAATAAAAGGGGTCAAGCGATTCTGCGGCCGATATCGTTTGGAGAAGAATAATTTTATTCTTACTTTACTGAACTGAAGACCAACTTGGCTACCCACAAGAACGCACAACGAAACAAGAGCTAGAGGCTCGTATGGCACTTGCAGGTTGTGGAAGAGGGTGAAAGTGGGAATTTGTCAATTCCTTGATTTATTTTAATCATTTGGAACCAGATCCCTTCAGCACTTTGCGGTGGTGATTCGCACTTCAAGAGGGCTAATTTATTGGTAAGCAAAACCCTTTAGGCACAAATGATCATGGGCAGTTTGAGATAGTGAAAATGTATCTTTGGTCAAAATTATTTCTTTCACTTTGCGGTTATGCATTGTCCAAATAGGTGTTATAAGGTGTATACGGAGTATAAGGTTTGTTACAGATTCCTCTTTTCCTCGGAGCGCGCTGTAATAAGGTGAATAAGGAGAATAGACTCATATTTCAGGGTACAAAACGGATGTTAGAGATTTTTTATTACTCTAATAAATATAGCTGACTTATCCGTTTTGTACCTTCAAGTATGATTCACAGTCAGCTTGGCCTTAAGGAATATCTGAGAATAGACTATGGAAGGCCAATCAGATCGCTTAGTTGGTTCCGCCAGCGGGCCGAGGAAAGAAGCAGCGTCGTCAGGGTTGCCACGGGAACCACTAAAGTTCGACTTTGTTGAAAGCTGAAGAAACAACTCTTAAAACAACACGTTTTGTTCTGTTACGACGGCTCATTGTTAGTTCGAGTAGGCTACCGATCCTGTCCATCCGTAGATTTAACAGCTTTTTACAATATATTGGGCGTCCAATTGGACCCGTGTGCTTCAAGTAGTACTAAGAACACTTTTTCTGATCGTTGAATGAATGAACGAATGAATTTATTACATGCAGCCTAGTAATAAGGCATTTGCACAGTACATACAGAAAAAACAGCAAAAGATAAATAAACGCAAACAAGAAATACATAAAGAAACACGAAAAGAACAATAATTTACTGCATTTGCCGGCGCAATGGGCAGGAAGGCGGTTGAATGATGGCATAAAATGTTCACTTATTTCTTTTAGCTTGACAGTTGGTTCCAGGACAAAAAACTTCTCCATGATTCGGTGATTGCGCATGCGACGAGGAAGGTTAAAACTCGAAAAATTGTATCATCGTGGCAACACCGAACGCTGCATTGATAAGAACCTTTGGGGTTCCTATTTGAACAGACGTGTGTATTAAGACGTTAATGTCGCGTATAGCGCTATTCAGCTTTAAGATGCGCAATTTAAAGGCGCTAAGAATTCATTTGTAGCCAAAACCATTGAGGTAGAAATGATCATGGGCCTTGGGGATCAAAAAACTGTATCATTTGCTCAAACTATTGTTGTGCCCTTTGCGGTTGTAATATGCACTTTAAGGAGGTACAGGATCGAAGAACTGACTATTTCCAAGTTAATCTGGCCGGGTCCCTGATACACATGCCAAGTTATATTCAAGCAATGCATAACGATTGCAGGTTACCCCTACGTTGACCCTGAAGTTTGACAGCCTGACGAGGGTCCTTGCCAAGAAGGGCCGAAATATCGCTGCCATAGCATCATACATGACGTATCGGTTTTATGAATTGTTTGAATATGTTTCCCAGTCACCTTGAGCTCAAGGAGTATTTATGCATGCCACGTTTCATCGTCCTGACCACCTGGAAGTATCTTAACTTCGGAAAACCGGGATTCCGCCCCCCCCCCCTCCCCACAGTGCCCGGACCCAGTCTGGTTCCGTAAACTATCTATCCAGGACTATTGCTTGTTATTCACACCAAGTTTCGCCGTTCCTCCACTCTAAGCGTATCACAAAATTTCCGGTTCCTCCACCCTAGCTCCACATTCGTCGGATCCGGCCCGGGCTTGAAACGGGAGATCTGAGACAGGAGTTCTTTCCAACCATTAAGTTTCGTTAAGATCCCTTCACCCGTTCAAAAGTTCAACACCTCTAGATTCCGGATTCCCCCTCCGTCCACTCCCCCTACGATTCTTGGATCGGGGTACTGACTATTTCCAAGTTAATCTGTTCGGCCCGCTGATATGCCTGCCAAGTTTCATCGTCCTGGACCACAAGAAGTACCTTAACTCCGGATTCCTGTGATTCCGAAAATCCGGCCCCCCAACGTCCCCACATGTGCCCGAATCCGGCACGGTTCTGTAACTGATGTACCAAGGGCTTGTGCTTGTTCTTCTCACCGAGTTTCATCCCGATCGCTCCACTCTAAGCGTAGGCTATCACAAGATTTCCGGTTTCCCCTCTATATTCATCGGATCCGGTCCCGGTGGAACATCTCAGACACTAGGTGTTCCCAGTTATCAAGTTTCAATAAGATCGATCACCCGTTCGAAAGTTATACACACATCAAGATTCCGGACCCTCCCCCCACCCGCGATGGTCGGACCGGGGAACTTACTATTTCCAAGTAAATATGATCGGATCCCTGATACGCCTGCCAAGTTTCATCGTCGTAGCCTGCAAGTGCCTTAACCCCGCAGTTCCAGAAACCCCCTCCCCACAGGTACCAAATCGGGTCCAGTTCTGTCAATGATGTACCTAGGGCTTGTTCTTCCCAGACTTCCCACCAAGTCTAATCAGATCCTCTCCACTCTAAGCGTATCACAAGATTTCCGTTTCCCCCCACATTCATCGGATCTGGTCCGGACTTGAAATGAGACATCTGAGACACTAGGTCTTTCTGAATATCAAGTTTCAATAATACCCCGATCACCCGTTCCAAAGTTATGCATGCCTCTATTCCAGATTCAGCCTTCTCCCCCCTCCCCCCACGATGATCAGATCGGGCAAGTAACTATTTCCAAGTTAATCTGGTCGGGTCCCTGATATGCCTGCCAAGTTCTATCGTCCTAGCACATTTGCAAGTACAAAGATGATAGTAGGAATGTTTATTGCCAGATAGTATCTTAATAGATAAATGCAGTCAATTTAAATGAATATTCTTTCAGCTCAAGCTGACCGCAAATCATAGTTGATAGTGACCAACGGACACGTCAGCTTAACTTTATTGGAGTGATATTACGGCCATTCTTGGCAATGGTCGTGAACTTGTGATACAAGACCAAAGATCTCGATGGGATCCCGAAAATTTAACATTTGATCTAGACAACTGGGTCTTGTCGTCACCTAATCCAGTCTTCGCCAGACTCCTTGGACATTTTTGTTACTAAAATTTAGGAACAGATTAAGGACAAGTAGCTAATTATCTGAGAAAACGCAGTTCAGATATGGATTCAGCATGTGTGTTTACCTATATAAGTCATTTCTTTTTTGACGAAACTGATCGAAACTTCCGGCCTGACTTTTGCCAAGTTTCCGGTTTCGGCCGAATTCTGGGTGAAAGGCTTGTCCGGCGAAAAAAAATAAAGTTCGGATGCGAATTAAGCGTAACTCCTTACCTCTATATCGAACATCTAATCAAATTCAAATAAAACTTTTGCTTTTAACGAATTTTCCGGTTTTGTCCAGATTCCGGGCGAACTACTTGTCTGGTTAGAAAATGATTTTCGTATAAGGGTTCAGCATGTCTTCTTACCCCTAAATCGAACATCTAATTAACTTCAAATCAGACTTTTCCTTTTAACAAAATTTCGGGTTTTGGTTGGATTTCGGACGAACTACTTGTCCGGCGAGAAAACTTTCATCATCGTGTTCAGCATGTCTCCCCACCCCTTTAATCTCATTAGCTGTTTAAAAATGTCTTGTTTGCCCCTTATTTTGAAATCCGACCCCTAAATGTAGGGCTACAGAGCCCATCTACGAACTCAACCTTTCCCTTGACCCAAAGAACACCCACACAAAGTTTCATCAAAATATCTCATTCCCTTCAAGAGTTATCGTGCTGGTAGAAGTGGTAGACGGACAATTTTACGACGTCATAGGTGTAGTAAAGGTTTTAGCTTCAGTATCCGATCTTGGTGAATTTTGTATGGTAAATTGCTTGAAATATTCGATTTTGGACACGGCTGCTGTTTTTGCTGCTTGAATGGGTCGTTGAAATTTCCGTGGAATGGCATCATTAATGGAAGGAAATTCTGACCCCAAGCTCTCATCAGCAGCAAAATCAAAGTCAACCAACATGCAGAAAAATCTCTACCATATCCTGAATTTAATACAGTATGTTCTAACCCCCTAACGAGAACTCGGTGATTTTCACAGTTGCCTTGTTTCGCTGCATAACATGCTCCCGACGACTTTCTAGGAGAAAGTTGCTCGTGAGAACAAGACCTAAGGTTTCGATGGGATCCCAAAAATCTAATATTTGATCCAGACAATTGGGTCTTGTCTTCGCCAGATCCAGTCTTCGCCAGGCTAATCATCTGAGAAAACCAAGTTCAGATATATCTCCATACAGGGGCGTCACTATGGGGGGGAGAGGGGGGGACTCCCCCCCCCCCCAAGGTCTTGAGGAAGTACTTTCGTCGGGCGAATGCCCGGCGAAAGTTCACTTGTTTGTCGGCGCGAAGCGCCGGCAAACATAGAAGAAATAAAATTTTGTATGATTTTGTCAGGCGTCGGTCGACTCGTCGGCACATGGGGTTCTTTTTATGCGCAAGAAATGAAACCCTGCAACATTTGTCGGGCAAAACACTGAAGAAATCGAATTCTGCATGCTTTTGTCGTGCCTCCGTATTCTCGTCGGCACATCGGGTTCTTTTTATACATAAGGAATCCAGGAGAAATAAATTTTTTATGTTTTTGTCGGGCGTCGGTCGACTTGTCGGCACATCGGGTTCTTTTTATACGCAAGAAATGAAATCCTGCAAACATTCGTCGGGCAAAACACTGAAGAAATCAAATTCTGCATACTTTTGTCGTGCTTTGGTATTCTCGTCGGCACATCGGGTTCTACCTATCCGTAAGAAATTAAATTCTGCAAACTTTGTCGAGCGCACCCGGGAAGTTCAAGTCTCATCGACACAAAGTGTTATTTTACACGTTAGAAATCGAGTTCTGTATAGTCTAGTCGAGCACAACACAGAAAAAATCAAACGCTCGATGGTTTTGTCAGGCGTCTGTATTCTCGTCGGCACATCCGGTTCTTTTACATGAAAAAGTCAAATTCTGTAAATTTTTATCTGATGCATGCCGAAAGTTCAAGTCTCGTCGGTACATCGGCTTCCATTTACACGTACAAAATAAAGTTCTTTACAATCTTGTCGGGCAAAACACAGAAGAAATCGAATTCTGATTGCTTTTGTCGGGCGTCGGTATTCTTGTCGGCACATCGTGTCTTTGTATACGTTAGAAATCAAATTCTGCAAACATTTATAAGGCGCAAATTTTTCCGGAAAAAATACAGATTTAAAACAATTTTAAAATCAATGTGTGAACTTAAACATATGAATTTACATCAAAGGAATAATCTCAACTGATGCATTACAGTTCGTTTTACACAAAATTTCGCCTGCGGCGCATTTTGTAGTATTCTCTATTTGTAAGAACGCTGTATCATTTAGTTTTCGTTTTAGGATGAAAATTCTTGGGGTTTCAAAGCACATTAAAAGCCGAAAACTGTATAGTACTCTCGGTAAATTTTTCCGAAAAGAAAGGCAGATTAAAAAAATTTCGCCTGCGGCGATTGGTTCAACTAGTCTTGGCACAGTCGTTGGAAGCTTCGCTTTTTAGCGAAAGCAAAAAATAAAAGCCGAATATGTGAACTTTAATATACGAAATTATTTCAAGGGAATAATCCCAACTGATGCATTACAGTTAGTATACACAAAATTTCGCCTGCGGCGCATTTTGTTGTATTCTTTGTTTTGAAGGACAGTTCTCATTTAGTTGGCGTTTTAGGATTCAAATTCATGAGGGTCTGAAACACGTTAAAAGCTAGAACTTGTATGGTAGGTATAGCTAAATTTTTCCGGAAAAAAGCAGATTAAAAAAAAATTCGCCTGCGGCGCTTAGTTTAACTTGCCCTTAAACAGTTGCTGCAAGCTTCGCTTTTTAACGAACGCTAAAATGAAAAGCAAAATATGTGAACTTTAATATTAGAAATTACATCAAAGGAATAATCTCAACTGATGCATTACAGTTAGTTTTACCCCGGTTCTATTGTGTTGGCGGGAAATGTACGCCGTTGCCACGAAACGGCAACGGCGTGTTTTGTCGGCACATTTTTTAGTCCGTCGGCACAAACCGGACGTCCCCCCCCAAAGGTAAAAGGCTAGTGACGCCCCTGCCTCCATAAGCCATTTCTATTTGACGATACTGACCGAAACTTCCTGCTTTACTTCTGGATTGGGTATGGGGTTTGTGGTTGAGGATTGGAAAGGAAGGTAATAGAGGAAGTGGGTGCGGGTCGTGGACTCTACTCCGATACTTACCATCGCGGCTAGGCCTGAGAGTTCGGCATAGATATTATATATACGGGATATAGACTATGCCGGACTCAAAGAGTTAGCCGACCAGTCGTTGGGCGGTCGTGGGTACTAGAAGGTAGATATGGAGTCCTACTTAGGTTGGAGGGTTTTTCTTTTTGCCATTTCCGGTTTCGGCTGAATTCCGAGCGAACTACTTGTCCAGCAAAGAAAGAAAATGTTCAGAAACGAATTCAGCGTACCTCCTTATCCCCGTAAAGAATATCTAATCAACTTTAAAACTTTAACTTACAAAAATTTCCGGTTTCAACCGGATTCCGTACAAATTATATGTCCAGGTAAAAAATGATTGTCATATACAGATTCAGCGTCTCTTCTTAGCCCTAAATCTGTCATCTGATCAGCTTCAAAGAAAACTTTCGCTTTTAACAAATTTTCCGGTTTGGCGGGATTCTGGGCGAACTAGTTGTCCCGGTATAAAATGCTTTTCACATAAGTGTTCAGAATGTCTTCTTACCCGGAGGCGTTACTAGCCAAAATGTTTGGGGGGGGGGGGGACGAGGCATTTACCGACTCGATGGTAACTTTTACCGACTTTTTCTGCAGAAAAAACGACTGTTTTCAACAACAAAAATGACATTTTTGAAAAAAATCGACTGATTTTCAGAGAAATCCACTGATTTTCAGAAAAACCGACTATTTTGACGAAAAATCGACCATTTTTCAGAAAAAAACACTGTTTTCATGAAAAAAATCAACTGTTTTGACAAAAAATCGCGGGGGGCGCCCCCCCCCCAGTCGTGACGCCCCTGTTCTTACCCCTAAAACGAACATCTAATCAACTTCAAATAACACTTATAATTTTAACCAACTTGCCGGTTTTTGCCGGATTCCGGAAGAAATACTTGTCCGGCGAGAAAATGTTTTTTATTGTCGTGTTCAGCATGTCTTCTTACCCCGTAATCGACTATCACATTAGCTGTTTAAACTATTTTGTTTGCCCCTAATCTGAACCCCCTCCCTCAGTCCTCACCCCTAAATTTAGAGTTACAGAGCCCATCTACGAACTTGACCTTACCCTTGACCCAAGGAATCCTCACACCAAGTTTCCATCAAATATCTCATTCCTTTCGAGAGTTATCATGCTGACAGACGAACGGACAAACGGACAACTTTTGCGATGTCATGGATATCCCTCCACTTACGTTTTGGGATCCCAAAAACCGATTACATAAATTTGTCCCTGTTTCTGCTTGAGGTCAATGGTCCAGGAGAATGGCTTAAAACAGTATAATCGGTGGATAATTTGTTAACAGCAAAGCTTGATTTTAAAGTATTCGACAGTTTTATAACAGTGGAACAAAAACAGTAAATGGTGCGAAGTATGCTTTAAGGGCGTTAGAATCCGCACCCGCTCAATATTTACGGGACTCGATCGCACAATTTTGCTTGACGCAGTCCCACGAGACGCAGGTTCTTATAATTATCCGTGGTCCCAATGAATATATCTCGACCCTAAGGCATATTCTCGCCGTTCCCCGAGGACTCCTCGAGGGAGAGAAGGGAACGGCGAGAATTAAGGGAGTCACTCCACGCGGACTTCGCGTACGGAAAACAACGAGAACACAGGGAATGCTTTCAAAATGAATTTTCTTCTAAAAATAAATATGCAGTTGACGAAATTAGCCTGGTTTTGTTTATTTAGGCTAATTAATGTTACATTGCACCAACACCAGGAAAAATCGATTCCCCTCTGAATCTGAAAGGGAGTCCTTTTTTATGGTGGTGATGATACTCGGAGCATTCCCCGTCCGTGGGGAATCGCGAGAATACGGGAGTGAGTCCCCGGGACAAACAAAACGCGGGGACTCATCAAGTGGAGTCCTCGGGGAACGGCGAGAATACGCCTCTAGTCGAAAATCCAGCGAGGCTTTAAAACGGAGCCTCAATTAAAAAATTCCGAAATCTGTATGTAAAATAGGAAACAAGACAACAGTAATTAATTTAGTCATCCCCTCTTGTTCTAACGTTTCTTCTCACATCTTCTTTCACCTTTCTCTTCTTGAATTCAGCCAGACCTCCAAGGCTTTCAACCGTTTTCGTTTTGAACGTAAATCGAGTGTCGGGATGAAGCGAAGGTACGTTTATCTCAGCCGCATCGACAGCTGGTAGCTGCAGATCTACGGATTCGGGTGCTGAAGACCTAAAAATGCAAAAAGCACAAGAAATATAAAATAAATCAATTGTAATTAGTGATCACTTGCCAATTTTATATTGTTTTTGATTCTTCACAAAGCTATTTTGTTTTCTGTTCCTTACCCAACTCATAATAATGGTAATATACTGCAGCACAAAAGGCTTTTCCCTCTACATATAATGTTGAAGAACAACAAATTAATAAATCTAAAAATAAATACGCATTAGCACTGAAATGACAATTATATAACCTAGGGAACCCGATGAGTACAGGAGTACGAAGAGGGGCGTCCTTCTTTTGTAACTTTATATAAATGAAGCGTAACTTGACAGTTTTGACCTGCTAGTTACAATAGAAGCAACAATTCTTTAAATGCTAGGTAAAGCAGCCATGCCAGTTGCTGCCCTATTTACCGGAATTTTTCGAGGTTTTACCGACAATTTTCCGTAGTGACCATCTCTGCAGAAACTCTAAAATTCCGGATTCCGGGCGAACTACTTGTCCGGATAGATAATGGTTTGAGAAAACTTCAAAGCCAACTTTTACTTTTAGCAAACTTTCCGGTTTTGGCCGGATTCCGGGCGAACTACTTACCCAGCAATGGTTTTCATATTCTTGTTCAACATGTCTTCTTACCCCTTAATCGCCTATCTCATTAGCTGTTTAAAAATATTTTGTTTGCCCCTAGACTCGAACACCCACCCCTGAATGTAGAGCTACAGAAATCTACGTCTACGAAATCTACATCTACGAACTCGACCTTTCCCTTGACCCAAAGAATCCTCACACCAAGTTTCATCAAAATATCTCATTCCCTTCGAAAGTTATCGTGCTCACAGACGGTAAGACAGACGAACAACTTTTGCGATGTCATAAGTATCCCTCCACTTACGTTTTGGGATCCCAATAATAAGGAAAAAATACAAAAAGAAAAGAAAACACGAAAGAGAATTAGCCTACGAAATACAGAATATAACTTTCACCCTAAAACTAAACCAAGAGGGTTTTCCAGTCGTGATCAATATTCTGGTTTAGAATGTAAGAATGCGAATTTGAGTCTCCTGGTTTGAGAATGAATAAATACAATGACTGAATTAGGTGCATTGGCAGTACAGGTACGGCGGGTCCTTTGAAAGACCTGTCTTACCAATAATACGATTGCAACCTACTAGTGGAGGAAAGATACGGAAAAAAATGGTCAAACCTCGGGGAAATTGCAACAGATTTTTTTGTGACACCAAAATGTTCAGAAAAATCAGCTTAATCACACAAAAAATCCCCCCGAATCCCCCTTGCACAAGTGTCCGAAGTTCGCCCTTGAAGGGGGAAAATGAGGGGGAAAATCGATTTTTTTTTTTTATATATATTTTAGAGTTTAAATAGTCGTGCATGCCGACTCGAAATCTGAAATAAGATTTTCATCTGTCCGTACCCTAATGCCCATTTCCACCCTTAAAGGGAGGAGGGGGGGGGGGGGGAAACTCGAAATTAAGAGGTTGTTGGATTATTTGGTCGTTTCCTATGAAATCAATGGCGGCGAATTCGAAAATGAAGTTAAAAACTGGATTTTGCGTGGTCAAGTACCTCATCTTACCTAAAGCGGCTGTAAAAGTTGACCTACATGAACTACCATTTGCTTCCTTATGGCTGACTCGGGATTTTGGAAATCTTAAGTCAAGTATACGCGCCTAACCCTGGGCGTAGTAAAGCTGTCTCTCGTGCTGTGCGAGGCCATGGTCTGTTGGAGGTAGCCCTTTATACGAATCTTTTATCATCAGAACTGGATAGCAGAGCGTTTGATGGCAATGACATGCTACCAGAACCCCTTGAAAACGCAAAACAGGCGTACGAGTCGCTCCTTGAAGGAGATACCATCAACGAAGCGCAGGCGTCGGAAGCAGCAGAGCTTATCTATGAAATAGTTCTAAGTGCAAAAAAACGATTATCCGAGTCCAGAACTGCCCATCTTTGGTTTCAGTATCTTGACCTGCTTGGAATCCTGAGAAAGAACCTGAGAGCTGAACGAAGTGGCAACCTTGAGCTTTATCTACAGTCGTTGTTGGACGGCCACAATCTTTACACGAAGTCAACTTGGATGTTCGTGCAGTCGATGTTTCAGTTGAGGAAAGACAACCCAGAGCAGTACAGAACGTTACAGGAGTACCTGTTCATTCGAAGAACTGACAACTACTGGGCGGCACTTTCTCCTGATTTGGTGATCGAACAGACGTTAATGAGAAGTGTGAAAACGAGTGGCGGTCTGACGAGAGGTAGAGGCATGACTGAGTTGCAGCGGGCAATTTGGACATCTGCTATGCCTACTTTGGTTCTCGTTAACGAACGCATGCAGAACCTGACTGGCCTCGTGGAGTTGACTATTGAAAATCACGCAGAAGCGATTTCTTCGAGGATAGCTAGAGATCTGGCGGACATCGAAAAGATAGTTCGATACATTGCGCCCCTAGAACCCTTCAGGATTAACAACTGTTGAGCGTGGTTACTGGTGTCCGCGCTTCATCATCTGTAAACGCAGACGATGCCAAATCTGTGGAAGAAACGATTCAGAAGGATATGGAAGCGAAAGACATTGACAAATATGTTTTCAGGAGAAAGCTGTAACTATGGCTGAGAAGTCATCCGTGGTGATAGATAGCGAGAGGGTAATGGTCGACCCAGCTCTAATCTTCCAACGTCTAGCCGCAGTGGCTAGCACCAGTGGTTCTAACTTGAACGAGGTTCTGTCGTTCGAGCTCTGTAGTTTTCGACCATCGCTCTTTAGTTCGATCCAGGTGACGAGGACAACCGACAAAGCCTCTCTAACAAGCGCACTGATGAAAATTGAGGGGCTCGATGGTCCAGTGACATTGCCAACCTCCCAGAGAGTCTTGGACGGTGGCTGCCTAGTCCACAGAATCCCGTGAACTGCCGGATCCACATACTCTAAGGTGGCAGGATCTTACGTAGATTATGTCACAAGACATTTCGGCCAGGCAGCGGTAGTTTTTTACTCTTAGACGGATCCACCGAGGACTAAAAATTGCACACAGCTGAAGAGAACCAAAGTTTTGCCGTGTCCAACGATTGAATTCTCTCCTAACATGAAGATCGTCAAAAGTAAGGAAGAATTTCTGAGAAATCCCAAAAATAAACAACGCTTCATCGACCTACTTACTGAGAGGCTGGCGAACCCAGGGTGCAAAGTTCTACATGCTCAGCAGTCAGTTGCGCTGAAACTTCGTCGACCAATTTGATTGGTAGTGATACCGACCTACTAGTCCTTCTGCTGTACCATGCCAAGCTTGATGCATGTGATATCTTTATGCAGACATACACACATGGAAATAACCGACGAGTGTACGACATAAAAATGATCAAGAACAAACTAGGAACCGAAGCAGCAGAAAATCTACTCGTTTGCCACGCTATGTGCGGCTGCCATACAGCATCTAGACTTCACGGCGTATGGAAACAAGGAGTGGTTTCCTTGTCACTTAAAGATGGGATTTTTAAAGATGCTTGCAAGATCTTCATGACACCAGGATCCAACCACCAGGAGATCGCCGAAACTGGAGAGAAAGCTTTGCTCCGCATCTACAAAGGGAAAAACAATGAGAAGACCCTGAAGGACAATGAGAAGACCCTGAAGGACCCTGAAGGTCCTAACGATCTCTTTTCAAAAAAGTGTACCCAAATTTTGTCCCCCAATCCCCAGTGCGCAACATGTTAAAGAAATAAAACTGCTGGGTGTACACATCACGAATGATATGAAGTGGGAAAAGCACGTCGATTCCATTTTAAAGAAGGCCAATATGGGCCTTCGGGGACTCAAACTTCTTTCCCGTCATGGTGTCCCTTCCGAACATATACTGCGTATTTATTTTTCGTTCATTCGCCCAGTCCTAGAATACTGCTGCCCTGTATGGCATTTTGGTGTGACTCGCGAGCAATCTGATGCTCTAGAGAGGATACAATACCGAGCTCTCCTAAGAACGGATAAATCTCTCAAAGTCCCTTATATTTATTTTCTGAAAAAATTTAATCTGACAACCCTGTCTCACCGTCGCGAAAATTTGTGCTTAAAGTTTGGAGGGCAGACTCTACTGAACCCAGTCCTCCGCGACATCCTGCCCCCCAACTTTACAACAGAAAGGGAGAGGCCTCAAAGACAAGCTTCCGAACCAGTCCCTACCCTTCAACCAGTGTTTTGCCGTCCCCTCCTTTGTTTCCCTACGGAATAGAAATTAATAGGTTATTATTTTACCCCTGGTTGTCTATTTCCCCAATCGTTACTTTTTATATTGTTTGTTCTCATTATTTTATATGAAATTCGACCACTTTCTAGTATATGTTGACAATTTTGGTTAGTTTTTAATGTATGTTGACTTTACCACCTGCTATTCGGCTAGTCCGTAATTGGTGTTGAAATAAAATCGAATTGAATTGAACTGAAGGGTGCGAGCATTTACAATGCGGGTTGCAAGTGCAAATGCTTTCGTTCAGGCAGAGCGGCTTCCGTTGGCTGCCGCAAAGTGCCACTTTTACAGGTGCTATTTGCAAATAATGAAGTGTCAAGACACGTCCAATCCGCTAAAGCCCGAAGAGTGGGGTTGGCGCCTCTCTTCGTCACGGAATATGTATCTTCCCATAATGACAGATGCTTCACCAGCACCGGAGAACCTGCTGAAGATGGTGGTGCCAGTGCACCAGCGGGTGCATCGCTCAGATGCAGCTGCCGTCGGCACGGTTTGCCCTGCAGCGTTGCCTGCGGCGAGTGTAAAGGGACGTTATGCGCTAACGCTGCAGCAAGACAGGATGAGGACGATAACGAAGACGAGCAGGAAATTTATAATTAATTAGCTTTAGATTGTGCTTTAAAATCAAAATGTTCTTGTGGTTAATTTACATGAGTTCTAAACGTTCCTTTTCATAACTGATTGATCTGAAGTTTGATCTCGATTAAAGAAGCGTTTTTTCAAGATGTTATACTTAGCAACCCCTCATATTACAGGCCCCTTAGAGGTGGAAATGAGGTAAATAGTAAATAAAAGCTGCTTTTTGACCTCGTATTTGGCAATACGGTACTTTATTTGATATAATACAACATAACGAAGAGACTGAATCACTGCAAATCAGAGCGTGCCGCATTATGCTAGGACTGAAATACAATGGTTACGAAGCTTCCCTCCTCCTATTAAGACTTGAGCCACTCCATGTCCGCCGGGAAAACCTAATTTTACGTTTTGCCCGATCAATCCTTGCCAGTGAAAAACATAGAGATATTCTGCCCGATCTAGCACCGGTGACAGGACGGACGAGGCATCAAAATCTCCTGGTGCCAGTTAAATGTCGCACAAACCGGTATTTGAATTCCTTTGTACCGTATTTCACTGAGAAGATTAACAAAAAACAAGTGAATTCTAAGTGATTTATTTTCTTATATGTAATAATTGTATATATTCAAGTATTTTAACGCATGAAATGTAATGGTCGACGTATTTAGTGCCATGTCGGCGCTACGAGTTGGATCAATAAAATATCTATCAATATATCTATATCTATATAAAATGATCCTTTAGCCGCAGGAATCCGGCAAAGAATGATCTGAGTACTTTACCCCCCCCCCCCCCCCCCCGTTCAGTGAAGGTGAAAATTGATACTGGGGTACGGAAAACTTGATTTCTGACGTCGGATTCGGATTCGTCATGCTTGATTTGATAGAAAACGACCACTTAAACCCAAAAATACGTCCAAATAGAAATTCCGATTCCCGCCCCCTTATTTTCCCCCTTCAAGGGGGGTTTCGGGTAGTTGTGCAAGGGGAATTTGGGGGGTTTATTTTTGTGTGATTAAGCTGATTTTTCTGAACATTTGGGGTAAAAAAAAATTCTGTTGCAATTTCCCCGAGGTCAAACCGTATTTTTCCTCCACTATACTTCCATAATCACTCCATATATTTCTAAACGCGGAAACCCCAATTACGTACGGTACATTCTATCCCCTCTAACAAAACCACGCTGATTTTGCGTGTTTTGATACCTTCGATGTGTATCATGCTGTCGACGGTTGTCTGCGAGCAGTTTTTCCATAAAAAAACGCTTACATAAATTGTTTCCCAGTTCACTACAAGCCAACGGGCCTCGGAAAAGGCTTAAAACAGCCAAAACCGTGGGTTATTTGTTGAAAACACAGCATAGTTTTAAAGTATTCAAATATTTTAAAATACTTTAAGTTGAAGAGTAAATAGTGCGAGGGGTCCTTTAACAAATGCTGGAACAACACTCTTCCTATATTTTTTATGTAACTGGGCCACGGAGTTAGGTGATTTTTTGGGATTCTCTCGCTCGGGTCTCCTACCCCGATGAAAAATTTGTAGCCTGCGTAGTAGTATGGTAGTAGTACGAAAAAGTTGCATGTAATACTATGTAATAGCAAAGAATACTATCATTTAATGTGCCTCAGACAGGTCCAATCTTATGTAGTAGTATGTAGTAGCATCCTATCTTGCCATAGTAGCATCCAGTCTTGCTAATAGTAGCATATAGTAGTATTCAGTAACACGGTAGCCTTGAAGCAGAAGCATGTAGTAGCATCATTAGTACTGCATGCTACTTTTTCGTACTACTTCATAGTACTATTTTGAGACACATTTTTCATCGGGACAAATAAAGAGGAATAGGGCGGATATCACGTAGACGGGGATCGGAGAGGGTTTTAATGCCAAAATCATCGCCAAGCTGATACTTACTCAGGGTCTGGCACGCTTTCCCAGCTACCATAGGCATTCTGTGCAGGAGCTGGGCCAAATTGGTGAGTGGGAATCAATGGCTCCTCCTTCTTCTGCACTTTTTTCTTGAACACCAAAGCTGGTTTGGCTACTTTAATCCCGGTTGGTTTGGGCGTTTCTTTGTGAACAGGATTCGGAGGTGATTTGGTCTGTTCCTCTAATGATAGGAACCCAGTCGCTGGAGGCTGCCATTGGGTTGCTAAAACAGGAAGAAGTGTAAGGGGGAAGGCGAAAACAAAAGTGTGCGGAGCGAGTCCCCAAGCCGGCCCCCCCCCCGTCACGTCGAACTGAGCGGTACCAAAATAACTTTGTCCCCAAATCTTTTCATGCTTTTAAAGGACACCTCGCACTACATCGTACTTCTGCTCAGATGTTCGCTGATAGTTGACCACTTCACTATTAAGCCATGCAAATTACACGCGGCTTCGGCTGTTTTTAGCCTCTTTCCATGCCCCTTGCCTTTGATGACACTCTTACAAAATTGCATAACCAGTCTCCATATGAAAAAGCTCATCTGAAACAATGATCGGGGCACATGGTACATCACGCGAAAAGAACAAACGTGGCAAGCGTGGTAATCAGTACATTGCTAATGGATAAACTAATGAAGTGAAGAATCTCGGAAACGAGAATGGATGGAAAAACTACTGAAGTAGAATGAATTACTATCATAAGTACGACGTGTCCTTTAACTACGAGTTTTTAGTTTGTATTTTGTTCCGGATTACTTCAAGTGTGACAGACAGCTGTAGAATTATTTCTTGCTTAAGTCGAAAGGAACTTTTCACACAAAAATAGCTCTAACAAAATGTAGCTGACGTATCCGTTTTGCAGTGATTCGCGTAGCGGCAACGGCACTTTTTGGCGGTAAATTGTTTAACTAATTAAGTAAGTAAGTAATTTTATTTGTAACCCGACATTTCGAACAAGACCAAAGGTTTCGATGGGATCCCAATAATTCAATATTTGATCCAGACAATTGGGTCTTGTCTATGCGAGATCCAGTCTTCGCCAGACTCCTTGAAAATTTTTACTATTAAAATTCAGAAACAGATTAAGGCCAAAAAACTAATCATCCGAGAAAACCAAGTTCAGATATGGATTCAGTATGTTTGTGTTTACCCCTATAAGTCATATCTGCTTTGACGAAAACTTCCTGCCTTACTTCTGTGAATTTCCCGGTTTCGGCCTAATTCCGCGACTACCTGTCCGGCAAAAAAAAAAGAAGCTAAAATCGAACTCAGCGTATCTTCTTTCCCCTATATCGAACATCTAATCAACTTCAAGTTAAAATTTAACTTAAAACAAATTTTCCGGTTCCAGCCGGATGCCGGGCGAACTATATGTCCGGGTACAAAATGACTGTCATACACGGATTCAGCATCTCTTCTTACCCCTAAATTGGATATCTAATCTACTACAAATACTTTTAACAATTTTCCGGTTTTGGCCGGATTCCGGGCGAGCTACTTGCCCGACGAGAAAATGATTTTCGCCACCGTGTTCAGCATGTCTTCCTACCCCTTAACCGAACATATATTTAACTTCAAATAAAACTTTTACTTTTAACAGATTTTCCGGTTTTGGCCGGATTCCGGGCTAACTGCTTGTCCAGCGAAAAAATTGTTTTTTCCATTGTGTTCAGCATGTCTTCTTACCCCAAATCGAACATCCAATCAACTTCAAATAAAACTTTTACTTTTAACAAACTTTCCGGTTTTGGCCGGATTTCGGACGAACTACTTGTCCGGCGAGAAAATGGTTTCCACCATCGTGTTCAGCATGTCTTCTTACCCCATAAAAGACTGTCCCATTAGCTGTTTAAAAATATTTTGCTTGCCCCTTAATTTAAACCCCTCCCCCACCCCTAAATATAGGCCTACAAAGCCCATCTACGAACTCTACCTTACTCTTGACCCAAACAATCCTCACACCAAGTTTCATCAAACCATCTCATTCCCTTCGAGAGTTATCGTGCTTACAGACGGACAGACGGACGGACGGACAACTTTTGCGATGTCATACGTATCCCTCCACTTACGTTTTGGGATCCCAAAAAGCGGAGCAAATGTAAGAAAAGAAATAAACACATACAAAAACAAAAAAAGACACTAGTTTTCAATCTTCGGCCAGGAAGCAGTGGAGAAGGTCGTGCGCTGGTTGGGCTCTGTTGTCAGAGATTTTTGATAGCGACGATAAACATCCAAAAGGGTAACACTTGCATCTTGAATTTTGAACTTCTCCGTCAATGTATAGTTATGGCATAATTTTGACAAGTGGAGCAGGTGCTTTGCATATTTAAAATAACATGATCTCATCTTTTAATCTCCTTCTTTCGCAGAACATGAGTGACACCAGAACGAAATAGTATAGAATGAGCGCAGAAGGTGCTGTACAATTTTCCCAAAGCTTTACGATTATAGCGCCTCCGTTGGGGATGATGCGCCCATAGGCGGTACGGATTGATCTACAAACTTCTGTGTCGGTAAAATCTGGGCTAGTTGGTAGAATGGTTGTTAGTATGGGCCGGATCTTTGAAATCGGTTGTGCTGCCAGCCTCTGTGGTCCTGCATGGTTAGGAATGTGGCAAGGTGAATTAAGGGAACTTTTACGCATGCTTACCATTAGTTTTCACATTCCAGTAGTAGGTATGTCCTTCCTCTGATTTCGCTTCATACCATTCATGCTCTTTGTCTATCTTCTGTCCAGTCATTTCTTCCAATTTTTTCTGAACCTCAGATCCAGTGACATCTGGGTTCTTGAAGACATCTTCCTGGTATGCCTGAAGCGCTGCCTTGAAAAAAAGAAAAATTAAAGGACCCCTCTTGCTTATTCTATCTTTTATAATATTCCTAGCTCCGTTATGGCATTATAAGCTTTTAAAATCCACACCTTTCTCCATTGTTTCGTTTTGTTCTTACGAATTTTTAGTGCTTTTTTGACCGTGCCGAGTCTTGCCCCGTTACGCAACTCATAAGTTTGTCAGAATCTTCAACGTCCGCTCAGAACTCTTTCACACACAAGGATATGAGTATCTCCTGTTTTTTACTTCTCTTATTTGCTTAGTTTTCCCACTTTTTAACCACGGCGCGTTCAGTTTTCAAATGTTTTGCGCCCAGCCGCCGCGTCGGAGAGCAATGGTATTTTAGAAAAACGTTTTTGTTTTTCTAGTAAGAGTTGTGCTTTAAGACTACCCAGAGCTAGAGACGCTGTTTCAAATATGGCACTCTGATTCAACAGCCTGATTCAGACTTTTTCTGCTACAATTTTCATCTCCCCTTCCCTCTGTGGACAAAATGGAGTGACGACCGTGTGGTTTAATAAAAAAAATTGTTCTTTACACTAGTATGTCTATTTAGTGGTTAATCAATCAATCAATCAATTTATTTAATTCGTGATATTACACATCACATAATAAAATTACACTAACACAGGACTATTCTTTGCAGTAGTATATTAGGGGGGGGGGGGCGACAGGGACGATCGCCCCCCCCCCCGAAATTCTTGAAAAAAGGGTTTTTAATTGGAAAAACGTGTGCAAAATACGGGCGGCAGGGGCGATCTTCATCCGAAATTCTCGGAAAAGAAGTTTTTACGGGAAAAACGTACACGAAAATACAAATTGAGAAGCTAAACTGAAACTATTTACAGTATGGTTCATTAACTGATCTTAGAAACAGTTTTTGAGTCGTAGTGATTAAAAGGTGTTTTTGGCACCTAGAGGTATTTTTTGTGTTAAAAACGGTCAAGATATGCAAAAAACGCCGCATATTTTCAATGAGCTGTCGCCCCTCCCGAAAATAATCGGAATATACGCTACTGATTCTTTGCTAAATATAAACAATCATTGCATCCATTCGACGGCTCGGGGCAATAGCACAGTCGACGGAAAAGGCGGTAGAAATGGCCGGAATTGCATTCTACATTCTCACGAATTGCCTTTAAAAGTGGATTTTCGGAGACTTCTAGCCTTGCAACAAAACTAACTATAGCTTTCCATCTCATAACATCAAAAGATTCAGTTTCGTTTTCTAAAAACATTTGACTAGCAGAGTAACGTCGATTGTATTAAAGGAGATGACGGAATGCATTGTTACAACAAACTTTTAGTTTACGCATCGTCGTCTCAAGATAGTTATCAAAAAGTCGGAGACAGTATAGTTGCGTGCAATACGTCTTAAATAAAAGAATTCTCACCGACACAGGACAAAATTTAAAATTACTAATTAAGTGAACTAAAAAAACAATTTGCAGAAAAGTGAATGGGAAAATAGTCAATGGTTTTATGGCCTGTCAAAAGTTTATAAAGTATAAGCTTATTATATTTATAAAGTTTATAAAGTATATAGTCAAAAGTTTTAAGAAACTAAGGAAAAACGTACAAGCATAAGCTTTCCATCTTTACCTATCACTATCGGTTGTCCCTTATCGAACATATCTAGGCGTGCTGATCAATGTTGGAAATACAAATATTTCATGCAAAGTATATGGGGGACGCCAGCGGGGTTTCGGTACCGGGAGGGCGGGAGGGGGGTCATAGTTTTTTTGTCACCTGAGGAATTTCATCGGCGGGGTTTTCATAGGGGAGGGGGTCGCCAGGGGGGTTTCGCCTCGACCCATATTTGGTACCATATTGCCAAGTGTCTGTGACTTCGTAATTTGTGGTACCATGGAACCCTAGCCCATGGGAGTCGGGTTCTGTAAGTTAAAAATATTCACTCCCAGACTCATAGTCTATACCAGTGATTCCCAACCGATGGCACGAGTACCTAAAGGGGTACGAGGGACCCTCGCAGGGATACGCGAAGGTCCGAAAGTCAAGTTAGTCTATATCTTTAATACCTCGCTTTAGTTTTGAGTCCCCTATCTCAGTTTCAGTATTTTCCTCATAATGAGATAGCCCATCCCATCGTACGCAATTTTAGATTTACAAGCCTTGTTATTGATGACAATAGCCTAAATATCGTCTTTTTGACGTTGTGATCGTGGCTTAATTAGTGAAACAAAAATTCGTCAGAAAAGGGGCACGTGGAATCTTTTTGAACCTTGATTAGGGGTACGCAGTCCTTTTGAACCTTGATTAGGGGTACGCGGTACGGAAAAGGTTGGGAACCACTGGTCTATACTGACATGGACAGCGAGTTCATTTTTTTTTTTGCACTTCCGGGACCATAGACCATGGGAGTTAGGTTCAGTGAGTTAGGAATATTCACTTCCAGGCTCTTAGTCAACACTGAGTTGAGGCTCTTAGTCATCACTGTCAGTGAGTTCAAATTCTTGTATTTTGGCGCCACCGGAGCCCTAACTCTCCATTTGTGGGTTCCTTTAGTTGATTTGAGTTCAATACTCCATTTAGACAATAGTCGCGTTTTTTGCGATCGCTTGGAACGAAAGTTGCCGTTTTTTGCGATCGACTGTCGACTGGAGGTGCAGTCGATCCGTTTTTATGGCACTTGCAGCCTCTGGCTCAAGTGCCATATACCGATCACAATTCCGTCCGTCGGTCTGTCGGTCGGTCCGAGTTTTTTGTCCCACATATCCGAGTTAGGGTACTTCCAGATGTGCTAGGACAATGAAACTTGGCAGGCATATCAGGGACCCGACCAAACTAACCTGGAAATAATCAGTTTCCCGATCCGACCATATGGGGGGGGGAGTGCGGGGCGCTGGAAACTTGCAAATTTAGGGCATTTTGTCACTTTTTTCTGAGTTAGGGTACTTCTAGATGAGCTAGGACAATGAAACTTGGCAGGAATATCAGGGACCCGACCAAACGAACCTGGAAATAATCAGTTTCCCGATCCGACCATATGCGGGGGAGTGGGGGCGCTGGAAACTTGAAAATTTAGGGCATTTTGTCACACTTTTTCGAGTTAGGGTACTTCCAGATGAGCTAGGACAATGAAACTTGGCAGGAATATCAGGGACCTGACCAATGTAACCTGGAAATAATAAGTTTCCCGATCCGACCATATGCGGGGGAGTTGGGGCGCTGGAAACTTGAAAATTTAGGGCATTTTGTCACACTTTTTCGAGTGAGGGTACTTCCAGATGAGCTAGGACAATGAAACTTGGCAGGAATATCAGGGACCCGACCAAACTAACCTGAAAATAATCAGTTTCCCGATCCGACCATGTGCGGGGAAGTGGGGGCGCTGGAAACTTGAAAATTTAGGGCATTTTGTCACACTTTTTCGAGTTAGGGTACTTCCAGTTGTGCTAGGACCATGAAACATGGCAGGCATATCAGAGACCCGACCAAACAAAATTAGGAAAAATCATTTTTCTGATCCGACCATTTTGGGGGGGGGGTGGAGGGCAGGGGAATCCGGGAAACTGAGAAGTGTGTAACTTTCGAACGGATTATCGGATTGTAATGAAACTTCATAACTGAAGAGAATATATATCTGTAATGCCCCGTTTAAAGTCTTGACCGGATTCGGTAGCCAGGGGGGAGTTGGGGGGGGGGAGACCGGAAATTTCAAGAAACGGTTAGAATGGAGGGATCGGAGTGAAACTTGCTGGGAAGAACAAGCATCTGCTCTAGATAAGTCCTTTAGACCATTGTACTGGATCCGGACACTTATGGGGGGGGGGGGGTCCCGGAATTCCGGTGATGGTGGTTTTTCGGATTTTCACGATGAAACTTGGCAGGCATATCAGGGACCCAATCAAACTGACTTCAAAATAAAAATTTTGTCGATCAGATAATGGTGGGGGAGTGGAGGGAGGGGAATCCGCAGGGGAATCCGGGAAATTGATAAGTGTGTAACTTTCGAACGGATGATCGGATTGTAATGAAACTTCATTACTGAACAGAATATATATCTGTAATGTCCCGTTTAAAGTCTTGGCCGGATTCGGTAGCCAGGGGGGAGTTGGGGGGGGGGGGGGGGGAGACCGGAAATTTCAAGAAACGGTTAGAATGGAGGGATCGGAGTGAAACTTGCTGGGAAGAACAAGCATCTGCTCTAGATAAGTCCTTTAGACCATTGTACTTGATCCGGACACTTATGGGGGGGGGGGTCCCGGAATTCCGGTGATGGTGGTTTTGGGGATTTTCACGATGAAACTTGGCAGGCATATCAGGGACCCAATCAAACTGACTTCAAAATAAAAATTTTGTCGATCAGATAATGGTGGGGGGAGTGGAGGGAGGGGAATCCGAAATTTTCAGTCATGCGTAATTTTGGAATGGGTGATCGGATTCGAGTGAAATTTAAGAATTCAACAGAGGACATTTCTCCGATGATTTTTTTCATATCCGGACCGGATCCGGCAACTATTGGGGGGGGGGGGGGGGCGGAAAATACGTGCCCCGTTTAGAATGGAGGGATCGGGATGGAACTTTGTGGGAAGAACAAACAGATGCTCTAGGTAAGTCATTTCCTGAATCGGATTGGCTACGTGCACCGCGGGGGAGCTGGGTGGGGGGGGGGGGGGTGGACCGGAAATCTCGAGAAACGGTTAGAATGACGGTATCGGAGTGAAACTTGCTGGGAAGAACAAACATCCGGTCCATGTAAATCTTTTACATAATTTGACTGGATCCGGACACTTGAGGGGGGGGGGAGGAGGGGTATCCCGGAATTCCGATTTTTGGGGGATTTTCACGACGAAACTTGGAAGGCATATCAGGGACCCGGTCAAACTGACTTGGAATAAAAAAAAAAAATCCTCGATATGATAATCTTGGGGGGGGGGGGTTGAGGGAGGGGATCCGGAATGTTGAGTCATGCGTAACTTTGGAACGGGGGATCGGATTCGAGTGAAATTTAATAATTAAACAGAGGACATTTTTCTCTTGTGACCTTTTTCATATCCGGTCCGAATCCGGCAATTATCGGGGGGAGGGCGGAAAATACTTGACCCGCTTAGACTGGTGTGATCTGGATCGAACTTCGTGGGAATGACAAACAGATGCTCTGGATTAATCATTTACAGAACCGGATTGGCTCCGGTTATTGTGGGTGGAGTTGGAGGAGGGGGAGGGGGGTCTGGGATTCCGGTGATCGCGCGTTAAGGTACTTCCAGATGTGGTAGGACGATGAAACTTCGCTGGAATATTGGAGACTCAACAACATTTGCTTAGAAATTGCTACTTCCCAAATCCGATTATTCCTTAAAGTACCAATCTTGACCGCAAAGTAAAAAAAATACTTTTAAGCAATATATGCATTTTCGTGATTCAGCCCATTAGCAGTTTTGCCTCAGGGGTTTTGCTTACAAATGAAGTTCCAGCTCCCTTATAGCGCGCATCTCAACCGCAAAGTCGAAACTTACTTTTGATCAATCAAATCATCTTGACACATGCAAGTGCCATATGAGCTTACAGCTCTTGTTTGTCGTTTGACTGGACATCGACTGGGAACAAAGTCAACAGTCGATCCGATGCACCTTTCTCTTGGAGGTCCAGTCAAACTTGGTGCCAAATTTTGAAAATTGAAACATGTGGACCCAAGAACGTATAATTTACAACTCAGTAAGCGTCAGTAGCTGCAGCAGTTTCAAAGACTGCCGAGGGAAGAGTTGTGGGGATGGAAGGGGAGAACTTTTTTTAGACCGTTTTTCGAAGGCTTGTTCTCGCTCCCCTATCAAGCGACAAAAAACGGTCAACTGGATGAACCCGGGAACAAGTTCCAATCGCCAGTCGATCTGCAAAAACGCGACTAATAACGGAACACATGTGCCAACTATACAGTTTATAGTTTCACCTATCGCCTCATGTAGTTTACCGGTGTTTTAGGGTGTTTCTTTTTTTTTAATAGTGTTGTTATGTATTGTATGCCTCGTGCTGAGTAGTAAAATTTACTGATTGATTGATTGATTAACTTAGGAGGAGTATACAATTCTGTGCGACTACCGAAGGAGGAGCTGGCACGAAGAAATTTACGTGACTTTACATTTACTGCCGGAACAGAAGGTTCAGGTACAGGTTCTTTAATTTCTAAAACACTTCGTGACAATAGATTTTGATCACTGGGGGCCGGCAGGGATACGAGCTCGTTAGCTCGGCATTAATTTAGACACTGACTATATGTGGATAATATAAATGAAGCCAGAACAAATCAGTTTCCGTTGGTCAGTGACGTCCCGTCAGATTCCGGAAGCGTAGCTCGAATACTTTGATTTCCGTGAGAATTACCGGAACTGCAGTCCGTACGATACGTCTCCCGGTTCCCTAGACCGTGCCTCCACAGAAACCCTTGCTCATAAACCTTGTTTAAAGGACACCTGAACAATGAAACCATACTTGAACACACCATGGAGAATGCATTTACAGACATGGCCACGGGGAGCATTCTTGTCCTGAGCGTGACGTTTTCAAAATAGGCATGTTCGTTTCTGGAGGTTTGCACATGCAGACTCCAAGACAGAAAGCGCAATTCGTTCAAATCTTGTACAGCGCTGGCCGGATCGTATTGGAATTTCTTCTAGATATTCGTTTGGGCTTAACTGGTTAAAAAATATTCTAGAAGAAGGGTTGATTGGAGACATTTGTTCATTTCTAAAATTGTTCAGTACTGAAATAAGGACAGATGCAAAATGGAGCAAAAATCATAGCTTGGAAACACTATTTCGTATTTGGATTGGGGTTTCTGCAGGACTGTTACCGGAAGTCACACAGATAGGGATGATGCTTGGTACTCTTCATTCAGGTGTCCTTTAAGACCATGCTCAATCCTGCTCATTACAAGGACTGGACTTGGGCTAGTAAACTTTTACTTGAGCCTACCTCTTCTATTTTCTTCATGTCTTCATCAAACTCAGCCTTTTCTCTCTGTTCTTTCAGTCCCTTTCGTCTCAATTCAGAAATTTTCTTTGTCATGTTTTCTTTGTGATTTTTACCATTTTCGTGGAACTGAATGCTCTGTAAAGGAAGAATTATAAAATAATAGAAAGCTTCTTGGTTATTTGTGTCAGACTGATGAATACAAAACCTGGAGTATCTTGAAACAAGTGTAACTTTTCTGGGCTACCATGGGCCTTGGTTTTGTTTTTTATTTATAAAACAACCTTCAGCTTTCTTCTCGCACAAACATTGAGCTAGAATTCTACATTTAGATTTTTTTTTTTTACTATTTAGTTTGAACCTATCTATTTAGACCTTTCTGATTAAATTATGTGCAGTTTAGCAAAAAGGTGCAAAACTTAAAAGAGAATATAAAAGAAACAATAGCAGCCCCTGGTTTTAAATAGGCCTACTTTATGCCAAATGCTGGATAGCTGTTGGAACCTGGAACCCTGACATACCCCACTGTAAACATCCTGATTGGTTGAGATCTGAGCCTCACTCAAATCATCATCTCCAGCAATGGAACAGTGTATCCAGCCTTAGGTTGCTGATGATGAAATTGTTCAAAAACTAGAGAAAAGAAGGGAAATAAAAGTACAAAAAACCAACAAAAGTACAACAGTACAAAAAAGAAAAGGAAAAATTACACTGAACTGTCGATAATGCAGAAAATGCACAGGACATAACAAACAAACAAAAAAACGCAGAAAAAGCGACTAATTGGGTCTAAATATTTTTGTCTAATTGGGTCTAAATATCTTCTTCCCAGATGAGAAGTGAGAAAATGGTCAAAGGCAGAGACGCGGATGTACTTGGCAATGGAGGATAGCTTTCCACAAGGATCATTTCCCAAAAAGTTTGCAGTAGTGCTGGAATTCTTGTAACAATGAGGAAGGTATAGAAGAAATATATAATATTCGAAACAGATAGTCCTAGTACCTCAAATACTACTTGAGTCCAAGATGACTGGGAAACATATATTCATTAATCATACAGCTTGGCAAGGATGGTGTCAACTAAGTTGTATTGGAATTCCAAACAGTCGAGACATACACATCAAATAGGCACGATGTCACGCTTGTGTGGAATTTCGATACAACTTAGTTTAGACCACCAGGACATTTGCAAAGAAGAAGAAGGAAAAAACATTGCTGCCGAAGCATCATAGAGGTATGCTTATTAGATAACTTTTCAACTGTTATACCCTGGCCTTGTTACTTGCATATAAAACAATCAAATGGAAAAATAACAAACTTGATATCAGCTAACAGCTAACTATTTCAGGGTTATCCTGGCACAAAACTGAAGTAGAAATTCAATTAAAGTCCTTTGATTATGAATTTACAATCAAGCCCTTCTTCTGTTTTAGGCATCTGCAGGCAGTCTGCAGGTTCGGACTGCCATCTTCTCCACTGAAGGTGTGTTCCTCCTGGCAAAGTATTCAAATTGTGAAAGGAGAACTAGGTGGCTGTTGGGTAATTATCAGCTATGCATCAGCAAAATATCCAGAAAGTGACAAAAACATGAATGCCTGGTTTGGGTTTTAATTTTTTCTTCGGCAATAGCAGACGTTCACATAAGCATACCTCTAGTGCTCTATTGTACCTCTAATACATCTTATACCTTTTCGTCAGCCTTTAGTAGAATACCAAAATTTCTGGAAACAGGGAAAGGTTATAAACAGAGAGAGAACAAAAGCTATTCTACAACTATACAAGTTGCCAAGGTCTTTTGTGTTATACCTTCTTCTATTAGGAACTAACTTTTTCCTTTGAGAAAATATAGAGTAAATCTCCGAGTTAAGAGCTTGGTCACACTGGGCTCATTTCTGGACATAAACAGGCGCCAAAGTGGTCACACCACATCTAAGAAAAGGCAGCTTTTTGGCTTGCAAAATTAAAAAAGGATAAACCTAATTCTGAATGTTGCTGTTTTCAATTCAGGCGATCATTTAGAACGAAACAGCATTTCTAATTACGTTCCAGGAAATATACTGATAGATGTACGGAACTAAAGCATTGTCCTAATAGGTGTAATAAGCTGAATAACGCTATACGCGATGTTTACGTCTTAATACACACGCCCGTTCAAATACGAACCCGAGAGGCTCTTATCAATGCAGCGAGCAGTGTTGCCAAGGTCATACAGTGTTTCGAGTTTCTGAAGATCAGAAAAGTGTTCTTAGTGTTACTTGAAGTACACCAGTACAATTTGCGCCCAATACATTGTAAAAAGCAGTTAAATATGCGGATGGCCAGCATTGGTCTTCGAAGTAGCATTAAGCAGTCGCAGCAGAACAAAACGTGTTATTTTGAAGAAAAGTTGTTTCTTCAGCTTCCAACAAAGTAGAACTTTACTGCTTCCCGTGGCAACCCTGACGACGCTGCTCCTTTCCTCGGCCCGCTGGCGGAACCAACCAAGCGATCTGATTGGCCCTGCATAAGCCAGAATGGAACGCTAGTCTATTCTCCTTATTCACGTTATTACAGCGCGCTCCGAGGAAAAGAGGAATCTGTAATAAGTCTTATACGCGGTAATACACCTTATTACACCTATTAGGACAATGCTTAATCGCCCATACATGCCGCCAACAAGTATCCATCTTAGCTGGAAAGAAGAAGAAGAGACAGGTTACTCTAAAACCAAAATGCAGAAGAATCTCTACCCTTTCGACGACCCAATCGAACAACAAAAACAGTAGCCGAGTCCAGAATGAAATCACAGCACCAACTTTAACTCCAACCAACTTTCAGAAAAGAAGTTCTCAAAAGCAGATATTTAAGGAAGAATCTTCAATTGTTTTCCCACAAGTTTATTTTCCAGCTTGAGCGGCTTGAGCCTGAAGAGGACCCTTGCCAAGAAGGGCCGAAATATAGCTCGAATAAAATGTAGCTGACTTATCCGTTTTGCACCGTCAAATATACTGATATTTTTTAGTGCTGTCCAACGTAAAATAGGCTTTTGCTTAAAACAATAAGAAACAGACATCAGATGGATACTTCTTTGTTATTTTTTGGGAGAAAACGAAAATCGATGTGACTGTGGCATTTTGGCATCTAGAAATTCTTTACCTTTCTCCCCAAATAGCTTAGGTTAATCCTGGGATGTTGGAAACAAACACATGATAGTTGACAATAGCCCAGCATAAATTAAGCTGAATTGTTGCAAAACTAGGCAAGTTCCGATTTTACACCCCTAACTGCAGTCTGCTCATTATCCCCAAGCTGCCCGTAAGCCATCAATCTGAGGATTGATGAGGAACCCCTGAGGATTTTCCCCGTATGGAAATAATTCAAGTCGTAAACGATCGTTTATTTTCCAATTGTATTATGGGACATTTTTCCAATCGTAAACAATTGGAAAGGATCGTATTTTTACGAACGGCAACAGTTGTTTACGATTGTAAACAGTTGTTTCCAATCGTCTGCGATTGTAAACGGTTGTTTCCAATCGTTTGCGATTGTAAACGGTTGTTTCCAATCGTTTGCGATTGTAAACGGTTGTTTCCAATCGTTTGCGATTGTAAACAGTTGTTAACGATCGTATTTTTACGATCAAAACCAGTTGTTTCCAATCGTATTTTTACGATCGGAAACAGTTGTTTACGATCGAAACCGATTGTTTCCAATTGTATTTTTACGATCGAAAACAGTTCTTTACGATCGTGGTTTTAAGACTGAAACCGAATGTTTTCCAATCATTATTTTACGATTGAAAACAACTGTTTCCAATTGTACTTTTACGATCTGTAACAATTGTTTCGGATCGTATTTTTACGATCGGAATTTCCGACTGCAGATTCTTTTTCAACACACCCTCCACCCCCACCCCTATGCACTAAACTGTAGATCGTCGATAACTGGAAAGTCTTCTACTTCTCTCCAACTTCAAGTAATGCTTAATTTTCTGTGATTCAGATCGGTCACCAATTGTGTTATATAGAGGCAAATATTTTTTTTTCAAAGTTATCGATTAAACGACAGCACTCTATAAAAATTACCAGAAGACGCTTTAGCAGTATAGAGGGGGCATTGACTGCGAAAGCTGCTTTTGAATTATTTTGCGTTTCAAAGAAAAGTTAAAATAGCGAAAACACGAATGACAGCTCTCAACGTCTTTTAAACTTTTCGAAAAAACAAAAATCGTAAACAGTTGTAAGATTACGATTGGGATTTCAGATTCACCGTTTCACTTAACTGTTTTGATCGTTTATAACTCAACAAAATTCAACTTCTCTACTACTGTTGTTAGAAATCAGGTCTTGTTTCAGGATTTAAAAACCAAACCAACCGTTTCCGATCGGAAACAATTGAAAAAGATCGAAAACAACTGAAAACGATCGTAAAAAGTTATTTACAATCGTTTACGATCGGGACTTCAGATTCACCGTTTCAGTTAAACTATTTTGATCGTTTACAACTAAAAAAAAAAAATCAACTTCCCTAATACCGTTGTTAAAACTCAGGTCTGTATATCATGGCTTGAAAACAAAACCAACTGTTTCCGATCGAAAAAACTGAAAACGATTGGAAACAGTTGAAAACGATCGTTTTGAATCGGTACGAAAAAAACGATCGGAAAATTACGATCGGAAACAACGGTTTCCAATAGTTAACAACTGTTTACATTTGATAACAATTGTTTTCAGTTGTTAACGATCGTAAACAATTGTTAACAGTTGTTTACGACTTAATTATTTCCATACGGCAGCTAAACTATGTTGATCGTTTTCAACTAAAAAAAAAAATTCAACTGCTAAAAATCAACTGTTGTTCCCAATCGTTTGCGATTGGGATTCAGATTCGCCGTTTCAGTTAAATTATTTTGATCGTCTACAACTAAAAATATTCACCTGCCCTACTACCGTTGTTAAAAATCAGGTCTTGTTTCAGGACTTCGAGCCGAACCAACTGTTTCCGATCGAAACCAATAGTTTCCGATCGAAAACAACTAATTCCGATCGAAAACCACTGTTTCGGATCGAAAACAACCCATTCCGATCGAAAACAACTAATTCCGATCGAAAACAACTGTTTCCGATCGAAAACAACTGAAAACGATCGTAAACAGTTGTTAAATAACACTTGAAAAAAAAAAAAAGATCGTAAACAGTTCTAAAATTGCGACTGGAAACCGTTTCACTTGAACTATTTTCATTCTGTAAAACTAAAAAAACAAACAAAAAAGTTCCTTATTACCGTTGTTAAAATTCAGGTCTGTATTTCATGATTTGAAAACAAAACTAAGTGTTTCCGATCGAAACAATTGAAAACGATTGGAAACAACTGAAAACGATTGGAAACAATAGAAAACGATCGTTTTGAATCGGTACGAAAAAAGCGATCCTAAAATTACGATCAGAAACAACTGTTTCCGATCGTTTACGATTGGGATTTCAGATTCACAGTTTCACTTGAACTATTTTCATTGTGTAAAACTAAAAAAAAATAAACATCCCTAATACCGTTGTTAAAAGTCAGGTCTGTATTTCATGATTTGAAAACAAAACCAAGTGTTTCTGATCGAAACAACTGAAAACGATTGGAAACAATTAAAAACAATTGTTTTGAATCGGTACGAAAAAAAAACGATCGTAAAGTTACGATCGGAAACAACGGTTTCCAATAGTTAACAACTGTTTACATTTGATAACAATTGTTTTCAGTTGTTAACGATCGTAAACAATTGTTAACAGTTGTTTACGACTTAATTATTTCCATACGGCAGCTAAACTATGTTGATCGTTTTCAACTAAAAAAAAAAATTCAACTGCTAAAAATCAACTGTTGTTCCCAATCGTTTGCGATTGGGATTCAGATTCGCCGTTTCAGTTAAATTATTTTGATCGTCTACAACTAAAAATATTCACCTGCCCTACTACCGTTGTTAAAAATCAGGTCTTGTTTCAGGACTTCGGAAACAACTGTTTCCAACCGTTACGACTGGGATTTCAGATTCACAGTTTCACTTGAACTTTTTTTATTGTGTAAAACTAAAAAAAATATACTTCCGGTTTATTTTACGGTAATAGCCAATTGTTTCTGATCGAAACAACTGAAAACGACTGAAAACAATTGAAAACGATCGTTTTGAATCGGTACGTGGTGAATTACGATCTGAAACAACTGCTTCCAATCGTTAACAATTGTTTACGACTTAATTATTTCCATACGGGTCAGAACCTCTCTGGCAACCTGCATGTGGCTGATTGTAAAGGTAACATGTCCAGATCTTGTATGTATAGTAGAAAGAATTTAAATGCATGGATGCTAAAACAATTTTGTTCAAGGGATGTTGTAGCAATTAGAGTTTCTTGCCCCGGTCCAACTGGGAAAAAGGAAATGGTTTTCACTTCGGTTTATATGGCACATGAGGAGGAGCCGCCACCTTATGAGCTAAAACAAATCGTTAATTATTGTAAGATTGAAATGCTACCCCTAGTGGTTGGATGCGATGCGAACGCACACCACCGCCTATGGGGTAGCACAAAGACAAATCAAAGAGGATTAAAACTTTTTGAATATATGATGAGTGAAGATTTGAGGTGGAGTAATAAAGGGGAGAAGCCCACTTTTGTAGTGGCTAATAGAAAGGGAGGTACTCGACCTAACAATTGTTAATGAAGCCATAGCAGATTCTGTTCTGGGGTGGCATGTTAGTGATATTCCTTCACTTTCAGATCACTGTTTTGTTCGTTTTAGTGTTGGAATAACCCCTAAGCAAAATTATACCGTCAAGGATATAAGAAAGACTGATTGGAGAGCGTATTTGAAGCAGCTGAGGGTTGAGCTCAGTGGTTCCAGCTTGAAGGACCATCAGATCTCAGATACGAAAGAATTGGATAGTTATGCTGAGTGGTTAACGACTTGTTTGAAGAAATCCTTCAATGCGTCGACACCAAATGAATAGATATGAATGCTAATCCAAAAGATTGGTGGGATTCTAAACTCCAAGATTCGAGGAAAGAATTACGCCGATTACTTGAGAAAGCAAAGTTTTCTGATTGCCGAGAAGATTGGACAAGATACCAAGAAGCCTTTAAGAGATTCAAAAAGGCTATAAGACAAAAGAAGAGGCAGTCATGGAGAAATTTCTGTGATTCTACACAGAGTGACTCTGGAACTGCTAACATCCTGAAGATATTGAAGAAGGAAAAAACGGTGAGCCTTGGATGTATCGAAAAAGGAGACGGGACTTTTATGAATAGCCCTGAAGAAACATTAGATCACATGTTAGAGATTCACGTTGGTGTTGAGGATCAGACTCCTGTTCCGCCTGCGCGTTACGGTGAGGAGGATCTAGGCGAGGAAGTGGGAGAAAGGATTTTAAAGGAGGAGTGGATCAATAAGGCTGTGAAAATACCCAGGAGCAGATGGTGTTTATCCAATTATGCTCCAAAAGGGATGGGGACAGATCAAACCACATTACCTGAAGCTTGCAAGAAGGAGCTTAGCTTTAGGCCATGTACCAAAAGCATGGCAAGAGGCAAGGGGTGTTTTCATCCCTAAGCCAGCGAAAGAGAATTACTGCAATGCACCGTCATTTCGACTAATTACACTGACATCGTTTCAGTTAAAATTGATGGAAAAAGTGATACAATGGTATCTCATGAGCATACCTGAATTAAACGAAAAACTGTCTAATAGACAGTTCGGATTCCGAGCTGGAGGATCCACAGAGGCCGCAATTCACCAAATCGTATGGCGGATTGAACAGGCACTAGAAAATAAGGAATTTGCTCTTGGCATTTTCCTTGATATCGAAGGAGCCTTTGATGGGGCTACCTTTGAATCTATAGAAGAAGCGATGGAGGAGGGAGAAGTCGAAATCGCGGTTCAAAAATGGAACTCCGATATGATTAGAAACAGAGAAGTCTGCGTAAATCTAAAAGGAGCAAAGCTCAAGCGACTAATTCGTAAAGGATGCGAGCAAGGAGGAGTTAGCTCCCCCTGGATGTGGAATCTTGTAATGAATAGTCTGTTGAAAGAGCTGGAAAAACAACCCGGCTATTCACAAGCGTTTGCAGATGACGGAGCGTCGCTCCTCAGAGGCCGAAATCTGTCCACGCTATTCGAACTTGGCCAGGCAATCCTCATCGTAGTAGAACAATGGAGCGTCAGACAAAAACTACCATTGAGCCCGAGTAAGACAAAGGCTGTTGTCTTTACAAAGAAACAAAATTGGGTAATCCCATTTCCGCTGAAGATCTATGATAAAGAAATAAAAAGGACCAACCAAGTCAGATATTTGGGGATCCCCCTCAATAGTAAACTATCTTGAAAAACACACTGTATTGAAAGAGCACGCAGAGCAACAATCACGTTCATGCAATGCCGAAGGATGGTGGGCAAGACCTGGGGACTTGCACTGCAACGAATGATGTTTATATACACTGCTATAATCCAGCCCATGATTTCTTATGCTTGCATACTATGGGTGGGAAGCACAAAAATTGATTCGCACATGATGCCCCTGGTTAGGGTACAAAGATTAGCATGCTTGATGATTAGTGGAGGTTTCCCAGACCGCCACAGCATCACTAGGAATGCTGCTAGGATTAACTCCCCTTGAGATTTGATTCAGAGGGGAAGGGGGAGGGGGTTCAGAGGGGAAGGACGAGAGTCCGACTTGAGATCCAAGGCACATGGTACCAGAGAAATCAGATCAGTAAGAGAAGCCATTTGGATATTTGCAATAAATGGATGAATGAGCTGCCAGTGCTGAACATGCCTAAAGATCAAACTATTACTACGATGAAAAGTGGACAGAGCTTTGAAGTGAAAATTGAGACAAGGTCCGAGACATTACGATTTCTGGAAAGTTTAACTAATCCAGAAGTGATCCGATGCTACACTGACGAGGGGATAATCAAGCCGCTTAAAAGCACTTGAAACCCCGAAAAGCAAACAGCCTTTGGAGATGGAATACTTTAATAAGATTAATGCAGTTGCAAATAATGGAAATCAAATAACTTTGATGTGGGTCCCGGGACACTCTGGTATCCCAGGGAACGAGGAAGCCGATGCACTAGCAAAGGAAGCTACCAAAAGAGTTACCTATGGACCTGAGCCCTTCATTCCCATCTCGGAAAGTAGGTGGAAAACCGAAATCAGGGAATGGATGAAAAAACAGGTAGACCAAACGTGGAAAAACCGCGTCGACTGTCGAGCCACGCGAAGTTTAATACCCACGTGCAGCGAGGCGCTGACAAGAAGACTAATCGCCATGAAAAAAGATGAAATCCGGGGAATCATCCAGATTGTTACTGGAATTGGAAACCTTGGAAAACATAATTCAAATACAGGAAAAATTGGGTCTCCAATATGTAACAAATGCAGAGTAGATGAAGAGACAAATATCCACTTTGTCCAAGAGTGCCCAGCATGGACAAGGCAACGTCTGGAAGCTTTCCACTCTCCGAATGTTGATTTCCACGAGGTAGTGAGGAAAGCCAAATTCAAGGAACTGTCCAGGTACCTTCAGTTGACAGGGAGGCTAGACAGGTTTTAAGGTAAGAACGCGAGAAAAAGCGGTAGAATGAGTGATGTTTTTTTATCAATTGTTTTGGTAGAGTGATGTTTTCATCAATTGTATTATAGAGTGATGGATGGCCATACAATTGTGAATTGGGGGATTGAGACAATGGGCCATTTGTGGCCTGAGTTTCGGCTGGAGTGTCTGGCCTACCCCACAGAATAAATAAAAATAAATACACTGACGGCTCCCGATTTGATGAGATGACGGGAGCAGCATCTATACTGTTCAAAACAAATGTAGAGCCAGAGAGGCTGTTCACTCACCTGGGGTAGTTCTCGTCAGTATACCAGGCTGAGATGTTCGCTATTCTGCAAGTTATTGATAGTCTTCTGGATAAAGGAGCTGTTAATGAAGAGATTTTTGTATTTTCGGATAATCAAGCCTGCTCAAAAGCACTTGAAACCCCGAAAAGAAAACAGCCTTTGGAGATGGAATGCTTTAATAAGATTAATGCAGTTGCAAATAATGGAAATCAAATCACTTTGATGTGGGTCCCGGGACACTCTGGTATCCCAGGGAACGAGGAAGCCGATGCACTAGCACAGGAAGCTACCAAAAGAGTTACCTATGGACCTGAGCCCTTCATTCCCATCTCGGAAAGTAGGTGGAAACCGAAATCCTGGAATAGATGAGAAAACAGGTAGACCAAATGTGGAAAAACCACGTGGATTGTTGAGCCACGTGAAGTTTAATACCCACACGCAATGAGGCGCTGACAAGAAGACTAATCGCCATGAAAAAAGATGAAATCAGGGGAATCATCCAGGTTGTTACTGGAATTGGAAACCTTGGAAAACATAAATCAAATACAGGAAAAACTGGGTCTCCAATATGTAACAAATGCGGAGTAGATGAAGAGACAAATATCCACTTTGTCCAAGAGTGCCCAGCATGGACAAGGCAACGTCTGGAAGCTTTCCACTCTCCGAATGTTGATTTCCACGAGGTAGTGAGGAAAGCCAGATTAAAGGAACTGTTCAGGTACCTTCAGTTGACAGGGAGGCTAGACAGCTTTTAGGGTAAGAACGTGAGAAAAAGCGGTAGAATGAGTGATGTTTTTTTATCAATTGTTTTGGTAGAGTAATGTTTTCATCAATTGTATTATAGAGTGGTGTATCGCCATCAATTGTGAATTGGCGGATTGAGACAACGGGCAATTTGTGGCCTGAGTGTCTGGCCTACCCCACAGAATAAAAAAAAAAGAAAAAAAGAAAATGACCCAATCTGCGCAGATTTATAGACCCATTTTCAACTGAGAAATTTGAGCAGATTGTCAAATCCGCGTCATTTTTAGCCCAGGCTCTAAGAACTTACAGCTCGGTTGTCAGCAATCCAGCATTTACAGCAGTCGCAGAACTTCTTGGGAGTAGACTTCCAATATTCTGACATTTTCCACTAGCCGAGATCTCGGAAAAAACAGAAAGAAAGATAAGATTTCAACAATTCCCAGTTCTTCCTGCTGTCTTGGTCTTGTGTTTTGGTATTTTATTTATTTTTATTCTGTGTTTTACTCCATCTGTTGGAATCAAACGCCAAATAACGCCAATACTTTCTTTCTGGAATCCAATGTGTGTTGTAATTTTAATAATGAAATTCAGTAGTTAACAATGAGACTCTGCTAATCAATCTGTTGGATATTAAATGAAAAATATCAAATTATATCGACGTTTAATTGATTTAGTAATTATTTTAAGCCATTTTTTGCAATTTTTCCCTAATTTTCTCTCGAAATCCAGAAGTGCCTATTCCTGAATTTGGCGGTGGGTTTGAATTTCGAAAGCATGCAATGGTAAGAATTTTCTTTTTTATTTGGACAGTGCCTTCAGTCCAGGTGCTTACGAGTTGTTGCTTGCTTGGGTCTAATTTCTTTCTAACAGGTGCTTTGCATTTCGCTTGCATCAGCTTTGCAGGCCAAATTTGGTGAATATTCTTTGAGCCCAAGCTGACTTTGAAACATTTATTCAAACAATGTTTACAATGGGTATGTCAGCTATGATTCTTCATCAGCGATATTTCGGCCCTTTTTGGCAAGGGTCCTGGTCAGGCTGTCAATCCTCTGGTTCAACTTAGGGGAAGGAAACAAACCTGTAATCTCAAAAAAATGTAATGTAACCTGTAATTTACAGGTTTGTTTCCTTCCCCTCTTCCACCACTTTTCTCAAGTCTGTGTACATTCTATCGCATCTGGTCAGTTAAAATTTGGTGATTGTTCAGATACGTTACCAAATTCGGTTATTCACTAGATTGTCATCTAGTACGTATCTATTACCAGACTTGACACATTCGGTTGTTTAAGGTGGTTCGAACCAGGTGTTATTCCATTAATTTGGTTGTCATCTGTTATTCCCGATCAGTTCCTTATGATGTATTTAGTTTAGTCTTTCGGTAGTACGAATCGGTTCATATGGTTCACCCCAGCTACTGAGTTTGGGAATTTAAGTGGAATTTATTTAGCACCCATTCTTTACCCTTTTGGCTAACGATAGCTCAGCTAGTTACCATTCATTACTTAGCTTTTACTTACAATGCACTTTCAATTCAACACAAGAGTTACTTACGTCACGTGAAAACTACTTTTTTGTTTGCTGTGTAATCAGAATAAATGTGTTTTGTGTCTACTTTACCCTGGATTGCCACTACTATTTTCGACGTATAGCTCTATGATTTGATAGGTAGTCCGTTTGTTCTCGTTTCCTCTGGGATGGCAAAATGGCACTCTGATCATCAGTGTTTCACAAACGCGCATTTTGTGGTATTCACTATTTAGAAGGAGGGCGCAGCATTTCACCTACTTGTGTTTAGCTAGAATTTTTGCCTGCTGCACTTACTTTAAATTGTCCTTGGTAGACTTGATTTTGTAAATAATATGCAACCTTTTACATTATAGCTTCTTACAGGCAAATCTATGTGTTTTAAGATTTTTTTTTCTTTAATAGATTCAGTAAAAATCAGGTACCAGGGTACCGACTCGGTAGCAAAAATTTTACAAGGTGATTTTTTTTACAATGAAGAAAGGCTAGGGACGCCCTGATAGCAGTACTTCAGCAATTAGTAATGAGCACGTTGCTTGACGTGGAAACTATTTTTTTTTTGCTGTAAATTAAGAATAAATGTACTTTGTGTCTGCTTTACCCTGGATGGCCACTACACGTTTAGTGGACAGATCTATTATTTTGGTGGTAATCCTTCCTTTCGTTCGGGATCGCAGAAAGGCACTTTGATCATCAGTGTTTCCACAAAATGTCGCATGCGATACTAGGCTATTTCCTATTTAGAAGAAGGCGCACCATTTAGTTGGCGTTTAAGGCTTGGAATTGTTGGGAGTTTGACTTGTTCGAACCACATTAAAAGCTAGAATTTGCATAGTAAGTAGTTGAATTTGCCAGAAAATAAATTCGGACTCGAGAAATTTCGCCTGAGGAGCTTGTTTTGATTTATCCGGGTACAGCCGTTAGCGACGTTGCCTCTTCGCAGCAACGGCGGCTTTTGTCGGTACATTTTCAAGTCCCGCCGGCAAACTGGACATCCCCCCCAAAGGTAAAATTCTAGTGATCGCCCTTGCGTGTCCCTGATAATACAGAAGTGAAAGGATGTGAAAACGCGTCGAATTTCATTTGGACTTGATTTTGTAAATGATATGCAACCTTTCACATAATAGCTTCTTGAAACACTTCGGTTCGGTAAATTTTACCACGGACGCCCCTGTTAGTGGTAGACTGTGACCGAGGGGTTGCTCACTCCCAAAAACGATGTACACCAAGTGGCGCGTGCCGCGGTGCCGAGCCGGTGCCGCGGGGTTTTTTTTCAAATTAAAATATTGCGATAAACCATGATTTCTGATGTACATGTAAACAAATTTCATCAGATATTGGCCAAGAATGAAGCAAGTCTACAATGTTCATGAGCTTGGGTTGAATACAAGAGCTAGAAGCTCATATGGTACTTGCAAGGCTGGGTCAGAGGATGGAATTTAGGAATTTGCAAATTCTTGGGTTTCTTGTGTTTATTTATAAGCAATATACCCTTGAAATAAGATTGATCATGGGCCCTTGGAAATCAAGAGAATGATCTGGTAAAAGTATCTTATTTTTGCATTTTAAGGGCACTAGAAATTCACCTGAAAGCAAAACCCTTGAGGCAAAAATGATTATTGGCTCATGGGGATCATGAAAATGTATATTTTGCTCAAACTATTTTTTGGACTTTAAGGAATTCATTTGTAAGCAATACCCTTGAAACAAAAATTATCATGGCCCTTGGGCATCATGAATATTTATCGTTTCGTCAAAAGTATTTTTTTCACTGTTTCGTTAAGATGTGCACTTTAAAGGACCTGTCAAGTTCAAGTTCAAGTTTTTTAATTTTAAACAAAAATACAAATACATTATACAAGCACTGTGGAGAACAAAAATTCGAACATGCAGTGCTTGTTAAAAATTTACTATAATAACAACAACTACGTACCCTGTAACTCTAACAAAAATAATATAACTTAATTGATCTGACCTGTATAAAATGACCTGCTATCTACCAAATAAATAAATAAAAACTACCCTCTTGTGAAAAACGAACAACAATGACAAACCATTTGACATTCGTAAGCGAGAATGCGTACATCATAGCGAACCACACACGAAACAATCATTCAATTAACCATCCACACTCTAATAAACAAATTCTTATATAGGCTAATAAATTTCATAATAAATTATATTGCAAACATAACTATTATAATTTTTTAAAATTATGAATCAGTAGTCCTTTAAGCCGGGACCTGATAAGCGATGGACTTCCTTCCAACCATTCTGAAACATCATTTTATATTTTTCCCACACAGATGGTATTGTATATTGTAGAGAAAATCTTGATCTTTCACACTTAATTTCTGGGAGCCGAAGGTTAGTGTTAGATCTCGTGCACATTTGACATGATGGCGCTAGACTTATAAGAAACCATATAAGAACATATAAGACCATATAGACCATATAAGAAAAATATGATGGAAGTAGATGGCGATTTATATTTACTTTAAAAATGAACACTTGCAGAAACAGCAAAAGTTGCACTTGAAGAATATTAAGGAGAACGTACAGTGTTTCTGTCTCAGATTTTCCCGGAAATTTGCTTGGGGCAGGGATTTATTTTTTGAGAATTCGTAAAGCCTTGTTTCGAAGAATCTGGAGCGAAGACAAATGAGATCTAAAAGTATTTAAATAAGCAATAGCCTAGATGCATACTCTAGGTGTGACTGAATTAAAGAATAATGCAAAGATCGCATTGCTGGACAAGGGAGTAAATTCTTTAGTCTGTTCATAGCGCCAACACCGCGAGAAACTTTTACCCGTATGTTATTCGGGTAACTCATCGCAACATATCAAGTATAGTGCGAGTGTGATAGTGCGAGTGTGTCCTTGCCCCTCTTTTCTCGGCGATGTTAAAACACTCGTGTTTGCCGGAGCCACTAATGGAAGTTATCCTAGTCCCTATTTGTAAAAGTAAAAATGGGAATTATGCGTCTTCAGATAATTACCGACCGATTGCGCTGGCGTCCACACTCTCGAAGGTATTAGAGTATTGTTTACTTTTTCGGTTGAGGGAATTTTTAAAAACGTCGGAGCATCAGTTTGCTTATAAACGTCGACTTTCCGTTGAATTCCCGATCTTCATCATGAAGTGTGTCATAGAATATTACTGGAATTTGAATACTTATGTATTTGCGTGTTTTATTGACTCCCGAAAAGCTTTCGACAGAGTTAACCATGAAATTTTGATAAAGAAATTGTTGGCAAGAGGTGTCCCATATCATTATGTAAATCTTTTGATTCATTGGTTAACAACCCAGAAATTCAAGATTCGTTGGGGAGATATTTACAGTGAGTCTTTTTCGGTGCAAAACGGAGTACGTCAAGTAGGTGTATTGTCTGCGTACTTATATACGTTTTATGTAGATGAGCTAAACCTTCGTCTGGAAGCGTCAGGCTTTGGTTGCCATATTGGACGAGTTTGTTTCAATAACCTAAGTTTCTCAGATGATCTAGTTCTGCTAGCCACAAGTTTGTCAGCTTTAAATAAATTGCGAGCGATTTGTGATGAATTTGCCCATCAGCATGATATTATTTATAATACGTCGAAAACTTTCTGCATGTTATTTCGCCCGAAAAGTCTGCGGAAAATAAAACCGCCCCAGGTATTTTTGTCAGGAAATGTAGTTAGTTTTGTGGATGTATTTATGTACCATGGGTTCAGATTCTCTTGCGATCTTAGTGATGATTGTCACCTTAAACACTTGTACAGATCTCACTGCATCCGAGCCAATATGTTAATAAGACGGTTCAGCAATTGCTCTACTGGGGTTAAGAATCTTCTGTTCCGGAGTTACTGCACTTGTTTGTATGGTGTTGGCATGATCTCGTCACATACAGTTAAGGCGTTTACTACAATACGCGTGTGTTACAATAATTCGTTCCGTCTCCTACATTCTCTGCCATCTTGGTGTAGCGCTACGGAAATGTTTTCTGATGCTACACTGCCTGATTTTGCGGAGGTAGTTCGCAAGAGCCAAGAATCCATTAGACTCCGAGTTGTACATAATTGCGGTAATAGTCTTATCGAGGGAGTGAGTACCCCATTTATGCAGTTATCGCTACCCATCTGGGATAAGATCAATTCTGATCTTTTTGGTTTCCCAGGTGGGTAGGTGATATTCATTATATTACTGTTATTGTTTTTGTTTGTATTTTTGTATTAGGCTAGTCAATATGGAATTTATTCTTCCGGATTAAAGAGTATTTATGTATGTATTCACATGCAATTTCCATGACAAATTCTGATCAAACATTACTCCCAAATACCGAATAGATTCTACCCTAGCGAAAATAGTAACATCACCACAACCCTCTTACCTATAATACTAATGCAACCTACTTCCGTAACCACTACATATATCTCTAAACCCGGAGACCCACATTTTGTGCGGTACATTCTAACCCACCCTCTGACAAAACTCGCTGATTCTCTCACTTGCCGTGTTTTGCTATCTTCGATGTGTATCAGGCTGTCGACGGTTGTCTGCGAGAAGTTTTTTCCATCAGGAAAACCTTTAATGTAAATTGTTTCCCTGTTTCGCTACAAGTCAACGGGTTTCGAAAAAGTCTTAAAACAGCCAAAACCGATGATTATTTATTGAAAGCACAGCATAGTTAAAGTATTCAAATACTTTAAAATACTGTAGGTTGAGGAGTGAATAGGGCGAGGGGTCCTTTCACAAATGATCATGGGCTCATGGGGATCATGAAAATATATGTTTTGCTCCAAAGTAATTTCTGTACTTTGTGGTTCAGATGAGTACTTCAAGGAATGTGATTGGCTCTATAGAATTTATAAACCAATCTTGTCAATCCTTAATTACCAACTTTGGCTAACTGGTACATATATTTAGCCACAGCAAGTGCATGAAAGCATACCTCTATTGCACTCCCAGAGGGTCTGATGGGGAAACTGACTTTTTCCAAGTTAAATATGCCTCCCAAGTTTCATTCTTAGCCCATCCTAAATCCTACATATATGAAAAAAAAGTTTGGTCGCCACTGAATTACCTTCATCACAAGCAAAATATACTGAAGCTGACTCTAGTGTTGGGCGATATTCGATATATATCGATATATCAGACCAAATATCGATATCGAAACGTAAATATCGATATCGAAAACGATATTTGGTCATTCGTAATTATTGTAAATTATCCAACCTAACCTACACTTATATAGCCTATCCGAAATTGGATCAATATGTTTTCCGTAATTCATTTCTTATTTATTCGGAGTTTGAGATGATCCAAGATGCGATATATCGGATATCGCTAGATCGATATATCGGACCAAATATCGATATCGAAACGTAAATATCGATATCGAAAACGACATTTGTTCGTTCGTAATTATTGTAAATAATCCAACCTAACCTACAGTTATAAATCCGAAATTGGAGCAATATGTTTTCCCCAATTCATTCCTTATTTATTCGGAGTTTGAGATGATCCAAGATGCTATTTCAAGAAATCCTATAGCAAAACATGGTAAACAAATATCAATATCGATACATCGATTATCGAATATCGAAAGTGAAAATTTCGATATATCGAAAAATTGAAAAATCGCCCAACACTAGCACAGAAACATGGTTGGCTACTTGGCGCTTTTGGTCAAAAGCATCCTCCTCATATCTAGTTCTGCTTCTTCTTCGGCAGCATGTTTTCGGTAATTCTTTCGTTCAAGTACCTTCGTTACTGGGTGCCATATGGCGAACAGTAATCTGCAGAAAATTTGTCGGTGGCCGGCGGTATCGTGCCAGTGCCGTGTCGGTGCCGTACCGGTGCCATGACGGTGCCGTGCCGAGGTGTACACCGGTGGCGGAGAGAGAGCAACCCCTCGACTGTGATCTGGCCGACAAAACAAACAGAAACCAAACGCTTCTGAAAGATTGCTCTCTAATGAAGTTCTGTTATTCCCTACTATACCTTGCAGAAGACCTTGCAGAATGGCTTCTGTGAATGGCTCGCATGAGCCAGTGATCGACTACATCAAATGGTCGGCGTCCCACTCGTATTTGAACCGCTTTGTCTTCCACTCTTGGTCGAGCCGCCGCTTGAACGAATCTGTTGATTGGGTTGTGACAACGTGCTCAGGTAGTGAGTTCCACAGAGGGGGGACCCGGCAAGTGAGAAACCGGTGTCGAATCCGCTTGGTGACAAGTACATGTTGAACTCTCTCTCTGAGTTGCCACGTGTGATTTTGGGACCACTTGGCACAAACAGCTGGGTTCGCAGCTAAGATTGTTGATCATCTCATGAATTTGTGGGTCTCAATGAGGTCCCCACGAACAGGGGCGTCCCCCCCCAATGCTGTCGGCCAGTCGGTAAAAAAAACCGTGCCGGCGCGAAGCGCCGCGATTTTTAGTCAGAACAGTTGATTTTTTTCATGAAAACAGTCGGTTTTTCTGAAAATAGGTCGATTTTTCGTCAAAATAGTCGTTTTTTTCTGAAAATCAGCAGATTTTTCTGAAAATCAGTCGATCTTTTCAAAAATGTCATTTTCATTGTTGAAAACAGTATTTTTTTTCTGCAGAAAAAGTCGGTAAACATTACCAGCCAGTCGGTAAATCCCTCGTCCCCACAAACATTTCGGCTAGTAACGCCTCTGCCCACGAAGTCTTCGGTATGTAAGTGTTGGCATGTCCTCGGCTGTTTTTATACTTCTCTAGGGCTCAGTAAAATTGATACGTGTACCGTACTTTAGTCAAGTGGAAATGACATTTTTCTTCGTACCTAGGGATTTCCTGTCAAAGATGCTGTCATCTCACCAGAGTTACCTAAATTACTGATGCTAGAAAAGCACGTTGGGTTTATTGCGAAGTATGGATCTATGAAGGCTGGATACGTAAGTAAAAAAAAAGTAGAGCTTGTATGATGTGTAGCAAAAGAGGCCGTTCTCACAGCCTTAAATTATCTATGAAAGCAATGTCTGTAGTGTTTGTGCTTCTGTAAAGTCCTGTTCCCAAAGTAAAGTTAGTTTCTCAGTATACAAAGTTGAAGATAATGGAAAATTAAATTGAAATTCCTTTGTGGGTTGAGTCGGGATCATTTTGATTTGCTTTTATTTAAATGTAGCAAAGACCAGAGATTCCGCTTAAAAAAAAATTAACACTTCTCAGGTGATGCAAGGATGTCAGAGGTAGCATAAAAGTGCTGTTTTTACTTAATTTATCACTTGCCCGTCGGCCAAGTGCCACATAGTGATCGCAATTTCTGTCCGTCCGTATGTCGATCGTTCCGGGTTTTGCTAGTTCGGGCACTTCCACATAAGCTAGGATGAGAAAACTTGGCACGCATATCAGGGACCCTAGAAGGCACTTCCCCGATCCCGGTATCGAGGGAGGAGTGGAGGGAGGGGGAATCCGGAATCTTGAGGTATTTAATTTGAAATTTGATATTTGATATTTGGAAAGACGACGTGTCTCAGACGACCCACTTCAAATCCTGACT